>CM065908.1:11265000-12515000 GCA_033439115.1 Firmiana major | reverse complement strand
AAGAAACTCAGTTTCGTCTTCATCCAAAGCTTTTGGTGGCCCTGCAATGGAAGAAAGTGTTTAAATCTTTAACTCTTTGCTACATTATCAAATAACAGCAATTTGAAAAGTTAAGCACTCACTATGTTTGAACCGTTCATTAAACTCTGCATCTTTCTTGTCTTTATTCTCCTTCAAAATCTGCATTAAAGGGTTTAGAAACAAGAAGAAAAAAAAAGATTCAATTTTTTGAGCTCCATTACATAAACTAAAAGGAAAGAAAAAAGATCAAAATTGTTTAGGAAAATAAAAACCTCATACAGAGGCCTATCCCTTTGGGCAGTGCCATCTTCAATTCGTTCACCTCTAGTTCTTTTTGCTTCATCTAACTGTCATAATTATCCACCCCAGACCACAATCAACACCGAACAAATAGAATTTGATCATAATCAAGGAATGTAAAAAATTAGGGTTTAGGATGAAAGAGAGTGTGGTTAAATAGCATTACCTGTTGCTCGGAGACGAAGTTCATGAACTTGCTTGAATGCGATGATTCGTCGGCCATTTTCCCAATTTTGAGCTCCAACACAACACAAATTCAAATCATTGCACCTTCTAATTTCACTTATTTGCTGTTTTCCATTCAAAATTGAACGAGAGCTTGGAGCAGCGCGCAGTCTTTTTTTGTTAATCGATCTTTTAAATGGACACTTGGTTGCATCTCATTGGATGATTCATTATTTTCCTAATCTAATTATTTGCCATTTGCCTACGTTTCATTGGATTGATTTGTTACTTAAACACTAGAATCAATTGCCATCGAAATCTAGGTAGAGGAGAAGAGGGGTTTGTACTGTAAAATAAAAGATTTTATGAGGTATTTAATATTTAATATAAAATTAATTAAATAATAAAAGTTAATGATTTAATAGCAAAATATAAAGTTTATGGCTTAATAACAAATATCCCTTAATTTTTTTATAAAAAATATATATAAGTTATCAACGTTTAATATTAGTGTGTTCATAAATTTTTATTTTACTATAAAATAAATTCAATTTTTCAAAATAATACAATTAAGTAAAATAAATAATTGGTTAAACTCTTATAAGCCCTTAATTTTTTTTACTATTAAAATTTATAACTAGTTTGAATTTAATTGCATTATTTTAAAATATTAGCGATTTATATAGTAAAATTAAAGATTAAAGGTTTATTTTCATTTTCTACAAAAAAGTTGAGGATATATTTGATTATTAAATCAAAGTTAATAAAATATGTTGATAATGATTTAACAGGTAAATTTAAATTTATTGAACTATAATGTAAATTACATTTTTATCCTTTTTAAAAGGCAACAAGAGATTGAAATTATATTTTTATCTATTCATAAAACAATCAAAATTATAATTTTATTTCTTTAAAGTATGAAACCAAATTATCAATATATTAAATTTCATATTTTTTTTACTTTAGTTTATACATTATAATAAGAGTAGTTCATTCTAATTCCGAAAAAGAAAATTAAAATGATAGAGTTTTATAAAGAGAAAGTGTTTCAGGCTTTTTTCTAAGAAAAAAATGTTAATAGCCCAAAATATTAGGGTAGTCGAATGCTTGTGTATGGCATTCGACTGCTCTAATTATTTTTCTAACTAGAATGCTTCTGAAATCAAGGCAATTGACTGCCCATTATAAAACCAGTTGACTACCTTGATACCATAAATATTGTGGCTAGAAAAATAACTAAGACAGTCGAATGCCATACATGAGCGTTCGACTACCCTAATAATTTTGAAATTGTTTTACACTTATTATCATAAATTTTATAATTAATTATCATATGTTTATGTTTCTTATAGTGTTTGTACAATCATTCTCATCAAATTTACAATGAATTGTATTAATTTTATAGTTAATCATTATAGATTTATGCTTTTCAAGTGTTTTTACGCTTATTCTTATCAAATTTACGATTAATCACATTAATTTTATGGTTAATTATTATATATTTATATTTTTTCTAGAGTTTTTATGCTTACTCATATTATTACGATAAATCTAAAAAAATTTACAATTAGTTATCATATTTTTATACTTTTTTTAGTATTTTTACATCTATTATCATCAAATTTACGATAAATCTCATAGATTTTACAATGAATCTCATAGATTTTATGATGAATGTCATAAAATTGACGATCAATCTTATAAATCTTATGATGAATGTCATAAATTTGATAAGGAGAGACACAATGAAAGATTTGACATCTCAAAAGAATCGTTCAACATGAAGATGAAAGAAAGAACCTTTGTATGTGCTAATGTGCTTAAAATGATAAGGTACATCGCTAGGCTAGGGTAATTGGGTTTTAGCATGGACAATGAGATAGGTATACACTTAGTCTTAGTTACTCTGCATAAGAGCTATACTCAGTTTGTGATAGATTATAACATGAATCGCGTGGAAACGAGCTTAGCTAGGCTCTTGAATATGCTCACTATGCTAAGAAGACGATGGGAACAAACAAGACCTTTGTAAATCTTATTTATTTCTACATCTTCCAAAAAAGCAAAGAAACCTAAGAGGAAGCATTCCTCTAGAAGGAAGAAATAGAAATCCAAGGCAATGGATAAAGACAATGACAAGGGAACTTGTCACAATTGTGGAAAATTTGACCATTATAAGTGCAATTGCGAGGATTATCTTAAATTTGCTAAGGTTAAAAGGCTCTCTACCTCGGGTACTAATTAAACCTTGTATAACATTAGGTCTTCATACATTATTTAGTTTAATAGGTCTTAATATATGTGACATATTGTAAGAACCAATAGGGACAAGAACAAGTGCAGTACAAGGACTAAGAGAGGGAAATGAATGGTTGACCTAAAGATCGAGGATTATGACTCACTTTAAGTTTTATTTTTAAATTTTGTTTTATGAAAACAATTTAAGTTTCGAATTAAGTTTTGAACATTGGATGTTTATGGCATAATTTTGCCAATAATGTTTTATTATGATTGACCACATGGTCAATAACAACTATTTATGTTTTAAATATAATTTAGTTAGCTTGCAATTGTTGCTTAACTAAGTAGAACATCTTATCTAAATCAAAATTGATGCATGGAATGGTTCCATATGGACTCTTGATGAAGTTTGCATTTATAACTATTTGGAATAGCATTTAATCACAAACAACAACTAATCATTCAAGTCAAAGACAAGAACTAGGATAAAAATACTAAAGGTACTCTTAATTAAAAATCAAAAGTAATATTACTACTTGGATGATTGTTGCTTGGTATAATGTGATTACAAAAGCATAAGTAGTTACGTAGTGTGATGCATACTCAATTGCAAACTATTCATGTTTTAGATACGACATCTAAGTAAACGATTATTTAGAACTAGAGTGTTGATGATTATCTTAAAAATGAAATTCATATAAGATGAATTATAGGAAGTCTCCACCATTAAATCAAATTTAATCAAATTTGTTGACTTCAAAATATTCTAGAATTTTGATGTGACCTCACATAGAACTTAAAAGGAATCTCATTTTAATAAGTATGAAAGAATTAATTGTTTAAATTTATGAAATCATGCTTAATATGTGATAAATAAGATATACATGATCTTAAAGCTAGATTTTATGTTTGTATATTTGAATAAGCCTTAATCCTACTATTTAGGCCAATATTATTTGATTAATTCATATAAGTATCGATACAGTTTGAATATGTATCAATTAAGTATATTTTGAATATTTACTAGACTAATGTCTCAATATCCTATCATAGCCATCAAACAGAAGCTTCATGCTTTGTTCAAGATAGATTATTTTATAAACCTCTAATACCACTAAACATATTTAGTAAATTTTATTCAAAGTCAAGTCAATAATTTTGTCATTTTTTATTCATAAAAGTTTTAATGTTTTTAACCAAGAAACACATCTCTCCAGATTATATTGATTAATCAACCAATTCATATTGATTAAGTTCACATATTTTTGGAACTCAATAGTTGTTATTGACAACTCTTTAGTGAAAGAATACCTTTTCAAAAGGTTTAATAATTTGTAAAATGAAACCAATCGTTTCATACCAAGGATTAAAATTTCACTCTTAAGAGGCAGTTGGTTCAAGTATTTTTTTATTCTTATCAAAAATTTTATTTTTGTAATAAAATTTCCTTGTTTGGTTAGCACATTTTTCCCCACATCTAGAATCCGATATATTCCTAAAAGTAGAAAAATTGGGAAAAATAAGGGTGAAAAAGATTACCCTCACCTCTTGAGGTATTTTAGAATTTCGGGCTAATTTAAAATTTTGTTCTTATTTTACTCTTTAATTATTGCATTTTATGTTCATTTTGCCCCTAAACCTATCCAATATTACAAGCCTAAACTCTACAACCACTCTCCCTAAAATCAAATGCCTCTCTTTCCCTCTTACAAATGAATAGTTTAATTAATTAAATAAATTAAATAATTTACATATTAAATAATTTGATTAATTTGTGTTAAATAAATTAATTAACATTTATTAAATGAATAAACTTAAATAATAAATAAATAAATGAACATATAAATAAATACGTTAAACATAACTTTCATCAAAATGTTATTTCCTTTATATCAACTATTTATTTACTTTAATACAAATGATAGTATAATAAAATGTGTCATTAGTAATCTTAAATTCTTTAAACCAAACATAAAAATCAAACATTCTCTCTAGTACTACCAAACGCGAAAATTTAATATCTTTCAAAATTCTTCAAGTAACACATATATGGGCCTATGGAGACTCCATACCATGCTCAAAATAAGTATTTCATCTTATTTATTGATGATCATACTCGCATAACTTAGGTGTATGTTACGAGGCAGCGTGGTGAGGTCTTTACCATTTTAAAAAAAATTCAAGGGTCTTGTTGAAAAACAAAGTGGCCAGCTAATCAAGTTCTTAAGAAGTGATAATGGTAGAGAATATAATTCAAGACAATTTGATGAGTTTTGTGAAGATGAAAGCATTGAAATACATTTCACAGTTTCCTATACGCTACAACAAAATGGTTTGTCTGAGTGGAAAATAAAATGGCGGTGGAAATGGCAAAGTCTATGCTTCATGATTATGGATTACTTAAAACTTTTAGGGTGAAAGCAGTATTTATACGAGTATATTTAATTAATAGAAGTCGTACAAAGATGGTGAGAAGACATGACTCTATTTGATGCTTGGAGCGGGAGAAAAGCATCGGCAAGACATTTCAAAATTTTTGGGTGTATTTGTTATGTTCAAATTCTCAAGGAAAGAAGGCTTAAATTCTATGAAACAAGTGAAAAATGCATTTTTGTTGGATATAGCTCAAGATCAAAAGGCTACAGGCTGTATTGTTTGAAAAATCATAAAATCAGTTTGAGTAGTGATGTGGTGTTTGATGAAAATGCTAATTAGAATTGGAAGGAAGACAAAGTTGATATAAGGCTTATTTTGATGGATGAAACTCAACCAAAACAAGCTCAAGAGGATGATAATGGTGAAGAGCATGACCAGTTTTCAAGCTCAAATTCTCCATCAACACATAGTTCTTCAAGTTCAAGTTCATCTAATCCTCCTAGCTCACCTCCAAAAAGAATGAGGAGATTGGAAGACATTGATCAAACTTGCAACTTATGTATTATTGAACCAGAAAACTTTGAAGAAGCGATTAAAGAAAAACCTTGGGAAATGCCATGAATGAAGAAATGGCAGCAATTGAAAAAAAAAAAAAAAGACATGGGAGCTAGTAGAGGCCAAAGAATAAAGAAGTAGTAGATGTAAAGTGGATCTACAATGAGAAACACAACTTGGATGGTTCATTCAAGAGGAACAAAGTCAAACTTGTCGCAAAGGGTTATCTATAATAGCCCAGAGTTGATTTTACCAAAACATTTGCACCGGTTGCTAGACTCGATACAATTAGAGCACTTATAGCTATGGCAGCTCATAAAGGATAGTTGTTGTATCAATCAGATGTGAAATCAACTTTCTTAAATGGTGAATTAAAGGAAGAAGTTTATATGGAGCAATCTTATGGATTTATTATCATGGGAGAAGAAGACAAAGTATACAAATTGAAGAAAGCTTTGTATGGATTGAAGCAAGAGTCAAGAGCTTAATAGCAAAGTTGATAATTATTTCGGTGAGAAATGATTTCAAAAAAGTAAAAGTGAGCATACTTTGTATGTCAATACTCAAGGTACGTCAAACATACTTACTGTGGCGCTTTATGTTGATAATATGGTCGAAACCGGAAATGATGAGAAATACTTGAAGAATTCAAATTGGAGATAATGAGCAAGTATGAAATGAATGATTTTGGCATCTTTCATCATTTTCTTGTCATTAAAATCAAAGCGAAAATGGAGTTTTCATTTCTCAAGAGAAGTATGTTGATAAGATTCTTGAGAGATTTGGGATGAGTAGTTGTAAACCAGTAGCCACACCACTGGTTGCTAATGAAAAATTAAGAAAGGAAGATAATGACAAGAAGCTAGATGCAAGTATATATAGAAGTTTGGTGGGAAACCTGCTCTATCTCACTACCACAAGGCCATTATGTTTTCTGCAACCTTGTTATTTAGGTTCATGAGCAGCCTTAGTAATGTCCATTTTAGAGTTGCAAAAGGAGTGTAAGATACATAAAAGGCACACTTAAATGTGGGATTCATTATGGCAGCAATGTAGAAGTGAAATTAACAGGTTTTTTGTGATAGTAACGGGGCTGGTTGTGTAGATGACATGAAAAGCACCTCAAGTTTTGTATTTACACTAGGCATTGGACTGTTTTCATGGTGTTTTAAGAAGCAACAATCAGTTGCTCAATCATCTACGAATCTAAATATGTGGCAGCCTCTCTAACAACATTCAATCAATCTGGTTGAGAACGATCATTGAAGCTGTTGGTGGAAAACAAACGGAAAGAACTGAACTTTATTCTGACAACAAGTCAGCTATTGGTATGTCAAAGAATCCTGTTTTTCATAGCCAAACAAAGTATGTTGCAATCAAGCATCATGCCATAAGAGAAGCAGTTGAAGATGGACGCATAAAGCTCAAGTATTGCAGGTTAAATCCAAGTCCTTTGCTGTCAATTAAATAAAGCTCAAGTATTGCAGGTTCAAAACTGCCACTCTTCTTCCAAATTAATTTCTGCAATTAAGTCCAAGTCCTTTGCTGCCAGTAAGAGCTGGAAAACAGCCAACAATTGAGAAGCGTATTTGGACAACAAAGCTCCCAACAAAACCAAAGTATTCAGCTGGAGAGTTAACCTCTGTTTCCTGCCTGTTTTTTACAATCTTACGAAGAGGAATTTGAACGTAGAAAACTCTGCCTAGGGGACCGCTTGGTATGAGGGCCAAGGGGAGTAATCACTTTGCGCTGCAATTTAATTGGGCGCAAAGTGATTACAACGTTTGTTATCAAGAAAGTTAGATGTAAAGTGATTGCAACTACAATCATTTTACATCCAAAAACTGCAAAATGATTGCAGTCCAAGTACGCTGTAATCACTTTGCAGTTTTTGCTACAAAGTTAATTTTACCCCAATTTTACCTAAATTATCATTTTATCAAAAATACAAAAATTCTTTCATGGATGTTATAGGTAATTATCATACATAAAAAATATTTTATAAGAATTAAAAGTAAATTATTATGACATTCATAAAAAATAATAGATGAATTAAAATTTAAATTAATAATACATGAATTTGTAAATTAATAAATTTGTAAATTTAAATTAATAAATGAATTTGTAATAATATACTAATTAAAATTTAAATTAATAATCATGAAAATTTAAAATTTCAAATAATGAGCAATATTAATAATATAATTTTATATCATTTACATTTTCATTTTAATTAATTTTTTTATTGCATTAAAGTTGTTTTTTATAATTATGGGTATTTTTAAAATTTGACACAACTTTCTCAGTAAAATGAGTGCATACCAAGCGCTGTAAAATTATTTTCCCTGCAATTTAAATATAACTTTACATTATATACCAAACGCTGTAAAATTATAATAATTATTTTTTCAACAATTACTTTTTTAACAATTATGTTACGTTAGAATCACTCTCTCTTTAAAATATCAACGGTCCTTGGTGTGGGTAACAGAATGAAACCCCGGTGCATGCGATTAGCTGCCGTGGGAAATCCAAAGCAATTTAGAAATTTTGAAAGATGGGAGTGGGTATGGCAAAGGCATGCAGATAAAGGCTGGTTCTCTCATTTGGTGGGGTTACCTAATAATTTAAAAAAAAAAAAAAAAACCTTAAGACGAGTTTATGATAGGCTATTGGGTGGTTTGAGAAGTTGTGAGTAATGAACAGAGGCAGCCTGAAATTTTAGCTCAATTTTCGATAACTTACTTGCACGAATTTCAGATGGCACAGAAAAAAAAGGCAGCAAATGGCCATGTTGAACCAGTGAATGGAAACCGCTGTCTACAGGATTTGTGAAAGTGAATTTTGATGGAGCTCCAGATATTCAGAAAGGGCTTGGTGAAATTGGGGTATTGATAAGAGATCCAGAAGGAAGAGTGTCGGTGGCTTCTTCAATTAATGGCAGCAAGTGTTCGGGATCCCTATGTGGCAGAAACACTAGCTGCAGCATTAAGGGCAGTGGAGCTAGCAGATTATAGAGGTTTTGGTTCGATTATTCTAGTGGGAGATTCAACTATTGAAGTCTACTGATGATGATGTATCAAAATTGCATATGTCAAAAGGGAAGCCAATGAGGCCACCCATGCTCCTCTAGCCTTATCGATAACATCATTAGAACGGACCATACTGAAAGTTTGGATAAGACAATGAAGGTCTCATTTTTCCCAAGAAAATGACGAAGCGAGGGCATACCTGCTTCTGCTTCTGCTTCTGCTTCCGCTGGCGTTTGCTTCTATTTGTTAAGCTCAAGGGTTATATAATCCAATCAACATAACTGAACGTCGCAAATAGTAATATTAATAACAAGTCTAGAATTCTATAATAAATTGTAATCTCACCATCAGTCTGTCTTACGCATTGAAAGGGAGGGGGATTACAGTACGACGTGCACGTACAACACATATCCTCAGTCTTGTTTGTGAAAAATGGTACAATATTAAATTCTGCTCGACATGAAGCAGGGAATTTTCTCCGCCCCTTCTTGTGGCATTCTCCGCTAGCTAACAGTATATTTAATTATATATATGTTATAAAACAATTTTTTAATTAATTATTATTTTCATCATTGAATATTTTGAGACTTTTCATTTTGATCCTTCAATGTTGAAAAATAATATAGTAATAACTAACATTTATAAGTGTTATTTTTTTGATCACTTAATACTAAAAGCTAAACAGACTTACACTCAATATTCTATATCACTATACTTCGATTAAATTTTTTTGTTATTATTTAATAATCAAAACAAACTAAAATAAATTATCAAAAACTTATTTATTTTAAATTCTATCATTATCATTTTCTGGTAAAATTAATTTTTTTTAAAAAATATTATTACCTTTTTCTTTAAATTATTTGCTTTTTTTCTTTTCTTCCATTAAAAAAAGCACAAAATATATTTGAACCAAAATGATATTGATCATCACATTTTTGCTCAAGCCCACGCATTTCGCTAAATTAACCTCATATTTTTGGATTGGAATAACTTGCTGTTTTTAAAGCTAATAATATGCTTGTGGGCGTCGCCAGAAAAAGTATTAACTATGTTGTAAATTGTCAGCAAATAAACGAATCGATACCAAGCTTTATTCCCTCGGTAAAATAAAGAAAAGGTTATAAAATAACGTGATACTTATAGGAAAAGGAGCTGAGAAATTATTTTAAGTTAATTTTTTTAATTTTTTTTGATAGAAAAATTCTAAATACATTAAAAAAATTACTCTTTACATCTCATAACTAAATATATCACAACTTTAAAAAAAAAAAAATTTCTTCTCACCATCTCATGTTCTTCTTTCCCATTTGACTCCCTAATAGGAAAATTTTGATATTTCTTAAACCAATATCAGAATTAAAATCAATCAGTATGTTTTTTCTAGAAATTTTTGTTTATGTTATTTGTACATGAAATCTGGTTTGTGTCTAAGATTAATCCTGCAACCTCGATCGCATCTTGTCCCATGTACTTCCTTTTGCCTTTCCCACTCCTCCCTTGCTTAGGCTTCATCCCTCCAAATTGAGGCTTTTCCTGTGCTCATTGGAAGGAAGAATGAGCTTTCCGTAGGAAGCCATGAATGAAGATCTAGAGCTTAACAAAAGCCACCCAATGGTGTTGGCTCAAAGTCCTATGTATAACGAAAAGAAGGTTTATATGTACTTTGTTGCACATTCTCATTGTTATTGAAAATCGCATTCTTAAACTACAAATATATCAAGTCAAATCGCATAGGCTAGCATTTAAACTATTAATAACTGTTATCGATCGAAAACCGCACGTAAACTAATATTGCAGCAATAAAATTTGTCGATTCTTTCAACACCAAGCAAGTGATACTTCAAAATTAATCATCTTATTATCATCATATCCCCTTGCTTTTGCTGGAAGCATGTCCCTGTGCCCCGCACAAGCTTGTTTATTTGGATAGTGCACGGAGCATTCATGAAGAACCACTTTTTTCCGAAAATTCGCCTTTTTTGTATTTTGTTTTCATGCTATTTAATACTCCACGTTATTATAATTTTTTTTTTATGTACATGTTATTTATAATAGTTGATAGAGGTAATTTACCTCAGTCCAGTCACGCGTCTGGACTCCAGAATACAAAATATCTAAAATAATAAAATTTTGGGGCTCACACAAATATGAGTCCTGAGCTCATCAAAAGCAACTCAAAAATATCTATAAATACCCCCAGGTATGATCAGAAAAACCCTAATCTCTATTTTGCTTACTAAAACTCTGCTTAAACAGTTTTTTGACTTAAGCATCGGAGTGCGCGTGCAGGGACAGATCCCTGCGCCTCTCTGACTTTTACTGTTTTTGCAGACTTTTCAATACACAAGGAGAAGACGACATCAGCATCATTTCATTGTTGTTGAGAGCAACAACAATTGGCGCCGTCTGTGAGAATCATAACAAAAGGTCAGATTCTTTATCAACATGGTGAGAACACGTTCGACAGCAGTAGCGAATATCGGGGAAGAGAATTCTGTGAGTCCTCCTCCCAGACCTGAGAGAGGACAAGAGCAGAATGGAGAAGACGGCAGAGTTGCCACTGTTTCCATTGACGAATTTGAGGCTCTGAAGCGTCAGAATGAGCAAACCACTACAGCGTTGAGGGCTATGGTGAATTTCTTCAAAAATGCTCTGCTGCAGTATAGCTTGCCTCCAAAAGCGCAGCAGATGGTAGGAGAGAACGTCCCGGGGCAGACTTACGAGAGAGGTCAACCCTCTACAATGGTGAATACGGGACAAGGAAATTGGCGATAGAATACTGCCGCTGGCTTGATGCAGTACTCTACCACTGAACTGGAGGACAACTCTGCTGCATCTCTGAGGGAGTATCTTCCTACGAAGATAGAAGCGATGAACCATACCGCAGGTCTGAGGGTGAATTCTGTCGCAGGTCTGAGGATGAATTCTGCCGCAGGTCTGGAGAACAACCTGCCGCAGGTCTGAGGATGAACACTGTCGCAGGTTTGGAGAACAACCCTGCCGCAGGTCTGAGGATACACTCTGTCGCAGGTCTGAGGATGAACTCTGCCGCAGGTCTGGAGAACAACCCTACCGCAGGTCTGGAGGACAACCCTACCGCAGGTCTGAGGGTGAACTCTGCTGCAGGTCTGAGGATGAACTCTACCGCAGATCTGGATGACAACCCTGCCGCAGGTTTGAGGGTGAACTCTGCCGCTGGTCTGAGGGTGAACTCTACCGCAGGTTTGGATGACAACCCTGTCGCAGGTCTAGATAACAACCCTGCCGTAGGTCTGGATGTCAACCCTGCCACAGGGCTGAGGGCAAACCCTACCGCAGGTCTGAGGGCAAACCCTATCGCAGGTCTGGGAATGAACCCTGCCACAGGACTGGAGGATACTTCTGTCGCAGCTCTGAGGAGGCGCTCTGCTGCAGGTCTGCGAGAGGTGAATCTTGCCGCAGGTCTAAGACGGATGAATACTTCCGCAGGTCTGACAGAGTCTAACCCTGCCGCACAATTGGAGCAAGACTTCGAAGACCACAGATCTGGGGAGCGGCAGAGACAGAATAGTCATGACCCCCAAGACCATTTTGAAGGTATAAGGTCGAACTACGGAATGAGAGGTGCAGGAAGAAAGGGTACAGTGCGAGTTCTTAGTGGAAGAAGGGGTGCTTGCTACTCAGACTCTTCTAGTACTGAAGAGAGGGGAGCACACTCGACCCGAGGGTCGAAAAATGTTGAAAAAGTTATCGAGAGGATTCTAGAAAGGAAGAAGTTAGTGTCTCCTGATGACAGTCAGAGAAGGAGAGTTCCTTTCAGTCCAGAGATTATGGACAAACCTTTGTCGAAGAAATTTAAGATGCCTTCAATGGCTACTTAAACTAGCAAAGCAGACCCATACGACTATATACAAAGTTATGAGTCCCTCATGTTGCTCCATGGATGGGAAGATGAAATCATGTGAAGAGCCTTTTCGCTTACACTGTCGGGGCATGCGCTGAAATGGTTTAATGGGTTAAGTGAAGGTTCTATCTCATCCTTCGACCAGAAGTGAATTTTTGAGAGCCTTCATGATCAACAGCCAAAGGAAGAAGGACGCTACTTATCTGCTCACCCTTAAACAAGGGACCAAAGAATCATTGAAGAGCTATGTAGATCATTATTGAGATGCGACCTTAGAGGTGAAAGATCTACCAGTAGGAGTAGCCATGGCTGCAATGCTGCAAGGGACGAAATCTGAGAAATTACAAGAATCCCTCTCCCTCGATCAGCCAACGACACTTTCTGATTTGTTTGCTAGAGCTAATAAATACGTGGCTCAAGGGAAGTAATGAAGATGGTACAATCCCAAGAGATAAAGGAAGGAAGAAAAAAAGAGAGAGATGTACCTGAAAGAAGCTCTTTGAGACCTATCGGATCAGATAAGGCCCCCAGACTCAGGTATGAAAACTATACTGGACTAAATGAGCCTCGCACAACAATACTTGCCGCTATTGAAGAGACTGAACTGTTGGAGTTCCCTAAAAAGAAAATGGGAGATATGGGTAGAAATCTTGATGCTTATTGTGAATTTCATGCCGCTCATGGTCATCCTACTGAAAGATGTAGAGATTTGATGGATCAGTTAAAGAAGCTGGCCAGAGAAGGGAAAATTAACCGCTTCCTCTGGAGAAGTGAAAGGCCCCATTACCCTCCGCGAGGTCGAAGGGATGACTGTCCACAGAATAGACAGAATAATAATAGAAACAGGCCAAGAGGTGAGCAAGAAGCTAGGCCAGACCCCCGAGACAACCGGCTGGATAATGAACCCACAGGCCGGCTATAAATGTTATTGTAGGGGGCGAATCTATGGCAGGAAGTTCCTCCGCTTCTCGCAAAAGTTACACGAGACAAGCATATTAGATTCATACTGTGATGGAAGAGAAGGCAGGAGAAGAACCCATTGTGTTCACTCCGGCAGACAGGGGCGATATTGCCATGCCTCATGATGATCCCATAGTGATATCAACAGTGGTGGCAAAACATCCTGTGAGCAGAATCCTGGTGGACAATGGAAGTTCGGTGAACTTAATCTATTGGAATTGCTTTGAGAAAATGAATGTATTCGAAGATAGATTAAGACCTTTTATGACACCATTGTACAGATTCGCGGGTGAGAAGGTGAAGGTAGCTGGGTCTATAGAGTTGCCTGTGACTCTAGGGGAAAGTCCAAAGGATGTGACTCAACATGGTTGTAAGGTCAACCTCAGCTGCTTACAACATGATCCTTGGGAGGCCTATATTAAATGATATGAGGGCGGTGATATCTTCTTGCTACTTATTAATGAAGTTCCTTACTCCCAACGGAGTTGGGCAAGTACGAGGAGATCAAAAGAGGGCTCGTACGTGTTATATTGCCTCTACCGCCAGCAAAGGAGTACAGAGAAAGGAGACATTGTGTATAGATGACCCTTCTAAGCCTCAACCTATGGAGAAAACAGAAGCGATTGAGCTAGTCAAGGGGGATGAAGAGAAGAAGGCGTTCATAGGTACTCAATTGAATGAACAAGCCAGAAGGGGGATAGCCAAATGCCTGCAAAGAAACTCGGATGTTTTTGCTTGGACCCCGGCTGATATGCCCGGGATTAATCCAAAAGTGATTTACCATAAGCTTAATGTTTCACCCGGGCATAGGCCTATTAAACAAAAGAAGAGGAACTTTGCCCCGAAGAGACAGAAGGCAATCACCGAGGAAGTAAATAAACTTCTAGAAGCCGAGTTTATTAGAGAAGTTTACTACCCAGAGTGGTTGGCTAATGTAGTGATGGTGAAAAAATCTAATGGGAAGTGGCGAATGTGTGTGGACTTCACAGATTTAAACAAAGCTTGTCCCAAAGATTCGTATCCTCTGCCCAGAATCGATAAACTTATGGATGAAACATCAGGGTATGAACTCCTCAGTTTCCTAGATGCTTTCTCCAAGAGATGAAGAGAAGACTTCTTTTATAACTGATGACGGAACATACTGTTATCGGGTAATGCCATTCAGTTTAAAGAACGTTGGAGCCACATATCAGCGAATGGTAAATAAAGTCTTCAAAGATCTCCTGGCAAACACTATGGAAGCTTATGTGGATGACATGATCATCAAGAGAAAAGCAGGAGAATCTCACGCTCATCAGATGACTAAGGTGTTCGATGTGCTGAAGGAATTCAGTATGAAGCTAAATCCCAACAAATGCTCATTCGGAGTTTGGTCTGAGAAATTCTTGGGATTTATGATCACCAACAGGGGGATTGAGGCAAACCCTGAAAAGGTTCAAGCGATTATAGACATGAAGCCACCAACCACAGTGAGAGATGTCCAAAGGTTGATGGGCAGAATAGCAGCTCTGAACCATTTTTTATCAAAGTCTGCAGAAAGGAGCTTCTCATTCTTCAAAACTCTACGGGGCGAAAGGAATTTTGAGTGGACAGATGATTGTCAAAGAGCTTTTGAAGACTTAAAGGAATATTTAAAGCAGTTGCCTTTGTTAACAAGACCTTTGGGAGGGGAACAGTTGTATATGTACTTGGGAGTCGGTGAATTCGCCGTCAGTGCGGTATTACTGAAGAAAGATGAAATAGTGTACCATCCCATTTACCATGTGAGTAAGGTAGTACTAGACCCGGAGACCCGTTATCCGCTGGCCAAAAAGCTAGCATTGGCCCTTGTGATGGCCTCTCGTAAATTGTGACCTTATTTTTAGGCACACTCCATTGCTGTCTTGACAGATCAACCATTAAGGCAAATCCTTCAGAAGCCTGAACATTCAGGGAGACTGGTGAAATGGGCAGTGGAACTTGGAGAGTATGATATCACATTTCAACCCAGGCAGGCCATCAAGGGCCAAGCTTTAGCAGATTTTATAGTAGAATGTACTAGCCCAAGCGGCAACATTGAAAAGGAGACTCGACCGTGGCTACTGTATGTTGACGGAGCGTCGAGTACAAATGGTAGTGGGGCAGGTATAGTATTAGTGTTGCCAGAAGGGAGATCCTTAAATACTCTTTGTAGTTTGGGTTTCCTAGTTCAAACAATACAGCAGAGTATGAGGCTCTGGTTGTGTCGCGACCCAAATTTACAAAAATCACTACAAATTTTTTCGCGAACTTACCACATTTCAATTGTTGGGCTGTGAGTCAATATCCCTCACTCAGTTTCATATATTATATATATATGCATAACAGGCAATGCTTTCGCCCCAGGCACAAATATTGCGGAAGCTTATAAAATTATCATTTTAGAATTTAAAATTCGTTTACATTGCCTAACATATACATCCCGCATATAACATGACTACATCACTGTACACTATTATTCAGATACAAAAGTACATGTGTGCATACCTCGATGCTGCTGGATAGCTGTGTGTAAAAGATCGCAGGACGGACGCAGCTTATACACTCTACTGAAATGCTCTGTAGAGGTGGGAAAAATAATGGGATGAGCATAACGCGCTCAGTAAGAAATATATGAAAGCAGGTAGATAACCACACTATCTACGATGCTCATAATGCATGTTTTATTAACTCGTAAAACAAATGCATTTACTTTTCAAAACACTCTCATTAATTTATAAAGCAAGTAGATAATCAAACTATCCATGATGCTCATGATGCATGGTTTATGCCAAAAAACTCATGGCATTCACAAAACCATTATAATAAAACACATAGCAATTTACTGCCAAAACCGAATATCAAAACTCATTCAGAGTAAAATCTTTCTGTGTTCAGTATTGAAACTCATTTTAAAAATCATATTCTCATTTCAAACGGTTTCATCACAGAAATCAAATCACAATTAGTTTTATCACCGAAACCAATAAAATCAGGTGAGACTAGGCAGGGATTTCAACACAAATCCAAGGGAACATTTGGCCAAAGTCCGAGACTCGCAAGCTATCACGGATCAGGTGTGCCAGGGTGTCTCTGAGTTCGAGGAGGGGATTAGTCTATCCATCGGCTCCTATCTAAGGACTATCACAAAACAGAGCAATGACAAAGCATGCCCGAGTCCAAAGACGCAATCCTCACATCCCATAGTTGCACGGTACAGTGTACTCCATGTTGTCTACACGGTACAGTGTACTCCATGAACCACAGTGCAATTACCACATAGTTGTAGGTGCCTGAGTCAAAAGTTCACCACCCCAACCAAATAAGTTATCAACCATAGCCTGTCGTCTCAGATCTAGTACGAGCAAGTCAGTGTGTGAGGTCCTGCCTACCACAGGCGACCCCTTTCTGGGCCCCTGCTGCGACAGCCTCCTACTCAACCCGAGGGCTCCAGCATGATCTTAATCAAAAATCGCAACAGAATCCAGTGCGAGCAATGCTCCAGCATGGTTTGTACAGATGTAATACCAAAATCAAGTGGGAGCGGATCTGGATAAATCCACAGATCTCATTATAGCTCCAGCACAATTTTACACACACAAAATAGACATCTGGCTCTATTTCCCACCACAGTGGTACTCAAAACCAAGTGCAATATGCAAAACGGTACAAAACAAAGTGAGAGGGAAACATCCCATCAAATCATTTGTCAATCAAATCACTTTTTAGAAAAACGTGTAAGTTAATGCATACTGTCAAATCATGAGCCAGTCTATCATTTCAGCTTCGCAAAATCTCTTTTTCACAGAGAAAACATGGATTGCATGCACTTTATGCATTTCTAAAATTCCTGAGTCTAAGGGTATTTTCGTAATTTTTTCATATTTGGGTAATATCCAGAAATTTCATATCTATACTCTATACGAAATTTAATTGACTGTAAATGACTATGAAAATACGTACAGCTATCTCTAATATCTCCCATAGATCCCTTACCTCGGATCACGTAGTGTGACCTCTCTTCCTAAGTGCTATATCGGCGCCGACGGCCGTCCGATTTTCCCCTCTCTCCCGCGGCTGTCCTCCCTCCGATCTACCGTTTGCCGGCGTTCCACCTCGCGTCATGGCAGCTGGCGAGTTCGCCCGGTGATGGGCTGCCTTCGCCGGCCCCTCAGCCTCGCCGGTGGCTCGCCGGTGAGAGGAAACCGAAACCGTCGGTTTCCTCTTTCTCTCTCCCCGATATTCTTCAGATTTCCTTTTTTTTTTCTGTTTTTTTATATATATATATATAATATATTTTTATTATTATTTTATTCTTAAAATAATAATAAAAATCTTAAAATATCCCAAAATTTCCCAAAAATTCATATTAAATTCATTTAGTCCGCAAATGAATTTATCAGTCCGATTTTACTTTTTCGGTATATTTTTCCACTATTTTTGAGCTCGTTTTTTGAAGCAAAAATTTTGATAAATTCTAATAATTTATATCTTGATCAATTGGACTCGAAATTAAATTATTTCTTCGATTTTTGATCAAGATTACATAAAATCCAAGTTTACAAATAACAATTTTCTTAAAAATGACACCGAATTTTTGGGTCTTACATTCCTCCCCACCTTAAGAAATTTGGTCCTCCAAATTAGAACCAAGTCAATTCTCGAATAACTGCGAATATTTCTCTCGCATGAAGCTCTTTAATTCCCACATAACTTCATCCGAAGTGTAGTACTGCTAGAGAACCTTAACCAGAGTGATCGTTCTGGTCCGTAACACTTTCTCTTTCCTATTCAATATCTGAATCAACTTCTCTACATATGACATTTCCTCTGTGAGCTCCAACGGCTCATACTGAATCGAATATGTCTGATCTAGATGATACTTCTGAAGCATCAATGTGTGGAAGACATTATGAATGTCTGCTAGCTCAGGTGTCGAGGCTAGCCTACAGGCCTTATTTCTCACTCGTTTCAATATCTCATTATCCCTTTCGAGGGAAAATCTTTCAAGAATATTGATTCACCTACAGTGAATTCCAAAGGTTTACGCCTCATCTCAACGTAACTTTTCTGCCTACTCTAAGCTTTCCTCAATTTCTCACATATAAATTGGACATCCTCAAAGGCTTGCTTCACTAAATCGGGAGCAAACATCTTTCGGTGACTCACTTCTTCTCATCCAATTGGAGATCGACACCTAAGACCATATGACGCCTCATACGGTGCCATCCCAATACTCGAGTGATAACTGTTGTCATAGGCGAATTCGGCTAAAGGCAAATGGTCATCCCAGGAGTCTCTGAAATCCACACACAAGCTCTCAACATATCCTCCAAAGTCTCGATGGTTCTCTCACTGACCATCGGACTGAGGGTGGAAAGCTGTACTGACACTCAATCGGGTTCCCATAACTTCCGAAAGTGTTCCCAAAAGTGAGAAGTGAAGCGAGAATCCCTGTCAGACACAATACTCACTGAAATACCATGTAGCTTCACAATCTCTCGTACACACAGATTCGCCAACGCACTCAGAGTATCCGTACCCTTCACGGTTAAGAAGTGAGCTGACTTCGTCAATCGATTCACAATTATCCAAATGGCATCATGGTTTCGTCGGGTCCTTGGTAAACCTATGATGAAATCCATGGTGATGTGCTCTCATTGTCATGTCGATATAAGTAGAGGTTGCAATAATTCTGCATGTTTCTAATGCTCTACCTTAACCTCTTGACATGTAAGGCATTTAGCCCCAAATTCTGCAATATCTTTCTTCATGTCTGACCACCAAGATACTCTTTGGGGATTCTTATACATCTTATTACTCCTCAGATACATTGTATACCTCGATGAATGAGCTTATGTCAAAATCAATCCCTTTAGCTGTGGGTAATCGGGAACGCAAATTCGACCTCTGAATCTCAGCAGGCCATCATCACTAACTGTGCACTCAGTCACTCTACCCATCTGTATCTAACTATACATATCAACACAAAAGCGATCAATACGCTGAGCTTGTCTGGTCCGGTCTATCAAATCCGGTTTCAATCTCAGACTTGCTATCACACAATATGCGTCAGTATCAGAAGGGTCTATATCCAAACTGAGGCTAATAAACTGCTCTAACAGTTCATGTTCCCTTACCATCATGTACGATACCATCCTGAGGCTCTTTCTGCTTAAGGTATCAGCGACTATATTCGCTTTACCCGGATAATAAAGTATCTCACAATCATCGTCTTTCAAAAGCTCTACTCATCGTCTCTGCCTCATATTCAAATCTTTCTGTGAAAACAGATATTTGAGGCTCTTTTGATCAGTGAATTCCCGAAATTTCTCACCATATAAATAGTGACGCCATATCTTCAGTGCAAATACTACGGCTGCCAACTCTAAATCATGGGTCAAATAGTTCTTCTCATGGTCCTTAAGTTGTCTAGATCCATAAGCAATTATCTTCCCGTTTTACATCAATACACAGCCCAGTCCTTATCCCGAGGTGTCTCTATATTCAGAGAAATCTCCTGAGCTGGTCAGAATAGTGAAAATCGGTGCAGTGGTCAATCACTAGTTTAGTTCCTGAAAACTCTTCTCACATACACTGTCTCACTCAAATGCAACATTCTTTCGAGTGAGACGTGTCAATGGAGTAGCTAATTTCGAGAAATTTCTACAAATTGGTGGTAACATCCAGCCAAACCTAAAAATGATATCAGTTCCAACCAGAAATCACACTTACTGAGCTTCGCATATAGCTTTCTCTCTCTGAGGGTTTGTAGCACACTGCTTAGATGCTAGTCATGCTCTTCCCTAGACTTCAATACACCAGAATGTCATCTATAAACACTATGACAAACCGATCCAAGTATGGATTGAACACTCCATTCATCAATACTATAAAAGCTATAGGAGCATTCGTTAGCCCGAAAGGCATAACCAAGAATTCATAATATCCATAACGGGTATGAAAAACTGCCTTGGGTACATCTCCACCCTGGATTCTCAACTGATGGTACCCGAACCTTAGATCGATCTTGAAAAAGATCTATGCTCCCTGAAGTTGATCCAATAGATCATTAATACTTGGAATAGGATACTTGTTCTTAATGATCGCCTTATTCAACAACCGGTAATCTATTCACAATTGGAGGCTTCCATCCTTTTTTCAGCTGTAGCCCTCCTCTTCGGGGCAGAAGTACTAGCTGTATCCTTATCTGATTCTTTACCCTTCTGTGAGGCTATCTCAGCTAACTCTAGGCAATCCTTTATCATATGCCCCGTCTTGCCATATCTAAAATATGTTCCAATCAATACGTGGCATGACCTACTACCGTGGTATCTACCACATGCTCTACATTGTTCTGTAATCAGTAGGGGTCCTCCAATCATTATACCCCTAGCTAGAGTCGAAACTTGATACACCAGGGGCTTAATCATCCTACCCCGTGACTCATCGACTCTCAGTCGTCTAACAAACGACCTCTTCCCTACTCAGACTTTACAGTCCTATGTTGATCTCTTTTGATCTCTATTCTTGCCCTTCACGACTTTACCAAACTCAAGGACATGCATCTCATAGTCTTACTCACACAACTAAGCTCTACGCATGATCTCCTCGTAAGTCGTGACATCAAATAGGGCAAATTTGACTCTGATGGAAGGTCTCAATCCTTCCATAAACTTGCGAACTTTTCGCATCTCACTGCTCATGGTATCGGTGTCATATCTTCCCAAGGATGTAAATCGAGACTCATACTCGTCTACCGATCTATTCCCCTGAATCAGACCAAGATATTTCCATATGTAATCTCCGTTGAGCAGTGGCTGGGATGTACTGCCTCCTGAAGGCATCCAAAAAGATCTCCCAGTCAATCAACTGATATACATAGCTTTCATGATGGGTCGGGTGAATTTTCACCAATACTCTGCTTCGCCCTCTAACATGAATGTAGCAAAGGCCACTCTTTTAGTGGTCGAACATCGAAAAAAACCATATAACTTCTCCAATCGATTGATCCAATCCTCTACTACTAAAGGGTTCTTAATCCCACTGAACGATGTAGGCTTAAGCTTTGAAACTGCCTCAATCGGTCAAGTTCACAATCATACCCTGAATCCACATCAGTTTGTCGTGGAACTACAGGTGGTACAGGGGTCTCAATAGTACGTGGCATAGGTACAGGCTGTGTAGGCATAGGTGTCTCAGGAGCAACTGTCGGCTCAGTATGAGTCGTCTGAGTAGCCGGACCTTGCCTACACTCTAACAAGCCATAGTCAAGTTAGCCTAAGTGAACAACTCCATAAATGTGTTCCAACTCCGCTCTAACCTCGTAACGCGGGCATCAGTAGTCTCAACTGGACCTGATGGAATATAATCACATGACGATTCACAAGGTTTCTCAAACCTATCACAACGTCTCTCGAACCTCTCTCTATGGCCTCGAGAACGCGAACTCTCTCCTCTGCTGCGATGTCTGTCAGACATCCCGATAGTCCCACATACACAATCAATTTCTCAGTTTTAACCACAGCTCGGTACACACAATTGTATCTAATAATGTACAGTGACATGGGGATATATACTTTCTAATTACTGACACTGACTCACATCAGACCAACACTGCTCTGATACCACCTCTGTCGCGACCCAAATTTACAAAAATCACTACAAATTTTTTCGCGAACTTACCACATTTCAATTGTTGGGCTGTGAGTCAATATCCCTCACTCAGTTTCATATATTATTTATATATGCATAACAGGCAATGCTTTCGTCCCAGGCACAAATATTGCGGAAGCTTATAAAATTATCATCTTAGAATTTAAAATTCGTTTACATTGCCTAACATAGACATCCCCCATATAACATGACTACATCACTGTATACTATTATTCAGATACAAAAGTACATGTGTGCATACCTCGATGCTGCTGGATAGCTGTGTGTAAAAGATCGCAGGACGGACGCAGCTTATACACTCTACTGAAATGCTCTGTAGAGGTGGGAAAAATAATGAGATGAGCATAACGCGCTCAGTATGAAATATATGAAAGCAGGTAGATAACCACACTATCTACGATGCTCATAATGCATGTTTTATCAACTCGTAAAACAAATGCATTTACTTTTCAAAACACTCTCATTAATTTATAAAGCAAGTAGATAATCAAACTATCCACGATGCTCATGATACATGGTTTATGCCAAAAAACTCATGGCATTCACAAAACCATTATAATAAAACACATAGCAATTTACTGCCAAAACCGAATATCAAAACTCATTCAGAGTAAAATCTTTCTGTGTTCAGTATTGAAACTCACTTCAAAAATCATATTCTCATTTCAAACGGTTTCATCACAGAAATCAAATCACAATTAGTTTTATCACCGAAACCAATAAAATCATGTGAGACTAGGCAGGGATTTCAACACAAATCCAAGGGAACATTTGGCCAAAGTCCGAGACCCACAAGCTATCACGGATCAGGTGTGCCAGGGTGTCTCTGAGTCCGAGGAGGGGATTAGTCTATCCATCGGCTCCTATCTAAGGACTATCACAAAACAGAGCAATGACAAAGCATGCCCGAGTCCAAAGACGCAATCCTCACATCCCATAGTTGCACGGTACAGTGTACTCCATGTTGTCTACACGGTACAGCATACTCCATGAACCACAGTACAATTACCACATAGTTGTAGGTGCCTGAGTCAAAAGCTCACCACCCCAACCAAATAAGTTATCAACCATAGCCTGTCGTCTCAGATCTAGTGCGAGCAAGTCAGTGTGTGAGGTCCTGCCTACCACAGGCGACCCCTTTCTGGGCCCCTGCTGCGACAGCCTCCTACTCAACCCGAGGGCTCCAGCACGATCTTAATCACAAATCGCAACAGAATCCAGTGCGAGCAATGCTCCAGCATGGTCTGTACAGATGTAATACCAAAATCAAGTGGGAGCGGATCTGGATAAATCCACAGATCTCATTATAGCTCCAGCACAATTTCACACACACAAAATAGACATCTGGCTCTATTTCCCACTACAGTGGTACTCAAAACTGAGTGCAATATGCAAAACGGTACAAAACAAAGTGAGAGGGAAACATCCCATCAAATCACTTGTCAATCAAATCACTTTTTAGAAAAACGTGTAAGTTAATGCATACTGTCAAATCATGAGCCAGTCTATCATTTCAGCTTCGCAAAATCTCTTTTTCACAGAGAATATGGATTGCATGCACTTTATGCATTTCCAAAATTCCTGAGTCTAAGGGTATTTTCGTAATTTTTTCATATTTGGGTACTATCCAGAAATTTCATATCTATACTCTATACGAAATTTAATTGACTGTAAATGACGATGAAAATACGTACAGCTATCTCTAATAGCTCCCATAGATCCCTTACCTCGGATCACGTAGTGTGACCTCTCTTCCTCTGTGCTGTCCAAATCTCGCAGTCCGGTCAACTCTCAATATGACTCTGGAGCTGCATTTAACCATTCACTGGATTAATTATACGTTTCCTACTGTATTACACATTTAATACAGTTCATTTCACTTAATTGGGCCCGTTTACTCTAAATTAGCCTAATTACTTTAATTGGGCCTTAATCTGTATTAAGCCCGTTTTTCACGTATTATTTCCCTTCATCAGGGTCTATCGATTCATTGGGCCTATCAATACCCATTAGGCTTCGTTTCAAACTCTTTGGATAGCCCGAATATCATTTACGACAGTTTATTCGAAATTCCAAATATAATTCACTAAATCTGAAATTTAATCCGAAATGCGTAAATTAAATCTTAATTACGCGTTAATCACATAAATTGTCGTAAATGAGCTTTACTTACTCGATATTGTGCGATGGTGCGCAAATCGAAGTTCGATCGGGCTTTCGTTCGGAATTAATCGTCGAACTACACAATTTCGTATTTTTCATTTTCGGGCCAATTTTCGATTAAATATAATTTAAATAAATTTATCGAAAATTAAATCGGTCACATTTGACCTCGTATCGACTTACCCGAAGTTCGATGAAATCCCAAAATTTTTTTTCTCTCTCTTCTTTCTCTCTCCTCCTAAACCGGTTCGGACCGGTTCAGTCCCTTTTCACACTGAACTGGTCCGAACCGGTTCAGTGGTCATTTCACCGTTCCGACATCTTCCGACCGGTTCTCCGGCCGATTCCACCGCCGTTCGGCTGGGCTCGGGCTGGGGAGCCTTCGGCTGGCTTGGCTCGGGCCAAATCGGCCCCGGCGGCCGTCCGATTTTCCCCTCTCTCCCGCGGCTGTCCTCCCTCTGATCTGTCGTTTGCCGGCGTTCCACCGCGCGTCATGGCCGCTGGCGAGTTCGCCCGGTGATGGGCTGCCTTCGCCGGCCCTCGCCGGCCCTTCAGCCTCGCCGGTGGCTCGCCGGTGAGAGGAAACCGAAACCGTCGGTTTCCTCTTTCTCTCTCCCCGATATTCTTCAGATTTCCTTTTTTTTTGTTTTCTGTTTTTTTTATATATAATATATTTTTATTATTATTTTATTCTTAAAATAATAATAAAAATCTTAAAATATCCCAAAATTTCCCAAAAATTCATATTAAATTCATTTAGTCCGCAAATGAATTTATCAGTCCGATTTTACTTTTTCGGTATATTTTTCCACTATTTTTAAGCTCGTTTTTTCGAGGCAAAAATTTTGATAAATTCTAATAATTTATATCTTGATCAATTGGAGTCGAAATTAAATTATTTCTTCGATTTTTGATCAAGATTACATAAAATCCAAGTTTACAAATAACAATTTTCTTAAAAATGACACCGAATTTTCGGGTCTTACAGGTTGCTAGAATAAAGCTGGCAGAAAGGTTGCAAGTTCACCACCTAGTAGCACATAGTGATTCTCAATTGGTGGTAAACCAATTCAATGGACAGTATGAGATTCGAGACCCAATGCTAGTCCCTTATCTAAAGAAAGTTCAATCTTTGGCTCAGACTTTTGAAAATTTTCAATTGATACAAATTAATCGATCTGAAAACACACATGCAGATTCATTGTCCAAATTAGCTTCCTCCAATGAGACCGAAGGAAGAACGGTGAAGGTGGAGAGACTCGAGCGGCCTAGCATTGAAGAAGTTGAAGTGTGTGACATTGAAGTGGGGGACGTTTGGAGAACCCATTGAAACAGTATCTCACTGAAGGTATGCTCTCGCAAGATAAGGAGGAGGCTCGGCGTTTAAAGATACAAGGGGCAAAATTCACAGTGATAAATAGGGAACTGTACAAAAGGGGGTATTCATCGCCTTTGTTGAAATGCTTGGGGCCAGAACAAGCAGACTATGTCTTAGCTGAAGTACATGACGGGATTTGTGGCGAGCACTTGGGAGCTAGAGCCCTTGCCTCTAAGATATTACGATCGGGATTCTATTGGTCGACGTTGAAGAAAGATGCGACGGATAAAACCCACAAGTGTGACAAATGCCAAAGGTTTGCACCAATAACTATGGCCCCAATGGCTCCGCTCCAAAGTACGGTACAACCAACTCCCTTTGCTCAATGAGGGTTAGACATTCTAGGGCCCTTCCCATTAGCTACGGGTCAAAAAAAGTTTCTGTTGGTAACTATCGATTACTTTACAAAATGGATTGAGGCAGAACCTTTGGCCACAATCACAGAGAAAAAAGTTGAGGCAATGGTGTGTAAGGATATTATCTGCCGGTTCGGGATCCCACGGGTTTTAAATACTGACCACGGAAAGCAGTTTGATTGTGACACCTTTCATGAGTTCTGCAGACGCCTTGACATCCAGCTAAGGATTTCTTCTGTATCATATCCTCAAGCTAACGGGCAGGCTGAAGTCAGCAACCGAACCATTCTTCATGGGTTGAAGACCAGACTGGATAAAGCCAAAGGAGCACGGGTAGATGAGTTGCCTAGTGTCTTATGGGCATATCGTACCACTAGTTGAGTATCAATTGGAGAAACGCCGTTTAGCCTTGTGTATGGCACTGAAGTATTGATTCCCATGGAGATTGGAGCACTATCATCCAGGGTAGTGCCTTTAGTGGAAGAAAAGAATTCACAAGGGCTAAGGGAAAACTTGGATCTACTTGATGAGCATAGAGAAACTGCAACAATCCGGCTGACATCCTACCATCAGAGGGTGGCCAACTACTACAACAGTCGGATAAAAGATAGATCGATGTCCGAGGAAGATTTGGTGCTTAGGAAGTCACACATCACCAATACCTTGAGGGAAGACGAAAAGTTCAGAGCCAATTGGGAAGGTCCATATCGAATCAGACGAAGGATTGGGCCCAACACCTGCATCCTGGAAACTCTGCAAGGGAAGAAAATAGGAAAGACATGGAATTTGAATCATTTAAAAATGTATTGGAATTAATTATTATGTCTTCTTTCCTAATTTTTATATTATCGTATTATTACTTGCTTGCATTGTCACAAGATATTATTATGCAAATTATTCCACTATTTTTATATTATATCTTCAACTTTTACGAATATAAATCTTGTGACAGAAAACAGACGAGCCGTAAGAGCCTGAGGCGCAATAGCGTCACTGTGGCCAGGCGTAATAAAATCAGACGAGCCGTAAGAGCCTGAGGTGCAATAACGTCATTGTGGCTAGGCGTAATAAAATCAGACGAGCCGTAAGAGCCTGAGGCGCAATATCGTCTGTAAGAGCCTGAGGCGCAATAGCGTCACTGTGGCCAGGCGTAATAAAATCAGACGAACTGTAAGAGCCTGAGGCGCAATAGCGTCACTGTGGCCAGGCGTATAAAATCAGACGAGCTGTAAGAGCCTGAGGCGCAATAACGTCACTGTGGCCAGGCGTATAAAATCAGACGAGCCGTAAGAGCTTGAGGCACAATAGCGTCACTGTGGCCAGGCGTAAAAAAATCAGACGAGCCGTAAGAGCCTGAGGCGCAATAGCGTCACTGTGGCCAGGCGTAAAAAAATCAGACGAGTCGTAAGAGCCTGAAGCGCAATAGCGTCACTGTGGCCAGGCGTATAAAATCAGACGAGCCGTAAGAGCCTGAAGCGTAATAGCATCACTGTGGCTAGCGTAAAAAGCCAGACGAGCCGTAAGAGCTTGAGGCGCAATAGCGTCACTGTGGCCAGGCGTAAAAAGACCGAGCCGTAAGAGCCTGAGGAGCAATAGCGTCACTGTGGCCAGGCAATAGAAACGTATTAACCGTAAGAACCGAAGACGAACTTGCATCGCTATGGTCAGGCATCAGGAAAAAGGTATGTTTACATATGTAATTCTTTCTAAAAGTATGTCTTTCTATCAATAATTGGGGAGCATACACGGATAAATAAACATACGAGTAAAACAAGTATACAGATAAATGATAATAGCAAAAGTTAAATGAACAACGTTTCATAAGCAATATGAAGCTTGAACAGATAAACTTTATTTGTAAATTCAAGAAAATCTTTACAAGCAAAATACGAAGTATAATAAATTCAAGAATATGAATAAGTTCAATGACAAAATAGTCAAAAAGAAAAATAAATCAATTCGCACGATCTGGTGGCGGGAGATCAGGCGCCGTTGGACCCTCGCAATCTAGAGGCTGGTGACTAGGAAGTGATAGATCTTCTCCATCCAGGTCATCAAGGGCACCAATGGGTTCAAGAACATTAACTGGGCTCACGGGCTCCCAAAGACAGGCCAGGTTCGCCAGATCATCCAATGCAGCCTTCTTCAAGACCTCATCAGTAGGCTCGGCGTCAGGTTCGTACTTGGTCCAATCAGGAGCTTCAAATAACATCGCTTCAGGAGTATAAAGAAGCTCAGGAAATTCCTCACCCTCCCTATGCTTCTCTAACCAAGACCGGGCAAGGTAAAAATCATACTTCACATAGGGCACGGAGAAATATTCCTTTTACCTCAAATAGTCTTTGGAAAGCCTATACTCCTTCACAGCTTCAGTCCGAATACTATCAGTCTCGACCTGATTAAGGGAAGGAGTAGCTCGACTCTCCAATTCAGTAATGTATTGTTCTAGTTGCTGATTGCGATCTGTCAGAGAATCAAACTTCGACTGCATAGTATCTAGCTCTGCTTGAATCTGCTGAAGATCGTCCTTAAATTTGCTAGATCTAGCAGTCTCAACTGTAAGATCCCCCTTCGCGAGAGTCAATTCCTGAAGCGTCTTTGAAAGTTGCTCCTCCAGATTTCGCACTACCCCTGGCAGCCCAGACAATTGATTATCGACATTCTTTAATTCCATATTGCTATCCCTTAATGCCTAGATCTCCTTGTCAGTTCGGTCACGATAAGCTCGATGCCGAGCATTATTGACTATAGTCCGATGAGCAAACTGAAAAGAAACACAAAAATTCAGACCGAAAGTAAAATAAAGAAAAATAAAGTAAGAGAAAGTTTGCAAATTACTCTAACAACCTCCACATCAGCTAAATCCTCTCATTTCGAAAAATTTCGAAATAGTCGATTCTCATCCCTGGGAAGGATGGTGGCCTAACCTAAGCGAGATGCTACCCCGGGTGTCTCTAAAGTGTCGTTATCTAACACTCCAAGGTAGACTTGAAATTTGGCTCCTTTCATTTTATAGCCCCCGTCTACTTGATATGACCTCGTATCAATAGGACCTATCTTAGGAAGGATAAGCATGTTCGCCATAGTGGACTCCACATACAAGTGCCTTGGGTTCTTCCGACTATGCGAGGTCACATTACATTCAGCTCGTTCTCCCGACTGAGGTCTATCCGAGGAGCCGGAGGATCTCCTGGAATACGAAGAAGCCCTCCCTTCACCTAAGGAAAGGTCTATTGACTCCCATTCAGGTTGTTGAGTTAGAGCTGGAGGAGGGGTTGTTTGCCTAAGAGGAGAAGTCCGAGCTCGAGATGCATCTCCAGAAACGACCACAGCGGAACGGGGTCTCTTCTCAGCAGGTTCACTGGATGAACCTTCTTGCCCCCTTCAACGGACCAAGGCACGTCTGATACTGCTCATTTTTGTAAAACAAGAACCCACAAAATTGTTAAAACTGTTGTACAAACAAGTAGTAATAAATATAAAGCATAAAGGGTTAGCTTCAGGAGAGTTAAGAAACTCCTGAAGGGAATCTATTTCTAATGCTTCGTCATCAGGAAGAACCATAAAAGTAGAACCAAACCCATCCCAATCACCCACATCCTCTAAGAGGTCATCTTCGGGGCTAGATTCCTTATCTCTAGGATTTGATTCAAGAGGAATAAAAGGATTAATGACATTAGCGCCTCCTATGCCCCAACTAGCAGAGGCTAAATTTTCAAATGACAAAAACTCGTAAAGGTTGATTGGTCTATCAACTAATAGCTGATTGATAGTTGAAGACAGTTGTTTCCTCAAAGTGGTAATGCGAGGGCCTCCCCATCTAGTAGGGAAGTTAAGACCTTCAGGCACTTCTACTACAAGCCATTCTGATTCGAACCTATGGAGTTTGTTGGGGAGTTTATCAAATAACCTATTCTCAAACCTAGGTTTGAACACTCTTTGAAGAGAATATGGGATTAAGCCAGAACTACCCGAAGCCTGAAGAAAGTATAGAACAAAGGGAGAGAAGGAAGAACGTCCCTCATATGGTAATACACGTCAAATCCAATTAATTGCATCCAACTATGAGGATGTAACTGGCTAGGGGAGATTCCTTGTTCCCTCAAAAAAGAAATCCCAAAATCAGAAATTGGGAAACGAAAACCTAGCTATACAGAGACCCTAAAAATAGCTACTCCACTTGTTACGCTACGTATACTTCTCTCTTTTGGAGTAGGAAGCCTATAGAAATACTTTTCGAGTAATGTGTACCTACGTATAATATCTTAGAGATCAAACTCAGTCAAAGTCGATCTAGGTCCCAACTCCAAATGTTTTCCTACACCAGGACCAGCCATTCTAGGGTTAGAAATGAGAAAGAAACAAACCTAAAACAAGTGGGTAAAACTGGAAGAGGAAAGACTCAGAGTGGCGACAGAGTCGAGTGTGGCGACAGACTCTATTAGCAGCGACAGACTCTAGTATAGCGACGGAGTCTAGTGTGGCGACAGAGTCTAGTAGTAGCGACAACCTTTAGTATGACGACAGAGTATTGTGGCGACAGAGTCTAGTTTGGCGACAGAGTATTATGGCGACAGACTCTAGTATGGCGACAGAGTATTGTGGTGACAGAGTATTGTGGTGATAGACTCTAGTTTGGCGACAGAGTATTGTGGCGACAGACTCTAGTATGACGACAGAGTATTGTGAGGCAACAGACTCTGGTTGTGACGACAGAGTATTGTGTGGTGACAGACTCTGGTTATGGCGGCAGAGTTCAATATGCGACAGGGTCTAATGTGGCGACAGAGTTATATGCTAATATAACGAGAGTGGCTACAGAATTGTTAGGTAATATAACGTGAGTGGTGATAGAGTGTGTAAAGGGTTGCGACAGAGTTTACTAAGGTGCGACAACATTTTGCGATAGAGTTACGGAAGAGTGGCGACAGAGTATACGAGAGAATTGCAGTTACTTTGCGACAGGGTTTAGCACTTCTTAAACTATTTGCGCGGCATCTCACTTTTATATAGTCGCGACAGAGATGGCTGAAATGTGGCGTCTTCACCAGAGTTTAAAACTCTCTCGCAAATAAAACATTTTAGTCCTTAATAACTATTCTAGAAAGACATAATCCTCCTATTATACTCTTGCATAGGGAAATTTCCTATGAAAGAGTGGGGAGCAATTGATAGAGGTAATTTACCCCAGTCCAGTCACGCATCTGGGTTCCAGAATACAAAAGGCCCAAAATAATAAAATTTTGGGGCCCACACAAATATGAGTCCTGAGCTCATCAAAAGCAACTCAGAAATATCTATAAATACCTCCAGGTATGATCAGAAAAACCCTAATATTTATTTTGCTTACTAAAACTCTGCTTAAACAGTTTTCTGACTTAAGTATCGGAGTGCGTGTGCAGGGACAGATCCCTGCGCCTCTCTGACTTTTACTGTTTTTGCAGACTTTTCAGTACACAAGGAGAATGTCACAACCCAAAACTACCAAAAAATCAGAGTAAATTTTTCATTTTTCTTTCATACTTATCTATCTTCCGAATCATGACCACACTCCACTAATAATTGGGTTGTGCGTCAATACCAGTCCCACCATTTAATCATCATATAACTTAATTTCTTATTACAGAAAAAGGTAAACACATTCTTTTTTCATTTATTCTTTTCCTTTTATTTACAAGTTTTTACATTATCTATACATCCCTGACAGTGACTTACAACCATGTTACTGTGCTATACTTATTTAGATACAATATGTACAAGTGTATATACCTTAACATGATGGGTAGCAGCGGATATCAAGAATGCAGTACTCAGTCGCCTCAAAGTCTACTGGAGTAAATCTGTGTAGGAAAATGAAAGGGGGTGAGCACATCAAGCTCAGTAAGGCAATCTTACGAATAAGTAGGTAACCATACTACCTACATGAACGTGGTGCCATGCATAAACCACCCTTTCTCCACACATTTCAAAACAGATGTTATAATACGTGATGTCATGATGTCATGTAAAACAAGTTCATATATGGATTCAAAGGCATGAAAAACTCGACATGCATACCAATTTAAAAACATTTCATCATCGTTAAAATTTCACAACACAGTCAGGACTCAAAGCTTCCCTCGGGTGTTCCTGACTCACACAAAACCATGAAATCAAATGCTTTTTAAAGCAATAGTACCATGCGATATACTGAATGTCATGTAAAACCATTTGACATCATTCATAGGTTAAAATAGCATGGAAAATAACATCATGCAAATTGCCGTTTTAAAACCCAGTTTAATTTTTATCAAAACCATATCTCAGTCAGAATCTAACCCCTCCCTCGGGTGATCCAGATTCACACAAAAATCCACAAACATATGTTTCTCACAAAATCCACAAAAAATGTGTTTTCTCGAAAACATCAATATTCAAAAACATCAATACACGAGACTAGGCAATATATGTATATCACAGGCAAATAACCAGGACTATGGCCAAGTGTCCTCGTGAGTCCCACTGCCACACGGATCCTAGTGTGCGGGGTCTCACCACGATCGAGAATCGCCCCGGGAGGTGGGTCAGTCCAACTCGTCAGTCTTGTCCGATCCCACTCATCCGAAGATGCCACTCGTATCCAAAGATACCACGCATCCGAAGATGCCACACGGTACATCGTACTCCATGCTACTTGCACGGTACAACGTACTCCGTGGATCCATATCATATATCCATACTCATGCTTTGTCTTAAAACGCACGTGCGAGTCTATTTAATCGGTGTGACACACAGTCTACCTGACGCTCCAAGCATGGCTCATCGCATGATTTCAGAAAAATAGTGCGAGCGATGCTCCAACACTCTCATAAAATCAAGTAAAACTAGTGCGAGCTGAGCTCTAGCACTCTGTACACATTTCATGTGGAAATCTGGTGCGAGTTAGACTCCAGCACCGCATTACGAAAATTATATAAAATCTGGTACGAGTTAGACTTCAGCACCGTGTCACGAAAATCATATAAAAAGTCTGGTGCGAGTTAGACTCCAGCACTAATACATGTAAAACTCTAGTGCGAGCTCTCGCTCCAGCACTAAGGTATGCATCACACAAATCAAAACTCGTGCGAGCTGAGCTCTAGCACGTCACATTTCTGAAAATCACATAGGCGGCTACATTTCTCAAATCATTTTCAGAGAAAATCAACATCTGTTGAAAATATGCAATGCTGTGCATTTTCATTTAAAAGTTAGCCAGCCTACTCATGCATGTGTTCAAACATCTCAAGAAACGAGCAGGAACCTCTTGTCCTTGCTCCTTCCACATTTTTCTAAAGTTGAAAATTTTACCCTTAACAAGGGTATTTTGGTAATTTACCCATTCGAGGCACTAAAAATTTTATCTAAAATCTAGACCCTTCAGACCATTTAAAAGACTGTAAATGGCATTGAAATTTCGTAAAGCTACCTCTAGCAGTTCGTAAAATTCCCTTACCTGGAATCATGCGAGAGCTTATCCCGACTCGATCGTACCAGGTTTCTCAGTCCAATTCGCTCATCTACGGAGCTGCATATAACCACATATTGGTTCAGTTCAAATATATTGATTAGTATTTCACTCTTACTGATCGAATCTAAAGCTCTGGGCCCGTTTTACTCTATTAGGCCCGATTGCACCTTAATGGGCCTCGACGCCTTTTCAACCCGTTTCCACTTCTTAAATCCCTTCATCGGGTCTATTGGGCTCTCAATACCCATTGAGCTTCATTCCAAACTATTTGGATAGCCATTTACGACAGTTTACTCAAAATTCCCCATATTATCCACTAAAGGCGGAATTAAATCCGAAATGCGTGAAATAAATTTCTAATACGCGAATAATTATATAAATTGTCGTAAATGAGCTTTACTTACCCGAGATTATGCGATGGTGCGTAAATCGAAGTTCGATCGGCTCACATTCGAAATTTATCGTCGAACTGCATAATTTATATTTAATTCCGGGTTATTTTTCGATCAACTATAATTTAAATAATTTTCCAAAAATTAAATTGGTCAATTTTGACCACTTACCGACTTACCTGAAGTCCCGTGTATCCCCGAAAATTCTTCTCCTTTTTCCTTTCTTTCTTTTTCTTCCTTTTTCTCCCTTTTTCCCCTCTTTCTTGGCTGAACCGGTTCGATCCGGTTCAACTCGGTTCAGACCGTCGGTTCAGTCCGGTTCGACTAGTTCGGTGCCTCGTCGGCCGGTTCTCCACCGGTTTTCGCCGCCAGCAGCTCCACTGGGTCGTCCGATGCACGGATCTGGGGTTGGTTTCATCCAAGGCTGCCGAAAAGTGGCCGGTCCGGCCTGTTCTCTCCTAGCCGTCGGCACCCATTTTCTTTTCCCCAGTTTTCGGCGTCGTCCGTCGGTTTCGTCGGCCGTGGCCACCACCAATCAGCTCGTCTTTGCCTCGGGGACGTTCGACTGGGGGCGGGGTTGTTCAGATCAGCGCTGGTGGCCGTCGTTTCTCTTTTCTCTTTTCGATTTTCCCCCCCTCACCGTTCTCGAGAATTTCGATGGCTGGGGAGCGCGTGCCAACCGGTTGAGGCTGCCTCGATGCCGGCCTTGCTTCGTCGGTCTTCTCTTCCCCCTTGTCGTCGCCGTTCGCCGGCACCCGAAGATCGATTTTTAGTATTCGGTTTGGGTCATGCGACTATGTCGCGCGATCCTCTCTTTTTTTTAATATCATTATTTTATTATTATTTTGTCAAAATATCTAAAAAAATTATGATTTAATTCATTTAATGAATAAATAATTTTCTCAGTATTATGTCAAATTTTCGATATGTTTTCGATTATTTTCGGGATTATTTTCCGAAGTGAAATTTTTGATTTATTTAAATAAATTCATATCTTGATCAATTTAACTTGAAATTTAATTATTTCTTCGTTATTGATCAAGATTCTCAAATCCATTATTTTTAATTAAATTTTCTTATCGAATTTATACCGGCTTTCGATCTTTTGACCGTTTTGCCTTTGCACGTGTTCGGGATCACTTTAACTCGACTTCCCTTCACGAATACTCATTCATTTCGCATTTTAAATCCTTATCTCCAGTCCAAATTCCATTCGTTTAAATTTGTGACCATTTTCATCCATCATAAAAATTTACGATTTAATTTTAGGTCTTACATAATTCCCCCACTTAAGAAATTTGGTCCTCCAAATTAGAACCAAGTCAATTGGGTCCATAAACAACTATGGGTACGTCTATCGCATCATACTCTTTGATTCTTATATGACTTTTCAGGAGTGTACTACTACCAAAGGACTTTAATTGGGGAGATCGTCTTAAATCTCAACACTTTCTCCTTCATGTTTTAATACTCGAATCAAGTTTTTAACATATGTTATACTTTCATTGAGCTAAGATGTTGGAGCTCATATCTTATCACATATGCTGGGTCCGGATAATATTTTCAAAACATCATAAGATGGGACATATCGTGGATGCCTGCTTATTTAGGTAGTAACGCCAACCTACAAGTCTTATCTCCCACTTTGTCCAATCACTCAAAAGATTCAATCTAATGAAACTCAATTTGCCTTCTTTCGAATCTTGTTATGTCCTTAGGACCAATAACTTCCAACAATACTAATTCACCCTCGATGAATTCCAATGGTTTCTGTCTTTTGTCAGCATAACTTTTCTGTCTGCTCTGAGGTGTTTCTTAATCTCTCACAATTTAACTAAACATCCTCAGAGGTCTGTCTTACCAATTCGAGAGCAACTCTATATTTGTTACCCACTTCTTATCCAAACCGGGGAACAACCCTTATGGCCATACAATGCCTCATATAATGTTATCCCGATACTCGAGTGATAACTGTCATTATTAAAGAATTCAATTAGTAACAATTGATCATCCCAGGAGCTTATCCAATCAATGGCACACGCTCTCATCATATCCTTCAGAACCTGTACAGTCCTCTCTGACTGACCATCTGTCTGAGGACGGAAAGCTGTGCTAACACTCAATCGGGTTCCCATAGCTTCCAAAAAAATATTCCTAGAGGTGGGAAGTGAAACGGGAATCCCTATATGATAAAATGCTCACTGGAAAATACATAGTGTTCCACAATCTTCCTTATACATATAACTTCGCCTACGCACTCAGAGTATCTGGGGATTTTATAACTAGAAGGTGGGTAGACTTAGTCAATCTATCGACTATCACCCCGATAGCCTTGTGATTCATCCGGGTTCTCTGCAACCCATCACGAAATTCATGGTAACTTGCTCCCATTTTCGTGTCGATATAGGTAGAGGTTGTAATAACCTTGCAAGCTTCTATTCTCTACCTTACTCTGCTGACATACGAGACACTTCTCCACAATATCTACTATGTCTCTTTTCACATCTAACCACCAATACCCTTTTTAAAGATTCTGATATATTTGTTATTTCTCGGATGCACTGTATATCCCAAAGAGCGAGCTTCTGACAATAACTCTATCTCATCACTGTGGTCCTGGGGAGCACTTATACTATCTCTGAACCTTAGTAAGCCATCATCTCTCTCTGTGAACTCTGTCACTGTACCCCTCTGAATCTGACCCACACTATCGACACCATGCCGATCATCACGCGAAGCCTATCAAATCCGATCACTCAAATCCGGTTCTAATCTCAGGCTAGCTGACACACAATCACTGTCATCATCAGAAGGGATCATTTCAAGACTGAGGCTCACAACTGCTCTAGCAGCTCACGCTCCCTGACCATCATATGTAATACCATCCCGAGGCTCTTTCTGTTCAAGGCATCAGCCATTATATTAGCATTCCTTGGGTGGTACAATTTTCACAATCATAATCCCTTATAAGCTCTAACCCTCTTTATTCTCATATCTGACTCTTTCTGTGAAAACAGAGACTCGGGGCTTTTTATGATCAGTGCATACAAAAAATTTCAAATCGTGTAAATAGTGGTGCAACATACTCAATACAATCACAGTCGCTACCAACATTAAATTATGGGTCAGATAGTTTCTTTCATGATCCTTGAGTTGTCTGGATCCATAATCGACTATCTTCCCATTTTGCATCATTACACAGCTCATTCATTATTTTGAGGTATCCATATACATTGAGTAACCTCTTGAGCTATTGGGTATGGTGGAAATAATCACGGTGGTCAGTTCATACTTCAATACACCGAAACTCATCGAAGCTACTTTCATACTTATCATCCCACTCGTATGCAATCTTTTGTGAATGAGATGTGTCAACTGAGCAGCCCATTTCTATAAACTCTTAACAAACCATCTGTATAAACAATTTCCAATTGTTCTTTATAATTTTCCCTGGACTTTAAATACTCCCAAAATATCATCAATAAGGATGATAACAAATCGTCCAGGTAAAGTTTAAATAACTCGTCATAGTTGAGTTTCACTAAATATTTCAATCACCCATGTCCTTGACCTATGTGTGCATAAACATAAAATGTCCTTCAAAATCGCTTCCATTCAAGCTACTAACCTGCGTTATTTTCTTTTTCTTATATTAACGACTTTTATAAAATTTTAATTTTTAAACCTTCCTGATTAATCGAATTCTATATTTCTTTATCGTACCAGTAAAGGTACCCTAATTTTAAATGTATATATTGCGACTGTTGCTTTCAATTTATAAGTTGTGTATACTTTTAGACACTGTCAAGTCTTCAGGCGGGGAGGTATTTTGAAATACCTTTATTAACCCTCAGACTTGACCACATGGACTGGTTATGGATATATCCTTAGTCCCAATTCATATCTACTACATATCGCTTGATCCAAATTACTTCACATATCAGAAAAATTCGTACCTTGCATACGCTTCTTATTCCAATAGATCTTGTATTCAGGATCTATCACATCTCAAAACTTATTTCTTTTCGTATATTACTTATAACAAAACTCTGTCATTACTCAATCCGTGAGTACAATCGTTTACTCCTTTAATTTCAATCGCTACTCCCCTTTTATTACTTGTCAAAACTTACAGTATACTTTTCAGGGAGAAAACATCACTATCTTAGAATAGAACTCTGAATAGCATAATTTACAGCCGACCAATTTATTCTCAAATATTACTTCAAATTATTCATAGTCCATTGAATAAAATCGGCTGACTTATATTTCTTCCCCCGTTTTCAACTTATAATTTCTTCATAATTATTTCGTTAGTTAACCCTCCTTCATTGGGGTACTAACTATCAGTCTTGTGCCTAAGGGTGTAGGCATTCATGTCTTTCACTAACTTATATAAAAATGAAGGCCGTATGACTAAATACGTGGCACTAGGATCAATTTAAAATAATTACTTTACTATTCATAACTAGTGTGGTATCTTTTACCACATCATATGAAACATCATTAGTGTCCTGACCCAAGGCATACACTCGCCCTCGTCCAACATCTTATTTTCATGGTAACTACCACATATTCTACACTATTTACATGCTACACTGCTACACTGCTACATTGCTTACACTACTACGGAGCAGGTCGAGGTCCTCCAATCATAATACCCCTCAAAAGTATTCAAATTGAATACACTGGGGCCTTACCAATCATCTTACCCCATAACTCATCAATTCTAATCTCTTACCAAACTATATTTTCTCCCGTTTTGACATTTTTGTCATTCTCTATTTTCTTTTGTCTCTATTTCAGCCCTTACTACCTTTCCCAATCTTAGAGGCGTGCAACACATGATCTTATTCACACATCTGTGGTCTGTGCACTGCCTTGGCATAGGTAGTGATATCTAACGGGGCCAATCAGGCTCTAATAGACAATTTGAGCCATTCATTAAACTTTTGGGCATTCCGATTCTCATTACCCATAATGTCGAGGTCATACCTGCCCAGGGATATTAACTAAGTTTTTATACTCGTCAATCAATCAGTTCCTCTGGGTCAGATAAGGAATTTTATCTATAATTTCCTTTAAACAGTGTCCGGGATATTCTGTCACCGGAATACATCCAAAAATATTTCTCATGTCAACTCTAGATGTCTAACTCTTAAGATACGTCGAGCGAACTTCCACCAATGCTCCGACTCGCCCTCAAATCTCATAAATACTCTGAGCAATTTGCCCCCAAATATTCTCCACACTCCGCTCCAACCTTGCGAAGCGTGTCTCAATATTGTCCGATCTCTCTGTCGGACTCTGTGGGACATGCTCAACATTAGCCTTTATTTCAGTCTCATCTTGATTCTCATAGGTCAACATAGCACGACAAGCAGGCTCAGGTCTACCTCTACGACCTCTGCCTTGTGCTCTACCTCCTCTACCGCGACTAATATTGGCATAATGCCCATATTCCTGCATTCTCAATCATTTTTTAGTTAAAACGCATCTCGATATACACTATTGTATCTAACCAAACACAGTAACACAGGAATGTAATTTCCTAATTCTGACACTGACACACATCAGACCAATTTCGCTCTGATACTACCATTTGTCACGACCTAAAACTACCCAAAAATCAGAGTAAATTTTTCATGTTTCTTTCATACTTATCTATCCTCCGAATCGTGACCACACTCCACTAATAATTGGGTTGTGCGTTAATGCCAGTCCCACCATTTAATCATCATATAACTTAATTTCTTATTATAGAAAAAGGTAAACACATTCGTTTTTCATTTATTCTTTTCCTTTTATTTACAAGTTTTTACATTATCTATACATCCCTGACAATGACTTACAACCATGTTACTGTGCTATACTTATTTAGATACAATATGTACAAGTGTATATACCTTAACATGATGGGTAGCAGCAGATATCAGGAATGCAGTACTCAGTCACCTCAAAGTCTACTGGAGTAAATCTGTGTAGGAAAAAGAAAGGGGTGAGCACATCAAGCTCAGTAAGGCAATCTTACGAACAAGTAGGTAACCATACTACCTACATGAACGTAGTGCCATGCATAAACCACCCTTTCTCCACACATTTCAAAACAGATGATATAATTCGTGATGTCATGATGTTATGTAAAACAAGTTCATATATGGATTCAAAAGCATGGAAAACTCTACATGCATATCCATTTAAAAACATTTCATCATCGTTAAAATTTTACAACACAGTCAGGACTCAACCCTTTCCTCGGGTGTTCCTGACTCACACAAAATCATGAAATCAAATGCTTTTTAAAGCAATAGTACCATGCGATATACTGAATACCATGTAAAACCAGTTGACATCATTCATAAGTTTAAATAGCATGGAAAATAACATCATGCAAATTGCCGTTTTAAAACCCAGTTTAATTTTTATCAAAACCATATCTCAGTCAAAATCCAACCCCTCCCTCGGGTGATCCAGACTCACACAAAAATCCACAAACATATGTTTCTCACAAAATCCACCAAAAATGTGTTTTCTCGAAAACATCAATATTCGAAAACATCAATACACGAGACTAGGCAATATATGTATATCACAGCCAAATAACTAGGACTATGGCCATGTGTCCTCGTGAGTCCCACTGCTACACGGATCCTAGTGTGCGAGGTCTCACCACGATCGGGAACCACCCCGGGAAGTGGGTCAGTCCAACCCGTTGGTCCTATCCGATCCCACGCATCCAAAGATGTCACTCGTATCCGAAGATACCACGCATCCAAAGATGCCACTCGTATCCAAAGATACCACGCATCCGAAGATGCCACACGGTACAGCGTACTCCATGCTACTTGCACGGTACAACGTACTCCGTGGACCCATATCATATCTCCATACTCATGCCCTGTCTCAAAACGCACGTGCGAGCCTATTTAATCGGTGTGACACAGAGTCTACCCTACGCTCCAAGCACGGCTCATCGCATGATTTCAAAAAAATAGTGCGAGCCATGCTCAGCACTCTCATAAAATCAAGTAAAACTAGTGCGAGCTGAGCTCTAGCACTCTATACACATTTCATGTGGAAATCTGGTGCGAGTTAGACTCCAGCACCGTATTACGAAAATTATATAAAATCTGGTGCGAGTTAGACTTCAGCACCGTGCCACGAAAATCATATAAAAAATCTAGTGCGAGTTAGACTCCAGCACCAATACATGTAAAACTCTAGTGCGAGCTCTCGCTCCAGCACTAAGGTATGCATCACACAAATCAAAACTCGTGCGAGCTGAGCTCTAGCACGTCACATTTCTGAAAATCACGTAGGCGGCTACATTTCTCAAATCATTTTCAGAGAAAATCAATAGCTGTTGAAAATATGCAATGCTGTGCATTTTTATTTAAAAGTTAGCTAGCTTACTCATGCATTTGTTCAAATATCTCAAGAAATGAGCAGGAACCTCTTGTCCTTGCTCCTCCCACATTTTTCCTAAAGTTAGAAATTTTACCCTTAACAAGGGTATTTTGGTAATTTGTCCATTCAGGGCACTAAAAATTTTATCTGAAATCTAGACCCTTCAAACCATTTAAAAGATTGTAAATGGCGTTGAAATTTCGTAAAGCTACCTCTAGCAGTTCGTAAAATTCCCTTACCTGGAATCATGCGCGAGCTTATCCCGACTCGATCGTACTAGGTTTCTCAGTCCAATTCGCTCGTCTACGGAGCTGTATATAACCACATATTGGTTCAGTTTAAATATATTGATTAGTATTTCACTCTTACTGATCGAATCTAAAGCTCTGAGCCCGTTTTACTCTATTGGACCCGATTGCACCTTAATGGGCCTCGACCCCTTTTCTTCCCGTTTCCACTTTTTAAATCCTTTCATCGGGTCTATTGGCTCTCAATACCCATTGGGCTTCGTTCCAAACTCTTTGGATATCTCGTATATCATTTACGATAGTTTACTCAAAATTCCTTATATTATCCACTAAAGGCGAAATAAAATCCGAAATGCGTGAAATAAATTTCTAATACGCAAATAATTATATAAATTGTCGTAAATGAGCTTTACTTACCCGAGATTATGCGATCGTGCGTAAATCGAAGTTCGATTGGCTCACGTTCGAAATTTATCGTCGAACTGCATAATTTATATTTAATTCCAGGTTATTTTTCGATCAACTATAATTTAAATAATTTTTCAGAAATCAAATCAGTCAATTTTGACCACTTACCGACTTACCCGAAGTCCGGTGTATCCTCAAAAATTCTTCCTCTTTTTCCTTTCTTTCTTTTTCTTCCTTTTTCTCCCTTTTTCCCCTCTTTCTTGGCTGAACCAGTTCGGTCCGGTTCAACCCGATTCAGACCACCGGTTCAGTCCGATTCGATCGATTCGGTGCCTCGCCGACCGGTTCTCCACCGGTTTCCGCCTCCAGCAACTCCGCTGGGTCGTTCGATGCACGGATCTGGGGTTGGTTTCGTCCAAGACTGCCGAAAAGTGACCGGTCCGGCCTGTTCTCTCCTGGCCGTCGGTACCCATTTTCTTTTCCACCGTTTTCGACGCCGTCCGTCGGTTTGACTGGCCGTGGCCACCACCAATCAGCTCGTTTTTACCTCGGGGACGATCGGCTGGGTGCGGGGTTGTCCAGATCGGCGCCAGTGGCCATCGTTTCTCTTTTCTCTTTTCGGTTTTCCCCCCCTCGTTGTTTTTGTAAATTTCGGTGGCTAGGGAGCGCGTGCCGACCAGTTGAGGCTGCCTCGGTGCCGGCCTTGCTTCGCCGGTCTTCTCTTCCCCCTTGTCACCGTTGTTCGTCGGCACCCGAAGATCGATTTTTGGTTTTCGGTTTGGGTCGTGCGACTATGTCGCGCGATCCTCTTTTTTATTTTATTTTATTTTTATTTATTAATTTATTTTATTAATATTTTAATCATTATTTTATTATTATTTTGTCAAAATATCTAAGAAAAATTATTATTTAATTCATTTAATGAATAAATAATTTTCTCAGTATTATTTCGACTTTTCGGTATATTTTTCGATTATTTTCGGGATTATTTTTCGAAGTGAAATTTTCGATTTATTTAAATAAATTCATATCTTGATCAATTTAACTTGAAATTTAATTATTTCTTCGTTATTGATCAAGATTCTCAAATCCATTATTTTTAATTAAATTTTCTTATCGAATTTATATCGACTTTCGATCTTTTGACCGTTTTGCCCTTGCACGTGTTCGGGATCACTTTAACCCGACTTCCCTACACGAATACTCATTCATTTCACATTTTAAATCCTTATCTCCAGTCCGAATTTCATTCGTTTAAATTTGTGACCATTTTCATCACTCATAAAAATTTACGATTTAATTTCGGATCTTACAGAAAAGCCGACATCAGCATCATTTCATTGTTGTTGAGAGCAACAACAATAGTTATTTTCACTTAATCTATCAAATGTTTTTTTTTATTTGCAGAATTTTTGACGAATAAGATGTATGTAAATATATATATATATAATTTAATCAACTAAATTTAATATTTAATTGATTAAATAATTTTATCAAATCACTCAATGATTGAATAAAAAAATTATGAAAAGAAATAAATCATATTCTTTATCTTTAATTAAATTTAAATTATAAAGATAAAACAAAAAGTGATTAGCTTCTTCGGAACCCCTATCACTTAAGCATTATAAATAAAGAGCTCCTACAAGCTATTGAGAGACAAATTCAATAAAGAAAAAAAATAAGTTTCCAATCTCAAGCCTCAACTCTAAGACTACAAAGTTAAAGACTTCTAAGTCAAGTCTACACAAGACTGCTAAGTCAAAGTGTTAATGCTCTAAGATTTCCTAGGTAAACTCAAATCTCCATCCAGGACTTCCGTCAAATCTCTAAAGTCCAAGACTTTTAAGTCAAATTTCTAAAGTCCAAGAAGGCACTACAAATCCAATCAAAGTTAATTGATCAACAAGAGAACAACAAATCTTCGTTCCCTCAAAGATCTATCAAACTTTTCCAAATATCTATCAAGTTTCTTCAAATCCACAAAGAACTACAAGTAGTTGGCAGTTCCTTGTTATGAAGCTGAATGCCACTGTGGAGTCTAGTGCTGACATGCAGCTTAATCCTAATGTGGAACATGAGCTCAATGCTGACTATGAGCTAAGTACTTGCAAGGTAGCAACTGCAAATGGAATGTTCATGAAGCTGGCTAAAGACAAGAAAATGGTTACAACAGTTGTTAAAGCAGCGGGTATAGGATTGAAAGCTGGAGCAAACCGTTAAGAGTTGACATGTTAGAGGAGTATTGGATTAGTCCAATTCACAAGCTGTAATGGAATTCTTAATTTGATTGGTTAAGGTTGTTAGAAATGCTATTTTGTGATTTATGTTTTGTGAATATATAAAACTAGCCAATTGTAAAAGAAAATCATCAATCAAAATATTAGAGATTTCTTTTCTCTCATTTCTTTATTTGGTTTAGTCTTTCTTCTCTGTTTATTAGCGTTTTTGTGATAGCTTGGTATCAGAGCTATACAATTTGTGAAACTCAAATTTTTCTCACTTTATTTCTTATTTGAAAAATTAAGAAGTAATTGAGAATTTGAAATGATGTTGTGCAGGCTCGAAACTACCGAAGCACTTGAGTTAGCGGTGTGGGGCTCGTTAGCACGAAAATCGAGGTAAGACCTTAAGCCCGAGAATTTCTTAAGAATTTTATATATGGCCATGAAATGATTATTAGAAATGAAAACTAAGGTATTGAAAGTGAAAAAGTTAGTAAGGTTCGGGTTTTGCACTAAACCGAGTAAATGAGCTCGAAAATAGAAATAAATTCGGATTAAATTCTAAAAATTCTCAAAAATTATTTCGAGACCATAGAAAATTAATATAAGGTGAAATTTACTTGAGAAATCAAAATCAAGTAGAAATATGGAGGTTTCGTGGATCAAATTAATTTTTAAGGTAAATCGAAAACTTTAAGCCATTTTGCTCGGTATTAACCAAATCATGTAAAATGGACTCAATCAGGAAATTTTTCCTAAACAAGTGACCTTCAACTTTTTATGAAAAATACTAGAGACATAGTATAACACTTGAGAAGTGGAAATTTGGAGAAAATTGAACTAGAATGATTTTTTTTGAATTTTTCAAAACAGGACAGAAATCTGTCTTGCTTCAGATTTCCGACCTACTCTCCAATTTTGTCAAATTTGGAGACTTTAGGGGAAGACATTAAACCCCAAAATTTTCATTTATAAATTCAGCTAGATAAGCTTTCTGGTGGCACAAAATTCAACCCCATTTGATTTTCCAGCCGAGAGATCTGACCTCTCCAAGTTGCCGCAAGTGGTACTTCTAGCCTCTCCTTGTGTGATTTTTCTGGCGGCCTTTCAGCTAGATTCAAGTGTTGGTCAAGAAGGATCAAATCTTCTTCTTCCAGTCTTCTATAACATATAAAAAATTTAACCAGAAAGACGTTCATTTGCTAGGTGAAAAACTCAAAATAAAAATAGTAGTCAGATTTGCCTTGTTTTTGGTAAGTGAAGAACTTAAAATTTTTCATTCTTTGATCGGTTTTTGAGCTGATTTTTCATGGTTTTAAGCTATATACGTGTTGAATTTCAGTTGAGGATCAAGTTTGTGGAAGAAAAACGTGGTCAACCTTGGTCAAACCCAAGGTAAGGTTGATGGATGATGGTGAAGTTCATTTATGTTGTTATATGGTGTTTTTGGAAGGTTTTTGGTTAAGTGGAATTGGATGATTTAATTTCTATGAATGATTTGAGGTCTGGACAGCAAGGTTTTTATGTGTTTGTGGTGAAAATTGGATGGATCTAAGGTTATTAATGGTTAAATTTATACCAAGAAAGCCCAGTTTATAGTTTAACTCAGTGTAAAACTGAAAAAATGAAAGAATTGAAAATTTGGCAAAGTGACTAGCAAGGTTTATGAACTTGAATGAGTCATAAGGTTAATGAAGTAATGAAATGAAAAATTAGAATAATGAAATTTGCCAAAAACGGTACTAAATCGGTAAAACCGAGAAAACCAAAAAAGTTTATAGAAAAGTCAAAATTGGTCAAATTTTGAGAAGATAAATCAAAATTGAGTATGTTAAGATGAAATTGATCAATATATGATGAATTGGTATCGTTTTTGGTAGCTCGAGAATTTAACACGCAAATCGAGGTAATCTCAAGAACCGATAATTTTGTACTGCCCCAAATCTACAAGGTAAGGAAATTTTGTGAGTAGCTAGAGGTAGCTATACATATTTTTGGGTAGGTTTTTAAATAATTAAATTGTATATAGATTTTCGAATATGAAAAAATATCGGTAGAGACCCGACATGAAAAAATTACCGTTTTGCCCATACTAAGGAAAATTTTGAAAAAGTTAGGATTGTATTGGAACAGCCATAAATAATATGTTTTGAGTGTTTTTACTACGAAATACTACTTTTTAACAAATTTAATAATATTTATTGCGACCCGAAAGGGTAAATGATGATTTTGCCATTGTGAAGTGTAAAATTTTTACTTTTAGAAAAAGTCATGAAAAGCAGGAACTGAGTGTTCTTGATGGATTTTAATGCTTTTCAATAAAGATATGAGTAGGCTGGCTGAAGTTTTATCAATTTACATAAAATAGCACGTGGTAGGTGCTGATTTTGGTTTTAAAACCATTCTTTGAAATTGAGCCACCTACATGATATATGTGGAAACAAAACGTGCTGAGAGTATTGCTCGCACGAGATTTGACATGATTTGTGCATGTGACAGAGTGCTGGAAGCTTGGCTTGCAGTCGACTTTTTTTTCATGATTTTATACATGACATAGTGCTGGGAGCTTTGCTCGCACTAGATTTTTATATGACATGCATAAGGTCATGCTGGGAGCATTGTGTAGACTATGTGTCACACTAATTTAATATGCTCGCATGTGCATTTCGAGACATGACGTTGGTTATTGAGATGACATCGGCATGGGGTGAACGATGTACCGTGCTTACAGCATGGAGTACATTGTATTGTGCCGTGATATATGATGTGTAGTCTTCGGACTGGTGATCTGATAAGCTGGCGGGTAGGTTTGGAACCCACCTCCTAGGGCAGCCTCAAATATGATGTGATACCCTGCACACTAGGATCTGTGTAGCCTGGGATCACATGGATATGACCATAGTCCTAAAGTTATTACCATGATTCTAGCCTAGTCTAGCATGTTATTTGCTTTGCGAAATCACATATTACTTATTACTTGATTTTATGATTTCATGATTTTATGGTTTTGAGATTGAGTCTTGATGATTTTGGGGCGGATGTTGATTTGAAATAAATGACATGTTTTGACATAATATGAATTATTTAAATAATATGATGTATAATTTCATACTTTATCTGTCATTTCACGACGAATGATTTTACCTGGCATAAAAGTATGCATGAGGCTCATATTTAAGTATGATTTCAAAAGAAAATGATTTAATGCATGACATCATGATCATGTAGATAGTGTGGTTATCTACTTGCTCGTATGATTGCCTTACTGAGCGTGTGGTTGCTCACCCTTTTATTTTTCCCCCTTTTTCAGAGCACTCGAAGTAGTTAGTGAGCGGCTGAGGACTTTCATTCTTGTATCCGCTGCTTCCTATCATCGAAAGGTATATACCCTGGTATCATTTTGTATCTAAACATGTAACAGCACAGTAATAGTTTTGGACTGTAGTATGGGGAATGTAAATAGTGGAAAACACGTACGAAGTTGTAGTATCATGGTTATGAAATGTAAGTGTTTACTTTTGAATATAATAAGAAATGAATGACATGGTAGACGATAAGGTATGGTTAATATCGAATCACAGCCTAACTGTTGGTGGTGAGACTGTTCACAACAAGGAAAGGAAAAAACGAAAAATTTGTAGTGATTTTAGATAAAAAGGGGTTGTGACACAATCCATTAGCACTCTGGGTAGAAGAAAGAAAAGTAAGATCATGGTAGAAGAGAGTCGATTGAATACTCTTCATAATCAAGTCCATGCTCTTCAAACTCAACTAGAATCAATGAAGGTTGAGAATGTAAAAATTCCCAGATGGTGAGAAGAACAAAAGAAAGGGCTCGAATCCAAACTGATCAAAAATCAAGAGTGAACAAAAGAAAGGGTTCGAATCCAAACTGATCAAAAACCAAGAGTGTATCAGCTAGGTTTTCAACTAGGTTTTAACCTTGTTGCCTCAGAAAGGAGCAATACAACTTTAACTAGAACTTGAACAAGCTTCAATCAGTAAAGGGGAATAGGTTACACCACTAAACCAGAGTAGAAAAGAAGGTAAGGCTCTTGTTAAGGTTACTGTTATTGATTATGAAGGAAAGTTTACTTATAAGCCTCATGACCTTGGGCTATTGCCAAAACGAAAAGAGCCCAACAATTGTTTTTCTGATAATGTGCTTAAACAACAGAGGGTAATACTAATACATTGAATGTATTTGCCCCTAAAATAAAGATAGAGTTGCCTTGTTTTGATGGAACAAATGCTAGGAGATTGTCATAATCAGAAAGACGCGACATTTCAGTAACTTATTTGCTTTCACAAGAGCTTCTACAATGGCTTCTTTTTCTTCATTGATTCTCACCGCAGACAGAGGTATGTAAATTATTTTTTAAAAATTATCTTAAAAAAATGAAACATCTAGTTTAAGAAGATCTTGTGATGTATGTGTAAGTGATAAATACATATATAAATTTGTTTACATGTGGTATCAGAGCCAAATTATTCTAAACTAGATATACTCTGCGAAAGATTTATGTCCACTTTACGATTTTAAGGAGATATTCTAAGAAATCGAATAAAAAATTAAGAATTATATATATATCTAAAATTGATATTCCTTTTAAGCATTTTTATTGCTTTCATTTATTGTTTCAAACAAGTCATTGGCCATTTTACATTACATGTTAATAACTGTAGCATGTTGTTTGGTGTTGAATAGTTGTGACATTGTTTCTGATTATAAATAAGTATAAATGATAGCAACTATGATTATAAACAATAATGAACAATAGGAAATTGAATTAAGTTCTGGATGAGTTTAATGTTAAACATAAATAAACTTTGTGTGTTATAATGTTTCTCAAAGAAGTTTAACGCTAAAGTATAAATAATGTTAACTAAAGTTTGCATGCTATGTTAACGTGTGTATTGTTTTTGTTTCAATATATATATATATATTATATTTGTCTTGATTGTGATTAATCATAATGATGAATTCATGATGATTTTAATGATGATTTAATAATGATGATGTTGATTAATGATAAATGATGATTAATGAGAATGATAATCCTGTTTCTTCCACATCACAATTCTGTATGAAAGTTAATTTTATTGAGTGATCTTATATTTTGTGTGATTACATGAATGTCGACAGATTGTATGATTATGTCATGATTGTTCTACTACTATATGTTACGTTTTCGGTAATGTATACAATTTTTTATATATATACAAGTGTTTACTTAAAAAATAATAAATAAATAAATTTTCGTTAATTGCTAGAACTTAAGAAATTTACCCAAAGGTAAATTTATTATTCAGTAATTAATGATATTAAAAGAGGTGAATTAATATTTTAATTGAATATGTTAATTATCCAAAGATGAAAGATATGTTCAATTTTAAATATTTAGTTACCCATTAAAGTTACATTTAACTCACTTAAAGGAAAATATATTGTAAAATTTACCCAAATGAATTTTACTTTATATTTGTGTTATGTATATTAATTCATGTATATTGTAGTATCTACCTAAATGAGAACTATTATATATCTTAATGATTGTTTTATTGAATTCATCATGATTAAATGTAAGTTTTATTGTTATGTTTTTGCAGTTATTGCAATTAATTTGCATGCGTCATGTTTAATGGCATGAACTTATCAGAATGACAAGAGCAAGTTGATTTTCATTTAGGAGTTTTAGATCTCGACTTAGCTCTCCTTCAGGACTAGCCTTCTGCTATTAAGGATACAAGTAGTGAGGCAGAGAAGGCACATCATGCTGCATGGGAAAGAAGCAACAGATTATGCTTAAAGTTTCTGCGAATGACCATTGCCAACAGCATTAAGACTACGATTCCACAAACTAAGAATGCTAAGGAATATATAAGTTTTGTGGAAGAAATGTTCCGTTCTGCGGATAAGTCACTCGCTAATACCTTAATGGCTAAGCTTATGACCATGAAGTATAATGGGTCAATAAGCATGTAACAACATATCATTGAGATGACTAATATTGCTGCAAGACTTAAGTCATTGGGTTTAGCAGTAGAGGACTCATTTTTGGTTTAGTTTATTTTGAACTTTTTGCCTCCTGAATATGTGCATTTTCAAATTAACTACAACACTATAAATGACAAGTGGAATGTTAATGAATTGGTCAATAAGCTTGTACAAGAGGAAGCAAGACTTAAGAGTCAGAAGAGTCACTCTGTTAACTTAGTAAGAAAATGAGCTGTTAAAGGATTCAAAGCCAAAAGGTTCAAGAAGAAGAAAGGGTCTGCTAATGATTCTTAGACTGAAAGGAAGGAACAGATGACAGAAAAGTGTCATTTTTGTAAGAAAGTTGGGCACTATCAGAAAGACTGTCATAAACGAAAAGCTTGGTTCAAAAATAAATGTATTTTCAATACTTTTGTATGCTATGAATCAAATTTAAGTGAAGTTTCTAATAATACCTGGTGGCTAAATTCTGGTGCTACAACTCATGTTACCAATTCTATACAGGGATTCTTTACGATCCGAACCACAAATCCAATAAATGATTTTCTGTTTATGGGGAACTGCATGAAAGCAATTGTTGAAGGCATAGGGACTTATAGATTGGTCTTAGACATTGGATATCAGTTGGACATTTATGAGACACTCTATGTACCTTCAATTCTAGGAATCTTGTTTCTATAGGGAAATTGGACGGTTGTGGTTTTTATGTTAATTTTTTTTTCTGGAAGTTTTACTCTATATAAAGACTCTATTCTTTATGGATCGGGTTTTCTTATTGATGGTTTATATAAAATAAAACTTGATAATATTTTCGCTGAATCTATGCATATCACACATGGTAATGTTGGTTCAAAACATAGCATGCTTAATGAAAATTTTGCTTATTTGTAGCATAAACGTTTAGGTCATATATCCAAAGAAAGGTTACAAAGATTGGTAAAGAATGAGATTTTACAAAATCTAGATTTTATCGATCTTGGAACTTGCTTGGATTGCATAAAGGGAAAGCAAACCAAACATACCAAGAAAGTAGCCACAAAAAGCACATAGCTTCTTGAAATAATACATACTGATATATGTGGACCTTTTTATGTTCCATCCCTTAGTGGAGAAAAATATTTTATTACTTTTATTGATGATTATTCACGTTATGGATATATCTATGTACTCAACGAAAAGTCTCAATCTATAAATGTTTTGGAAATATTCCTAAATGAGGTTGAGAGACAATTTGATAGAAAAGTGAAAATCATAAGATCTTATAGAGATGGTGAATACTACAAGAAATATGATGAATCAGGACAATGTCTTGGTCATTTTGCTAAAGTCCTCGAAAAATATGGCATATGTGCACAATATACTATGTCAGGTACACCTCAACGAAATGGTGTAGCAGAAAGGCGAAATCAGACTTTAATGGATATGGTTAGGAGCATGATGAGTAACTCTTCCTTATCCAAATCCTTGTGGATGCATAAACTGTAAATCGCAACTTATTTATTGAATAGAGTTTCAACCAAAACGGTTCAAAAGATACCTTTTGAATTGTGAACAGGAAAGAAACCAAATTTAGGGCACCTGCATGTTTGGGGTTACCCAGCAGAAGCAAGAGTGTATAATCCACAAGAGAAAAAATTGGATTCTCGAACAGTAAATGGATAATTTATTGGTTATCTTGAGAAATCCAAGGGATATAGGTTTTACTGTCCAAACCATAATTGAAGATTAATTGAAACTGATAATGCTAAATTCCTTGAGAATGTTGAAGTCAGTGGGAGTGTAGAACGTCAAGATGTGGAAATAAAAGAGATAAAGGTGAATGTACCTTTATCAATTATTAATCTAAAATCCACAATTGACATTAATGTTGTCCCAACACTTGTGGAACATGACAACAATGTTGGTCAACATTTGAACAATGATACACCTCCACAGTCTGATGTCAGACCCTATGACGATCAAGGATTTGATATTCCACCTAATGAAGAAAGGTCGAATACAAATGAATCATAAGGAATAATGTTAAGGAGATCTCAAAGGTAAAAGAGATTAGCTATTCCAGAAGATTATGTGATTTATTTAGAGGAATCAGACTTTGATCTTGGGATTGATAAAGATCCAGTTATCTTTTCACAAGCCATAGAGAGTTCAGAATCTGCTAAATGGATTGATGCTATGAAGGAAGAGTTAAAATCCATGGAACAAAATAAAGTTTGGGATCTCGTTGAATTATCTGAGGGATGTAAAAGAGTCGGTTGTAAATGGATCTTCGAGACCAAGCGTGACTCAAAAGGCAATGTAGAACGTTATAAAGCCAGACTTGTTGCCAAAGGTTATACTCAGAAAGATGATATTGATTATACAGAGACATTATCTCATGTATCTAAGAAAGATTCACTAAGAATAATTATGGCATTGGTGACTCAATATGATTTGGAGTTACACCAAATGGATGTGAAAACTGCCTTTCTGAATGGAGTTATAGAAGAGGAAGTTTACATGGATCAACCTGAAGGTTTTTCCATAGGAAGCAAATGTCAAATAGTGTGTAAACTTAATAAGTCAATATATGGACTAAAACAAGCTTCTCGACAATGGTACATTAAGTTCAATACCATTATTACGTCTTTTGGTTTTAAGGAAAATATTGTTGATCGTTGTATATACCAAAAGATCAGTGGGTGAAAGTTTATATTTTTAGTCTTATATGTTGATGATATTTTGCTTGCAGCAAATGATTCAAGTATGTTAACCTTGAATAATGAATTTTGAAATGACAAAACATTAATCTCAAATGAACTTATATTCAAATCATTTGTAAGAAACTATTTCTAAGTATTTATCTTAAAATCATATTGCATCAATGATCACTTAGAAATAGTGTCCAAACTTCAAATCTTTATAAAACTAAAGTTTGGCGAGAAACTAAGAAAATCAAAACAGTCTAAAAGCCTTGCAGGATCAATCTCCTTTAAGTTAAAGTCCTGCCAGATCGATCTCAAGGATGGGTGAGATCGATCTCCTCAAGGCAGAGGCTTAACCAATCGATCTCATGGATTGGTAAGATCGATCTTCTCAAGGCAAAGGTTTAGCCAGATCAATCTCATGTATTGGTAAGATCGATCTCCTCAAGGTAGAGACTTTGCAAAATCAATCTCATGGATTGGTAAGATCAATCTCCTCAAGGCCGAGACATTATAAGATTGATCTCATGGGGTTATGAGATCGATCTCCTATAAGCGAGAGCAATATTTTCAAAGCAGAGATCGATCTCCTCCTTAACAAGAGATCGATCTCCCCTGTATAAAGCTAACAAGCAGATCGATCTGTCGATAAATGAGATCGATCTGCCCTTTGTAAATTTTCTTTGTGTTGCAGGTTTAGGAACAAGAGATTGATCTCCTCAGATAAATGAGATCGATCTGGACCTCTTCTGCAGAATTCCAATGGCTATTTCTGCAGGTTCTCAACGAGAGAAAAAACATTAAATGCTTCACCTACCAATTGGGTGTATAAATACAAGTCATAAAGACATTGGAGGCAAGAAGAACAAAGTCAGCAGAAAAGCTCTCTATATTCTTGAGAGAACATTCTTTTTGTCTTCAGATTTGTGCATTGAATTGTTAGTGAAAGCTTCTGTTTAAGTTATTCATCACCTACCCATTAATAGAGTTTTTCCATTGTATTCACTCTTTGTCTAAAAGAAAAGGGGAGAGTTCCTCTGTGAGAGAATTGTATAAGAGTTGAATAGCAATACTTGGATAAGGGGTAGAGAGGTTATTCCTTAACCTTGAAAAGGAAGTTGTATTGATCACTTTGTTAGTGAAAAGAGACTCTTTGACAAGAAGGTCAAGAAGAGAGGACGTAGGCAAGAGATTTGGCCGAACTTCTATAAATTACTGAGTTTGCTTCTCTTCTTCCTTATCTCCACTGTTTTACTGCATTTTTACTCTATATTACTAGTTGCTATCATTTGTTTATTTAATTGCAATTCTAGCTAAGAAAGTTTAAATTAAGCATATTGTTAGAAAAACCGATTCACCCCCTTCTCGGTTGAGCCAACAAAGTATACTGCGTGAAATTAAAGATTTTCTATATAAGAATTTTGAGATGAAAGATATGGGAGAGACTTCTTATGTGATTGGAATAGAAATATTCCGAAAAAGATCAGAAGAAATAATAGGCCTTTCTCAGAAAGCTTATATCAATAAAATTCTTGAAAAGTTTAACATGAGAAATGTTCACATAAGGTAGTTCCCATTCAGAAGGGTGATAAATTTAGTCTCAAGTAGTGTCTAAAGAATGAATTGGAACGAAAGGAAATGGAATCAATTCATTATGCCTCTGTTGTTAGAAGTTTGATATACCTGCAGACCTGTACTAGACCAGATATAAGTTTTGCGGTTGGGATGTCAGACAGGTATTAAAGTAATATTGGAATTGATTACTGGAAAGCTGCAAAGAAAGTTTTGAGGTACTTGTAAGGAACAAAGAATTACATGCTCACATATAAGAGATTCGATCAACTAGAAGTAGTCGGATAGACGGATTCAAACTTTGTTAGATGTCTTGACAGCAAGAAGTCCACTTTTGGTTATCTGTTTCTATTAGCAGAGGAAGCATCTTTATGGAAAAGTGCGAAACAGACTGTCACCGCTTTATCCACAATGGAAGCAGAATATGTGGCTTGCTTTGAAGCTACAATTCATGCATTATGGATGCAGATCTTTATTTTAGGACTTGGGGTTGTCGACACCATTACCAAGCTACTGACAATTTACTGTGATAACTCTGCAGCAGTATTCTTCTCGAAGAACGACAAATACTCTAGAAGTGTCAAGCATATGAAATTAAAGTATTTTGTCGTTAAGGAGGAGGTTCAGAAACAAACAGTGTCCATTTAGCATATTAGTATTGATCTCATGATTGCTGACCCATTAACGAAGGGTTTACAACCGAAGTTACTTAAGGAACATGTTCTTAGGATGAGTCTTGATTGTAATGATGTTTTATAGTGACACTTTGAGCTCGATGATATGTTTCTGACACTTTATGTTTTCATGTTCTATGTGTTATGTTTACATTATTGTTTTATATTAACAAGAAAATACTTAACAAGTCATTATTGTGGATCATAATGAAATTATGATATAATTAAAGACCTAATATAATAAATTTCAGGTGTTGTAGTATATGGAAGGGAGTGTTTTACAAATTAGAACATAATCGTCATAACTCACGCAGAACAATTTTTATATCATGGTAGTATGATGGGAAATAAGAAATTATCTTCCATTATAAAGATTTTAATCAAGCCAAGTGGAAGAATGTAAGATAAACTTATGATGTGTGGCTTTGATTAAATCTAATGGAAGTTTATGTTATGCCACTATCGACTATCCCTAAAATTTAGGAGCTACTATTCCTAAAATTAAGGAATCACATCCACTCACATTATGGACATGATTGAGAATGATAGTTATCTGCTTAAATAAACGGTAACTTCCATCTGTTCTGTATACGAAAGAGAAATCAAAGCAAGAGAAAAACCTATTTTTAGAAATAAAAATTATTTACTTTCACAAGAGCTTCTGACTTTTTCTTTTTCTTCTTCTTCATTAATTCTGAGCGCAGATAGAGGTATGTAAATTATTTTTAAAAAAATTATCTTAAAGGAAATATGAGACATCTAATTTAAGAAGATCTTATAATGTATAAGTGATAAATATATATACAATTTTGTTTACAATTGCATCCAAGAAACATCACTCACCTTTATCCTCTCGAAAACCTCGTATTTGCCTTACCCATAATCTCACACTTCACATGCATGTTCATCAAAGCGTTATCAACAAATGCATCCTCAAATAAACCTCTCGTAACTGCAAAACACTGCAATTACTTACCATGTAGAAGACGTGCCAAGAGATTCACAAACAGGTAGCACATAATCTGGGTGGATTTCCGAATCAGAAGTCGCACATTGAAACAACACTGCATTCTTTGCATCCCCGCTTTGTGTATAAGCAGACACAATGGAATTCCGACAGTCTCATATATTCCTCTTGTTATCCATTCTGTCAAACATTTGTCATTGGTCGTCCAACTCACCACACCCTGATAAGAATACGCAGCAACCATCTAAACTCCGCGGATGGTGTATTTAATCATTTTTTTCTAAATAATACGAACGAGAATACATGCATACACACCAAAATCTACCATGCTACTTTTATTAAAATAAAAATATTTTTGATAGAATAATTGGAATAAATATTGAAAATAAAAGCCTAAACTAAATTTCAAGAAAATATAAATCAAAAAGTAAAATATCCATTGTTTCATCGAATAAAAAAAAAATTCATATAGAATTATAGAATCACAAATCACAAATCACAATGAAACCTAAAAAGTCATGGATAAAATCAATAAATAATCGTAAGAAAAATAATTCTTGAAATTATGGACACATTTAAGTTGTTGGAGTACAGCTGCAGGCTTGTGAAACTGTCGATATGAAGATGACCATTTATTGGATGATATATATAATATAAACATAAATATTAGCCAGATATGCTTTGCTGCTTTTGCATAAAATCCCTAGCCTCGTTGATGAAGGAAGAAGACTCTGGCAGTTCTGGAAAAACATAAAAACCATGAATGGCATTCGGATACTCTACCAAATACGCTTGTTTCCCACATTTCTTCAACCCCTCCACATACTTCTTTTGCCAATCTTGCAATGGATCAAACCCACCAACAAACACAATCGTTGCAGGAAAATTCAAGCTGCCAATGTCTACAGCGTTAGGCCCAAACACATTAACAGCCGGATGATCCCTGTCTGACCCTGGAGGCAAAAACGCCTTCCATGTCCAGTCTGAACGCTCCATTGAAACCAGGGGAGCTCCCTCCAACTTGATTTCGGATTCTGTCCTTTCTTCTCCGCCAAAATATGGTTGTATTGCTATAACTCCAATCAGCTTCAAGTTGTGAAATTTGTGCTCCGCAGCTTTCATAGTTACGTGATGAGCCAAGTTCCCTCCTGCGCTGTCTCCGGCAACAAAGCAGTGTTTCAGGTTGGCATTAATTGGAATAAGACCTTCCCAGTCGTCGATGAACTTTAAAACTTTGAGGCCGTCTTCGTATTGGGAAGGGGATCGATGCTCCGGTGAGAGTCGGTAGTTGACGGAGACTATAATCGCATTAAGCTCGCGAGCTAGTCGACGGCAGAAATCGTCGTAAGGCTTGGAATTGGCAGCCATGAAGGTAAAACCCCCACCATGGAAAAAGACTATGACTGGAAAAGTACCTCCATGAGCGGAAGTGGTACTGCTGGTAGGTGTGTAGAGGCGGAACCAAAGGTTGCAGGAAGTGTCAACGACGAAATCAAAGGATTTAACGCCGTTGACGGGCTTCTGGGAAGCGGAGGATTTGAAGTCAAATAGGTTCATAAGAGTTCGATTGACAGTGAAATTGGACCGGCGAGCGATATCGATGGCAAAGGACATGGTGGAAACGAAAAGCCTGACCTTCCATGGAAGCTTTGGTGAGACTCTACATCCCTCAGACATCGTCTCTCTAATTACCAAGGGCTTAACTTTAGGTATGCTAGGTTTGGTGGAGTTTAAGTATGACACTTGGAGCCATTCGAGTCAAGGTAAGGATTTATTAAAGGCCTTAGGCTCGTATTAGTGGATATTATTTCTTTTAAAAAAATTGTCTTTTTTTTTTTTATCTTTTTACTAACTAAAAAAATATAAATATTATTATATTATTATTCAAAATAAAAAATAGAATTAATAATCGAAAGAAGAAAAAATAATTTTTTTAATCATTTAAATAAGATTTGAATTTTATAATGTCATGTTGAAAAGAGTTTACCTAAATTCATCCAAATCTAAATATAATTAGTTTCAAACTAAAAATAATCAAAATATTAGTTAAAAAAGGTAATATATAAAAATTCTTAAATTTTATGTATTTAGTAAGTCCTATTTTTACTATATCGAAATAAATTTTAATCATCAATTCATACATAAAAAATTATTTTAAAAAAGTTACTTCTATTATAGTACAGTCAACATTAAATTATTAATTAAATTATTTTTATTTACAAGAAATTTGGTATGATTTCATAATATGGATAATTATTTATTTATTAGTTAAGCAATTTTAACTAATTTAAAAAAAGATTTTTTTCACCGGTTTTGATAGTATTTCCAACATTATTAATCTTAATTTTAATCTCGAGTAGCTTGATTCAATCGAATAGTGCTAAATATTCCGTTTGAATCAAAATGGAATCATGCTTCAAACTAGACTATGATTCAATCGGTTCATGTAGATATTTAACTAAGGATTAATTTAGATAGATTATAAATTGATTTTGATTAGATTAAGAAAATGACATAAAAATATATTATTTTTTAATATTATTATTATTTAAAAATTAATGATGTATGCATGGCACTTTTTCATATTAAATATTTAAAATTATTTATATTAATAACTTTATTTCGATCACATGTAAATGTACGTGTATAATAATAATAGCAACTTATTATGCTATAAAACCGAATACAAATTTGATAATTTTGTTTTCGAAATTTTGACGAAGTAGACGAATTATATTATTGTCAATATATTTTGTGCATGTACTATAATATATTTTATATAGCTATAGATAAATCAGTCGCGTAAAGCAGGTGACACAAACAAGTTGAAAATCATGTTTTTCCACTAGAGCCACAACTTATACTACTTTTTCTCTTCTTGGAAGTAGCAATCAATTCATATTATATTACCGTGCAGGGATCGAATCTTTGAGTGAACCACTTTCAATACAGCTGTACACACAAACTTCAATAATTGCTTGAATTATCAAATAAATATGACAACGCATATGCAGCCTGGCCGCCAAAATTAGCTGTAGAAGTAGTTGTATCTAGAGCTGGCAAAAGTTGGTCCGAGCCCGAAAATTCGCCCGAGCCCGCCCGAGACCGAACTCGAGACCGGACCGAATTGACCAAAAAATCAAAGGTCCGAGCCCGAGAAAAGCCCGACCCGAAAAAGCCCGAACTCGATAAAGCCCGAGTCCGAAAAAGCCCGAGCCCGAAAAAGCCCGAACCCGAAAAAGCCCGAGCCCGAAAAAGCCCGAGCCCGATACAACCCGAACCCGAAACCGGCCCGATCCGAAACCCGAGAAAGCCCGAATTTATAACCCGAAAAAGCCCGAATTATAATTATATAATTATTATATTAAAAAAATAAAAAAATAATTAATAATACACTTTTTCTAATTAAAATTTATAAAATTTTAAAACAATCATTATTTATTACATAATTATATCAATAATTTGTTATCAACAAAATAAATATTAAATATTTACATTCAATTATTAAATAAAATTATTTTAAAACACAATATAAATATAATATTCAATATTATATAATTTTTAATATTATGCTTATTATATTTGTAATAATAAATAATAAATATATTATTAAATATAACGTTTGATTTTATTATAAAAATAATTATTATACTATTTTATTATATTTATTTCATATTAAAATTTTAATTTTAATACAATAATAAATCAAATATATATATATATATAAATCATTATATAATTGTAACATTTATTTAAATTTGATATTTCATATAAAACATTAAATACATTATTAACAAAATTTGATATTTCATGTAAAACTTAATTACCTTTGATCTTTGAATGGATGAGTATGAATGCCACGTGAGACTGAACTGGCACTCTTCAGCATACCCAAAAGCCGTTTATTACAAAACCGGCTCTTTAAATTACATGTCGTCGTTTATCCTTTCGCCAAGTCAGCTCAAAAAGGTCGTCCAGATCGTATTAGATATCTTATTTAATTTTTTTAGAATAAATATAAAAATTAAAAGTGAAAATTAAATAAGATAAGGGTAAATTTGGAATAGAAATTAAGTTTCATGTATTTCCCCAAGCGCATTTGTCAAGAATCCATTCATGTCCAGCTAAGTAGTAGGTTTATTTGCCTATTTTGTATTATATATTTAATGTAGTGCTGGTTAATAAATTTCATATCCTACGAATTTAAAGGAATCATAACATTTTATTAATTAAAATTTTTTAAAATAATTATTAAAAAATTTTATTTTGAAATTTATCCATTATTAGAATATCATGATTTGATTTAATTATATTATATTTTTTAGGCGTAATCTTATGTATCTCGTTAGTTTTACGATCTAAAATTAATCTTATTTGAGTCGAAAATAAATTAAGGTAAATTTTTATCAACAGTGATGACTATAAAATTCAAATCTTATCCAAATATTTGGAGAATAAGTTTACTTCCACTTCTTCTAATCAGCTGTTGGTGATTTACTTAAATTATATAAAATTTATATATTTAAGGCATATTATCAACTCATTATTTGAATTTAAGAATTTATTGACTTTTATATGTAAATTTTTTGAAATTTACAAATCTCTTACCAACGAAAAATCGTAATGATTTGAATCTAAGTGTTTTATACTGAAGACACACATTATCAATGAACAATTACTTGATCCACATTTAAATTAAATATTTAGTACATGTAGATGATTTCTTCTATAGTAGTCAACAAATTGTTTGCTATTATGGTATATCTTATTTATTAATAATAAAAAAATCAAATCAGTTTTAATTATTTTTTATATAATAAATAATGTCTGTTAAAGATAACATAATGAAATGTGTTGAATCATTTTAAATTTAAGATAATTTAAATAAAATTTGAGTTTGAATAAATTGAATTTGAATCATTAGTTTAAATCTTTCGAGTTTAATATTCAGATTATTTAAGTTTCAAAAAAATTAAATTCAAATTGTTATGTTTTAAAATTAAATAAATTTAATTTCAAATCATTTTAGGTCAAATTTTAATAATTTCAATTTGAAGTTAAATCGAATATAAATTGTAAATTTTTTTTGATTAAATTTGATTAATATAAGTTCAAATTAGAAAGATTTTATATAAGTAACAGTAAATAGTATGTTATATATATATTTTTTATTATAAGATAAATATTTGAAAATTGAAGATAAAATTATTTGGATTCAAATTCAAATCTTACAATATGTTATAATTCTTTGTTAATTATTCGATTAAAAAATTGTTGGTAACAGTGTACCATTTATAGTCAATGTAGACTGTGACAAGTAATATACGACATGAATTCGGTTTCACATTAATAAGTCTCTAACTAATACCTTATAACTTTCAAAGTTGATTTCGAACATTTATTCTGTTCAACTTAAAGAATGTAAATCTAAAATATTCTAATTAGAGAAAAAAACCTTAAATTTCAATCAATTTAATATTTTTTATTATTACACATTTAATTAAAAAATTAAAATTACAACCACTCAATTAGTCGAATTGATTTAAGAGTTCGTTTTTTATACATTAATAATTAATATCATTTATCTTATACTATAAATTAAGAGATAAATACATGTTTTATTTTTTAACTATTTTCTTAATTAGTCAATAAAATCTAAAAACTTGTCCTTTAACGTTTGAGGTAATTTTTTTAAATATTATTATTATTTTTTTATAGATAGATTGTGCCCTTTATTCTACCAAATTAAAATAACTTAAAAAAAACAATTCTCTAAAATTTCAAAGGAAATATAACAATTGATTTTTAACAAACACATAACTATTAATTAAAGAGGAAATATCCACTTCTATAAGTATATAAAAAAATTTACTTTTACATTTTTATATATTTTTAATATTATTATTGAATCTTATATTCTTCCTATGTAAATTATACAAATCAAATTTTAAATTAATTGAAACTAGTTGAATCTTAAGTGAATCTTATATTCTTCCTATGTAAATTATACAAATCAAATTTTAAATTAATTGAAACTAGTTGAATTTTAAATGAATCTTACATTTTCATTGGCACAAAATATCAACATACGTTACAATTAGAAATCTTATATTCTTATATTCTTATATTCTTCCTATGTAAATTATACAAATCAAATTTTAAATTAATTGAAACTAGTTGAATTTTAAATGAATCTTACATTTTCATTGACACAAAATATCAACATGCGTTACAATTAGAAATCTGCATCCTCATCCATAATTTAATAATTTATCATGAAATCATATCCTTTCTTTTCTTATTCTTTGAAAGCCTATCAAAAATTTCAATTATTCTATAAATAGATTAAATTTGTAGTCCAGTCAGATTTTTTATGCTCTTTAATTTTTCTTGGCCAAGACCAAAGAAATAAGCATATATTTAATAATTTTATTTAAACTTCTATATTATATTTAATAATTTTCTCAAACTTAAACTAATTGCATCTATCAATTGAGAATTTAACTACAATTATAAAACTTTAATTAGGTATAATTTTGTTAAGTATATATGATTATTTATTTATTTGTCTACCTTATCGGTTTATATCTATACCAGTCCACTAAAATAATATCAGTAGATATTTTTTCTTGTGCATTATGCAACGTGACGATCAAGACAAACATGCATCATTACTTGATTGTGCAAAAATGATTATTTTAAGTTAATTTTTTTATTTAAATTATGTAACTAATTTATTAAAAATTAAAAATTTGTTATATTTTAATAATTATTTTGATAATAAATAATTAATTTTTTAACCATGTTATTATATAATATGATAATTTTGTTTGAAAATTATTAAATTAATTATATATATACATTAACGTGCACTATTTATTTTATTCCATTTTATAAAATAATTTAATAATTTATCATAAAATCATATCATTTCTTTTCTTATTCTTTGAAAGCCTATCAACAATTTCAATTATTCTATAGATAGATTATATTTGTAATTCAGTCAGATTTTTTATGCTCTTCAATTTTTCTTGGCCAATGCCAAAGAAATAAGTAAAACATTCATTTAAAAAAGAAGTGAAGAAGATAACATCTAGAAGTTGGAGGAAATCTGTAAAACTAAAAACAAACTAACAGAGGAAATAAAAAAAAATATTATGAAACTTTTATTAATCTAATTTTAGTGACTTCTGTTTAAAATTTAAAAATTTATTATTTTAATCATAATTATCTACTTTAATTTCATAATTATTTATATTATGCTTTTTTTAAGCTCACAAAGTTTTTTTGTATAAATATATTTTTTTACTGTATTATATCAACTACAAAATATCAATCATATGGTAGTGTATAATTATATATGATATAATTATATCAAATATTAAAAATATATAATTTTTTAATTTAATATTCTAAATTTTTAATGAGACATTTGATTAATTAATGTAAACGATTATATTTAATGCAATAATATTAATTATGATTTATGTACAAATAAAAAACAAATTAGAAATAAAATAGAGCTAATTAATTGATCATTTATTCATATTAAGCATTTTTTTGGTAAATGATAATATTAATTGGTACTTTTCTTCCTATAATATCTATATGTAATATTTTCTTTTGCATTTAATGAATATAATTATATCTACCATTTTATAATAAATATTGTAAGAAATTAAAAAAGAGTAAATTATTTTTGTCAAATAATAAATATTAAAATATAGAAATTTGTTTTTATATAAATATTTATTAAAATATAAAACCATATAAAAATTAAATTAATTATTGCATTCAATTATTTTTTTTAAAAAAATTATAACTAATAAAATTTCAAAATATTTCAAGCCGGCCCGCTAAACCCGCCCGACTAGAACCGGGACCGAACCCGAAAATGCCCGAACCCGAAGAAGCCCGAACCCGAAGAAGCCCGAAACCGAAAAAACCCGAAACCGAAAAAGCCCGAACCCGAAAAAACCCGAACCCGAAAAAGCCTGAACCCGAAAATAACCGAACCCGAAAAAGCCCGAACCCGAAAAAACCCGAACCCGAAAAAGCCCGAGCCCGAAAAGAACCCGAACCGAACCCGCCCGAGCCCGCCCGTTTGCCACCTCTAGTTGTATCGCTATTAAAATATTAGATATTTTTGGGTAGTTTGAGATTGTTTTTTTTTTCCTGTTTTTTTCGTTTTATTTTTGAAAATTTTGATTTTATTTTTATTTTTTTCAAGTTTTAAAAAGAACATTTTTAGTTAATATAATTATATATTTAAAATAAATATTTAAACTGATTCAAATATAATAATTCAATTCACAAAATAAATTTTAAAAATTAAATTCAAATAATAATTATTTATTACATAATATTAAATAATATTATTCTATAGTATTTAATATTGATATTAAATATCTTTTTTAATCATATTAAAATTTAATATAATTTAAATAACATTACAATTAAATAAAATATTAAATAAAATAATTACATAATAATTAAAAATAATATTAAATAATTTTTAATATTAATTTTATAAATGAATTAATAAATTATAAATTATATTTAATAATATTATTTTATTTAATTGTAATAATATTAAATTATTAAATAATATAGATTCATCTAATTAATTTATCATAATTATATAATTATTAAAATATATTTAATTTAATTTAAATAATTTTATTTAATGCTAAGTATTCACTTTTTAATAATATTAAATTATTTAATAGTGACAGTTAGAGGTAGCAAACAGGCAGGTTTGGTTCGGATTCTCTTCGAGTTCGAATTTTTTCGGGTTCGAATTTTTTCGGGTATGAGTTTTTTCGATTTCGGGTTTCTTCGGGTTCGGATTTCTTCAGGTTCGATCCCGGTTCTAGTCGGGTGGGTTTAACGGACCGACTTGAAATGTTTTGAAATTTTATTAGTTATGAATTTTTTTTTTTAATTTTGAATGTGATAATTAATTTAATTTTTATATGATTTTATATTTTAATAAATATTTATATAAAAAAATTCTATATTTTAATATTTGTTATTTGACAAAAATCATTTATTCTTTTTTAATTTCCTACAATATTTACTATAAAATAGTAGATATAATTATATTCATTAAATGCAAAAGAAAATATTACATATAGATATTATAAAAAGAAAAGTACCAATTAATATTATCATTTACCAAAAAAATGTTTAATATGAATAAATGGTCAATTAATTAGCTTTATTTTATTTCTAATTTATTTTTTATTTGTACATAAATTATAATTAATATTGTTGCATTAAATATAATCGTTTACATTAATTAATCAAATGTCTCATTAAAAATTTAGATTATTAAATTAAAAAAATTATATATTTTTAACATTTGATATAATTATATCATATACAATTATACACTACCATATGAGCGATATTTTGTAGTTGATATAATACACAAAAAATTTATATTTATACAATAAAACTTTGTGAGCTTAAAAAAATAAAGTATAATATAAATAATTATGAAATTAAATTAGATAATTATGATTAAAATAATAAGTTTTTAAATTTTAAACAGAAATCATTAAAATTAGATTAATAAAAATTTCATAGTCGCCGCTGCTTATTCAATCTCTTTGCTCTGCTGCCTCACTCAGCCGCTCATTCACTCAGTTTGTTTGCATTGCTCCCTCACTCAGTCGCTCATCGTCACTCCTCACTCAGTCTCTTACTTAGGCGTCACCGCTCCTCACTCAAGCGTCGTCGCCCCCCACTCAGTTAATTTAGGTAAATGATTCTATTTCTGAAAAGTAGCATCGATGGTTTCACCTAGTAGCATTTAGGTTTAACAATGAAGCAAACAGAGGTAAAAGCTCTTATTATTTGTTTTTTTTTATTGTTGTTATTTACTATGTGTAAGACCGCTAGTTAAATACTAAGTAATTTTTAATATTGATGCGTAAATTAGTTCATTTAGTTAAATTGAAAATTTGACTTTATAACTTAGAAACAAAATTTGAATTATATGTATGTATTTGGGTATATTTATTTGGGGTAAATTAGGAGATATAATTAAATGAGAAAAATTATATAATTTAGTAACAAAATTTTTAGAACAAATAAAACATAGTTAAAATTGAAATTTTCTAACTAGAAATAAAAATTTGAAATATATATTTTTCTAGGTTAATTTGAAAATTATTTAATTATATTTCCTTACAAATGTGCTTTATAAATGTGCAACATTTTCAGTTTTTGAGACTTGTTAGTATTTAAAACTTTGTGAATATGTATGCAGAAAAATAATTTAGAACACAATAATCATTGACTTCTTAATGACATGAGAACTTGGATGCAAACATGTCATAGTTGAGTTTGAATCTTTTTTTTTGTAATGAAAAAGTTATTACAACCTTTAAAAGGGTATAATTTCCTTTTTCAACTTTCAATTCTTATTTTTAGAATAATCACCATTTAAAAAGCAAATCACTATTTTTCTGTTTACGAGTTATAAGAGTCAGAATTAAATTCTAATTTTGTTAATAATGTATTCAATATTTTATACGAAATATCAAATTTAAATAAATGTTACAATTATATAATGATTTTTATATATATTTGATTTATTATTATATTAAAATTAAAATTTTAATATGAAATAAATATAATAAAATAGTATAATAATTGTTTTTATAATAAAATCAAATGTTATATTTAATAATATATTTATTATTTATTATTACAAATATAATAAGCATGATATTGAAAATTATTTGATATTGAATATTATATTGTGTTTTAAAATAATTTTATTTAATAATTGAATTTAAATATTCAATATTTATTTTGTTGATAATAAATTATTGATATAATTATGTAATAAATAAATAATGATTGTTTTAAAATTTTATAAATTTTAATTAGAAAAAGTGTATTATTATTTATATATTTATTTTTTAATATAATAATTATATAATTATAATTCGGATTTTTCGGGTTATAAATTTGAATTTTCTCGAGTTTCGAATCGGATCTGTTTCGGGTTCAGGTTTTTTCGGATCAGGGTTTTCTCAAACTCGGGTCTTTGACTTTTTGATCAATTTGGTCCAATCTCGGATTCGATCTCGAACAGGCTCGGACGAGTTTTCGAGTTCGGACCAACTTTTATCAGCTCTAGTGACAGTGATGTGTTTTATACTTACTTGACAAAATATAATATTAAATAATAATATTGTTTGGTAAAATAATACTTAAATATATTATGTAATAATACTTTTTGATAATATTAATTATTAATATATAAAATTTATAATAAATTATATTATTTAAAATTTATAATATATTCAATAAATTATTATACAAGTTTAAGTTAAAAATATTATGATATTTTAGTTCATATTATTTCTTTTTAATTGTTTTTACATTTTTAACTTTTCTATACGGAAATAAATATATTAATTTTAATATTATTTTTTAAAATTAATTAATTAATTTTATTTTATATTTTTATTATGAAAATATATTAATATTATATTAATATATAGATACTTTTCATTTAGTTATGGATAGTAACATAAATGAAAACATGATTCCATGAAACAATGGAAACATAAATTCTTCATTCCAACAATCTTGAAAATTCTTATTTTTATTTTCGTTTTGAAAAGAAAAATGTGCAACCAAACATTTTTTTTTGTTGTTTTCAAAAAACTGAAAATACAAACAGAAAACAGGAAACAAAAGCGATATCAAACAACCTTAAATTAATGTGAAATAATATAATTCTCTTTATAATTTTGTGAGTTATTGATAAAGTTAAAATGTAAAAAAAAAAATCACTAAATACATACTATTAAAATTAATATTTCTCGATAAATTTTTTTTATTTATCCCTTCATCGAAAAGATCATATATTTACTTCTTCATTCATCCATCCATCTATCTATCTAGCTATGCAACAAAAATTGGTGATAAACTCTAAACTCATTTATCTGTGTTTGGGCTTCCTCTGGATAATATGCATTTTACTATTGCATTCCCTCTCTCTATAATACCTGACTCAGTTTCGCTCTTTGGTTTTTTATTTCTTTCTCTCAAATAAACAGAACAGTGGGAAAGGTACGTCCACGTCGTCGCTTTTCTGTTCATGACTCTTCTGCCTTCTCTTCGTGCCACGTCGCTACTTTATGGTTCTACTCTTACGTGTTTTGCCCATGACTTTACTCTATTTTTCTATTGAAAAAAAGAAGATAAATTCTGTGAGGATGTGATATAAGTGGATGGATTGTGGGTCCCGTTGTCTCTTTATCAATTTTTTTCTACACTCTTTTCTCTTCCCAACAAAAAACCTCAAACCTTCTCTCCCAAAAATTAGTCGTCGATTTTTCTCTTTTGATATGGATTCCATACTTCTTGCTCCTTTATTTGCCACATCATTTTTTATTGTTTCTCTCTACAGTGACGTTATAAGGTTTTTTCCCTAAACTGTGGGCAGGATGTGATTTTTCTTTTGGTTTTCTTCTCTCTTTCTTTACTCTCTTTCTCTTATTGCTTCCATTTTTCCTAATTTTTCCCTTGGCTTTCTATCTCTGCATACTATACCTCGCATTTGCTCCTAACATTGTTTCTTAAAAACCTCATCAATGGTGATGGATACTGTAAGACCTAAATTTTTCTATTGTATTACTTATGATCCAACGATGTAAATATTGATATATGTTACTGGAATCATAAGAAAGATTGTATTTCAATTTCAAGTCCAAGTGAAAGTAGAAAATACCAAAAATGCATTAAAGGGTCAATTGTGAGTTATAGCGAGCTCAGGCTACTAAATTGAAAAGATTCTAATCATTTTGACTGAAGATAAGAACTTAAAATATTGAAATAATGATAGTTTAAGAAGTAAAGTTGGTTTGATTTGATCTCAATAATGTTAAAGTAGTGAAAATGCCAAAAATAGTCCAAACGAGCTCAAAATCAATCGTTTGAGGGGTTTTTGACACATTCACCTACAAAGGGTGTCTAAAACGTAAAGATGGACTAGCCAAGCATTGAAACACATAAATTTAGGTTTTTCAACTTTAGTCAAATGTGGTCAATGGTTAAAGCTAAGAGAAAAGTCAAGAATTGAATAATAAACTTTGACTAGTTAACCAAAGCATGATTAACTTAACTCAACTATAGTTAAGGCTGGAGAAAATTTTCTCGGGCTAAGAACACATGGAAATTCAGTTAAGGACTTAGAAAAATAAATGAAATATAATTGGGATAAATTATATTGGGCTGAAAATGAAGAAAAGTTATTGGGCCAAATAGTTAAATTTCTTAAAGCCCATTAAGCATGAAAACTAATGAGCCGAATTTCAATGTGTGATTGGGCCAAACATTAGGCCTAGGGATGTAAACGAGTAGTGGTTAATCGGGTTCCCGGGACTATCTGCCCCGTTTAAATCGGGTTCGGGTATCCGATAAACGGATTTTAATCGGGTTCGGGTAACAATTTTACTACCCGTGATGAGTTCGGGTAAGGTTCGGGTAGTAATCTTTGGGTATCCTAAACCCGAACCCGATTAACTTTCACATTTTTTTCCCTCACGTGTCTAGGTTTGCCTAATCCATCAGACACTCGAACTCGATTCACTCTTGCAACCCGAGCCGATGTAACGACCCTTGACCCTTGAAAATCGGAGGAATTTTTTTTATATTTAATTTACCCACTTACTTCCCTTATTTACTTAGGTTGCATTCCTGTGCAGTGTCAAAACACTTTTTCTAATTCTTTACTCGTAATTATAATTAATTTTCATATTTTAATTTATATGGCCGATAGAAATTTCGGCAGCACAACGGCTTATATATGAACCTACCCACCTGTAAATCAGTTGTTTTCGACAATCCTAGATATCCACTACTACCAAGCATACTTTCCAAATCCATCTTTACCACTCAATGCATCTATATCGATTTACACCAATCATCTTACAACTTAATCCTAAGAATCATATTCTTTACATCATTTCCTTACAAATTACATCCCAACAAAATATTTCCATTATATGTGTCTGTACGTACAGATATGTCTGGTACAGGAATGTAAATGTATACCTTTCTGCGTGTACAAAAAAAGTAGACTATGGTAGCTTTCCCCACCAGCCTATGTCGTGTACACGGCAGGTAGCGCCTACGAATCACTGCAATTAATCTGAGAGGTAGAGGGGTGAGCTTTCGGGAAAAAGCCCAGTAAGAAGATGTATTTAAAACGATCCTAGCTATTCAAATATGTAGAAACCACAATAGTACGTAAAATGATACTTTCTGAAAACTAGTATAAATGACATTCAAAGATTTAGGAAAATCAGAAACATCGAGATTCAAAACGTAATTCTTTAAGCACGTGAACTTAACAGATATTACATAAACTGGTCGTATAATCAGAATTTCAAAAACAGGAATATATGTTAAATCACATAATATAGATTTACATTCTGAAAACATAGTTTAATTTTCAAATCGAGACTACATCGGCCCATCTAATTATCATGCGGCAAATAACCAAGTCATCCTCCGTAGAGGGAATTCAGAACCTATGGCCATAGCGAGACAGAACCCGAAGGTGAAATTTAGAACCTATGGTCACGACGAGACAGAACCCGAAGGTGAAATTCAGAACCTATGGCCACGACGAGACAGAACCACAAGGGCAAAGTTTCAGACGCCACACAGGCGAAGTTCAGACGCCACACAGGCGAAGTTGACATGCGTTAGCATACAACATAAATGGCCCTTAGTCTCAAAACATATTATATTTCTCATATGCGAAAACATCGAATTAAAACTCATCTTGTTCGAAAGATTATTTCAGAAGACATGTTCTTATTTCAAAAGCACAAATACAGAAAACATAGTCTTGATCAGAAATATAATTTAGAAATATGCATGAAAATCATACTTCATGTCTTTGTAAACTTTCCTTAATCAAAGTTTAGAAAGTAACTATTACTGTTTTAAATTATATCCCCTTACCTCGATCTATCGAAATCTTCGTGCTCGAGTGGTGACGCCTCTTAGTACCTCCCTTAATTCCTTCTACGATCACCTACACCGAAATCGTACACTTAGTACCCTATTCGTGCGAATTGTCCGAATTGCGTTAAAATCGTAACCAATTCGTTACTACTGCGTGTGTATGTATTATTGTACGTACTTAAGTCAACACACACGTTTATATATTTTCTCCTACCACATATTATTTTGTATGGACACTTATTGACATACACCTTATTATATACCTCTACATGTATGTACACATATATATATATATATACATATATATATATATACACTCCCATATATATATATATATTATTTGTTTTCATTCTTTTCCTATCTCATTTATACATTCTTTACATGTACATAAACTAGCACACATTCATCTTATATACATCCCTATGCATATACACCTAAATATATATATATATATATATATATATATATATATATATATATATATATACACATATACATATACACTCCTATATATATATATATATTTTTATTGTTTTCCATTTTTCCTTATCACATATACATACATATTCTTGTATGTACATATACTTAACATATCAATTCATTATATACACCTATATGTATATACCCAAATATATATATATATTCACTTAAATATACATTTATCTAATTCAAACGATACTAGCATGCTTATATCTACAACCCATTTATCTACATGTATGTTGAACATACATACATGTATATACATATATACACTTTTCCTCCTTATCATACTTATACACAATCACATATATTTATATACATGTACAATTAAATATACATATATACATAAATACTTTACCTTTTCTTTTCTCTCCCTTTTTTTTCTTCCTTTACTTTTTTATTTTTCGTCGGTTCCACGTTTCCAGCCCTGTTTCTGTTTCTGCTTCTTCCTCAACCTCTCTATTCCAGCCTTCACTGTCCCCTCACTGATCCCTTCTCCTCTCCTTCACCGGTCCCCTGTTTCCCTTTTAGCTCACGGTTCTGCTTCCTTCAGTCTCGGTCTGTCCTGTTTTCCTGGCCTGCTTCAATGAAGCCTCGGTTCCAGCCCTTTCTCCCTCACGGTTTCTCCTGTTTGCTCTCGGTTACAGCCTCCATTTCCAGCCCTTGTTCTGCTTCTCTTCACTCTCCTCTGCCTTGGTTCCAGCTGTTGTTTCTCTTTACCCCTCTCGGTTCCCTGCTGGTTTCCTTCCTCTGTCCGACCCCCTGTTCCTAGCTTCAGTCCCCGGTTTCTGCCTTCCTGCTCCTGTTGCTTTTGCTTCGATCTATTCTGTTCTGTTTTTTGCTTCCCGTCGGTCTCCCATCTTTTTTTTCTTCTCCTCTCTTCCTCCCGGCCAACAGTCCCTCTTCCTTTCTCCTTTCTCTTCTTTCCTTTCCTCTTTCCCCAGCCGATCAGCCCATTTTCTTCCATTTCTTTCTTCCTCCCTCGGTTGGACAGCTTCTCTTTTCTTTCTTTCTTTTCTCTCTCGGCAGGATCGACTTCTTCTCCTCTCCCTTCCCTTCTCTTCTTTCTCTTCCTTTCTTCTCCTTCTCCTTCTTCTCCTGCTGACCGAGCTCTTCCTTCTCTTCTCCTAATCTGTTTCCCGCCCACTCTTCTCTGTTTTGTTTCTTCTCTTCTTTTAATTTGAAACCATGGCAGACAGAATTGGCTTTTCTAAGCCAATTCCGTACATGTGAATTATATATATATATATTGTATTAATATATATATATATATTATATTATAATATATATATATATATATATATATATACATTACTTGTTTATTGTATATTTTTGTATCATTATTTTGTTTGTTTTGTATGGTTCCCATTTCATTTTTTTTAATTGTCTTATACTTTATTTGTTTAATACTATATATTAAATTCTATACATTAAATAATATATATGCTATATATATTATTATTCCTTTATTTAAATGTCTAGTATATATGTATATATATATATATATATATATATATATATATATACATATTCACCTATGTATATATCTACATATATACATTTTCTTATATAATTTATCCAAAAACATAATATCATGCCTTCCATGAAATTTTTCTTATTCCGAAAATGAAATAGTATCGGGATTCCATCATTCTTCATAACTTCTCGATACAAGTGTTTACATCAACAATTTTCAATTAACAAATTAAAATTTTCTAATCCCTCCGTACTTGCATTCGCTTTATCACTTCTTGTATCTTTGGGTTCCCGGTCCTTCACGGGCTTCTCGGTTCCTATAGTTCTCAAGTCCTACAACGAATATTCACACTTCCATTAAAATATAATATTTTCATTTTTATATAATCTAATTAAACGTAAGAAATTTGTGGGGTTTACATTCTCCCCAGCTTAAAAGATTTTGGTCCCCAAATTCATCCGAGTCCATCAGAATAGATGTGGGTACTCTTAGTCAATCTGTCTACGATCACCCAGATTGTATTATGCCCCTTTCGGGTCCTTGGTAATCCCATTATGAAATCCATAGTAATGTGCACTCATTTCCAAGTAGGCACTGGGAAAAATCTTAAGTAACCCCGTTGGTCTTTGGTGTTCGATCTTAATCTGTTGACAAATCAAATACTTGGCCACAACTCAACTATATTTCTTTTCATATTGACCAACCAATATACCTTTCGTAAATCATGGTACACCTTAGTGCTTCCCGAGTGCATGGTGTACCAAGAACAATGAAACTCCTTTTTCTTTGTTCCTTAAGATCTACAAAGTCCATCCGGTAGGGAGACTTCGAGATAGGCTGCACATCTGTAGCCAAATCCATAGTGGACCCTAGTTCTTTCTCTTGATGTAATCCCGGTGGTTCATCAGGAAAATACATCCGAAAACTCGCATACCACTGGTATGTCCTGAATACTTGGACATGTTCAACTAGTATCGAGGATGAATGCAACATAACCCTCACATTAATATGTTCACTAAAAATTTTCATCATAAACAAGATCATAAAATTTATTCCTTAACTGCAAAGCATACATAGGTGTACTAACGTGTAACGTAAAATCTAGAGTTTCAGGCTTAACATGCAATTTACGTGCGAAGTGGGGTGATATGAAAGAGTGTGCGGGACCTGAATCAAACAATACACGTGCCTCATGATTGCAAATTAAAAGCTTACCCTGGATGGTCTCAACGGAGGCATCAGCAGTCTCTATATCCAAAGCAAAGACCCTCCCATGAGTGACAGGCTTCTTGCCCTTCTCTGCTGCGGTAGCCCTTCTCTGGGGAGCTTACCTCATAGGTGGTCGTGGTAGCTCTGGGGGTTGTGGAAACTTATTCAATGGGCAATCTTTGATCAAGTGTCCCCCTGTCCACACCTAAAACAGCTCCCTGAGGACCAGTGACACGTACCTCTATGGTAATTATCACAACTAGTACACAATCTCTCATACTGCTAGAACCCTCTGGTAGTCTGTGGGGTAGCTATAGGAGCTGTGGGCCTATCAATCCTAGCCTGAGACTCATCTGTCCTCTGTCTCTTGGCCTGGCCCCTCTGGAAGTCCTATCTCACCAGCTCCATTCGCTTACCCTTATCCATGGTCTTTCTTTTAAAACTATACTTCGTTTGGGTGACATTAAGGCCCCTCTCGACCATCTGTGCTCTACCCAGGGCATCCTGAAATTCAGTAATCCATAACCCCAAAAGACGATCTTTGATAGCTGGCCTCAACCCTGCTAGGAACCTCTCAGTCAGACGCTCTTCATTCTGGAACGTCTCCGGATCATACCTCATCAGCACGGTGAATTTACTTTCGTACTCATCCACTGTCATACTGCCCTGTACCAAACTCAGAAAGTCCATCCTCAACTTTTGCTAGGCAACTAGTGGAACATACTGCTTTCTAAAGGCTATAGAGAAAGCATCCCAACTAATCACCGAATGCTGAGCAGTCAGAAGGATCTTGATGGATCCCCACCAATACTCTGCTTGGCCCTGCAGCATGTAGGTGGCCATGGAAACCTTCTCAACATCAAAACACCCCAAAAAGTTGAAGATCTTCCCAAGGCTCAAAACCACTCTTCAGCCTCTACCGGATTCTTAATTCCCTTAAATGCTCGAGGCCTCATCTTCAGGAAATCTCTCATCCTACCGATATTCCTCTCCTCCCTCAGGGCTTGTACAGGAGGTTGAGGGGCCATAGGTACTGGAGGAACTGGTGGAGGAGGAGGTGGCGGTGCTTACGGAGTAGTCTGCACCGGAGTAGGAATTGGTGCCGTGCCAGCAGAGTCAGAAACATTTGCCCCTAGATGTTGGGCAACCATGGCAGCTATCGACTCCAAACCTCGTTCGAGGCGCTGCTCCAATCGCTACTCAAACTGAGCCATATGAGTACGAGGACTCTCTGGCTCGGGTGGAGGAGGTGGAGGTGGCTGAGCCTGCCTCCGAGTACGTCCGTGTCTCCCACTCTTCGTGCAGTAATCTAATACCTGCACGTAATTCCAAAGATCGAATCGTAAAATTATTAGGTATACATTACCTACAACCAGACAAGCACATACATTGGGATGTAATTTAATCCTTATTTTCAACACTGACAGTACTAGACAACCTTCGCTCTGATACCACTTAAACTGTAACGACCCTTGACCCTTGAAAATCGGGAAATTTTTTTTTTTAATTTAATTTACCCACTTACTTCCCTTATTCACTTAGGTTGCATTCCTGTGCAGTGTCATAACACTTTTTCTAATTCTTTACTCGTAATTATAATTAATTTTCATATTTTAACTTATATGGCCAATAGAAATTTCGGCAGCACAACGGTTTATATATGAGCCTACCTACCTGTAAATCAGTTGTTTTCGACAATCTTAGATATCCACGACTACCAAGCATACTTTCTAAATCATTCTTTACCACTCAATGCATCTATATCGATTTATACTAATCATCTTACAACCTAATCCCAAGAATCATATTCTTTACATCATTTTCTTACAAATTACATCCCAACAAAATATTTTCATTATATGTGTCTGTGCGTACAGATATGTATGGTACATGAATGTAAATGTATACCTTTTTGCGTGTACAAAAAAAGTAGCCTATGGTAGCTCTCCCCACCAGCCTACGTTGTGTACGCGGCAGGTAGCGCCTACGAATCACTGCAATTAATCTGAGAGGTAGAGGGGTGAGCTTTCGGGAAAAAGCCTAGTAAGAAGATGTATTTAAAATGATCCTAGCAATTCAAATATGTAGAAACCACAATAGTATGTATAATGATATTTTCTGAAAACTAATATAAATGACATTCAAAGATTTAGAAAAATCAGAAATATCGAGATTCAAAATGTAATTCTTTAAGTACGTGAACTTAACAGATATTAAGTAAACTGGTCGTATAATCAGAATTCCAAAAACAAGAATATATGTCAATTCACATAATATAGATTCACATTCTGAAAACAGAGTTTAATTTTCAAATCGAGACTACATCGGCCCATCTAATTATCATGCGGCAAATAACCAAGTCATCCTCCGTAGAGGGATTCAAAACCTATGGCCATAGCGAGACAAAACCCGAAGGTGAAATTCAGAACCTATAGCCACGGCGAGATAGAACCCGAAGGTGAAATTAAGAACCTATGGCCACGGCGAGACAGAACCCGAAGGTGAAATTCAGAACCTATGGCCACGGCGAGACAGAACCCGAAGGTGAAATTCAGAACCTATGGCCCCGACGAGACAGAACCCGAAGGTGAAATTCAGAACCTATGGCCACGGCGAGATAGAACCACAAGGGCAAAGTTTCAGACGCCACACAGGCGAAGTTGACATGCATTAGCATACAACATAAATGGCCCTTAGTCTCAAAACATATTATATTTCTCATATGCGAAAACATCGAATTAAAACTCATCTTGTTCGAAAGATTATTTCAGAAGACATGTTCTTATTTCAAAAGCACAAATACAGAAAGCATAGTATTGATCAGAAATATAATTTAGAAACATGCATGAAAATCATACTTCATGTCTTTGTAAGTTTTCCTTAATCAAAGTTCAAAAAGTAACTATTACCATTTTAAATTATATCCCCTTACCTCGATCTATCGAAATCTCCGTGCTCGAGTGGTGACGCCTCTTAGTACCTCCCTTAATTCCTTCTACGATCACCTACACCGAAATCGTACACTTAGTACCCTATTCGTGCGAATTGTCCGAATTGCGTTAAAATCGTAACCTATTCGTTACTACTGCGTGTGTACGTATTATTGTACGTACTTAAGTCAACATGCACGTTTATATATTTTCTCCTACCACATATTATTTTGTATGTACACTTATTGACATACACCTTATTATATACCTCTACATGTATGTACACATAAATATATACATATATATATACACTCCCATATGTATGTATATATATATATATTTATTTATTTGTTTTCATTCTTTTCCTATCTCATATATACATTCTTTACATGTACATAAACTAGCACACATTCATCTTATATACATCCCTATGCATATACACCTATATATATATATATATATATATATATATATATACATATACACTCCTATACATATATATATATATATTTTTTATTGTTTTCCATTTTTCCTTATCACATATACATACATATTCTTGTATGTACATATACTTAACATATCCATTCATTATATACACCTATATGTATATACCCAAATATATATATATATATATATATTCACTTAAATATACATTTATCTAATTCAAACGATACTAGCATGCTTATATCTACAACCCATTTATCTACATGTACATTGAACATACATACATGTATATACATATATACACTTTACCTCCTTATCATACTTATACACAATCACATATATTTATGTACATGTAAAATTAAATATACATATATACATAAATACTTTATCTTTTCTTTTCTCTCCCTTTTTTTCTTCCTTTTTTTTTTTCCTTCGGTTCCACGTTTCCAGCCCTGTTTCTGTTTCTCCTTCTTCCTCAACCTCTCTGTTCCAGCCTTTACTGTCCCCTCACCGATCCCTTCTCCTCTCCTTCACCGGTCCCCTGTTTTCCTTTCAGCTCATAGTTCTGCTTCCTTCAGTCTCGGTCTGTCTTGTTTTCTTGGCATGCTTCAATGAAGCTTCGGTTCCAGCCCTTTCTCCCTCACGGTTTCTCCTGTTTGCTCTCAGTTACAGCCTTCATTTCCAGCCCCTGTTCTGCTTCTCTTCACTCTCCTCTGCCTCGGTTCCAGCTGTTGTTTCTCTTTACCCCTCTCGGTTCCCTGCTGGTTTCCTTTCTCTGTCCGACACCCTGTTCCTAGCTTCAGTCCTCGATTTCTGCCTTCCTGCTCCTGTTGCTTCTGCTTCGATCTATTCTGTTTTGTTTTTTGCTTCCCATCGGTCTCCCCTCTTCTTCTTTTTTTTCTTCTCCTCTCTTCCTCCCGTCCAGCACTCCCTCTTCCTTTCTCATTTCTCTTCTTTCCTTTCCTCTTCTCCCCAGCCGATCAGCCCCTTTTCTTCCTTTTCTTTCTTCCTCCCTCAGCTGGACAGCTTCTCTTTTATTTCTTTCCTTTCTCTCTCGGCAGGATCGACTTCTTCTCCTCTTCCTTCCCTTCTCTTCTTTCTCTTCCTTTCTTCTCCTTCTCCTTCTTCTCCAGCCGGCCGAGCTCTTCCTTCTCTTTTCCTCTTCTGTTTCCCATCCACTCTCCTCTGTTTTGTTTCTTCTCTTCTTTTAATTTGAAACCATAGCAGACGAAATTGGCTTTTCTAAGCCAATTCCATACATGTTAATTATATATATATATATATTATATTAATATATATATATATATATACATTACTTGTTTATTGTATATTTTTGTATCATTATTTTGTTTGTTTTGTATGGTTCCCATTTCATTTTTTTTAATTGTCTTATGCTTTATTTGTTTATTTGTTTAATACTATATATTAAATTCTATACATTAAATAATATATATTATTATTCCTTTATTTAAATGTCTAGTATATATGTATATATATATATATATATATATACATATTCATCTATGTATATTTCTACATATATACATTTTCTTGTATAATTTATCCAAAAACATAATATCATGCCTTCCATGAAATTTTTCTTATTTCGAAAATGAAATAGTATCGGGATTCTATCATTCTTCATAACTTCTCGATACAAGTGTTTACATCAACAATTTTCAATTAACAAATTAAAATTTTCTAATCCCTCCGTACTTGCATTCGCCTTATTACTTCTTGTATCTTCGGGTTCCCGGTCCTTCACGGGCTTCTCGGTTCCTATAGTTCTCGAGTCCTACAACGAATATTCACATTTCCATTAAAATATAATATTTTCATTTTTATATAATCAATTAAACGTAGAAAATTTATGGGTTTTACAGCCGACATTTTCCCCAAATCCAAACAGAGCAAAGCTTGTCTCTCTTCTCCTCACCGGCACCAGCGTCTCTCTCCTCGGCTGTTGCTGTTCTCAGGTGCATCATCTTTAGGCATGGCAGCTCGCAGCAACTCTTTCTCTCTCCATCGATGGTAGTAAGTAACTCTTTCTCCTTCTAGCAGCTACATTTCTTCAGATCCAGCAACACAGCACTAGTCTCTCTTTCTTGTCTTCCTTCTCCTTTCTTAATACCTTCTCCCGTAGGCTGAATCACTCTCTCTTTCTTTCCCCGGTGTTTATGTAAAATTTACTAATTTCTCTCCGTCCTTCGGTCGAAGCCAAGATCTTCCAGTCGAGTTAAACATCTTCTCTGCCTAAACTGTTGGAACCGATAAACTGGCTCGTAACTGTAGCGAAGAAAGAAGACTGACTTTGAGAGACTAGAAAACTAGTAGCGGATTGGCAAGAACTACTTTAACCCATCAAGTGCTCTTCGAACCAAGCTAGATAGTCTCCTATCACTAGGCTCACCAACCAACCTGGACTTTGATCTTATTATTCCTACCGGATATCAAAACCATAAGGATTGTTTCCAGCCATGAGTTCCCATATGACACAAGTCTCTCCTTTTTTCTCATTTTGTTATATTTCTTTTTTCTCCTTTCTGTGAGTAGGGATTTGAATTTGAGTATTAATAAGTATTTTTAATATTGATTCAGGGGAACTGCCTACTATTCAGAGATTGTGGAGATCACCTTCTGCTAGTATCTCAACGCCTTTATATCAATATTTCCAACAATTGGTAATGCCGATTTGTTCTTTGCACTTTGATACAATTTTGGTGAATTTGATGTTTTCAGCTGTTTCTTGTTTGTCTTCCTGAAATATTTTTTTACAATTTCAAAGTGTAGCTTTAAAATTTTTTATGTGTGAATCATAAAAAAACTAGACATGTATTCTAACATATATGTTGTTGAGAAATCTGAAATAGAATTTGTGATATTACATGTATGTTGATGCAGATTTTTGGATGCTTTTTTTGTTTAATGATGAAAAAAATTACTTAGGCAGAAGAAGGATAGTGTCATGCTTCTTGGAAAGTAATAAGTTCATGTGCTATCCTGTTGTGATGTAGCTAGTCATTGATGAGTCAATGCTTTTGTATTAAAGATTTTCTGTTACATTCATCTTGATGTCATCCCTGTTCAGCATGATTTTGATTGCAAATGGCACCTATCTGTAAAAGATCAGAGTTCCTTATCTGTTCATTGTTGAAAAATGTCCTTCATTGGATAATGCCCATGGTTTGAAGTGGTGCCAAACCTTATGTTGCTTTTGTATAGCTCAACTTGTTCACTGGATTGGAAAAGGCCTCTTGTTAAAATAGTTCTAAGCTTCAGCTTTTATTTTACTGCTTTTCTTGGAATGTAGAATGATGTTTAGAAATTAAATACCATAAATCATACTTATTTAATCAAATCAAGTATTAAAAAAACTGAAAAAGCATCAGGTGGATCTTCACAAACTTAGAACATCATTGAAGTAATATTAATCTAAGTAGAAGGAAAAAGAAATCGATACAGATTCCCCACATGGTATTGGTCTTTGTTATAATAAAATAACATATCTCTATAAAAGATGGAATTGTTCCCAAGGATAAATAGCATAAGCAAAACAACATAAGCAGGAATCACATCATACTTTCTCCCACCCAGACCTGTAAAGAAAAGAAAATACAAATGGAAATGAATTTTCTAAGAAACCAAATAAAATTTAAGAAAAAAAGACCAAATAAAAAAGGAATACTATAACAAATACTAACCCAATATGTCTCTTCCCTTTCCTTCAATAACAACTAAAATTTAATATACCAATAAATTAGTTCTCTATCGTTATGGAAAGGTGATCAATTGTTGCTTGATATCTCTAATTATCCTAATACACAGTTGTATTAAAAGAACTCAAGCAAACAAACACAAAACAATTATGATAAAAGCATCACTTACTTCCTTAAGTGGTTTGTATGATCAAAAGTTGACATATAAATCTCTGCAGCAGAATCATATGCCCTTCAACACTCAGCTTCTTCAAACTCTGGATGAAAGTAACACTGTAAAGAATCCTTCTACAAAAAAAAATGAGGATTCTCTGTTGGGAATGCAAAAGTACTTTCAAACAATAAATTTTTATGTATGCCATAATCCATCTCAGAATAAGTATAATTGACTGGTGAAAAGATATTAAACAAATCTCAGATATCCATCGTGCCCATTGTGCCAACAACAAAGTGTCAGACTCGAGTTTTCGATTTACGTATGTAGCTTGTACCTTATGATTCCTATGTGTACGAACGTTATATTTTCATAGTTGAGTCATAAGAAGAGTATTTACTATCATGCAATTGACTATTTAAAAAATAAAAATGCATGTAAGCTACATAATAGCGAGATAAGGGTTAAAGTGATTCCCGAGCAAGTGTAGGGGTAAAACGATCAATTGATCAAAATCCGGTATAAATACGATAAGACAATTTCATTAAAAATATGAAATCGAGAGATCTTGATCAATAACGAGGAAAATATTGAATTTCGAGTCAATTGATCGATATATGAATTTAATAAATATTTTTAGAAATTTTATCTCGAAAAATGAGCCCAAAAATAGTGGAAAAAGATATCGAAAAAGTAAAATCGGATTGATAAATTCATTTACGGACTAAATGAATTTAATAGGAATTTTTGGGATATTTTTGGATTTTTATTATTATTTTAAGACTAAAATAATAATAAAAATATATTATAAATAAAAAAACGAAATCAAAAAATTGGAAATCTGAAGAGAGTTTTCGGGGAGAGAGAAAATAGAGAAAATTGAAGAGAAAAGGAAGGAAACCGACGCAAACCGAGGAGCTCACCGGATGGCCACCAATCCAGCGACCCAGCGACCAGTGAAGGGTCGGGAAAGGAAGAGGGGCTTTGCGCGATTCTTCCACCACCGACGACGCGCCCCATCGGCGCGAGCAGGAGCAGATCGACGGAGTTGAAGGCCGCAGAGAAGAGAAGGGAATCCGACGGCCACTGGCATTGCTAGGGTCCGATCGAGCCCAGCCGAACGATCCCCAGGCTGTGGCGCATCGAACAGCGGCAGCAGCTTCCGAAGAACCGGTCGGACGACGCCGGCACGACCAAATCATCCCTGAACCGGTCGGCGGTTCAGGGCAGAACCTTCTAAACTGAATCGGACCGGACCGGTTCAGCCAAGGAGAAAAGGGAAAAAAGAAGAAAAAAAGAAAGAAAAAGGAAAGGAAAATGTTTGGAAATTCATCGGACTTCGGGTAAGTCGATACGAGGTCAAAAGTGATCGATTTAATTTCTGATAAATTTATTTAAATTATATTTAATCAAAAATTGACCTAGAGTTAAATATACGAAATTGTGCAGTCGACGATTAATTCCGAACGGAAGCCCGATCGAACTTCAATTCGCGCACCATCGCACAATCTCGGGTAAGTAAAGCTCATTTACTACAATTAAGTGATTTATGCATATTTAAGATTTAATTTATGTATTTCGGATTAAATTTTGCAATTAGTGAATTATATTCAAAATTTTGAAATAAATGTCGTAAATATTATTCGAGCTATCCAAAGAGCTTGGAATAAAGCCCATTGGGTATTGATAAATCCAACGAGTCAATAGACCCTGATAAACAGGCTTAATACGGATTAAGACCCAATTAAAGTGTTTAAGGCCCATTAAGCGTAAATGGGCCAATTTAAGTGAAATGAACTGTATTAAATGTGTAATACAGTAGGAAAAGTGTAATTAACTCAGTGAATGATTAAATGCAGCTCCAGAGTCATATTGAGAGTTGACCGGACTGCGAGATAGACAGCACAGAGGAAGAGAGGTCACACGACGTGATCCGAGGTAGGGGACTCTTGCAAGTAGCTAGAGATATTTGTGCATATTTTTATTGGATTTTACATTCACTGAAATTGTTTGAGGGTCAGAGAAAATGTATAATAATTATAGGGACCCGATATGGGTAAATTACGATTTTGCCCCTAGTGAGGCAAAAAGTAAAATTTTGGGAAAAGTTCCAAAAAGCATGAAAATGATGTTTTGAGTGGTTTTTCCTGCTGTGTGGCAGAAGAGTAGGTGGATGAGCTAATGTTTTGAGGTCGATATAAACTAAGCATACTTTATAGTGCTGATTTTAGTGATTTTTAACATCCCTGTTTTTAAAGAGCCATCTTCCGAATTATGCGGAAACAATCGTGCTAGAGCACAGCTCGCACTTGATTTCAGATGTTTTTCACATACATTAGTACTGGAGGTTTACTCGCACTACATTTATTTGACATGCATGATAGAATACTGGAGCGTTGCTCGTACTCAATTTTTATGTGATTTGTGCATGATAGAGTGCTAGAGCGATTAGCTCGTACTCGAGTTTTACATGAGATGCATGACAGAGTGCTGGAGCGTTGCTCGTACTTGATTTTTCATGATTTGTACATGATATCTATGAGACCCCGTATATGTATAGCTGTATATAAGAACATAGAAATGTAAATGAAATAACAAGTATGATGATACATTGTAATACGAAGTATATGCAATATAAGTTCATAAAATTATGTACGCACTTGTAATAAGAGTCGTGATTGTACGTACAAGTTGCGTTGTGAATGAGTATGAAGAAATGAACTTAAACATGAGAAAAATGTGATTGAAATGGAATATGAGTAGAGTGGTAAAATAGAAGGAAAGATTTATATAAGTTGTATACTTCCATTCGGGCAATATCGTGCATATTTGGTTATACAAAGATTGCCCACAAGTTTTAATACGTGCTAAGTGTGATTGGATGACATTTTTAAGTCTCAAGGAGGGATGAATGAGGAAAGGACTATGAAGGTAAATTGAGGAAGTTTTGAATGAAGTTGTGGCAGAAAAACTGCAAGAAATCTGGAAATGTAAAGGCCAGATCGATCTCATAGGATGACAGATCGATCTGGAAGAGCCAAAATGCTCTTATGTGAGTAATGGAATGGAGCAGATCGATCTCCAAGGGAATCAGATCGATCTCCTTAGCTCTCGGGTTAGAAGCAGATTAATCTCCTTAAGCTTCTGTTCGACAGCAGATCGATCTCAAGCCTCGACAGATCGATCTCCTGCCTTTAAAATGTCTTAGAAAAGAAGAATTTTTAGAGGACCAGATCGATCTCCACGCAAGGAAGATTGATCTCATCAAGTTAAATCTATAAATAGGAGCAGTTGGATCTGCAGATTTTCGGGATAAACCATTTCTTTTCACTTCAACTCAAAAACCTAGCTTTCTCACTCCTAAATCCAGCCATTTTCAGTAAGATTTGAGGAAAAGCTATTAGAGACAAAGTTGTTCACGTCTAAGAGAAGAACAACATAGTCTAGAGGCATTTTCCCATTTGTCGGATTGAAGGAATAAAGGGCATTTCTAATTGGAGCAAAGAGGAAATCCAAGGAGGTAAGTTCTAGTGCACAAATCCAGGTACATTGGTCTAGTTAATGATTATGAAGTTAATTGGGTGTGCACATTATGGGTAGAACTACCTAGAATGCCATGAAATGCATATAACTTGGAAATGGTCTAGTGTGAGAAAGTGGAATGTAGAAGTGTTAATGATGAATGAGATATCTTGAGAGGATGATTATGGTTTGGGTATGTTGATATTGGGATAAAAATTATGAGATTTACCACAAGGGGGTAAAATGTATATTTAAGGCATTGGATAAATGCTTAGTTGAATAAGTGTTAGAAATGTTAACTCGAGTGTTTGATGGATGAATTTCAGTTTCGGATGATACACCGGAGCAAGTCAAGAGGAGAACGCGAGAAGCATAAAGGCGAATAGTTGCACACAAGTAAAGCGAGGTAAGGGACTGTGTGTTAGCTATAGAGATGTTCGTGCATATTTTACAGTAATTTCGTAGATATATTGCTAGAATTAGTACGATACTATAATTCTATGAGATGATACGAAAGCATGAAAAGTATAATGATGTATATATGTATTGAGAAATGGGATAGGGTAAGGAAATAGCATGATATGCATGTTTTCAATGTTTCTCTCAATTTTGTATTGATATTGATGATTGAGAAGTGTTGATGATAGGTTGGCTAATTTTACATGTTTTAGCATGAAGAGGCATGCTGTATGAATAAACATATTTTGAGTTTTAAAAAGAGAAAATAGCCATCTATCAGTTTTGAGATGAGATTTGATGTTGAAGTGCTAGCTCACACCCGTTTTAATACCTTTGATGTACTTTGTTGGAGTTTTAACTCACACGATGGTTTTGAGAAAGTGCGAGAACTTTTCTCGCAACTGTTTTATTGAGTTAAGGTAAACCTGGGGATCTAGGAACCAAGGGGATACCAGCCGACGGCCATTTGAACGGGCTGGGCCTTAACGATAGATCGTACCGTGCTGGAGCCTTGCGATGATTGTGTGTCACACTGTTTGCTCGCCTGGTATATGAGACATGGTTAAGGATGTAAAGTCCATCGGAGTTGGAGTATGGATTTGGGTCCACGGTCGTACGTAGTATAGTGTAGTTGTCCGTTGGTATACTATGTACCGTGCTGGGTGCACGTGAGTACGAGTATCGCGTAGATGACACACAACTTATCTTTACCATGAGTATACGAGGAGATGAGATTGATTGATATGAGCCAGAGGGCAGGACTGATCCATCCCCCTTCAGGCGAAGTGATGCCCTGTGCACACCTGATCAGTGAGGCCTGAGATCACTGACTATGGTCATATGTCGTGGATATTTGATTACCGAAAATTTCATGCCTGTCTCAGAGATTCGAGAAACAGAGATAATCTCAGAAAAGAAAGAGATTTGCAGAAAAAGTGAATCAAGAGAAGAAAGAGATTTTGTGTTTTTGATAAATCTTTGATTTCACATTTTTGCCGTGAGGGCACTATTTATGAGTATGTTTTAAATGGAAGCTTGATATATTTGATTTACACGAAAATGCTATTGAGAAAAATATGTTTAAATGCATTTTTCGTATGATATTTCCATTTATAATAAAAACATGGTTTTGGTTTATACATGCATGGGCTATGTAGGTAGTACTATATCTACCTGCTAGCATACATATCGCACAGTTATATCTTGGAATTGTAAACAGTATTATGGGGATGATATGTAAGCACATGGTATTTATACAATTGATTTTGTATATCTACACACATACCTGGGAGTGTGAATTGAGTTTTAAATCTTGCGTTATAAATGAATGAATTTTAGTAATTGCATCTTCTCACAGCCCAACCGTAGTAAAGAATGTATGGATAGAAGGGTTCCCCGAAGTGGGGTGTGACAGATTTGGTATCAGAGCATGGTTGGTCTGATGTGAGTCGATGTTTAGGACTAAGAAAACATACATCCCCAAGTTACTGTGCGATATTTAGATACAAATGTGTATACGGAGTTGGTAGTGAATTAAATGTTTGTTATAACGCATGAAAGTTATCAGGCTAGTGAGTTATGCTTGAGAGACACCGCAAGAGGGGAGAGAGCTCGAGAGCTCTAAGGCAAAATGTCAGGACTGAGAGGCACAGTAGATCATCCTCTAGTCATGAGCCCTAGGAACAGATAGAGGCTTCTGATCCTCGAATAGCCCGATTGGAGGAAGACATGCGCACGATGATGACCATGATGGGTCAGATGGCTAGGTTTGAGCATACACCTGGTACAGCGGGACAAGCTGCACCGAATCCCCCAGCAGCTGCACCTGAACCTGAGAATGTTGCACCTACACAAGCCGAACCGATTAGGTCATAAGAACCTCATATTCGACCAGTACCTCCTCCAGTAGCCCCACAGCAGTATGATGATGATTTGGGGTATGGATATGACTGTGATATGGAGAGATTGAGGCATATTATGGACTTTAAGCCTCTTTCGTTTAGCGGGATAAACCATTTTCGACAGTGGCTGAGGATTGGATCAGTCAGATGGAGAAGTTATTCGACTTCTGTAGATGTTCAGCTACGGAGAGAGTAGCGCTTGCGGCCTTTGTATTTAGAGGCGAAGCAGAGCACTGGTGGAAGTCCACCAAGTCGATGTTGAGAGCTCAAGGTATGGCTATCACTTGGGATATATTCTTGGGTGTTTTCAGAGAGCAATACATCCCAGATACTGCTTGACGTAAGCTACAGATAGAATTTTTGAATCTGACTTAAGGGAATCGAACAGTTGATGAGTACGAGTCACGATTCACTTCACTGGGTCGATATGATCTGGACTCGATCAGGAGTGAAGCTATCAGAGTCCGTAGATTTGTAGATGGACTGAGGCCTTCGATCCGAGTGAAGTTGGCCCCATTTGATGTCGCTACATATAGAGAGGCTGTGCGATGGGCCCAGTTATGTGAGCAAGATTATGACTTGCAGACTTCTGAGTTTAGTTGGGGTAAAGACAAGGGTCCGAGGAAGCTGGGATATGACAAGAGTGCCAAATTTGATTGAAAATTCATGAGTAAGCATCGGAGAGAGGCGGATGAGTTTCAGAAAAAGGTTGCTAGACCTTTTATGCCTCCAACTCAGACACCAGCCAGGGGTATAGTGATTGGTGGACCCAGACCGACTACAGATCAGTGTAGACTATGTGGTCGATACCATGGTGGTAGGCCATGTCATCTTCAGGGTACCCGATACTTCAGATGTGGTAAATTTGGACATTATGCCAGAGAGTGCCCGGAGATAGTTGAGGTAATTCCACAGAGGGGTAAAGAGCCAGAGAGGGTTCCTACAATTGCGCCTCCTACAAGAAAGAAAGCCTCGACTGAAGAAAAGGGAAAACAAGTTGTGGGTCAAGGCAGGGTGTATGCGATAGACCAGGCATCGACTGATACCTCTTCTGAAGTGATAAAAGGTACAATCTTGATTTTTAATTTGGAGGTTATATCTTTGTTTGATTCTGGTGCTACGCATTCCTTTATATCACCTGTTTGTGCATCTAAGTTAAAAGGTTTTGTAGAACCCGCATACTTGAGTAGGACTTTACTAATAAGTACTCCAATGAGAGTTAGCCAATTAGTTGAGCAAGTGTATAAAGATTATAAAGTAAGGGTGGGAGATAAGTGCATGATAGCCAACCTAATTTTGTTGAATATGTATGACATTGATGTAATCTTGGGAATGGATTGGTTGGCCACCAATCATGCTGTCATAGACTGTCGTTCTAAGTCCATTAAGTTTTCTCTACCTGAAGAATGTGTTGTAAGATTTTAAGAGAATAAATGAAATCTTAAATTTTGTGTTAAGTAAAGTACTTTGGTATAAATGACTTGAGTGTTGTTTTGAAGGTTTTGTTGCTTATGTGGTGGATTTGAACAAAGTAGATCCGGATATGGAGGACATCCCAGTGGTTAGAGAATTCCCTGATGTCTTTCCAGACGATCTACTAGGATTGCCACTCGATAGGGAAAAGAAATTCGGTATAGACTTGACGCCTGGAACGTAACCAATATCCAAGTCACCATATAGGATGGGTCCAATTGAGCTAGAGGAATTAAGGAAACAGCTACAAGAGTTAATAGAGAAGGGATTCATAAGGCCGAGTGTCTCACCATGGGGAGCCCCGGTATTGTTTGTAAAGAAGAGAGATGGGAGCCTCAGGTTGTGCATTGACTATCGGATGTTAAACAAGGCTACCATCAAGAATAAGTACCCCTTGCCACGCATTGATGATTTATTGGATCAGCTTCGGGGAGCACAGATCTTTTCCAAGATAGATTTGAGGTCTGGGTATCATCAATTGAAGATTCGGAAGGAGGATGTGCCCAAGACAGCATTTCGTACCCGCTATGGCCATTATGAATTCTTAGTGATGCCTTTTGGGTTGACCAATGCGCCGACAGCTTTTATGGCTCTAATGAATGAAGTATTCAAGCCATACCTGGACCAGTTCGTAATTGTTTTCATTGATGATATATTGGTGTATTCACGGTCCAGAGATGAGCATGAGCAGCACTTGAGGATTATTTGGCAGACCCTTCGAGAGAGAAGGTTATATGCCAAGCTTAACAAATGTGACTTTTGGCTAGAATAGATTTCCTTTCTAGGCTATGTTATATCGAAGGATGGGGTGTTAGTAGATCCATCCAAGATTGAGGCCGTTGTTCAGTGGGAACAACCTAGGACAGTCACGGAGATCAGAAGCTTTTTGGGTTTGGCTGGTTGCTACAGGAGATTTGTAGAGGGTTTCTCTAGATTGGCTGCTCCATTGACACGTCTTACGAGGAAGAGTGTGGAGTTTTCATGGGATGAAGCTTGTGAGAGGAGTTTTCAGGAAATTAAGCGCAGATTAACCACCGCGCCAGTTCTTATCATCCCTAACAGTTCAGGGAATTACTTGGTGTATACAGATGCTTCGCATCAAGGACTAGGCTGTGTTTTGATGTAAGATGGAAGGGTAGTAGCTTATGGATCTAGACAGCTGAAAGATCATGAGAAGAACTACCCCACTCACGATTTGGAGTTAGCGGCCGTAGTGTTTGCGTTGAAGATATGGCGCCACTACTTATATGGTGAGAGATTTCAAATCTTTACGGATCATAAGAGTCTGAAATATCTATTCTCACAGAAGGAGTTAAACATGAGACAGAGGAGGTGGTTGGAACTCCTCAAGGACTATGATTGTGAGATCTTGTACCACTCGGGAAAGGTAAATGTGGTTGTCGATGCATTGAGTCGGAAGAGTCTCGGGTTGGTATCACATATGATGGTTAGAGAGCATGAGTTGTTGGAACAATTCACGAACCTTAGTCTGGATATGACCCTACATGAGATTGACAACTATGAGATTATTGCTAGCTTGAGATTAGAACCGGAGTTGATTGAGAGAATCAGACAAGCTCAGCAAATTGATCAATAGTGTATTGACATGATTAGCCAAATTCGGAAAGGGAAGGGTGCCAATTTTATATTGAGTTCAGATGGAATACTAAGATTTGGAGATAGAATATGTGTTCCTAAGGACTTAGAGCTGAGGAAGCTGATCTTATCAGAGGCTCCACTCGTCAAGATATACGATACACCCGGGGAGTAGTAAGATGTATCAAAATCTTCGAAAGGCATATTGGTGGTCTGGAATGAAGAGAGACATAGCTGAGTATGTCGCTAGATGTCTCATTTGTCAGCAAGTAAAAGTTGAACATCAGAAACCAGGAGGATTATTACAACCTCTACTGATACCAACATGGAAGTGGGAGCATGTCACCATGGATTTTGTGATGGGGTTACCGAGAACCCGTAAGAACCATGATGCGATATGAGTGATACTAGATCGGTTAACGAAATTGGCACATTTCTTAGCCATGAGATCTATAGATACATTGAGTGCATTGACGAACCTGTATGTGCGAGAAATAGTGAGATTGCATGGAGTCCTAGTCAGTTTTGTTTCTGGTCGGGATGCCCGCTTCACTTCTCACTTTTGGGGACATTTTCAGGAAGCGATGGGGACCCAATTGAGTTTTAGCACCGCTTTTCATCCTCAAACAGATGGTCAGTCAGAGTGGACTATACAGACCCTGGAGGATATGTTGAGAGCATATGTACTGGATTTTAGAGGCTCATGGGACGATCACTTGCCATTGATTGAGTTCGCCTACAATAATAGTCATCACTCAAGTATTAGTATGGCCCCTTATGAGGCACTATACGGTCGTAGATGTCGATCTCCCATTGGTTGGGAAGAAGTTAGTGACAGACAGTTGCTCGCTCCCGATTTGGTTAAGCAAGCCTCCGAGGATGTTCAGATAATATGCGAGAGGCTGCGAACAGCTCAAAGTCGACAAAAGAGCTACGCTGACAGGAGACGGAGACCACTTGAGTTTGATGTTGGCGAGTCAGTATTTTTGAAAGTATCTCCTTCTAAAGGAATAACGAGGTTTGGGAAGAAAGGAAAATTAAGTCCTCGTTACATTGGTCCCTTCGAGATTTTGGATAGAGTGCGAGATGGAGCATATAGGCTAGCCTTGCCACCTGAGCTAGCAGAAGTCCACAATGTCTTCCACGTTTCTATGCTTCGAAAGTACTACTCGGATCTGATACATGTAATTAGCTATGAGCCGTTAGAGCTCAAGGAGAATATGTCGTATGTCGAGAGACCGATCCGGATATTGGACAGAAAAGAGAAGGTGTTGCGGAACAAGACGATTTCATTGGTTAAGGTTTTGTGGCAACATCACACTGTGGAAGGGGCCACATGGGAACTGGAAAGTTTGATGCGAGAAAAATATCCCGAGTTATTCACAGATTGAATTAGTTCTAATTTGGAGGACTAAATTCTCTAAGTGGGGGAGAATGTGAGACCCCGTATATGTATAGTTGTATATAAGAACATAGAAATGTAAATGAAATAATAAGTATGATGATACATTGTAATACGAAGTATATGAAGTGTAAGTTCATAAAATTATGTACGCACTTGTAATAAGAGTCGTGATTGTACGTACAAGTTGTGTTGTGAATGAGTATGAAGAAATGAACTTAAACATGAGAAAAATGTGATTGAAATGGAATATGAGTAGAGTGGTAAAATGGAAGGAAAGATTTATATAAGTTGTATACTTCCATTCGGGCAATATCGTGCATATTTGGTTATACAAAGATTGCCCACAAGTTTTAATACGTGCTAAGTGTGATTGGATGACATTTTTAAGTCTCAATGAGGGATGAATGAGGAAAGGACTATGAAGGTAAATTGAGGAAGTTTTGAATGAAGTTGTTGCAGAAAAACTGCATGAAATCTAGAAATGTGAAGGCCATATCGATCTCATAGGATGTGAGATCGATCTGGAAGAGCCAGAATGCTCTTATGTGAGCAATGGAATGGAGCAGATCAATCTCCAAGGGAATCAGATCAATCTCCTTAGCTCTCGAGTTAGAAGCAGATCGATCTCCCCTGAGACCAGATCGATCTCCTTAAGCTTCTGTTCGACAGTAGATCGATCTCAAGCCTCGACAGATCGATCTCCTGCCTTTAAAATGTCTTAGAAAAGAAGAATTTTTAGAGGACTAGATCGATCTCCACCCAAGGAAGATCGATCTCATCAAGTTAAATTTATAAATAGGAGCAGTTGGATCTGCAGATTTTCGGGATAAACCATTTCTTTTCACTTCAACTCAAAAACCTAGCTTTCTCACTCCTAAATCCAGCCATTTTCAGTAAGATTTGAGGAAAAGCTATTAGAGACAAAGTTGTTCACATCTAAGAGAAGAACAACATAGTCTAAAGGCATTTTTCCATTTGTCGGATTGAAGGAATAAAGGGCATTTCTAATTGGAGCAAAGAGGAAATCCAAAGAGGTAAGTTTTAGTGCACAAATCTAGGTACATTGGTCTAGTTAATGATTATGAAGTTAATTGGGTGTGCATATTGTGGGTAGAACTACCTAGAATGCCATGAAATGCATATAATTTGGAAATGGTCTAGTGTGAGAAAGTGGAATGTAGAAGTGTTAATGATGAATGAGATATCTTGAGAGGATGATTATGGTTTGGGTATGTTGATATTAGGATAAAAATTATGAGATTTACCACAAGGGGGTAAAATGTATATTTAAGGCATTGGATAAATGCTTAGTTGAACAAGAGTTAGAAATGTTAACTCGAGTGTTTGATGGATGAATTTCAGTTTCGGATGATACACCGGAGCAAGTCGAGAGGAGAACATGAGAAGCATAAAGGCGGATAGTTGCACACAAGTAAAGCGAGGTAAGGGACTGTGTGTTAGCTATAGAGATGTTCGTGCATATTTTACAGCAATTTCGTAGATATATTGCTAGAATTAGTACGATACTATAATTCTATGAGATGATACGGAAGCATGAAAAGTACTTTGATGTATATATGTATTGAGAAATGGGACAGGGTAAGGAAATAGCATGATATGCATGTTTTAAATGTTTCTTTCAATTTTGTATTGATATTGATGATTGAGAAGTGTTGATGATAGGTTGGCTAATTTTACATGTTTTAGCATGAAGAGGCATGCTGTATGAATAAACATGTTTTGAGTTTTAAAAAGAGAAAATAGCCATCTATCAGTTTTGAGATGAGATTTGGTGTTGAAGCGCTAGCTCACACCTGTTTTAATGCCTTTGATGTACCGTGTTGGAGTTTTAACTCGCACGATGGTTTTGAGAAAGTGCGGGAACTTTGCTCGTAACTGTTTTATTGAGTTGAGGTAAACTTGGGGGTCTGGGACCCAAGGGGATACCAGCCGACGGCCATTTGAACGGGCTGGACCTTAACGATAGATCGTACCGCGCTGGAGCCTTGCGATGACTGTGTGTCACGCTGTTTGCTCGCCTGGTATATGGGACATGGTCAAGGATGAAAAGTTCATCGGAGTTGGAGTATGGACTTGGGTCCACGGTCGTACGTAGTACAGTGTAGTTGTCCGTCGGTATACTATGTACCGTGCTGGGTGCGCGTGAGTACTAGTATCGCGTAGATGACACACGGCGTATCTTTACCGTGAGTATACGAGGAGATGAGGTTGATTGAGATGAACTGGAGGGCTGGACTGACCTATCCCCCTTCAGGCGAAGTGATGCCCTGTGCACACCTGATCAGTGAGGCCTGAGATCACTGACTATGGCCATATGTCGTGGATATTTGATTGCCGAAAATTTCATGCCTGTCTCAGAGATTCGAGAAACAGAGATAATCTCAGAAAAGAAAGAGATTTGCAGACAAAGTGAATCAAGAGAAGAAAGAGATTTTGTGTTTTTGATAAATCTCTGATTTCACATTTATACTGTGAGGGCACTATTTATGAGCATGTTTTAAATGGAATCTTGATATATTTGATTTACACGAAAATGCTATTGAGAAAAATATGTTTAAATGCATTTTTCGTATGATATTACCATTTATAATGAAAACATGGTTTTGGTTTATACATGCATGGGCTATGTAGGTAGTACAATATCTACCTGCCAGCATACATTTCCTTACTTAGCTGTGGTTTGCTCATCCCACTATTTTTCCCCTCCAGGTACTGTGAAGTAAGCGAGTGGTGGTCTCTAGATCTTTTGTGTTGGACAGCTCCCACAATTCCGTAAAGGTATAAGATTTGTATACAAGAATATTTTGTATCTAATTTATCGTATCGCACAGTTATATCTTGGAATTGTAAACAGTATTATGGAGATGATATGTAAGCACATGGTACTTATACAATTGATTTTGTATATCTACACACACCTGGGAGTGTGAATTAAAGTTTTAAATCTTCTGCTGTAAATGAATGAATTTTAGTAATTGCATCTTCTCACAGCCCAACCGTAGTAGAGAATGTATGGATAGAAGGGTTTCCAGAAGTGAGGTCTGACAATATCGTACTTGAGCGATTTGCCCGTACTTGATTTGTAATGAGAACTATGCATGACCTGGTGTTAGAGGTTTACTCGCACTAGTGTTGATATTTTGACATGCATATACAATGTTTTGAGGCAGAACGTTGACTGTGTGTCACACTCAAGATGCACACTGTAGTTTTTCGTGACATATACACATGTTAGAAAAATCGTGACGATTTCTTCCGTGTAGACTGAGTGTCACAATGTTGAGATGTTCTCACGTGGATTTAGAGACGTGGCATTGATTCCATAGTATGAGGGCTAAGACCTATGGCAGGCACCCCGACTATGATGTATTTCCATGGTATGAGAGGCTAATACCTATGGTAGGCACCCCGACCATGATGTATGGGTCCACGGGTGTACGTTGTACCGTGCGTGTGGCATGGAGTATACTGTACCGTGTTTTGTATTGTGGAGTTGTGGAGGAGAGTGTTGATAGCTGGTGGTTGTGATAGACTGACCCCACTCCCGTTACAGCAGTGATAACCCGCACACCGAGTACTGTGTTGCCTGAGATTTCACCACATGTTAGGATATAGTCATAGTCCGGAGATATTGCATTTAGCCACTGAGTCTCACATGATATATCACATATGTTTTATGATACGGGTAGACCTGAGGGATGGGTCGAAACCCAGTTTATTTGTGTTGTGATGAGAAATGCCATATTTACTGTGTTTTGAATGTAAATGACATATTTTATATAAAGGCATTCTTAAATGATTCAATATGCACTGTTTTGCATGAATGCCTCAGATTGATAAGCCAGCATGTGTCTAGTACATGGGATTTTAAATCTGTACTATATTATATATATTTTAAACATGCTTTTGAATTGAGAGAAGGAAAGGCAAAGCACTATTTTCAAGTAGATAGTATGGATGTCTACTTGCTTGCCTGATTTCCTTACTGAGCGCGTTGATAGCTCATCCCATTCATTTTCCCCCATCTCTACAGATTCTCGTTAGTAGATCGAGTCGGTCAGGGTATTGCATTCCTTTGATCCACTGCCACTCCTCATCTAGCGAAAGGTATACACATGCAGACTCTTTTGTATCTGAACAATGCATAAACACAGTGATGTACATGGTTTTAATGTTGGGGATGTAAATGTAATGATGTAATTATATTAAGTACATGAATTTACTTATGATATGAATATCATGTATGTATGATACGTGAAAGAATGGTAAGATATGTATGGATGAGAGGACTGATACCTATTCACAGCCCAACTGTTGAGGAGATAAAGGTAAGTAAAAAGTGAAAAATTTATTGTGGTTTTCGGTAAGTCGCGTGTCGGAGGAGGGCGTGACACAAAGATATCAAATATTTAACTATTATTTTTAAAAAAATAATAATTATTAAATAAAACTTTGATTATTATCGATAAAGTTTTTAAATTAAATTTTATATATAATATATTTAATAATTTATGTATATCAATATGTAAATTTTTTGTAATTAATAGTTTAATAGGAAAGAATTTGAAGATTGAATGTACGATGGTAGGAACTTCTCTAGAGAGACAATAGAGTCTACAGTGAAGCATTTGACTCGATTAAATAAGGCACATTTATTAAATAAAAGGAATAATTGTAGGATAGGAATACAAATAGTCTTAGCATGGATTTATTTAATTATTATATCACCATCACAGCTTCTTTTTTTTTTTCATCTTGTTTTTTTCTGTCTACATTCACTTAATGTCTATTTTTTTTTAGTTAAACTTGATGTCTATTTGTACTATATACTATGTAGTTCTTTGTTCCCCACTCTACGGTCTACTAGATATGGATAAAAATATGTCTTTTCTCTTTTAACTATTGGATAAAATAGTTATTTTCCAATTTTTTTAATTTTTTTCTTCAAATTGAGGAGATGGGTTGGAAAAGAAAAGCATCCAAGAAAAGGTATCGATGGGACAAAAAATATTTGAAAACAGGAAGATATTGGAATTTGCAAATGGTGTTAGTAAACAACTACTAATTGAGAAAGATAAAGCCATGAAGGTGTGTCAAATGTTCATTAGAGGAACATTTTTTTTTTATTTGGAGCTTGAAATGCTTTGAGTAAACAAATCTGATTTTTATTATTTTGTGCAGATTCTCGGAATCTAAGTATTAAAAAATATTAACCATTCTTTCCTTTATGGAAACAACAACCTTATCAATTCTAAACCCAAATTTGTCTCCTTAAGGTGATTGCCACACTTTTTCTTTTTTCTTTTGGTGAAAGTCACTTTGTTTTTGCCTTTACATGCAGTCGCTGCCTTTTCCTGCTGGTCATGATGTCTTTTTTTCATGATTTTGTCAAGCATCATATCAACTAATAAGCATGTTGCAAAAATAAACTATGCGGGCTTATTCAATGTGCTTATTATCTTTGTTTGTACTTTGCTAGTAATGCTTAAGAATTAAGATATGATGTTTATTGTCAACTTGATTGCGTCATACAAACCTTTTCTAATTCTTACAAATATCCTTACCCTCAGCTTGATTTTTTTTTATATTGTTTATAGATCTTTCAAAAAATGGCAACTACTGGAAATATTGAGATTACTGATGAGAATGATAAAGCTGTCATTGCTCCATCAACTATGGGTTCAAGTTCGAGAAACACAAATATTAATGCTCGAAGTTTGCCCTCAAATAGTTCCCTTGATATAACTCCAACAACATCTACTTCAACGAAACCTCCAGTAACCAAACGTTCTCGCAAGTTAACTTCAGAGGCTTGGCAGTACTTTGAAAAAAAAATATAAATAGAGAAGATAAGGCAATATGCAACTATTGCAACCTTGCTCTTAAGGCTGGTAGCCATAATGGAACAAAAGCTCTTCTATACCACATGGTCACTTGTTCAAGGAAAAAAAATTCAACCATTGAAACATGCTTCAAAAAGCAAAAAATGATTAGCATGGAGCAAAACAATGACGGGAAGGTTCGTTTTGGAAATTTTACATTTGATTAAGAAGTTTCAAGAAATGAGTTAGCTCGTGCTATAATCTTGCATGAGTATCCTATTTCTATTGTGGAGCATGTTGGATTAAGAAGATTTGTTGCTAGCCTCCAACCCCTTTTCAAGATGGTTTCTCGTAATACGATTAAAGAAGACATCCTCAAAATTCATCAATTAGAGAAGGCAAATCTAATAGGCGTGTTTGAGAAGCTAAAAAGTTGAATAGCAATCACAACGGATATGTGGACTTCAAATCAAAAGAAAGGCTACATGTCTGTTACTGCTCATTTTATTGATGATTCTTGGGTGTTGCAAAGTTGTATTTTGAGGTAAATAACTCTTTTGAACCTTTTAACACGTACACGATTCATTAATTTTTTTTTAAATTGTTAACAAATTAACTAATGTTATTTTGAAACTTTTAGGTTTATTTATGTACCGACTCCTCATACCAAGGAGGTTCTTGCTGAAAAAGTGATGGCAGTGTTGACTAAATGGAATATAGAGACCAAACTTTCGACTATCACTGTGGATAATTGCAGTTCTAATGATGGTATGATTTCGATTATAGTGGATAAGTTGTATTCTAAACTTTTACTTGATAGGAAAATCTTTCACATGAGATGTTGTGCACATATTTTGAATCTTGTTGTGAAAAATGGATTATCCACAATAGAGCATGCAATTGACAATATACGTGATAATGTGGCATTTTGGTCTGCTAGTCCTCCTCGAGTGGAAAAATTTGAAGTTGTGGCATGTCAACCAAAAGTTGTATGCACTAAAACGTTAAGCTTTGAACTCGACTTACTTGATGCTTCGAACTGCTATGGAATACAAAGATATTTTTCCTAGGTTGATTTTTAGGGATAAGCTTTATACTAAAGTGCCTAGTGAGAATGATTAGCAGATGGCAGAAATTATTGCTGAAAAGTTAGAAATATTTTATAATGCCACTGAATTATTTTCAAGGACAAGGTATCCTACAACAAATTGTTATTTTGTTCAAATTTGTCGACTTCGAAATGCACTAATGAAGTGAATGTATAGTGATGATGTTGTAATTAGTGCAATGACTAAGAAAATGTTTGAGAAGTTTGACAAATATTGGAGTGTTATTCATGTGGTGTTAGCTGTGGCAGTTGTATTGGATGCTCGGTATAAAATGAAAGTGGTTGAGTTTTATTTTCCAGACATTTTCGGTGATGATGCAATCTTTGAGATCGAACAAGTTAAAAAAACCTGTTATGAATTGGTTAATGAATACCAAAACAAAACCTCTAGACCAAAATTACATGCTTCTTCGTGTACTTCAACATTAAACTCACCGTTTGTTCAAGCATCAACTGTCTTTTATTTTCAACGAGAAGATTTCACAAAGTTGGTTGCATTTTTTAGTTCTTTTGCTACTAGTGTGAATGGGAAATCAGAATTAGATCATTATCTAGAAGAGCCAATTTTGCCATGGACTCAATCTTTTGATATTCTTAATTGGTGGAAGACAAATGGGATAAAGTATCCTACTTTGCAATTGATTGCTAGGGACTTTCTTGCTATTCCTATTTCAACAATTGCATTCGAATAAGCTTTTAGCACTAGTGGGAGAGTAGTGAGTAGTCATCGAAGTAGGCTTAATCCGGATACTTTGGAGGCATTGATGTGTTGCCAAAATTGGTTAAGGAGTGACATAGGAGGTAAATAATTCATTTGTTATAACTCTTTTTATTTTATTTGTTTCTTTTTCAAAAGTAGTCTATTATTATATTTTAGTTCAAGACAATAATATTTTATCTATTTTATTTGTAGGACCATCTACAACTATGGACTCAAGTGACATTTTTAATAATGATGAAGAATGGAGATTTATCATGATTTCAATAAACTTCAAATATGTTTTTTTAATTTTTACTTAAATTATGTTTATTTGTAGTTTCATGAATATGTTTTTATGATTTGTTTATTTGCTATGGTTTCAAGTGGTTTGTTGAATTATTAAAATTTGTTTAATTATGATAGAATATGTATGTTGTTGTCTAATTTTTATTTTTGATTTATACAAAATTAGATGATTTTTTCCAAGGGTTCGGGTTTCGGGTTCGAGTTTGGATGATAAACGGGTTGTCAAATTATGGGTTAAATAATCGGGTAATTAAACGGGTTTGGGTAATTAACGGGTAGTATAAAATTTATTCGGGTAGTATCTTGTAAAAATAATCGGGTTTTAATAGGGTTCGAGTTTTATGACTATTAATCGGGTTCGGGGTCAATTACCTCAAAATTAGCGGGTACTTGCCCCATTGACATTCCTAATTGGGTTAAATTATGGGCTGAAATTTAAGCTAAAATATAGGTCCAATTACCGAGAGAATTAAAGCCCAAATGTGAAAATTCTAGGCTCAAACTGAAAGCCCAATAGGAAATTTAAGACAAGCCCAATATAAATAGTTCAAACCCAATTTCAAGCCCAAAACTTAACCAAACCCAAATCAATTTGCAAGCCTAATCCATGGGCCGATTTTAAGGGAAATGTTGGCTGAAATTAAGAAGAAAAAAATCAGAATTTGCTAAGTGTGAAAGTCTTCTTCCTTAAGCTTACAATCAACCACCATTAAACCATAAGCTTTCAAGTTTTCTCTCACTAGATTTCACCCATCTACAAGCATATTTGAAACAAGTGATTTTCATGAAAGTTGTTTCAAATTGAGAGGAGATTAACATACTACAAAAGTAGCACCTAAGAAGTTGAATTGGAGAGCCAAACTTCTTCCTTCATTCTCGGCCAAGTTGGAAAAGTCAAGTTAGGTGAGTTTTCAATCCACCAATCTTACATATATGTTAATCTAGGGGCTTTATGGTGTTGATTGGTGTGTGAATTGTATGGAAAAACATCACCTAAGGTATAGAACAAGTGTTGGCCAAAAATGGGTATTAATTTTATGATGAACATGCATGATGTTTAATGGCATGTATAGGTTGGTTATGATGTGTACATGATGATGATGTAGTTGGGTGCCATCAATTTGTAAGATTGGATAGGTTTATAAGGCATGCATATAAGGAGTTTGATGAAATGCATGAATGAACTAGTTAATGCCTTAAGACAAGCATGCTAAGTGTTTGATAAAATGCCTTAATGAACCATATGGAAGGCTTAAGGCAAGCACACCATGTGTTTGCCGAAATGCCTACGTGAACTAGGCATGGAAAGCATACAAGAGTGATGGCCTCTCAGCCATGGCTAGGCGTGACGGTGATGATGGCTCAGCGTGATGGTGCATGGCACACCATGCATGGACCGAAATGGATCATGGGCCTAGCTTAATGTACAATCAGCCTAATTGAGTTAATAGGCCTTATGGTTGGCCCAATAAGTGTTAATGGGCCTAAAATGCCAAATGGGCCTTAGTGGAAAAGTCGAAATGGGCTTAAGATAGAGTTGGGCCCATTAAGGATCAACGAGACCCAATAAGAGTAATTGGGCCAAATACCTTAAATAGATCGTAATGAAAGTGGAATACGGGTCTACAAGATTTATTGATATGATTGATAACTATCTGTAGCTCCGAGAGACACATCAGGAGCCGGATAGACCGAATTTCAGAAAGTGAAAAAGATAGAAGTGCATTCGACTGAATCAAGTAAGGGATTTATACAGGCTATTAGATATAGTTATACGTATTTTTCTCGCTTCCTACATGCACTTAAATTTTGTATAAGTATAGATATGAAATTATCTAGATGATGCCCAATTATGAGAAAATTACCAAAATGCCAATGAGAATTAACAAAAAATAAAAATGCATGAAATTGATTTTTGCAAGAGTGTAATGATAGACTGGCTCAAGATTTTACTGTCTGCATTAAATTGTACATTTTTCAAAGTTAAGTGTGCTTGAGTGGGAGAAATTCCATGGATGGGTGGCCATTCAAGAAGTTACCCCTCTTGCTATGTTTTACATCGTTTTACGTGTTAAACTCGATTTTGAGTACCGCTTTCACCAAAATTTAGCCATCTGTCGTGTTTCTGATATGAAATTATGCTAGAGCCGTCGTGTTAACCGGGCGTTACACAGACCTGCTCGTAATGGATTTTGATATGAAGAGATGAGTAAAACCGTGTTTGAGCCCTCGTGTAGATTGTGTCACACTGACTTGGTCGCACTGGATTTTGAGACATCGCACTGGATATTGAATATTGGGATCCACGGAGTACGTTGTACCGTGTAAGTAACACGAAATATGTTGTATCGTGCTTAAGTCTTTGAACTGTACTGAACTGACTGGCCGATGGGTTGGATTGACCTACCCCCTATGCGATTGGATATCCCACACACTTGATCCGTGATGCTTGGAATCCACAAGATATGATCATACTTCCTACTGCTTACCGATCCCTGCCTATTCTCACATGGTCTCATATGTTTATTGTAATGATAAAATTGACTTGGTTTATACTGAGTCAAGGTAAACCCCAGGGACGGGTTGAAACCTTGATGTAGTATTCAATTGATTTACTGTATTGAACTGAACTGAATTACTGTACTGAACCAAGCATGCTTTTCACGGAACGAGTATTCAATCACGCCCCGAAAATGCGGAAAATAGGGCTAATTTAAAACTTTTTTCTCATTAATTTACAATTAAAGGTGCATTCCTGTGCAGTGTCATACATCATCATAATCATCATGCCTCAGGATCTCATCATGATATAATAAATATTGTATTATACCCATTACTCGATTACAGTCAATTAATCCTAATACATCCCGTATAATGTCATACATCAAGTGTCTGTAATTACAATAATAGTCTGGGTACATGAAATGATAAATATACCTCGAAGTACAAAATATATTGCCTGGAGCTCGGATCCTCCACTAGCCACTACTCCGCACGTCGCAGGGATGTCCTTATTCACTTGAAGAACTCTGGGGGGAAAGAAAAACAGGGTGAGCTTCTAAATCGCTCAGTAAGGGGGGTAGGGGACTCATTTCATAAACAAAAATGCACATCACAAAGCATTTATTTGTATGTGAAACTCATTTGAAAATCATAGCATGAAAATACTCAAAACGACACTCTCATGTGTCAAGTCATGTGAAAACATGAAGTAAAAGGTTCACTCTAGAGCAAAACAAAGCATGTGAAAATAACGCGTTAAACGTTTTCTCAAATAACGTGGCATAGCCACTGATTTAAAATCACTCATGGCATCGCCACAAAACACACGTGGCAAAGCCACTGAATTATTTTCTCACGTGGCATAGCCACAAAACACACGTGGCAAGGCCACTGATTTATTTTCTCACGTGGCATAGCCACAATACACACGTGGCAAAGCCACTGAATTATTTTCTCAACGTGGCGCAGCCACCAATTGGGGTATAACGTGGCACAGCCACCAATGGGGTATACGTGGCACAGCCACCGATGGGGTATAACGTGGCACAGCCACCAATGGGTTTTCTCAACGTGGCACTGCCACCAATGGGGTTTTCTCAACGTGGCGCAGCCACCAATTGGGGTATAACGTGGCACAGCCACCAATGGGGTATACGTGGCACAGCCACCGATGGAGTATAACGTGGCACAGCCACCAATGGGTTTTCTCAACGTGGCACTGCCACCAATGGGGTTTTCTCAACGTGGCACTGCCACCAATGGGGTATACGTGGCACAGCCACCAATGGGTTTTCTCAACGTGGCACTGCCACCAATGGGGTTTTCTCAACGTGGCACTGCCACCAATGGGGTATACGTGGCACAGCCACCAATGGGTTTTCTCAACGTGGCACTGCCACCAATGGGGTATACGTGGCACAGCCACCAATGGGTTTCTCAGCGTGGCACTGCCACAGAATAGGTCATTCTCACGTTACCAGAACGGAGAAGAAATCGGGCTTACATGCTACCAGAGCAATGCCCGGTGTGTACTCACCACTACACACCTAAGTCTTATCACATAAGACGGGTTTGCCTTCACGTAGAACTCGTAATGGTTTCTCTCTCATAAAACTCATTTGAAAACCGTTTTGTACTCAACACAAAACGTAATAAAACCGAGTTCTAACCGGCAAAGCACACGCATACATTTCTCAATCACAATATTGCCTTAACGTAGAGCCCAGTTATAAACTCATAAAACATTGGGCTCCAACCGGCTATAAAATCGTGTGCAGTTTAAATCTCAACACAAAACTCAACATGCTTGTTTTATAAACCACGAATCATGCTAAACAGTTTGCAATTCACATACACAAATGGTTTAGATTTCCCTTACCTCTTTGCACCTCGTATAGTGCAATCGTTCCCCCGTATCACGGACTAGCCTCGCATTCCACTCTGGAACTCCCGAGCTGTCCAAACGATGTTAAAACATCAATACTCCACATCACATAAGCCTCAATTCTCAAAATCGAGCATAATTGCTCATAACACCTCAATTCTCTCGATTCTCGCAACTCAACCCTAAACTACAACATCATTTCCAATATCTCGGCGTTCTATATCTCTAAAACCAATTATCTAGGCTAATTCTCCACATTGTCCAATTTCCATTTATAACTCACAATTTCCTAAATTCACCAAAACTCTCAATATACATATCACTCCTACCACATTGAAATTTAATCACTCCCTAGTCATCTTTCAACCATTTCAACACCCATTCAACCACCAATAACATCGAAATCAACTCAAATATCAAGATCGAGATTTAGAAATTACCCAAAGCTTGTGAGACGCACAACTCTCGCCTCGATCCGATTCGTCCTTCAATTTCCAAGTATGTTGTTCTCCCTTTGATGAGGAACAACTTTCCTTCTTACCACAATAGCTGATTCGGCCGGAAATGGGTGATTTGGAGGAGTGAGAAACTAGGTTTTCAGAAAAATGGAGGTTTTGGAAGAGAGAGAAAGTGAAATTTCAGAGAAAACACGGGTTCCTTATATAGACTGGAGGTAGGAGATCGATCTGCCCCCTGATGAGATCGATCTGTGTTTGAAATTTGGGGACGATCTGGGTAATTTTTATGCCTAGGAGATCGATCTGTCGAAGGGTGAGATCGATCTCTTTATGACTTTATGAGATCGATCTGCTCCTAAAGAGATCGATCTTCTCCTCAAACAGAAGCATTTGGAGATCGATCTCTTCCTCATGAGATCGATCCTTTCTCAAACAGAATCATTTGGAGATCGATCTCTTCCTCATGAGATTGATCCCTTCTCAAACAGATTCATAAGGAGATCGATCTCTTCCATTGGAGATCGATCTGCTTCTCAAATTTCCCTTCCCTCGTCATTTTTAACTCACCAGATCGATCTCTCCTTCTCCCAGATCGATCTGTCCTCATGCTTCATGCTCATTTTACACATTTAACATATAAATCTCCAATTATAATTCCCACAATTTACATAGCTCAATAAATTACACTTCAATTTATTATTACATCACTAAATATGTCTGAAATTCTCAGATCTCACAACTGAGTCAAGGTAAACCCCAGGGACGGGTTGAAACCTTGATGTAGTATTCAATTGATTTACTGTATTGAACTGAACTGAATTACTGTACTGAACTAAGCATGCTTTTCACTGAACGAGTTTTCAATCTATTGAATAGAATGCATGTCGAGTTTATTACTACTGTTTTAAATAAAAGTGGTTGTTTTACAGCATGGCATTATGATCTACTTGCTTGCATATTTGCCTTACTGAGCTAGTTGTGCTCATCCTTTCATTTTTCCCCTCTCTATAGAGCACTTGTCATAGATAGAAAGTCGACGCCAGTTCTGCATTCCAATCATTCGCAACTTCCCATCGTGCGAGAAGGTATGCACATTTATATAGCTTTGTATCTGAACATGTAAGAACACAATAATATATATGGATGTAATATTGGGGATGTAATCATACATATATATATGAAATGCTTCCATATGAAATTTATTGATTGTCGATCCTACTGGTAAAGTGATATAGAAAATGGATGGTAAGATAAGTAAAGTGACTGGATTAATGTTGGCTTATAGCCCAACCATTTAAATCGTATGGTAGTGAAAGGAAAAAACGAAAATTTTGTAGTGGTTTTATGAAAAACGGGTCACCACAGATACTTCCTCTCTGTCCGACTTGGACTCGATATAGGTTTGGATAATAACTTAATTTTCATAAAAAAAATGCATTCTCTTTAAAGATTGCAAAGATTTATGCTTTGTTTTTCTTGTTTCTTGCAGAGTCTCTTTAGAGGTGAGCATGTGAGTTTTTCACATGTGAGGACTTTGCAAATGGTTGTCTTTAATTCTGGTAAGAAACTACATAAGGTATAACATTTTTTATTATTAAAGAATTAAAATTTTTTCTCGAGGCTTTTCAACTTTATAAAAAAAATTATGTCTTATTTGTTTCAGTAAACCTAAATGTTGAAGCTATATTATTATATTTTTATTTTTTATTTAGTTTTGATTTGTAAATTATTTTTTTTGCATTTGTTGGTGTGAATTTATGTTTATTAAAAAATATTTTTTAACTGACGTTTTTTTATGTTATCATTTATGAGATTTGTTATAAAAGATATGGTCTTGAGGTATTTGAAGAGATTTGATCCTTTATGTATTTTTTGTTAAATTTTTATTTCTTGCTACTGTGTGAAGATTTTTTTGTTGAATCATGTACGCAGATAGCTCTTAAGAAATTAGAAACCATGACTTCCAAAGCTGAGATGGAATTCACAGTAGAGATTCAAGTTGTTGGAAGAGTTGAGCACAAGAATCTCTTGGGTCAAAAAAGGGTTACTACGTTAGGACTGATCTAAGAAGTTTCTGACATGGGTCTTCTTATGTAAGGCCCGTAAATTTATATGTATCCATTATGATTTCAAGAATGTATACATAAGTTTTGTAATCAATGAATCATAAGAAATGGATATTGTCAAGTTCTAAGTGTGCATGGAATGCAAAATGAGTATTGAAGTAAATGAATACAAAGTTTTCTTTGGAAATCTGGGAAAATTGTAGCTGGAATGCTGTAGAGCAAGGGGAGATCGATCTTAGATACAAGGGAGATCGATCTCATTGTGCTCGAAATGCAGAACCAAAGCATTCTGTAAAAGGGAGATCGATCCCTCGTTCAAGCCAAATCGATCTCAGTATGCTTCTGCCTAGCAAGGATCGATCTCATCCTTAAAGACAGATCGATCTCTAAAGGATTCTGGCTAGCAGAGATTGATACCATCTCAAAGCCAGATCTATCTCTAAGGTCCTCTGCCTGGCCAAGATAGATCCTATCCCAAGAGTCAGATCGATCCCACAGTTTACTGAATCAATACCGAGAGAGTTCAAAGCAAAGGAAGATCGATCTTTACCCTTGGAGATTGATCTCATAATGCGATTTCTATAAAAACTCGACAGCTGAGTCTTCTTTCTACGAGACAGCTGAAACCTTCCATTTTTAAGCAAAGTAACCTAGCTCTCTCTCTCTCTAAATTATCATCACCTTCCAAAGAGATTTGAGAAATACTTCTTTAAGCAAAGTTGTTGCTTAAGAGGAGGAGAACAACATAGTTGAAAACTAGAGGCTGAGCTATTGGATTGAAGGATGAAAAGGGATTTCCCCCAAAATTTGGCAAAAAGGAGAAAAGTCAAGCTAGGTAAGATTTCAATACACCAACTTCAAGTATGTAACCTAGACAATAATATGAGTTGATTGATGTATGTATTGTTGGCTAAAACATCCATGAACATGTGAATCCTCTATAACCTAAAATGGGCTTAGTGTGAGAAAGTGAGAGAAAGTTGATATGGTATGGAGTTAATGATGATTTAAGCATGAATTGATGTTATTAAGCATGCATAAACGATTATGAAATAGCTTTGTGAAATACATAAGTTGGAATAAAGGATGATTGACTATAGGCATATGAGTTGTATGGTGAAATGCCTTAGTGAAAGAGATTTATGAACTTAAGGCATTGTGAGATTAATGCCGATTCAATACGAATCAGTAGACCTGAAGGGTCTAATAAATTCTCGAGAAATGAATAGAATAATCAAAATGGACTTAAGAGAGATTAAGGTCCAATAAGATGTAATGAGGCCAAATAAGTGTAAACGGCTCAATGCATTGATTTGAATATCATGCAAGTGAAAATGAAGTATATTAGATTATACTGATGTGATTAGTAAATAATTGCAGCTCCTGGAGATATAATTGGAGCCAATTAGACCAGATCACGAGCATTGGAAATCAAAGGAAAGTGATTCAAGCGTGATTCGAGGTAAGGGATTTATGTGAGCTATTAGAGATAGCTATATGTATATTTCTCACCTTCTGTTTGCAAATAAAACGTGAAAACTAAGCATTAGAAGAAGCTTATATGCATAAAGCGCATGCTTTTTTTTTTATGTCTTTATCGTGAATAGATGCTTTATGAATGTTTTGTAAATGTTTGAGAAAGTGTAATAATAGACTAGCTCCCGATTTAACTATTACCATAAAATGCATGATTTAGGAAGTGAAAAGCATTTAATGAGTGATTGAAGGGAGATTACCCTCACTCATACTTTGTGAATGGAGTCATCTATTGATTATTCTGTGTGAACTTGTACTAGAGCCAATGTGGTATAGTAGATTTACCAACCTTGCTCGCACATCGTTTTAAAAGGATTTTGAGAAAGCAAACGGTGCTGGAGCTGAGTGTAAGCTATGTGATCCACTCGAGAGCTCGCACTAGAATTTAGAAATCATGCTGGAGACATCGAGTACTGCTAAGTGATCTTACTCTGACTATGCTCACATGTAATTTCCTTGACTTAAAGTGATTTTAAGTGAAACCGTGATAAAGGCCTCAGGTATTGCTATGTGATCTTACGCTAAGTTACTCGTACGAGGTTTTATGTTGTTTACTGTGTGATAAGCAAAATCGTACTAGAGGTCTCAGGTATGATCTCACATTGAGTTGCTCGCACGAGGTTTTATGATGGTTACTGTGTAATAAGCAAAATTGTGCTAGAGGCATTAGGTATTGCTATGTGATCCTATGCTGAGTTGCTCGCATGTGGATTTATGAGTTTTACTGTGTGATGAGTAAAACCATGTTGGAGCTGTCGTGTATTACTGAGTGATCTTTCACAGACCTGCTCGCACGTGATTTTGAGACAATGGAATTGGGTAATAGAGGATCCACGGGAGCACGTTGTACCATGAGCGTTAGCCACAGAGTACGATGTGCTGTGATATCTTAGTGATTCTGTGTAAGCTGAAGGGATGGTTGATCCGTCTCCCCAAGCATGGGATTCCCGTACACCTGATCAGTGATTGCCTGAAATCCAGACTATGATCATAAGTACTTATTCTGTGTGAAGTGACATTATGTCCCTACTGTGTGATGTGACATATGTCCCCCTGCTGTGTGATACTGGGTGATATGATATCCCCTACTAGTCTCAAGTTTATAGACTTACTAAGTGATTTGCTAAGTGCAAAGAAATTTCAAAGTGTGTATTATGTGAATTAAAAATGAAACTGTGTGATTTTAAAGATGAACTGTGTGAAAGGAGTATGTTGTTGTGTGAATTTAAAATGTATATGTATATGCATATGCCCATCTAGCGAATTAACGGTTTCACATCGATGGAAGTTATTTTAAAGGAAATGCATATGTTTTATAAGGAAAACAAACATGTGTTTTAAGCATGTAGATAGTGTAGTTATCTACCTGCTTTCATATTTTCCTTACTGAGTATGTTAGCTCACCCCCTTTTTCCTCCTCTACAGATTTTACGCAGTAGTGAGTTTACTGTAGTTGCACCTGCTACCGTGTTCTCTAGTTCTCCAGCAGTATAGAGGTATACGCTTATAAGAAAATTTTTTATCCTATAAAATAGTACACAGTAAAGCTATCTTTTCTATTCAAGGGATGTATATAATAGGAACTGATGTAAATGCATTCGCATATATATAGAAGAATAGTTTCTATTTCATTAAATGAATTTAAATTATAAAATGGATGAGATGTGGATATGGATGTTGACTCACAGCTCAACTGTTAGTAGTAAGGTAAGTCACGGGAAGAGGGTCGTGACAGAGTTTGGTATCAGAGCCGAGTTGGTCTGATGTGAGTCAGTATCTATAGTTAGGAAATTAGACATCCTTAAAGTACTGTGCATTATTTGGATAAAATTGTGTATACCAAGCTGGAAATGTGACTGAGATAATTGTTATTGAGTATGAAGGATGGCATATAGACGACGCACTCGTAGAGGAGAGAGTTCGCGCTCTCAGAGGCGTAGAGATGAGCCCAAGAGGCGCAGTGGGTCTAGTTCTAGTAGAGATCCACCTGATCTTAGTGATGTCGCTGAGGCATGTATAGCGTAATTACAGCGCAGTGTAGATACTATCATAGAGATGTTTAAAAAGGCGATGGCCAGATTTAAGGGTAGACAAGAGAACCTTACTAGTCAAGTTGCTGCACTTGGGAGACATTAGCCTATTCAACTTGCACCGAGACCTCAGGCTGCAGAGGCAGAGATTCCTGTACCCCCCCAATTCAGGATATTTCTCCACCAGTTCAGGATCCTATAGCTCCACAACAGGTTGGTGGTGAAGGAGTTTATGATTGTGATCTGGGCAGATTGAGAGAGTTCAGTAAGTTTAGGCCACCTTCATTTAGTGGGGTGAAGAACCCAATGTTAGCGGAGCATTGGATTCGTAGTATGGAGAAGCTTTACAGATTTTTCCATTGCTCTGCCACAGAGAATGTCACCTTTGTGACTTTTATATTAGAGGGTGAGGCTGAACATTGGTGGATGGCCACACATCCGATGTTGAGTGCACGACACTTGGTTATGACTTGGGATATATTTTTGGATGCCTTTAGGAGGCAGTACATTCCAGCCACTGCACAAAGGAAGATGCAGATGGAATTCATAACATTGACTCAAGGACCCCAGTCCATGGATGAGTATGAGTCATGATTCACATCCCTAGGCAGATATGACACAGTTACCATGAATCTTGAGGACAGAAAAGTCCAAAAGTTTATCGAGAGGTTGAGACCATCGATTAGAGCTCGATTAGCCCCACTGGATATAACCACTTATGATGATGTAGTACGCAGAGCGCAGCTATGTGAGCAGGATTATGAGTTGCATGCCTCAGAGATTAGTAGGAGTGGTAGATTGAGGTGGTACAAGAGAGGCCTGTAAAGCCTTCAGTGTATCCAGCTTTACCTCTAGTATCAAGGGGTATAGTGATTGCGGACCTCGACCTACCACCGAGCAGTGCATGATGTGTGGTAGATATCACGGGAATATGCCATGCCATTTGTTGACGAGAGCATGTTATAAATGTGGCAAACAATGGCATATAGCTTGTGATTGCCCAGAGTTGATTGATATAGCCCCACAGAAGGGTAAAGAACCAGAGAAGGCCACAGTTGATACACCTACTCCTAAGAGGAAGGCCACAATTGAGGAAAAAAGGGAAGCAAGCTGTTGGTCAAGGGCGAGTATTTGCATTGGACCAGACATCTGCAGAAGCTTCTACGGATGTGATTAAAGGTACCATCCTAGTCTTTCATTTTGAAGCATTAGCATTAATTGATCCTGGTGCCACGCATTCATTTATATCGCCTTCATTTGCATGTAAATTGTTTGAACATGTGAAACCTGTACCTTTAGGTAAGGTGTTGCTTATAAGCACTCCAGTGAGAGATAATGTAGTAACTGAGTATGTATGTAATGGTTGTAAGTTAAAAGTAGGGGAAAATGATATGTTAACCGATCTCATCCTATTAAGTATGAAGGATTTTGATGTAATATTAGGAATAGATTGGTTGGCTGCAAACCATGCTGTTTTAGATTGTTATGTTAAGACAGTAATGTTTTTCACCCCAGAAAATTATCTAGTAAGATTTGAAAAGTAATGAAAGAAGTAGTACATTAATTCCAAGGATGGACAATTTTACTAACAAATGTGATAATAATATGTTGAAGGTTTTATCGTATATGTGCTTGACTTGGATAAGGTGCACCCGGATTTAGCTGACATCCTAGTGTTTAGAGAATTCCCTGATATCTTTTCGGATAAATTACCAGGATTGCCACCAGACAGAGAAAATGGAGTTTTGTATTGATTTAGTACTTGGTATTGAATCGATATCCAAACCACCATATAGAATGGCTCCGATTGAATTGGATGAGCTAAAGAAATAATTGCAAGAGTTATTGGACAAGGGGTTCATCAGACCGAGTTTGTCACCGTCGGGAACACCAATTCTATTTGTAAAGAAGAAATATGGGAGTCTCTGATTGTGCATAGACTATCAGTTATTGAACAAGGCTACCATCAAGAATAAATATCACTTTCCACAGATTGACGATCTGCTGGATCAGTTGTAGGGAGCACATATATTTTCTAAGAATTATCTGAGGTTTGGGTATCATCAGTTGAGGATTCAGAGTGAAGATGTGCCCAAGACAACATTTTGGACCTGTTATAGCCATTATGAGTTCTTGATTATGCCATTTGGGTTGACAAATGCTCCTGCAACATTTATGGCTTTAATGAATGATGTATTTAAGCCATACCTGGACAGCTTCGTGATTGTCTTTATAGATGACATATTGGTGTACTCGAAGTCCAGGGAAAAGCATGAGCAGCACTTGAGAACAGTGTTACAGACCCTCCGAGATCAGGAGTTGTATGCTAAACTCAACAAGTGTGATTTCTGGCTGAGTGAGATATCATTTTTGGGTCATGTAGTCTTGAGAGACGGTGTATCAGTGTATCCGTCCAAGATAAAGGCTGTGGTATTGTACATGATGGTCAGGGAACATGAGTTGCTCGAGCAGTTTGCTCACCTCAGTCTAGATATAGACCCTCTTGATGTTGACAGTGATTGTGCGATAGCTAGCCTGTGAGTGGAACCAGATTTGATTGATCGGATACGACAGGCTCAACATGCTGATCCGCTGTGTGATGATCGTGCAAGTCAGATTCAGAGGGGTGATGTGGCCATTTTCTTTGTGAGTGATGATGACCTACTGAGGTTTAGAGGTAGGATTTGCGTTCCTGATGACCCAGAGTTAAAAAGAGTGATTTTGACAGAAGCTCATTCATCGAGACATACATTGTATCCGGAGAGTACCAAGATGTATTAGAATCTTCGGAGAGTGTATTGATGGTCAGGGATGAAAAGAAATATTGTAGAATTTATGACAAAGTGTCTCGTATGTCAGCAAGTGAAGGTAGAGCATCAGAAGCCTGCAGGACTATTGCAGCCTCTACCTATACCAACTTGGAAATGAGAGCATGTCACCATGGATTTCATCATGGGATTACCAAGGACTAAGAGGAATGTGAGATCTGAGAATTTCAGACATATTTCAATTATGTAATATGAACTTGAAGTATAATTTATTGAGCTAAGTGAATTGTGGGAATGATAATTGGAGATTTATATGTTAAGTGTTTAAAATAAGTGTGAAGCTATGAGGACAGATCCATCTGGGAGAAGGAGAGATCGATCTGGTGAGTTAAAAATGACAAGGAAGGAGGAATTTAAGAAGTAGATCGATCTCCAATGGAAGATGATCGATCTCCTTATGATTCTGTTTGAGAGAAGATCGATCTCATGAGGAAGGGATCGATCTCCAAATGTTTCTATTTGGGAGAAGATCGATCTCCCCAAGGAGCAGATCGATCTCATAAAGCTATAAAGAGATCGATCTCACCCCTCGACAGATCGATCTCCTAGGCATAAAATTACCCCAAATCGTCCCCAAATTCAAATGCAGATCGATCTCATCAAGAGCCAGATCGATCTCCTACCCTCCGTCTATATAAGGAACCCCTGCTTTCTCCTCCAATTTCATTTTCTCTCTCTTCCAAACCCTATTTCTGTCGAAGCCCTAGCTTTCTCACTCATCCAAAGCACCCATTTTCGTCCAAATCAGAAGTTGTGGCAAGAAGGAAAGTTGTTCCTCATCCAAGGGAGAACAACATACTTGGAAATCGGAAGACGGATCAAATCGAGGCAAGAGATAAGCTCTCCACAAGTTTTGGGCAATTTCTAAACCTCGATCCTTATATTTGAGATGATTTTGGTGATATTGGTTGTTGGCATTGTGTTGAAATAGCTGAAAAATGATTAGGGATTGATGAAATTACAATGTAGTTGGAGTGATGATGATATTTAGCAACTTTGGTAAATTTAGGAATTTTTGAGCTATAAATGGAGATTTAGACAATGTGGTGTATTAGCATAGATATTGTGGCATAGGAAATATAGAATGTTGAGGAGTTGTGAGCGAGATTGTGGTTTGTGATGGAGTTATGAGAATTGAGAAATTTGAGGTGTTATGAGCAATTATGCTCGATTTTGAGAATTGAGGTTAATGTGATAATGAGTATTGATGTTTTAACATCGTTTGGACAGCTCGAGAGTTCCAGAGTGGAATGCGAGGCTAGTTCGTGATACAGGGGAAACGATTGTGCTATACGAGGTGCAAAGAGGTAAGGGAAAACTAAACCATTTATGTATGTGTTTTGATGAACTGTTTGTAGCATGAACCACGATTTGAGAATACAAGCATGTTTGGTGTTGTGTTGTGATATAATTGCACACGGTTTTTATAGCCGGTTGGAGCCCATTATTTTGTGAGTTTATAAGCTGAGTGTGAAATTGCTTTATAAACCTTTGAGTTTGCGTGAAAAGTAAATTGGGCTCTACGTTAAGGCGATATTGAGATTTGAGAAAATGTGTGCGTGTTTTACCGGTTGGAACTCGGTTTTAATATGTTTTATGTTGAGTACACAAATGTTTTAAATGAGTTTTATGAGAGAAAACCATTATGAGTTCTACGTGAAGGCATAACGTTTTATAAGATAATGGCTAATGATTGAGACTTAGGCGTGTCATGTTGAATACACATCGGGCCTTGCTCTGGTAGCATGTAAGATCGATATAGTGGGACGCCTGGGAACCGACCCAGGGACCACAGGCCTTGTTCTGGTAACATGTAAGTCCGATTATTCCTCCGCTTTGGTAGCGTTGGGAGGCCTTGCTCTGGTAGCATGTAAGTCCGATATTCCTCCGTTTTGATAACAAGAGATGCCTCCGTTTTGGTAACGAGAGATGCCTCCGTTTTGGTAACGCTGGGTGGCCTTGCTTTGGTAGCATGTAAGACCGAGAGAATGGGCCGCCTGGGAACCGACCCAGGGACCACGTGATAGTGTGCATGAGGCGAGGCATTGCTCTGGTAGCATGTAAGGCCAGGCCTTATTCTGGTAACATATAAGTCCAATATACCATGCATGCGACCATATTGTCGACGTTCCCTCTATACGAGGATGCCTGGGATGCGCACCCAGAGGAGATTACATATTTGATGTGCCATGACGAGTTTTAATTGAGTTTTATTGCCTAGTCTCGTTTTACACATGAGTTGTGTTTTGTGACCTTGTCACGTGCTATTTACTGAGGTGATTTTTATCACGTATTTTGAGAACAGCCATTATCGCATATATTTACACATGCTTGTGAGTGCTCGATATTGAGCCTTTTTACCTTCATGTTTTCACATGATTTATGAGTTATGAGATGATGGTGTTTTCAGAACTTTTATGCTACGATTTCAAATGAGCTTCATAAATAAATACATATTTGTGATGTGTGATGTGGTTTATATAACTGAGTTCCCTTACCCCCCTTACTGAGCGATTTGAAAGCTCACCCTATTTTCTCTTCCCCCAGATTGCTTCAAGTGAAGTGAGTTCTCTGCGACGTACGGGTTAGAGGCTAGTGGAGGACTTAAGCTCCAGGTCGTATTTTGTGTATTGAGGTAGATATTTAATATTCATGTACCCAAACTAGAGTTATATTTACAGCCACTTATTGTACAATGATGTACGAGATGTATTAGGATTAATTAAATTGGAATCGAGTAATATATAGGATACTATATTATGATGAGATCCTGAGGCATGATAATTATGATGATATATGACACTGCACAGGAATGCACCCTTAATTGTGAATTGATGAGTAAAAAGTTTTAAATTAGCCATATTTTCTGCGCTTTCGGGGCGTCACAAGGAACCATGATGCTATTTAGGTAGTGGTAGACAGATTGACGAATCCACCCACTTTCTAGCCATGAAATCCATAGACATTTTGAGTACTTTGGCAGAGTTGTATGTACGGGAAATAGTGAGGCTACTTGGTGTTCCAGTGAGTATCGTATCGGATAGGGATTCCGGCCTCATTTTCCATTTCTGTGAACATTTTTAGAAAGCTATAGGAACCCATTTAAGTTTTAGTACCGCTTTCCATCCTCAAACAGATGGTCAGTCAGAGAAAACCATCTAAACGTTAAGGGATATGTTGAAAGCGAGTGTAATGGATTTTAAAGGCTCTTGGGATGATCACTTGCTATTAGCCGAATTTACGTACAATAACAATTATCACTCGAGTATCGGGATGGCACTGTATGAGGCGTTGTATGGTAGAAGGTGTCGTTCTCCTATTAGTTAGGAAGAAGTGGGTGATAAGAGAATTTTTGCTCCCGACTTAGTGCAACAGGCCTCTAAGGTTGTTCAGCTGATATGTGAGAGATTGAGAATAGTTCAGAGCAGGCAAAAGAGCTATACTGACATGAGACGTAGGCCACTAGAGTTCACTGTAGGTGACTCTGTATTCTTAAGAGTTTCTCCCTCGAAAGGGATTATGAGGTTCGGTAAGAAGGGTAAGTTGAACCCTGGGTATATCGGATCATTTGAGATACTGGAGCAAGTGGGAGATAAGGCCTACATGCTAGCGTTGCCATCGGAGCTAACAGGCAATCATAACGTCTTCCACGTATCGATACTTCGGAAGCACCATCCAGATCCAACTCATGTAATTCAGTATGAGCCATTGGAGCTCAAGGATGATCTGTCGTATATAGAGAGACCAATCCAGATACTGGATAGGAAGGAGAAAGTGTTACGAAATAAGATGATTCTGCTTGTTAAGGTTCTCTGGCAGCACAACAATTTAGAAGAGGCTACTTGGGAGTTGGAGAACCTGATACGGGAAAAGTACCCTTGAATTTTTGAGGAATGACTTGGTTTTAATTTGGAGGATCAAATTTCTTGAATAAAGGGAGGAATGTAAGGCCTGTAAATTTATATGTATCCATTATGATTTCAAGAATGTATACACAAGTTTTGTAATTAATGAATCATAAGAAATAGATATTGTTAAGTTCTAAATGTGCATGGAATGCAAAATGAGTATTGAAGCAAATGAATGCAAAGTTTCCTTTGAAAATCTGAGAAAATTGCAGCTGGAATGCTGTAGAGCAAGGGGAGATCGATCTCATTATGCTTGAAATGCAGAACCAAAGCATTCTGTAAAAGGGAGATCGATCTCTTATTCAAGCCAGATCAATCTCAGTATGTTTCTGCCTAGCAAGGATCGATCTCTAAAGGATTCTGGCTAGCAGAGATCGATACCATCTCAAAGCTAGATCGATCTCTAAGGTCCTCTGCCTAGCCAAGATCGATCTCATCCCAAGAGCTAGATCAATCCCACAGTTTACTGAATGAATACCGAGAGAGTTCAAAGCAAGGAAAGATCGATCTCTACCCCTGGAGATCGATCTCATAATGCAATTTCTATAAAAACTCGATAGCTAAGTCTTCTTTCCACGAAACAGTTTAAACCTTCTATTTTTAAACAAAGTAACCTAGCTTTCTCTCTCTAAATTATCATCACCTTTCAAAGAGATTTGAGAAAGACTTCTTTGAGCAAAGTTGTTGCTTAAGAGGAGGAGAACAACATAGTTGAAAAACTAGAGGCTGAGCTATTGGATTAAAGGAGAAAAAAGGATTTCCCCCAAATTTTGGCAAAAAGGAGAAAAGTCAAGCTAGGTAAGATTTCAATACACCAACTTCAGGTATGTAATCTAGACAATAATATGAGTTGATTGGTGTATGTATTGTTGGCTAAAACATTCATGAACATGCGAATCCTCCATGACCTAAAATGGGCTAAGTGTGAGAAAGTGAGAGAAAGTTGATTTGGCATGGAGTTAATGGTGATTTAAGCATGAATTGATGTTATTAAGCATGTATAAATGATTATGAGATAGCTTTGTGAAATACATAAGTTGGAATAGAGGATGATTGACGATAGGCAAATGAGTTGTATGATGAAATGCCTTAGTGAAAGAGATTTATGAACTTAAGGTATTGTGAGATTAATGTCGGTTCAATACGAATCAGTAGACTTGAAAGGTCTAATAGATTCTCGAGAAATGAATAGAATAATCGAAATGGACTTAAGAGAGATTAAGGTCTAATAAGATGTAATGATGCCAAATAAGTGTAAACGGCCCAATGCGTTGATTTGAATAGCATGCAAGTAAAAATGAAGTATATTAGATTATACTAATGTGATTAGTAAATAATTGCAGCTCCTGGAGATATAATTGGAGCCGATTAGACTGAATCACGAGCATTGGAAATCGAAGGAAAGTGATTCAAGCGTGATTCGAGGTAAGGGATTTATGCAAGTTATTAGAGATAGCTATACGTATATTTCTCACCTTCTGTGTGCAAATAAATACTATAGAGTATTTAGATATTGAGGTATCTACGTGAAAACTAAGTATGAGTAGAAGTTATATGCATAAAACGCATGCTTTTTTTATGTTTTTATCGTGAATAGATGCTTTGTGAATGTTTTGTAAATGTTTGAGAAAGAGTAATAATAGACTAGCTCCCAATTTAACTATTACCATAAAATACATAATTTACAAAGTGAAAAGCATTTAACGAGTGATTGAAGGGAGATTGTCCTCTCACTCATACTTTGTGAATGGAGTCATCGATTGATTTTTCTGTGTGAACTTGTGCTAGAGCCAATGTGGTATAGTAGATTTACCAGCCTTGCTCGCACATCGTTTTAAAAGGATTTTGAGAAAGCAAACGGTGCTGGAGCTGAGTGTAAGTTCTGTGATCCACTCGAGAGCTCGCACTAGAATTTGGAAATCATGCTGGAGCCATCGAGTACTGCTAAGTGATCTTACTCTGACTATGCTCGCATGTAATTTCCTTGACTTAAAGTGATTTTAAGTGAAACTGTGCTAGAGGTCTCAGGTATTGCTATGTGATCTTACGCTAAGTTGCTCGCACGAGGTTTTATGATGTTTACTGTGTGATAAGCAAAATCGTGCTAGAGGTCTCAGGTATTGCTATGTGATCTTACGCTGAGTTGCTCGCATGAGGTTTTATGATGTTTACTGTGTGATAAGCAAAAACGTGCTAGAGGCCTCAGGTATTGCTATGTGATCCTACGCTGAGTTGCTCGCACGTGGTTTTTATGAGTTTTGCTGTATGATGAGTAAACTGTGTTAGAGCCGTCATGTACTGCTGAGTGATCTTGCACAGACCTGCTCGCACGTGATTTTGAGACACTGGAAATGGGTAATAGAGGATCCACGGGAGCACGTTGTACCGTGAGCGTTAGCCACGGAGTACGATATGCCATGGTATCTTAGTGATTTTGTGTGAGCTGAAGGGATGATTGATCCGCCTCCCCAAGCATGAGATTCCCGCACACCTGATCAGTGATTGCCTGGAATCCAGACTATGGCCATAAGACCTTATTCTGTGTGAAGTGACATTATGTCCTATTGTGTGATGTGACATATGTCCTCCTGCTGTGTGATACTGGGTGATATGATATCTCCTACTAGCCTCAATTTTATGGACTTACTAAGTGATTTGCTAAGTACAAAGAAATTTCAAAGTGTGTACTATGTGAATTAAAAATGAAACTGTGTGATTTTAAAGATGAACTGTGTGAAAGAAGTATGTTGTTGTGTGAATTTAAAATGTATAGGCATATGCACATCTAGCGAATTAACGGTTTCGCATCGATGGAGTTATTTTAAAGGAAATGCATATGTTTTATAAGGAAAATAAACATGTATTTTAAGCTTGTAGATAGTGTAATTATCTATCTGCTTTCATATTTTCCTTACTGAGCGTGTTAGCTCACCCCCCTTTTTCCTCCTCTACAGATTCTACGCAGTAGTGAGTTTACTGTAGTTGCACCTGCTACCGTGTTCTCCAGTTCTCCAACAGTACAGAGGTATACACTTATGAGAAAATTTTGTATCCTGTAAAATAGTGCACAGTAAAGCTATATTTTATATTCAATGGATGTATATAATAGGAACTGATGTAAGTGCTTCCACATATATATAAAAGAACAGTTTCTATTTCATTAAATGAATTTAAATTATAAAATGGATGAGATATGGATATCGATGTTGACTCACAGCCCAACTGTTAGTAGTAAGGTAAGTCACGGGAAGAGGGTCGTGACATCTTCTCTCGGCATGGGGAGAAGTTTCCTCGAAAAATGCATTTTTCTTTTGCCATTTCTTCTTGATTTTTATTTTATATATTTTTTTTGCGCTTATAGATGTTTTGGTCTTGAAAAGATCAAAAAGTAGAATTTGACTGTCTGAGGTATCTTATAGTCATAATTTTTTCAAATTTTTATGGAAATTTAGAAATTGTTAAGTTATTGCCTGAAAATACTTTATTACTGGTTTTGATGCTTAAATATTAAAGAAAAATATGTCTTTTTCTTTTTTTTAAAATTTTTTTTTTCCTGAAAATAGATTATGCGTTAATGTGTTGGGTTAAAATTTGATTGGTCCTGCTAAATGTTTATTCGGCCAACATCAATATGCCTTTCAATTTTTCATTGAACATTGGTTGTATACTGCCCATCAGTTGTTTTATTGATAATTAAGTTTTAAATAACATTGTTCATTCGTGTGCTTTAGCATGTCATGTTATGGTAAAATGTTAATTAAAGATTAATTATATGCACGCATGTATGCTTTGGAGATAAATACAAAGAGAACACTGATTGGATATGTCACAGCCTCAAACAAGAGAAGCATGAATTTGTCTTTTCTAATTAATTGGTTAGAGTGATCTTTCTCTGTCTGAAATTTTCTTCTTTTTTGTTATGTAGGTGTTATGAATTCTTAAATGTTTTGTCTTGCAAGGGAAAGTCATGAGAATTTGGAAGTGTTATAGACAGATATAATAGGAATTATGAGCTTGCGAAGGATGGCCTTCTTTGCAAGGTTTTGGTTCATGCTTTGTTTGACTTTCTGGTTTTCTTTTTACTTTCCAAATTTATCTCATCCTAATTCTTGTAATGACGCATAAAGGTTCTATAAGTTAATGGGTTTAGTCAGGTTGTATGTTAGTTAATACTGCTTTTTATATAGTTAAATCTTAATTCTTTCTGACAAGTATATTTGGGACTTTTTACTCTTACAACCAATAATTTATAACTTTGGATGATATTTTTGTTCTAATTTTGCTTTTTCCTCCAAGATCCGATTCATGTTTTGTTTGAATTATTTTTGTTTGTTTTTTGCTTTCCAAATTTATCCCATCCTAATTCCTTTAATAATGCTTCTAGGACATACATGAAGGTCTTATAAGTTAATGGGTTTAGCCAGGTTGCATGGTTGTTAATATTGCTCTTTTATAAAGCTAAATTTTGATTTTTTTTCTAACAAATTTATTTGGGGTTGTTTATAGTTACAAGCTATAATTTATGACTTTAGATGATTTTTCTTTTATTTTTTCTTTTCACGTTTGGATGTCTTTTATTATATGGCTTTAATAAGGGATAAATAGAATATTAAAGGTAAAGAATAAGAACAAAAACAACTCTCTTCTATTTTTTTTTAATTTGTGTGATAGTAGAATTTCATACATTCATTACAACTTTGTCATATTAGCAATTAATGAGAGTTTATGGAGCTTTGTTATGATGTTAATTTGTCCTCATGATGTGTTTCCATGCGATATATTTATTCGTAATCTACGTATCCAAGATATTCATAATAAAACAAAACAAAACAAAACAACGCTTACCATCTTTTATACTTTCTTGAGTACATGCAAATAGATCTCATGGTTGGTTTTTCCATTAGTTGTTAACATTAACTGTTTATGAAGAAATTATAACTTACGATCTTTAATGCTATTCCAATTCTTTTTCCAGCATCGCATATGCTCCATCAATTTCCATGAACTCTTCAGATTTCTTATTGGATCTTGCAAATGATGTGTGCTTACATTAATTATTGCTTTTTGATCTCATTTAACAATGCATGCATCTTTGTCTATTTCGTCAAATTGCATTCGAATTCTATTTGGATTTTAATAGCAAGATTCTGTGTTCATCGAGTTAATTCCTCTATTTAATAAATTGGTTTGGGACTTGGTCTTGGAAGCATTTTCTCGATGACATTTAGGAAACATAGTTTCTAATGCCAAATATAATGTCTGAGGTATTCATCCAGGTGAAAAACAATCTTGGAATGTCTAGAAAATCTGAGATGCATTAGAAATGATTCCAATTTCGTTAAGGTTTCTATCGCTGTCTTAACACTTCAAGATATGTATATTTGTGCAGAGCATTAAATATAAGAGGTCTACTTTTATTATTTTATCATGTCACCTACATGTTCATTGCAATCACATATACAATAAATTGATTAACTCTGCTGCAAGCTTGAGCGTTCAATCTCAAATCATTTTTTTGCTTTAAGTTCCCTGCATGATTTTGAGCTCTGCTTTTCATTATTGACTCTCATGTATTGTTTAATATATCAACAACATAGCTTTTCTTGGCTAATCCCAATGTCTGTTTATGTTAAATAGTTCCCTATAAGATTTAATACTCACTCTCTTCCAAGTTGCTTCAGCCCATGCAATCTATTAATACAGAATAAATCCTCATAAATATGAAATTATGGAATGATGAATTGGTGCATAGAAAAAAAATCTCAAATAATATGAACCAAATTTGTATGCGATTTTAAAAAATGAATGTGATAGTTTTGTTAATATTAAACCCTAAAAAATAGATTTTGCTCTCCTTCAAAATTCTATAAACTTTTGGAAGGATTTCTTCACTTTTTTTTTCTTTGTTTTCTTTGATTCTCAATTTGAAAATGGAGTCAATTTTAGTTAGACAACTATAATACACTTTGAAGTAATGGGTTAAATCTTTTTTAGAAGCTCAATTCAAATTATAAGGATGAATCATAAAACTTTCTAATATAGGTTGTGTGAGAACTAAGAATTCTGTATACCCCAGTTATGAGAATTGTAATTTGGTGTATGTAATTATGATATATTAATGTACACACAAGTTTTAAATATGATGAAGTATAAGAAGATGAGGTTTTTAAGTCTTGAATGTGTATGGTTGAAATATGGACTATGGGGTAGATTTTGGGAAATTTTACATTGAGTTTTCTGCAAATTGATGTAGCACCCGTACAATCTATGAAGGCCAGATCGATCCCCAAGGATGAGAGATCGATCTCATGGCTCCAGAATGCAGAAAATGTGCAAGAACTTATAGGTAGATCGATCTCATAGGCAAACAGATCGATCTCCAAATGTTTTTGTAAAGAGAAGATCGATCTCTTTAAGGAGTAGATCGATCTCATGAAGTATTCTGTAAACAAAAGATCGATCTCCTCAAAGAGTAGATCGATCTCATGAAGCTATTATAAGATCGATCTCACCCCACGACAGATCGATCTCCTAAGCATAAAATTTCCCCAAAACATTCCCAAATTCAAAGAGAGATAGATCTCATCAAGGACCAGATCGATCTCCTACCTTCGGCCTATATAAGGACCCCTTTGTTTTTCTAGAAATCGATCTCTCTCTCTCCGTAAATCGCCATTTTCGTAACCCTAGCATTCTCTCTCCTCTAAAACCCCAATTTCTGTCCAAATCTTAGGTAGAGGCAAGAAGGAAAGTTGTTCCTCATCCAAAGGAGAACAACATACTTGGAAATTGAAGGACGAATTGAATCGAGATGTGAATAGAGCTCTCCATAAGTTTTGGGTAAATTTCTAAGCTTTAATCTTTGATATTGGAGTGATTTTGGTGATTGTGACTATGGATGTTGTGATGAAATAGCTAGGAAATTATTAGAGTTGATGAAATTGTAATTTTGTTGGAGTGATGATAATATTAAATAATTTATGGTAATTTTGGGATTTTGGCTATAAATTGGAATTGAGGCAATGATGTGATTTTGGTATGGATATTATGCATGAAACATGTAGGATTTGAAATGTAGTGGATGAGAATGTGGTTTATGATAGGAATATGAGAAAAACGAGGTTTGTAGTATTTAATTTAGAATATAAGCAAATATGTGCTCGATGATGTGATTGAGATGAATTATTGATGTTTTAGCATCGTTTGGATAGCTCGAGAGTTCCAGAGAGGAGTACGAGGCTAGTCCACCGTTTGAGGGAACGATTGCACTATACGAGGTGCAACGAGGTAAGGAAAAACTTAAATTCATTTGTGTATGTGATTTTGTGATAATATTGTAGCATGAAATGTTATTTGAGAAAACAAGCATGTTTTTATGAGTTGTGAATGAGTTATTGCACACGGTTTTATAGCCGGTTGGGGCCCAATTTTTACGAGGTTAAACTACATGTGAAATTGTTTTACAACTGTTTTGAGTTTATAAAGTGAAAAGTGATTTGGGCACTACGTTAAGGCGTACTGAGATTTGAGAAATGTGTGTGTGGTTTTACTGGTTTAAGCTTGGTTTTGACATGTTTTGTGTTGAGTACAAAACGGTTTTGAGATGAGTTTTATGAGAAAAACCATTATGAGCTTTACGTGAAGGCAAAACAGTTTTATATGATAATGACTATTGATTGAGACTTAGGCGTGTCATGTTAAATACACATTGGGCCTTGCTCTTGTAGCATGTAAGTCCGGGCATTGCTCTAGTAGCATGTAAGTCCGATATTCCTTTGTTTTGGTAACGAGAGATGCCTTCGTTCTGGTAACGTGAGATGACCCCCACTTTGGTAGCGCTGGGTGGCCTTACTTTGGTAGCATGTAAGTCCGGGCATTACTCTGGTAGCATGTAAGTCCGATATTTTCCCTCGCTTTGGTAGCGCTGGGAGGCTTTACTTTGGTAACATGTAAATCCGGACCTTGCTTTGGTAGCATGTAAAATCGATAGTGTGTATGAGTAGAGGCTTTACTCTGGTAGCATGTAAGGTCGGGCCTTGTTCTGGTAATGCGTAAGTCCAATATACCATGTACACGACCAAATTGTCGATGTTCCATCTTTTGAGGATGTCTGGGATGCGCACCCAGAGGAGAATTATATTGATGTGCCATGACGAATATTTTATCTGAGTTTTATTTGCCTAGTCTCGTTTTACACATGAGATTGTGTTTGGTGGCTACGCCACGTGCATTACTATTGAGGTGATTTTTATTATGTTTTTACGAGAAAAACAATTATCACATCTTGATTTCCACATGCTTGTGACTGTGATTGGTACATGAGTCATGTACTCTCATGTTTTTACATGATTTTAGAGAAATGAGATGATAATGATGTTTTACTGTTTTCATGCTACACTTTTATTGAGTTTAAACTACGAGATAAAATGATTGTGCTGTACAAATCATTATTTTGTTAATGAATCCCTTACCCCCTTACTGAGCGATTTAGAAGCTCACCTTATTTTATCTCCACCCAGATTTCTTCAAGTGAAAAGAGTTTTCCTGCAACGTACGGAGTAGTGGCTAGTGAAAGACTTGAGCTCCAAGCCAGATATTGTGCTTGAGGTATACTTTAATATTTCATGTACCCAGACTAAAGTTGTATTTACAGACACTTGATGAACAATGACGTATGAGATGTATTAGGAGTATTTAACTTTGAATTGGGGAAATGTAATTAGTATGATATATGAATATGAGGTGATGAGATCCTGAGGTGTAACTTTATAATTTATATATGATTATGCATGACACTGTACAGGAATGCACCTAGATATGTGTATTGAGCTAGAAAAATTTTAAATTTGCCCTGTTTTTTGTGCTTCCGGAGCGTCACAGAGTTTTCTTGGTATCAGTGCTTAGGGTGTTTAGTACTGTCTATGTCGGTCAAGTGAAATAGAATATATCCCAAGTGTCTGTATAAGTCTGGTCATAAACTGAAATTAAGGATTGAGATTTCAATCGAATTTGATGTGTACGCGCAGGAAACGTATTGAGATAGAAAATGAGTGGACGACGAGGTCGTTCGAGGAGGCAGGCGAGCCACCTCTGCCACCTGCCCCACAATCGGAGAGTCCTAACCTTTGATTTAACCGAATTGAGCATGATATGCGGCAAGGTTTTGAGCAAATGGCAGCGCTATTCGCACAACATTTTGGAGTTAATGCCTCGGGTACTACTCCTACACCACAACAAGGACTTCCTGTGCCCCCAGTACAGATGGACCCGGTGCCTCCCGTCACTCAACCTGATGACAGAAGTATAGTCCGACTAAAGTTGAAAATGAATCCACCTGTATTCAAAGGGAAAATTGATCCCGCAGAGGCTGAGGAGTGGCTGACTGAGTTGAGAGTCATATTTGACTATTTGGGATGCACTTATGCTGAAAGGGTCAGTATGGGCGCTTATATGTTGAAAGGGAGAGCTCGAGATTGGTGGGGTACTACCCAGGGTATTCTGATGTCCAGCCAGGATGTGATTAGCTGGGAAGAGTTTCAAACAGCCTTTAGAGCTCAATATGTACCACGAGCTGCTTAAAGATGGAAGCAGACAGAGTTTTTGAATCTGGTACAGGGTGATATTTCTGTGGATGATTACGAGAGCTGATTTACCGCTCTATTAAGATATGATCCAGAGACCTTCAAAAATGAAGAGCTCCGCACAGAGAGATTTGTGTATGGATTGAAGCCCATCATCGGAGATCGATTGATAGGGCTATGTATTACTGAGTTTGGAGATGCTCTGAGACGAGCATAAGAGATTGAAAGGGGAATCAAAATTGTACAATCCTAGAATGAGTTCAGTGCAGTGACTAGGGATAAGGGCAAGAGGCCAGTGATTTCCCAAGCAGATGTTCGGAGAGGTTCTTTCAGAAGAGGAAGGGTTGAGGTACAGAAGGGCAGATTGGAGAGACCCAGAGCGTATCCCATCATCAAGGAGACCCCTCGATATGTCAGGCCTGAGATAAGGATTTGTAGAGACTGTGGCCGACCGCATGAGGGAAGTTGTACTGGGTTGATCCATGGATGTTTTAGATGTGGAGACATCGATCACAGAGTAAAAGACTGCCCTCAACCTCAGTGACCACATGCTCTGGAGCTTACTAGATAGCAGCCTCAGAGAATGAATCCCTCGAGACGAGCCACTGCTACAGAGAAAGGGAAGAAGCCCGTTACAGTGGGACATGTGTTTGCTCTGGACAAGGAAACAGCAGACACTTCTGCAGAAACTATAAGAGGTACACTCTTTGTTTGCAATCATAGGGCTCATGTGTTGATTGATCCAAGGTCCACGCATTCGTTTATTTCTGTGCATTTTGCATGTAGATTAAATTTGATGTTTGAACTTCTAGAGTATATCCTACATGTAAATACCTCTATGCGTGAGTCCCAGAGAATTGATTTGATTTGTAGAGGATGTGAAATAAAGGTGGGAGATAGAGTGTTGTTAGCAGATCTAATGATGTTAGATATACATGGGTCTGATATAATCTTGGGAATGGATTAGCTGATAACCAATCGAGTTAGTTTAGATTGCTACACTAAGATTGTAACTTTCTTCCTACCTGAACCTTACAGTATACGTTTAAAATATTAAGGAAATAAATGTGTGGAATTTTTTCAAGTAATTTGAAATTATGATATTACTTTTGAGAGTACTAAATTTAATCATTCATGTGAAGGTTATGAGACACTCATCTCAGATGATAATCAGGAACATCCGAGGATTGAGGATATACCTATGGTGTGTGAATTTTCGGATGTCTTCCCAAATGAGTTTCCAGGTTTACCACCAGAGAGAAAGCTGGAGTTTACCATAGATTTGGTACCATATACTCAGCCTATCTCTAGACCTCCATATAGGATGGCATTAGTGGAACTTGAGGAATTGAAGAAATAACTACATGAGTTATTGGATTAAGGATTTATTAGACCCAGTGTCTCACCGTGGAGAGCGTCAGTGTTATTCATGAGGAAGAAGGATGGTAGTCTTAGATTATACATAGATTACCGACTGTTGAATAAAGCCACGGTGAAGAATAAATACTCATTGCCCAGGATTATGACCTACTTGATCAGCTGAGAGGAGCCTCAGTCTTCTCTAAGATTGATTTAAGATCAGGCTATCACCAATTGAGGATTAAAGAGGAAGATATTCCGAAGACGGCGTTCAGGACAAGGTTAATGAGGATTTTGAATTTCTAATGATGCCTTTTGGATTGACGAATACCCCTGGAGCCTTTATGAGGTTAATGAGGTGTTCAGAGACTATCTAGATAAGTTTGTGATAGTCTTTATTGATGATATCTTAGTATACTCTCGGTCTTATGAGTAGCACACACAGCACTTGTGGTTAGTACTTTAGATACTTCGAGATAAGCAATTATATGGAAAGCTTAGTAAGTGTGAGTTTTGGTTGGATCGGATAGCTTTCCTTGGTCATATAGTTTCAGCGGAGGGAGTATCTGTTGATCCAATTAAAGTTAAGGCTGTGCTTAATTGGGAAAGACCGAGGACTGTTACGGAGGTATGAAGTTGTCATGACCCTCAACTTACCAAAATACGTACAAATTTTTTGCATTTTCATGCATCAATTATTAATCATCCTTCCTTGATCGTAAACAACCACACTCTCAACAGTTAGGCTGTGTGTCGACGTCTAACTCACTCCACCATACCAATTCAATTTGAATATTATTTATAAGTAAACACTTGTATAAATGTATATATATCAGAGTTGTTACATGTGTTTACATTGTTTTACATCCCCAATAGTTACATACAAAATGCTACTGTGCTATGTCTAGTTTAGATACAAAATAATCCAAGTGTGTATACCTTTAGCGATGGGATGCAGCGGATTACCAAAAAGGGAAACGCCTCCAGTCACGCTCAATCTATGCTCAACACTCTGTAGAGAGGGGGAAAATAAAGGGGGTGAGCAAACCACACGCTCAGTAAGGCAATCATGCGAACAGGTAGATACTGCACTACCTACGTGATCGTGATACCATGCTCAAAAGCATTTAATTCATCATTTATCTCAAAATATGAGTGTACGATTATGTTAATGGTATGTAAAGCATTCATGCTATTAAAATCCAGTGCACATTTCAACTCAAAGCATGGTATAAATCATCATGCATAATTCACAATAAAAGCATGGCATTACCCATCATGCATTTTCTCAAATAGCATAGCATTAACCATCATGCATTTTCACAATAAAGCATGGCATTAAACATCATGCATCCGTCCACTTTAAAAATCATTAACAAATCAATCCAACACTGGTCAGGTCTCAGCCCACCCTCGGGCTTTCCTGACCTACAAATCATTTCAAACATAGATTTATTCTCAAAGCAATAAACATGTGAGATAGGTAGTTCAACAATAGGTAATAACCTCAAGGCCTATGTACATAACCTGTGATACCGACTACACAGATCACGTGTGCGGGATATCACCACTATCTGCTTCCACACGGGAGGTGGGTCAAATCCTATCTGTCGATCCATAGCAGATCTCGTCCGAAGATGGCACATCACATCTCAACACGGTACAACGTACTCCATGCTACATGCACGGTACAACGTACTCTGTGGACCTAATCAACACATCATATCATGCCACATCTCAAATGCACGTGTGAGCCTATTTAATCAGTACGACCTCTTGTCTACCCAAATCTCCTAACACGGCTAATTAATCATGTAAAAACAATACACATGTGAGTTATTTTAATCGATGTGACACCCAGTCTACTCGAAGCTCCAAACACGGCAACATGCAAGGTGGGCATCCAGTGCGAGACAAACTCCAAGCACAATGCCAAAACAATTATGAAATCCATGTGAAAACTAGTGCCTCTAGCACTCATGTGTAAAAAAACACGTCAAATCTCGTGCGAGTCATACTCTAGCACACTTTCATATTCACGAAAATAATGTAGGTGGCTCATTTCTTTGCAAAGTGTGGTTAACAAACCAAAACAACTCAACTCTTTTGCAAATCATTTCAAATATTAGCCAACCTACCAAATCATTTGCTACAAGCAATAAAACATGATTTTCAAAGCAATATGCTTTTGTTTTCATGCACATTTCTCAAACTCCCAACTTTTACCCTTCAATCACTCAACAACATTTCCTAATGTTTCATGCATTCTAGCAAAGCATTTAATGCGCCCAAATTGTGCACAGATATCTCTAAGAGTTCACACAATTCCCTTACCTCGATTTACTTGGTGTGACTCCTTTCCTCTTAGCTTCTCACGCTCTTGGCTTAACTCACCCCGGTGTATCCTCGGAAGCTGCGATTCATTCATTCAAATCATTCGAGTTAATGTTTTTAACCCATATTTGACCTCACTATTCAATATAATTCACTTATGCATTTTTACCAATGCCTTAATCCACATTTTACCCCTTTTTGGTAAATCTTACAATTTATCCACCAACATCTTAAAATCATACCCATAACACTATTGTCACCTCTAGACAACCCATTACTCATTAATCTCCATCAATTCCACTTTCTCACACTAAACCATTTCTAGGTCATAATCACTCCAATGTATTTTAGATAGTTTCTAACCATCCATACTCATGCCAAACAACTCCAAAATCAATTAAATAGACAATGTACCATAATTGGAGTGTTAGAATCTTACCAAATTTGATTTCTCTCATTGCTCCAAATGATAATGCCCTTAACTCCTTCAATACCAACAATGGGAAAATGCCTTCCAACTATGTTGTTCTTCTCTTTGATAGGAACAACTTTGCCTCTAATGGTCTCTCTTCAAATCTTACTGAAAATGACTGATTTTAGAGAGAGAAAGTTAGGTTTTTGGGTTGAAAATGGAAGAATGGTGTTTTTCTCGAAATTTTCCGATTTTCAGCCCTCCTTTTATAGAAATAGCTTGAGGAGATCGATCTGGTCTAAGAGGAGATCAATCTGGTCCCCTTAAATCCCTCTTTTTCATGGCATTTTAAGCATGAGATCGATCTGTCGAAGCATGAGATCGATCTGCTCCCAAACAGAGAGCTAAGGAGATCGATCTGGGTGCTTGAGGATCGATCTTTTCACTACAGAATGCTTAGGAGATCGATCTGGCTCTATTGGAGATCGATATGCTCTATTCCATTGCCCAAATAAGAGTATTCTGGCACTTCTAGATCGATCTCTCATCCCATGAGATCGATCTGCCCTTCATAGTTTCCAGATTTTCTGCAGTTCTTCTGCAGCAACTCATACTCAAACATCCTTAATTTGCTACCATGTCATTTTCTCATTCAATCATCTTTGAGACTTGAAAATGGCATCCATCCACACTTCATACATATTAAAACTTGTGTAGAACCTTTGTATGACCAAGGGTACTTAATATAAACTAAATGGAAGTGCATACTCATGCAAATCTTCATTCCATTTACCACATTACTCATAATCCATTCTATTCACATTCTCCACATGTTTAAGTCCATTTCTTTACATTCACACATAATGTAACTTGTATGTACAATCACAACTCTTTTTACATGTGTGTACATTAAATTATGGACTTACATCACATATACTTCACTTATGAATTCATAGTACAACTCTATTTACATTTCTATGTACATATATACCATTATACATATATGGGGTCTCACATTCTCCCCCACTTAGAAAATTTGGTTCTCCAAATTGGAACCAATCATTTTATGAACAACTCGGGATACTTCTCCCGCATCAAACTTTCCAATTCCCATGTGGCTTATTCCACAGTGTGATGTTGTCAAAGAACCTTCACCAAGGGAATTCTCTTTGTCCTCAACACTTTCTCTTTTCTATCTAATACCCAAACTGGCTTCTCAACATAGGTCATACCTTTATTGAGCTCCAAAGGCTCATATCTTATCACATGTGCCGGGTCTGGGTGATACTTCCTCAACATGGATACGTGGAAGATGTTATGAACACTTGCCAACTCCGGTGGCAATGCCAATCTATAAGCCTTATCTCCCACCTTATCAAGTATCTCAAATGGCCCTATATATCGAGGGCTCAACTTTCCCTTCTTCCCGAATCTCATAATTCCCTTTGAAGGGGAAACTTTCAAAAACACTGACTCACCCACATTAAACTCTAGTGGTCTCCGTCTCCTGTCAGCATAACTCTTTTGCCTGCTCTGAGCTGTCCGTAATCTCTCACATATCAATTGGACGTCCTCAGAGGCTTGTCTAACCAAGTCGGGAGCAAAGATCTGTCTGTCACCAACATCTTCCCATCCAATAGGGGAACGGCATCTACGCCCATACAATGCCTCAAATGGTGCCATCCCGATACTCGCATGAAAACTATTATTATATGCGAACTCTGCGAGTGGCAAATGGTCATCCCAAGAGCCTCCAAAATCCAATGCACACGCTCTCAACATATCCTCCAAGGTCTGTATAGTCCTCTCTGACTGACCATCTGTCTGAGGATGAAATGCGGTGCTTAAACTCAACTGGGTCCCCATCGCTTCCTGAAAACGTTTCCAGAAGTGGGAAGTGAAGCGGGCATCCCTATCAGAAACAACGCTCACTGGAATTCCATGTAGCCTCATTATCTCGCACACATATTGGTTCGCTAACTGGCTCAGAGTATCGGTAGCTCTCATCGCTAGAAAATAGGCTGATTTTGTCAACCGATCCACAATCACCCATATGGCATCATGATCTCTCCGGGTCCTCGGCAATTTTATCACAAAATCCATGGTAACATGCTCCCACTTTCAGGTCGGTATCGGTAGAGGCTGTAATAACCCTGCAGGCTTCTGATGCTCTACCTTCACCTGCTGACAAATGAGACACTTAGCAACATATTCAGCAATGTCCTTTTTCATTCCAGACCACCAATAAACCTTTCGAAGGTTTTGATACATCTTGGTACTCCCTGGATGTATCGTATACTTTGATGAGTGAGCCTCTGTCAAGATCAACCTTCTGATCTCTGCATCATCAGGAACACATATCCTATCTCTGAACCTCAACAACCCATCCGAACTCAACTCAAAGTCTGTGTCTATACCCCTCTGTATCTGCCCGACAATATCACTACACTGCTGATCAACTCGCTGAGCCTGTCGGACTCGATCTACCAGATTCGGTTCCAACTGCAGGCTAGCTATCATAAATCCACTATCAGCGTCCGGCGGGGTTATATCCAAACTGAGGTTCGTGAACTGTTCCAACAACTCGTGTTCCCTGATCATCATAAATGATACCATCCCGAGGTGCTTCCTACTCAATGCATCATCAACCACATTTGCTTTACCCGGGTGGTATAAGATTTCTCAATCATAATCCTTTAACAGCTCGAACCATCTCATCTGTCTCATGTTCAACTCTTTCTGTGAGAACAGGTACTTAAGGCTCTTATGATCTGTATAAACCTGAAATCTCTCACCATAAAGGTAGTGGCGCCATATCTTCAGCGCAAACACCACCGCTGCCAACTCCAAGTCATGGGTCGGGTAGTTCCTCTCATGATCCTTTAACTGTCTTGATCCATAAGCTACTACCTTCCCATCCTGCATCAATACACAGCCCAGTCCCAGATGTGAAGCATCCGCATACACTGAGAAACCTCTTGAGCTGGTAGAAATGGTGAGGATAGGAGCTGTGGTTAATCTCCTTTTCAGCTCCTCAAAACTTTCTTCACACTTATCATGCCACACAAATTCAACATTCTTTCTCATGAGACGTGTCAAAGGAGCAGCTAACTTCGAAAATCCCTCTACAAACCTTCGATAATACCTAGCTAAACCCAAGAAACTCCTGATCTCTGTCACTGTCTGGGGTCTCTGCCACTAAACTACGACCTCAATCTTAGATGGATCCACTGATTCTCCATCCTTCGATACTATGTGACCCAGAAAAGAGATCTGTTCCAACCAAAAGTCGCACTTACTGAGTTTAGCGTACAACTTCTTCTCTCGAAGGGTCTGTAGTACTATCCTTAGGTGCCTTTCATGCTCCTCTCTAGACCTTGAATACACCAGTATATCATCAATAAACACAATAACAAATCGATCCAAGTACTGGTGGAATACCTCATTCATCAAAGACATAAAGGCTGCGGGAGCATTCGTCAACCCGAATGGCATAACCATAAACTCATAATGTCCTTACCGGGTGCGAAAAGCTGTCTTGGGTACATCTCCACCTCGTATCTTCAACTGATGGTACCCTGATCTCAGATCTATCTTGAAAAAGACCTGCGCTCCCTTAAGCTGATCCAATGCGTGGAAATGGATACTTATTCTTGATGGTGGCCTTATTCAACAACCGATAATCTATACACAGTCGGAGGCTTCCATCCTTCTTCCTTACAAATAGAACCGGTGCTCCCCAAGGTGAGACACTCGGTCTGATGAATCCCTTCTCCAGCAACTCTTGTAATTGCTTCCTTAACTCTTCCAACTCGACTTGATCCATTCTGTACGGTGGCTTGGACATCGGCTCTGTACCAGGTGCCAAATCTATACCAAACTCCATCTCCCTATTCGGAGGTAACCCTGGTAACTCATCTGGAAAGACATCTAGAAATTCCCAACCACTGGAATGTCTCTCAATTCAGGACGTGCCTTATCCGTCTCAATCACAAAAGCGATGAATCCTTCACATTATTCTTTCCACCATTAATAATCATAAATCATCACATCACATAAATAAATGAAATCAAATTTATCTTTCATACATCATGTATCAAGATTGTACTCGTCACACTTATAATAATCATGTTCTTTAGCCTCATTTCACAAAATTTACTACAAGATTGTCTATCTTGGGAAACATCAAAGTTTTTGCATGACAATCCATAACAACATGATTGGCAGCCAACCAATCCATCCCTAGGATCACATCAAAATCACTCATATTTAATAAAATTAAATCGGCTGCCATCTCTTTACCTCCTATCCTCATCTTACAATCTCTATATACATGCTCAGTCAACTGACTATCATTCATAGGGGTAGATATCATCAACATTTTATCTAGCAGTGTGGGTTTTACATGCTTCAACAATTTACATGCAAAGGATGGTGATACAAAGGAATGCGTGACATCAGGATCAAACAGTACATAAGCTTCTAAATTAAAGATTTGGATGGTACCTTTTACCACAGCCGATGACTGATCTGCAGTGTCCTGATCCAGCATGTGCACTCGCCCTCTGCTTACACCCACTGCTTGCTTCCCCTTTTCCTCAGTTGTAGCCCTCCTCCTCGGAGCAGCTGTACCAACTGGAGCTCTCTCTGGCTCCTTGCCCTTTTGTGGGGCTCTCTCTGTCATCTCTAGGCAATCTCTGATTATGTGCCCTGGCTTCCCACATCTGAAGCATACTATAGGAGATCCATAGTATGGTCGAGTTCCATGGTACCTACCACACTTGCCACATTGTTTCGTAGTAGGCCGTGATCCTCCAATCACGATTCCCTTAGCTGGAGCAATGGCCGGATACATGGGAGTATTAACTGTCTTCTCCCGAATCTCATCAATTCTCGGCCTCTTTCCAGAGAATCTCTTGCTTCCTTTATAACTGAAGTCTCTATCCATCATTGGTCTTTTCTTATCTCTGTCCCTCATCTTACCAACCTTTCTAAACTCTGAGGCGATTCTATCAACATCTTGTTCACACAATTGCGCCCTACGCACTGCCTCCTCATAGGTCGATATATCCAAAGGAACCAATCTGGAACTGATGGTCGGTCTCAATCCCTCCATAAATTTTTGGATTTTCTCGACCTCATTACTCATAGTGTTGGGATCATATCTGCCCAGGGATATAAAAAGCAGTCTCATACTCATCCACAGTCCTGCCCCCTTGGGTCAGTCCCAAAAATGTCATCTTTAGCTTCCGTTGTGCGATATCCGGGACATATTGTCTCCGCAAGGCCTCTAGAAATACATCCTAGCTGACCTCAGTATGCCGGGCTCTCAAAATAGGCCCGGTGGACTTCCACCAATGTTCTGCTGATCCCTTCAGCATAAAAGCGACAAATGCTACCATCTCGGTAGTAGTGCACTCAAAGAACCCATATAATTTCTTAATCTCATTGATCCAGTCCTCAGCCGCTACTGGGTCCTTTACTCCACTGAAATGCGACGGTCCAAACTTCTGGAACTGCCGCAGTCTGTCCAAATCACATCCATATCCCCAACCTCTACTGCCTGGTGTAGCAACCGACGTAGGCACATCCTGTGTGGGTGGGGTATCTGTCGTCTGTGGCCTCTGGGCTACCCTTGCCCGTGCCTCAGGAGTTGCCGCCTGCTCGGCATCACCCTGTGTAGTGGGACTCTATCTACTGCCAACTCCAGATAAAGATTGGGTGACCAACTCCACAATCATCTCAATGCTCCGCTCAATCCTCGCGAAGCAAGCCTCAGTACTCTCGGGCCTCTCCTCTGGACCCTGTGGAGCGTGCTCAACATCAGCCTCCACCTCAACATCATCCTGAGCCTCGTGTGTTTTTGGCTCAACACGACCCCCAGGCCTACCTCTACGGCCTCGAGCCTGCGCTCTCATCCCTCTACCGCGACTGGTATTAGGCATACTTACTCAATTCCCTACATTCACAACCAATTACTTAGTCAACCCATCGACACACACAATTTGTATCTAAACAAGCACAGTAACTTGAGGATGAAATTTTCTAACTTTTTAAGTATTTTAGACACGACACACGTCAGACCAACTCAAGCTCTGATACCAACTTCTGTCACGACCCTCAACTTACCAAAATACATATAAAGTTTTTGCATTTTCATGCATTAATTATTAATCATCCTTCCTTGATCGTGAACAACCACATTCTCAACAGTTGGGCTGTGTGTCAACGTCTAACTCACTCCAGCATACCAATTCAATTTGAACATTATTTATAAGTAAACACTTGTATAAATGTATATATATATCAGAGTTGTTACATGTGTTTACATTGTTTTACATCCCCAATAGTTACATACAAAATGCTACTGTGCTATGTCTAGTTTAGATACAAAATAATCCAAGTGTGTATACCTTTAGCGATGGGATGCAGCGGATTACCAAAAAGGGAAACGCCTCCAATCACGCTCAATCTATACTCAACACTCTGTAGAAAGGGGGAAAATAAGGGGGGTGGGCAAACCACACGCTCAGTAAGGCAATCATGCGAACAGGTAGATACTGCACTATCTACGTGATCGTGATGCCATGCTCAAAAGCATTTAATTCATCATTTATCTCAAAATATGAGTGTCAAAACATGTCAACTGTTGAGAATGTGAAAACAATGCAATTAATCATGTCAAAACAATGCACGTGTGAGCCTATTTAATCGATGTGACACTCAGTCTACTCGAAGCTCCAAACACGGTAACATGCAAGGTGGGCATCCAGTGCGAGACAAACTCCAAGCACAATGCCAAAACAATTATGAAATCCATGTGAAAACTAGTGCCTCTAGCACTCATGTGTATAAAACACGTCAAATCTCGTGCGAGTCATACTCTAGCACGCTTTCATACTCACGAAAACAATATAGGTGGCTTATTTCTTTGCAAAGTGTGGTTAACAAACCAAAACAACTCAACTCTTTTGCAAATCATTTTACCAAATCATTTGCTACAAGCAATAAAACATGATTTTCAAAGCAATATGCTTTTGTTTTCATGCACATTTCTCAAACTCCCAACTTTTACCCTTCAATCACTCAACAACATTTCCTAATGTCTCATGCATTCTAACAAAACATTTAATGCGCCCAAATTGTGCACAGATATCTCTAAGAGTTCACACAATTCCCTTACCTCGATTTACTTGGTGTGACTCCTTTCCTCTTAGCTTCTCACGCTCTTGGCTTAACTCGCCCTGGCGTATCCTCGGAAGCTGCGATTCATTCATTCAAATCATTCGAGTTAATGTTTTTAACCCATATTTGACCTCACTATTCAATATAATTCACTTATGCATTTTTACCAATGTCTTAATCCACATTTTACCCCTTTTTGGTAAATCTTACAATTTATCCACCAACAACATCTTAAAATCATACCCATAACACTATTGTCACCTCTAGACAACCCATTTCTCATTAATCTCCATCAATTCCACTTTCTCACACTAAACCATTTCCAGGTCATAATCACTCCAATGTATTTTAGATAGTTTCTAACCATCCGTACTCATGCCAAACAACTCCAAAATCAATTAAATAGATAATGTACCATAGTTGGAGTGTTAGAATCTTACCAAATTTGATTTTTCTCCTTGCTCCAAATGATAATGCCCTTAACTCCTTCAATACTAATAATGGAAAAATGCCTTCCAACTATGTTGTTCTTCTCTTTGATAGAAACAATTTTGCCTCTAATGGTCTCTCTTCAAATCTTATTGAAAATGGCTGATTTTAGAGAGAGAAAGTTAGGTTTTTGGGTTAAAAATGAAAGAATGGTGTTTTTCTCAAAATTTTCAGATTTTTAGCCCTCCTTTTATAGAAATAGCTTGAGGAGATCGATCTGGTCCAAGAGGAGATCGATCTGGTCCCCTTAAATCCCTCTTTTTCACGGTATTTTAAGCATGAGATCAATCTGTCGAAGCATGAGATCAATCTGTCGAAGCATGAGATCGATCTGCTCCCAAACAGAGAGCTAAGGAGATCGATCTGGGTGCTTTAGGATTGATCTTTTCACTACAGAATGCTTAGGAGATCGATCTGGCTCTATTGGAGATCGATCTGCTCTATTCCATTGCCCAAAAAAGTGCATTCTGGCACTTCCAGATCAATCTCTCATCTCATGAGATCGATCTGCCTTTCATAGTTTCCAGATTTTCTGCAGTTCTTCTACAGCAACTCATACTCAAACATCCTTAATTTGCTACCATGATCATTTTCTCATTCAATCATCTTTGAGACCTAAAAATGGCATCCATCCACACTTCATACACATTAAAACTTGTGTAGAACCTTTGTATGACCAAGGGTACTTAATATAAACCAAATGGAAGTGCATACTCATGCAAATCTTCATTCCATTTACTACATTACTCATAATCCATTCTATTTACATTCTCAACATGTTTAAGTCCACTTCTTTACATTCACACATAATGTAACTTGTATGTACAATCACAACTCTTATTACATGTGTGTACATTAAATTATGGACTTACATCACATATACTTCACTTATGAATTCATAGTATAACTCTATTTACATTTCTATTTACATATATACCATTATACATATGCGGGGTCTCACAGAAGTTTCCTTGGTTTGGCAGGTTATTACAGAAGATTTGAAGAGGGATTTTCTGTGATTGTCGCTCCTTTGACTAAGCTCACATGCAAGGAGACTCCATTTATATGGACTGATCAATGTGAGCTCAATTTTCAAGAATTAAAGAGGAGATTAACAGCGACACTTGTGTTGACTATCCCTGAGGGATTATGAGGGTTTTCAGTGTATAGTGATGCTTCCCATCAAGGATTGGGATGTGTGCTCATGCAACATGGAAGAGTGGTCGCCTATGCGTCGTGACAGTTGAAAGATCATGAGCGAAATTATCCCACGCATGATTTGGAGTTAGCCGCTGTGGTATTTGAATTGAAGATCTGGCGGTACTACTTATATAGAGAAAAATTTCAGATCTTCACTGACCATAAGAGTTTGAGGTATTTGTCTGATCAGAAAGAGTTAAATATGAGACAAAATGAGATGGATGGAACTCCTTAAGGATTATGACTGAGAGATTCTATACCATCCAGGGAATGCGAATGTAGTTGCTGATGTCCTGAGCAGAAAGAGTATGATATCTGCTATGATGATCAAGGAATGAGTTTTATTGAAGCAGTTCACTGAACTTCAGATCAGAGTTAAAGAGGTAGATATTGGATTTTTGGCTAGCCTGCGAATAGAGCCCAAGATCATGGATCAGATTAGAACTAGGCAGCACGATGATCAAAGGTTAATTGATATGCTTAGCTAAGCTGAGCAAACTTCGCAGTTGGACCTCATAGTAAGTGGGAATGGATTATTGAGATTCAGAGGATGAATTTGTGTACGGGACAATAATACCCTGAAGAGGCAGATACTGAGAGAATCTCACTGCTCGCGATACACCATGCACCCAGGGAGTAGTAAAATGTACCGAGATTTCAGAAACGTGTATTGGTGGAGTGGTATAAAGCAAGACGTGGAAAAGTGTGTGGTCAGATGTTTAGTATGCCAGCAAGTGAAAGCTGAGCATCGAAAGCCCGAAGGATTATTGTAACCTTTACATGTGCCTACATGGAAATGGAAACATGTCACCATGGATTTCATTATGGGTTTACTGAGGACCCGAAGAGGTCGTAACGCTATATGGGTCAAAGTGGATAAACTGACAAAAAATGTCCACTTCCTTGCCATCAATAGCACAAATACTGTGGATGCCTTAGCTGAGTTATACGTCAGCGAGATACCTATATTACATGGGTATTACTTCTCGATTTACCTCCAGATTTTGGACCCAATTTCAGGAGTCCATGGGATCTCGATTGAGTTTTAGTACCGCCTATCATCCTCAGACAGATGGTCAGTCAGAGAGGACTATTCAGACCCTGAAGGATATGTTGATACGTGTACGATAGATTTTAAGGGATCATGGGATGATCACCTGCCCCTAACAGAGTTTGTGTACAATAATAACTATCATGCGAGTATTGGAATGGCACATTTTGAGGCTCTATATGGTAGGAAGTGTAGATCCCCTGTAGCATGGGAAGAAGTGGGTGACAGAAAGATAAATGCTCCCAAACTTGTTGAATGTACAGAGTGTGAAACTCATATGTGAGAGATTACAGGCTGCACAAAGTAGACAGAAAAGCTACGCGGATGTACATAGATGGCCACTCGAGTTTGATGTTGGTGATGCAGTATTTCTGAAGATATCACCGAGTAAGGGTATCATGAGATTGGGAAAGAAATGGAAGTTGAGTCCTCAATACATCGGACCATTCGAGATTCTTAAAAGAGTGAGAGAGGTAGCCTACAGGTTGGCATTACCCCCACAGATGTCCATACAAAAGGATATGAGCTATACTGAGGAACCCGTCCAGATTCTCGATAGAAAATAGAAGGTACTTAAAACCAAAAGCATCCCATTAGTGAAAGTTTTATGGAAACATCACTCAATGAAAAAGGCAACTTAGGAATTGGAAAGCCTCATGAAGGAGAAGTACCCCCATCTGTTTGATGAGTCGAGTTGAATTTGGAGGACCAAATTCTTTAAAGGTGGGGAGGATGTGAGAACTGAGAATTTTGTATACCCCAGTTATGAGAATTGTAATTTGGTGTATGTAATTATGATATGTTAAAGTACACACAAGTTTTAAATATGATGAAGTATAAGAAGATGAGGTTTTTAAGTCTTGAATGTGTATGGATTGAAATATGGACTATGGGGTAGATTTTGAGAAGTTTTACATTGAGTTTTCTGCAAATTGATACAGCAGCAGTACAATCTATGAAGGCCAGATCGATCTCCAATGATGAGAGATCGATCTCATGGCTTCAGAATGCAAAAAATGTGCAAGAACTGATAGGCATATCGATCTCCAAATGTTTATGTAAAGAGAAGATCGATCTCCTCAACGAGTACATCGATCTCATGAAGTATTCTGTAAACAAAAGATCGATCTTCTCAAGGAGCAGATCGATCTCATGAAGCAATTATGAGATCAATCTCACCCCATGACAGATCGATCTCCTAGACATAAAATTACCCCAAAACGTTCCCAAATTCAAAGAGAGATCGATCCCATCAAGGACCAGATCGATCTCCTATCTTCGGCCTATATAAGGACCCCTTTATTTTTTTGGAAATTGATCTCTCTCTCTCCCCAAATCGCCATTTTCGCAACCCTAGCTTTCTCTCTTCTCTAAAACCCTCATTTTCGTCCAAATCTCAGGCAGAGGCAAGAAGGAAAGTTGTTCCTCATCCAAAGGAGAACAACATACTTGAAAATCGAAGGATGAATTGAATCGAGGTGTGAATAGAGCTCTCTATAAGTTTTGGGTAAATTTCTAAGCTTTAATCTTTAATATTGGGGTGATTTTGGTGATTGTGACTATGAGTGTTATGATGAAATAGCTAAGAAATTATTAGAGTTGATGAAATTGTAATTTTGTTGGAGTGATGATGATATTAAACAATTTGTGGTAATTTTGGAATTTGGCTATAAATTGGAATTGAGGCAATGAGGTGATTTTGGCATAGATATTATGCATGAAACATGTAGGATTTGAAATGTAGTGGATGAGAATGTGGTTTATGATAGGAATATGAGAAAAATGAGGTTTGTAGTATTTAACGAGAATACAAGCAAATATGTGCTCGATGATGTGATTGAGATGAATTATTAAAGTTTTAGCATTGTTTGGATAGCCTGGGAGTTTCATAGAGGAGTGCGAGGCTAGTCCGTAGTTTGGGGGAACGATTGCACTATACGAGGTGCAACGAGGTAAGGGAAAACTTAAATTCATTTGTGTATGCGATTTTGTGATAATATTGTAGCATGAAATGTGATTTGAGAAAACAAGCATGTTTTTATGAGTTGTGAATGAGTTGTTGCACACAGTTTTATAGCTAGTTAGGGCCCAATTTTTATGAGGTGTAAACTACATGTGAAATTGTTTTACAACCATTTTGAGTTTATAAAGTGAAAAGTGATTTGGGCTCTACGTTAAGGCATACTGAGATTTGAGAAATGTGTGCGTGGTTTTACCGGTTTGAGCTCGATTTTAACATGTTTTGTGTTGAATACAAAACGGTTTTGAGATGAGTTTTATGAGAAAAACCATTATGAGCTTTACGTGAAGGCAAAACGGTTTTATATGATAATGGCTATTGATTGAGACTTAGGCGTGTCATGTTGAATACACATCGGGCCTTACTCTGGTAACATGTAAGTTCGGGCATTGTTCTGGTAGCATGTAAGTCTGATATTCCTCCGTTTTGGGAACGAGAGATGCCTATGTTCTGGTAACGTGAGATGACCCCCGCTCTGGTAGCGTTGGGTGGCCTTGCTTTGGTAGCATGTAAGTCCGGGCATTGCACTAATAGCATGTAAGTCTGATATTCTCCCCCCCCCCCCTCTGGTAGCATTGGGAGGCCTTGCTTTGGTAGCATGTAAGTTCGGGCCTTACTTTGATAGCATGTAAGATCGATATTGTGCATGAGGAGAGGCTTTGCTCTAGTAGCATGTAAGGTCGGGCCTTGTTCTGGTAACGCGTAAGTCCAATATACCATGTACACGACCATATTGTCGACGTTCCCTCTTTTGAGGATGCCTGGGGTGCGTACCCAGAGGAGAATTATATTGATGTGCCATGATGAATATTTTATCTGAGTTTTATTTACCTAGTCTCGTTTTACACATGAGATTGTGTTTGGTGGCTGCGCCACGTGCATTACTATTGAAGTGATTTTTATCACGTTTTTACGAGAAAAACAATTATCGCATCCTGATTTCCACATGCTTGTGACTGTGATTGGTATATGAGTCATGTACTCTAATGTTTTTACATGATTTTAGAGAAATGAGATAATAATGATGTTTAATTGTTTTCATGCTACACTTTTATTGAGTTTCAACTACAAGATAAAATGATTGTGTTGTGCAAATCATTATTTTGTTAATGAATCTCTTACCGCCTTAGCAATTTAGAAGCTCACCCTGTTTTATCTCCCCCCCCCAGATTTCTTCAAGTGAAGAGAGTTTTCCTACGACGTACGGAGTAGTGGCTAGTGGAGGACTTGAACTCCAGGCCACATATTGTGCTTGAGGTATATTTTAATATTTCATGTACCCAGACTGAAGTTGTATTTACAGACACTTGATGAATAATGACATATGGGATGTATTAGGAGTATTTAACTTTGAATTGGGGAAATGTAATTAGTATGATATATAAATATGAGGTAATGAGATCCTGAGGTGTAACTTTATAATTTATATATGATGATGCATGACATTGTACAGGAATGCACCTAGATATGTGTATCGAGCTAGAAAAATTTTAAATTTGCCATGTTTTCCATGCTTTCGGGGCGTCACACGTTGCTATTTTGATTTTGGATCTAATACCAAGCTTTCATTTTCGCTTTATTATTTATTTTTTCTAGATGTAAATCGTGATGCATTTTCTTGCGACTATGGGATTGCCTATTAACTTTGAATGTGATAGCAGCAAAAGTTGAAAATATGAGATAATTGTGAGTTTCTACTATTTGTTTTTTGTTCTTTGGACTTTTAAGTGAGTAATTGATGACTATTTAGGTTAATTTAAAGTTTAAATTTGGAATTTTTGAATGATTTGAGTCTTTGATCAAGAAAATAGAACTTTAAAATAAAAGGTTTGCTGAAAAACAAATTTAAATTTGTTTCATGATGTCTTTTGATATTTAATATTGATAAAGGTGAATTGAAGCTGGATATAAGTAGTTCTCTGCATATCATGAGTATATTTTTCCCTACGAAAAATTTTGGTCATGGTACCACTAAGAAAAAAGCAAAGCAGCTAAAATTTAGTTCATGATGTATGTTGTTTGTTGATTGCTTATTATATTTTATATGTTTTCATTACAATGGTTTCTTAGGTCTAGGTATTCTCTTTCTCTCCATTATTTTGAAACTTTAAAAGCTCGCATCTTCAAGCCATGATTGTTCTTGAAATTAACTTTCACTATTATTAGTACTTAAAACACTCTATAATATAACTGTCATCTGTTCTGCAACTGCACCTAGATAACCTCTCCAGGTAAAGTATTTAGCTCAAATTCTGTTTTTATCTTTATTCGTTATATTTGCAACAATTGAGTGCTTAGAGTTCAACTCAATTGATCTTCTACAAAAAGAAACAAGTTTGAATTTTGTTAGATCTACTAATTTTGAGGCTTTAAATTATATAATTTCCTTTCTTTGGTTTTAATGAAACTTAACAAAATGAGGTCGTTTCCCTCCTTCGTAGGAAGAGAGGTAATGTGCGTGCATGAAAGTAAGCAAAATACCAAAGAAAAAGTCGAAGCCATATTGAACTAGAAGCCAAGAGCAAAAAAGTTCGATCTCAAGGTAAAATTATTATTATAATCAATTTTTTATTATTTATAAATATTAAATTTGTTATTTATATGTTTTTATTATTGTTATTGTTGGTGATTATTTGGTTTGGTGTAGGCTAAATATGAACACGTTGGTGACAAAATAAAAAAGGCTTAAGGTTTCTGTGAAACAATTAAAACAATGTGATAAGAATCAGGTTATTTTCATTTTGTTATTTGCCTTTACTTCCTCAATAGTTTCTAAAATTAAAAAGGAAATAGTGCAAAGTGGAATAAGTGATTTAAAATGAATAATTAACAAAAATGCAACCCCAATTTTAACAGGTAATTAATCACTATTATTTTTTTCTGTAAACCATCGTTCCTCTCAATTACCTTTTTGTTATTTGCTTTATTTGTTTCCAGAATGTTCTTTGCTTCACTTTTGTTTTCAAAATCGCAAATATGAAAACTTGATTTTGGTTTTTGTTCTTTGTTTTTTTAATTGTAGTTGTTATGAACTATAGAAAAATTGGATCTTTTTTCAATGAGTAGTTTTAATATCTTTCTTTGAGTTTGAAATTTTTAGCTATGGAGTTTCCACTGTGGTGTGCAGATGTAGAGAGAAGCAATTAGGTAAATATTGTCTTCGACTGGTATCTTGCATTCTTTACTTTAAGATAGTACATATTTTCCTTTTGTATGTCTTGAAAGTTGAAACATGTCAAATGAAAATATTTATGATGTATGAGTTGCCAACTCATAAGGATAATATTATATTAATGGATGGCTTAGTGGATCACCTCCTAAATTTTCTGCACGGAACATTATCTAGATTCATTTTCTTTTATGGTAGATTTCATTCACTTTCCTTGCAGGGATATTGTAAATGCATTTTAATTGTTCATTTTTGCATGTTCAGTTTGGTATAGGTGTTAAATACATATTTTCCATAATAAGTTGCCTTCTTTTTCAACACCATGTGAAATATTTTACTTTCATTCCTTGCATCGCATTTCTATCTAAATTTAAAAGTAAATTAGGTCAAAATATATTGAATTTTTATTTAATTTGCAGAGTGCATACGAGATTAGAATCACTTTTTGTGACATTAGGTGATTTGCTTCATTATGCTAAATGCTAATCAAATGTATAGGCAAAGCTCATATAAAAATTTATTTGTTCATATCCAATGCACGTGTGTACTGTTGTACATATGTCTTATTTTAAACTTGGATCAAATTTAGGACAAAGAATTCATATCTAAGTAAATGAACTATTTAACAATCTGTTTATCATTTTGATCAAATTCTTTAAAAACTAAAATTTCTGATACAATTGCTGATTATGGTTGCGTGTCTTACTTTATATCATTCTGTCTTTGTATAGAAATATCTCAACTCTGGAAATCTTTGGTTTTTATTGCACTGTATTATTCTCTCTCTTATTGAACTTTCCGCTTAACTTCTTTTAGGTTTCTATTTAGACAATTTAATGCATTTGAAACACATCAAGATGGTCTTTGTTTAATGTTTTATTCATTCTTCAATCAGATCAAGCTGTTCTTTGGTGTTTACTATTTATATAGAATCATTTGTGTTGTTATTTGAATTGATAATTTGTGTTTTTATAAATATTCAGTTGCAGAAGGCTAATGCCATTGTCTGAGCTAATACTTTTTAAGGTTAATATTATTACAGCAATATCAAAATTGGAGACCGATATGAATTAACATTGATTACACCAACAACCAACAAAGTAAAAATTCTTTGATGCAAAGCTAGATTATTCCTCGACATGTGATTTTTATGCTTTTGTTTGCTCAAGCAACACATTTTGTTTTCTTTTGTTGCAATCTACTTCTAATCCAAGCTGTTCCTATACACATGTAACAGTATATGTTGTTTTTAATTCTTTTTGTTTTTGTTATCCTATTTGATATTTAGGTACTCTTAAACTTAACATATCTAGTAAACTTAAAATTTTAAAATTTTGAAAATCAACTCTTGATTCTCCAATAAATAAGGCTCCTCAAAAACAAACATTTCTTTCTATTACCAATAAATAAACAAACATTTCCTTTAAAAAAATATTAAAAATTAAAAATAAAAAAACAAACATGTTCAATACATTGTTAATAAAATTTTTAAACTTATCGAAATTAAAATAATGATACATATTTTTTAAATAATATTAAAAAATTTAAAATAAATAAAATGATATATATATTATCATTTTTATTTTTATTTTATTTGTATAATTTAAAATTTTCATTGATAATATTATAAGCAATAATCTTTTTTAATTTTTCATTATTCTTTTGAGTGGTATATTTTTATTAAAAATTACTCAAAGATTAAATTATTAAATAACTAAATTTAACTAAATAAATAAATAATTAAATTAAATTTAAAATTCATATTTAAATTTAAAATTCATATTTAATAGGTCCAAATTTCAACATTTGATCCTTATCTGAGCGAAGGCATACATGGCATTTTAATTTCTCATTAAAAAATCAGTGACAGTGACAATTATAGTTGTAATTACTAATTAGTACTAGTTAATATGGTCAATTGCTTCGTACTTGGATATTCCGGCTGTTCCATTTTACCCTTTTCAGGAAATCAGGAATCTTCTTTTCTCACGCGGACACCAAACTCTCGCCCCGTTCCTACGTGGCAATCAAACACTATATCATAATGCCAATTGGCAGAGAAGGTGCGTTGAGCTGCCAGTATCCTGACCGTCATTATTGGGAAGATGTCATCGCACCGCTCACATTTAACCGAAACGCATGTCAAAGGCTCCTTAAAGCGTGGCAAACCGAATTCTGCACGAGCGCGCCACCGTCAAGCGCAACAACACTTCCACGTCAGCTTTGGCTTTAAACCAACCAGTCATAACCTGCCACGCGTGCTTTCCTCTCCTTCCAGGAAAACGAAACCGTTGGGGAAACGAGTATTTCACATTTACCTCTTCCTTTGTCTCAGCAAAACAGGAATCTATAGCATCGGATTCATTCGCCATGGAGACCTCTGGCATTGTTTACAGGACAGTTTCAAGGTTGCCGACGATTAGAGTTGATATCGGTGGTCGGTTTTCCAGGGAGATGAATCTTGGTGTTGGAGATTCCAGGGTTTCGGTTAGGCCTAGGAATTCTTGTACGAGATTGAGTTGTAAGTTTTCTGATCCAGGGCATGTCCAGTATTATGTATCGTCAAAGGCTGGTGGTGTTGCGAAGAAGAAAGAAAAGGGAAAGAGCTGTGAGACTAAAAGCGTAAAGAAGAAGTTGAAGTTTATTAAGAGATTATCCAAGGACTTGTCCATGCTTCCTCAGATGGCTGATGGAGAGGATATTGAGATTGGATTGATCCATGAAGTTAAGGTGCGAATGATTTTTATAAGAAATTAATTTTCCGTTTCTTTTTGTTTTTACATATTTTATTGGTTTAATCTGAATAATTCATGACCTTTCTCTGATAAAATAGGTTATAAGTTATAACTGCTCTTTGATTTATAGCAAATATTGGTACTTTGTATGGGAATTAAGAAATATTTTTTGGGGAATTAGGATGTTTATGCTATATTTGATAAAAAACTTTTTTTTTTGGGTTCTTTTAGGAAGCAAGCGACGTTTTGCTGGCACGACTGCAACAGCTGAGATCAGAGCAAAAAGAGTTGAATAGAAAATTGAAAGAGGAACAAGCCCGTCTCCAAGCCACTTTGGAGGAATCAGAATCATCAGCTTCCTCTGAGTCAAGTGACAGCGAATGTGGGGAGGTAGTTGACATGAAAACCCTGAGAAGCAATGCTTTGAAACCATTACAAGACATTGAAACACCAAGTGACGAGGCTTTGAAACGACCAGAAGACATGGAAACACCAATGTTGACGGAGGAAGCAACATTGGCTAACTCACTTATTGAACTTGAAAACTCAGATTTTAGCCCCCAAATTCGGATACAAATACCTTGCTCTGCATTTGGTAGTGCATGTTGCAGTTCAAATGGCGTTGAGGATGATCAGCGTAACAGCCTTGAGGAAGTGGCATCCACCAAGAAGATTGAAATTTGCATGGGTGGCAAGTGTAAAAAGATGGGAGCTGCTGCTTTGTTAGAAGAATTTGAGAGGAAGGTTGGTGTTGAAGGCACTGTTGTTGCGTGCAAGTGCATGGGGAAGTGCAAGACCGCTCCAAATGTAAGGGTATTCAACTCCTCAAGCGGAACTGAAGCAAGAATCAATGAAGACTCTGTTAGACTTGGGATTAATCCTACATGCAGTGGCGTTGGGTTGCAAGACGTGGATCTGATTGTTGCAGATCTTTTGAGCAAGGACATGGTGTTAAATGTTTGATGCTCTCGAGTATTTGGTCATTTTGTTTTATTCTTTGATTACAGTCATGGATTTGACAACAGATGCGAATATGGGATATAGGGTAGATGTGTGATATTGGCTTGGAAGAAACTAGCTTTATTTCTAGGCTCTAGCCTCTAGCGATAATGTAAATGCAAATGTTTTATCTTCCACTTTCAAGATAAATATCCATGCAGAGATTTCAGTTTGCTGGATGAATTGGTGCCAAATTTCATATTTTGCATTTCTCTCGCAAAGCTGCCCGTCTTTGTTTAATAACTCAATTTAATTATTATTTTAAATTTAATTTATTTATTTTTAAATCAAATTCAAATTATTCAAATAATCAATTGATTTAAATTCAAAATATCTTTTTATATATATTTTTTAATATTTATTATTAATTTATTATTTTACTATTATAATAAATTGATAAATCAATTATCGAGTTAAATTTAAATTTATTTCGAATGGTTCTTATATTTTATCAAATTAAACTTAAATTTAAAAAATCAAACTCAATCTAATTCAAACTAAATTTTGAATTGAACTCAAACTTAATACTAAATCATATTAATTCGACTTAATTATATTCTTAATTATCATAGACCTAATATTATAGACCTAATCTCGTTGTTTTGCAAATTATAGTGCATATAATATTTGGCAATTGGGTACTGGCAATGAGCCCTTAACTGATTCACATAAAAACTCAGGCTAGTGCAAATGAGTACAGGAAACCAGAAAGAAACTCATGGCACCAATATGCCGCTTGATAAATTTTTGACAAGCTAGCCTTGTGAAATTCATATCAGCCAAGTATATACTGGTTACAACCACCGTATAAACCCATCACTTGAGATTTGAATGAAAATCAGATTCATCTGAAAGCAGGTTAACTGCAAAAAATTGCAAGCATTCAAAGATTTATTGTGTAGCTACAGGGATTGATAGAACAAAGCCCCATACACGTCAGACTACATTGGTCAAAGATTCTTCCAACTCGTTTTTGCAGTTCTAAGAAGCACATATAACCATTTCTTATGCGCTGCTCTACCCTCTCATCGCAAACTGTGAGAAGCCGCATGCATCAGAAAGCTGGCAAACCACAGATGTTATTCCATGGAAGGCTGCTCCAATCTTTATGACTGCCTGCCAAGTGTAAATAGAAGAAAATTAAGATACTAATATTCTGGATTAGAATAAATTTCATACAACTGTAAAGCACACGTGACCGTATTTGATTGTGATGTCATTTGGTGGAACTAAATTTCGCCTTGAAAAACATGAAATCAGCAAATACAACCATAACTGATCAAGGACTCTTGTATAAGGTGCTATTGCATCCCAGCTCCCCTTTGTCCCTCTCCTTTTCACTTCTGATGAATATTGGTTCCCAAAACTATTAATGCATCAGCAACGGCAATTCACTAACGAGATTTTAGAAATTCCATTCATATATGTATTATCTAATGAAAAGTATTAATCTAATTCCATTCTTCCATTATCATTATGATATGAACAAAAATTTTTGCAGAAGAATGATTATATAAATGATTAAGCAAGCTGAATCATTTACAAAAGAAGACATGAAGTTTCATCACGATGCAGCTAAATTAGAATCGGAATAACTTCACAAACATAAGATCCAAAATGCAGCATTGAAGAAATATTATTATTTTCCTACTAATATACTTAGAGCAAGGATTCTCATTCCACGGGAACGAAATAAATTAATAGCAAAAAACACCAGGTGGGTCTTAAGTTTCAAAATTATATATGTTTTCATTATCGATAAAGAGTGACAAAAATCAGCTGAAGCAAATACTTATTAACAGAAAACACTGCACAAAACAATCCAACATGCAACAAAGATAAAAACCTTACCGCTTTATTGTGTACAAAGCATTTTGCAAGTTTTCCCATCCTCAACTAACCGATTGATAGCATCCCTTAATTTCTCATAATCCTCCAATGTATTATAAACCTGATGAGAAATTCTCACATATGCTGTAATAAGACCATCCTTATCCCTCACTCCCTCCTCCCCATCCTTTGAAACCAGATAAAAAATTGGAACTTCAACCTCATAACAATCCCTCAAATGCGACCGCAAACTCAGCGCATCCTCCTCACTATTAAGACACAACCTCGAAGGCAAACCAACCATAATCATCCCTGCACACATCTCTGGAGGCGACCCTAGATTTGTTCCCCAAGACTCTGCCAACATCTTCCCCATCTTCACCACTTCATCATGGTTCCTCTTCATTATCCCATCAATCCCTCCTTCGAACCTGTTAACAAATTCCAAAACTGCAGGAACCACTAACTGAGAACTGTAATCCCTAGTTCCAATCCAGGAGCTTTCGATAGGCAATCCTTTTCCGTACTCATGTGAAACAACAGGGTGATGCACATCAGATGACATCGATTTCTTACAATATAAAAACGCTACAGAAGGTGGGCAAAAAAACCATTTATGTAAATTGCTAACATAAAAATCAGCTCCAACTTCTTTAACATCTACTTTCACGCTTCCAATCGAGTGAGCAGCGTCTACGAAAACCTGCTCTATTCCTTCCGCTCTACAAATCCTAACTAACTCTTTTACCGGAATAACAACCGATGGCATTGACGTAATATGATCAATAATCGCTAACCTTATCCTTCTACCGTTTGATTTTCCTTTCTCGATTGATTTTTTGAACTCGGAAATGATTTCTTCCTCTGAATTTACCGGGAATGGTAACCGTACCTCGATGACGGAGCCACCGGCGCGCGTTACGTACGCTTGGATTGATTTTTTAACGGCTTGAAACGCGCAGTGAAGCATTAAAACAGTGTCATTTTCCTGGAACTTACCTTCGGCGAAACTACGACCGATCTGTTGGAGGACGATGGCGGCGGCGGTTGTAGCGTTATCGACGAGGGAGACCTCGTCGACGTGGTCCGCGTTGATGAGGTCCTTTATGATCTTCCGCGACGCCATTATTCCGTTACGAAGGGTATTAAAGTAAAAAGCATCAGGTTGCCGGAGGAACTGGAGCTGCCACTGGCGCTGGGCCACAAGAACCGAACCGGGGCAGCTACCGAAACTCCCGTTGTTGATTCGAGCGATACGTGGCTGGTGGTGAGAGAACTCGTTCCGGATTTCGGATTCCGAAATGAACTTGGAAGAAATTTTGGGTTTTTTGGAGTTCCGGTTAGTCGACTCACCGTTTCGAGGATCTTCGTGCTCCATGGAATGAGGTAGGGAGCGAACGGAAGAAAATGAAAGGAAATTAGGGTTTTGTGAAGAAAATGGGCATCATCTTTAAGAACTCAACAGTTTCCAAACAGTACGAACTCAGAGTTTTTGTTTTTATTTTATTTTTTGTTTGGTTTTTATTAACAATAAAAAAGGTAATCTTATACATGCAGGGCAGGTGGACTGGAAATTGAAATGTGTCGTTATCGCCTAGTCCGACGAGAGATGCAGAAGAAACGGCGGCGTTTAATTTCCTTAAACAATTTATAAACATAGCCGTTAGATTATGAGAATATCGATTTGGGAATATAAAAATCAGGGGGGCAAGAATTTGACACGTTTGCAATATAGGCGTCATCGTCTCGATTAAGAACACGTGATAATCTCTTCTGTCAAACAGCCGTTGACCAATCAAACGAAGCGATCAAGCCAGCCAACCAGCTGTGAAAATCAAAATTACTACAGGTTGAAATGGGCGTGTTGGTGCACATCGATGGCTGCCAAATGCCAAGTTCAGTTGACCGCGAGCGAAGAGAAGAGACAATGGGCTATGTCTCTGGGGCTCACCTCATAAGAAACAAAGCTCGAACCTAACACAGAGACAGATCGGAAGAAAGAGAGAGTTACATAAAAAAAAGAGTCAAAGATTATTATGACTCCTAGTCTTTTGATATTCAAATGAAAGACTCCTTTCTTTCTCATTTCCTCGTACTTTAGTTATGAAATTTCCCTGTTTGCCTGTTAAATACATGAAAAACCCTAGTGTTAATTCTTTTTTTTTTTAATTTTAGATTTGGATTCCGGAATAAGGGATTGTATTGAAGCTTGAAGATACGGAGCCAAGGGATCAGTTCCTTTTTTTCTTTTTTTATCTTGGGAGGTGAATTGTGGTGATTTTTATGGGGTTCTTGAATCTTGATTTGCTGTGGATATATTGAATTGGGTTTCCTTCAAAATCCAATCTTGTTCTGTCCTTGTTTATGGGGTTTTAAGGTTTTGTTTTGGGTCGCATTGAAGTTTTAAAACCTGCTCCTTTAATTCTCTTCCAAGAGCTGGAATTTGGTCGGCATTTGCGCCGATGTTTCACTGTTCTTGATATCCAGTTAAGAAAAGCTTTCAATTGCAATGGCTACTCCACCACAAGCTTCTCCTGGATACTCTAACACTATTACTCCTAAGATGGATTCTGCTTCACCTAATTCTAATAAAAGTCCAATTTCTCTTGCTCCTCCCGCAATCTCATCTGGAGCACCTAGATTTCCTCCGCCAAATTTACAACAAGATCAGATCCCTTCGCATTCAATAAAGAATCCTACTATGATATCACCCGCGAATGGGGTCAAAAATGGAAGCCTTATTCCACATCTAAGTACTCCCCCTGGCCCTCCTGTATTTGCATCACCTGTCCGACCTGCTGCTGTGCCTTTCCGAACCTCTCCTGCAACTCCTCAGCCAGTTACTTTCTCATCAGGTTCTTCTTTGCCCGCATCTTCACCTCCCCAGTTTTCAAATGGGTCAGTTGAGCAACAGCAACTTCCCAGTGCTATAGAGGAATCTGTGCCTGATGGAGACTTACCATGCGTTTTATTCTCAGCTCATAAGGTATCTTTCATTCTCTATGGGTTGAAATGAAAAGCTGAAATACCTTTTACTGGTCCATTTTCTATGATTTTGCTATCATTGTCTCAAATTTCCTTTTCATACTTTATGATTATGTACATATTATTAAAATTTACAATCTATTTATCTTTGCAATTATATGCATTGTTTCTATTTATGATTCATTTGCCCTCCACTTCCATCCATTTTGTATATTAGGTGTTGAAACACAAGAAACAAGCAAATGTACCTAGTTTAGGTTTTGGAGTATTGGTTTCTCCTGGGAGGGAGACTTCGCTAGGTCCTCAAGTGATACAACGTGATCCTCATCGATGCCATAATTGTGGAGCTTATTCAAATCTGTATTCTGACATACTAATTGGTTCAGGCCAATGGCAGTGTGTAATCTGCCGGAATCTAAATGGAAGTGAAGGTGAATACGTAGCATCAAGCAAGGAAGAGCTCCGTAATTTTCCAGAGCTGTCATCACCGTTGGTTGATTTCATTCAAACAGGGAATAAGAGGCTAAGTTTTGTTCCAGTTACTGATTCGAGAACATCTGCACCAGTTGTTCTTGTAATTGATGAATGTTTAGATGAGCCACACCTTCAACATTTACAGAGCTCCCTGCATGCATTTGTTGATTATGTGCCACCAACAACAAGACTTGGAATCATTTTGTATGGTCGAACAGTATCATCTATGACTTTTCAGAGGAATCGATAGCATCTGCAGATGTAATTCCAGGTGGCACTTCACCAACTTAGGAGACTCTGAGAGCTTTGATTTATGGAACTGGTATATACTTGTCCCCTATGCATGCTTCAAAAGAGGTGGCACACCTGATATTCTCTTCATTGAGGCCATACAAGTTGAATGTTCCTGAATCGTCAAGATATAGGTGCTCGGGTACTGCAGTTGAGGTTGCTCTGGCAATTATTCAAGGACCATCTGCAGATATATCTCGAGGTGCAGTTAAAAGGCCAGGTGGTAATAGCAGAATCTTTGTCTGTGCCGGTGGACCAAATACTTATGGCCCTGGATCTGTTCCTCATTCTTATACTCACCCTAATTATCCACATAAAGAAAAGACAGCATTAAAATGGATGGAGCGTCTTGGTCGTGAGGCCCTTCAACATAACATAATGATTGACATTCTCTGTGCTGGAACTTGCCCTGTAAGGGTCCCCGTGCTGCAGCCTCTTGCAAAAGCTTCAGGTGGTGTTTTGGTTCTTCATGATGACTTTGGTGAAGCTTTTGGTGTGAACTTACAAAGGGCATCTGGAAGAGGAGCTGGTCCCCATGGTTTGTTGGAGATACGCTATTCTGATGATATTTATGTTACTCAGGTTGTGGGTCCTGGTGAAGAGGCACATATAGACACCCATGAAACCTTTAAAAATGACATTTCTCTCTGCATTCGAATGTTGAGTGTTGAAGAAACACAATGCTTTTCTATATCGATGGAGAATAAACACGACATCAAGAGTGATTTCGTATTTTTCCAGTTTGCTATTCAATACTTAAACGTTTATCAAGCTGATATAGCTAGAGTGATTACTATCAGATTGCCAACTGTGAATAGTGTTTCGACCTATCTTCAAAGAGTTCAAGATGAAGTGACTGCTGTCCTAATTGCCAAGAGGACTCTCTTGCGAGCAAAAAGTAATTCTGATGCAATTGATATGTGAACAACATTAGATGAAAGAGTTAAAGACATTGTTTTAAAATTTGGGTCTCAAGTGCCAAAGTCAAAGCTTTATCGGTTCCCAAAGGAAATCTTTTTACTACCAGAGCTTCTATTTCATCTTAAGAGGAGCCCACTGTTGGGAAGTATAGTTCGTCATGAGGATGAGCGGTCTGTCCTGCGGAATTTGTTTTTGAAAGCATCCTTTGATCTTTCACTTTACATGGTTGCCCCTCGTTGTCTGATGCACCGGGAAGGAGGCACTTTTGAAGAATTGCCAGCTTATGATCTTACCATGCAGTCTGATACAACTGTTGTTCTAGACCATGGCACAGATCTCTTTATTTGGTTGGTATGTAAATTAACCAATGTTATAGTTTTGGCATGTTATATAAATGCTATATTTGCTTTTTGGCTATTTTTTTCTTTTATGTTCATCTTTGAGCCGTAGAGTTTGGAATGCATGTGTATGCTATATGTGGTCCATTTTTTGCCTTATGATTGAATAGGAGATCCATGAATATATTTAGTTTGAAGGCAAGCTGCAAGCAAAGACCTTAGCACATTTGTTCCCATGTAACAATCTAGCCCTGGATGTATGCATTTTCATTTTCACTTTTCTTCCACCTGTATGTGATTTCATGTTATGTTTATGTTATGAGAGAAAGACTGGTGGATTACTTTGTGTAGAACTGTCTTTAGAATCTATACTTATTTTGTGGGAATAATATTGAACTTATTCCTGTGAACTGCTGGTTTCAGGGTGCTGAACTTGCAGTTGACGAAGGAAGAAGTGCAGCAGCTTTGGCAGCTTGTAGAACATTGGCAGAAGAGCTCACGAAGTTTAGATTTCCAGCACCTCGGATCCTTGCATTCAAGGTTCTTTCTTCCTTGATTAGTCCTAACATTCTATTAACTGCACATTGTTTTGTTTTTATTTTGTTAGCCATTAGACAAAAAATGAACCTAATGATCTGGTATTATTGCAGGAGGGCAGCTCTCAGGCCCGATATTTTGTTTCTCGGCTGATACCAACGCACAAGGATCCTCCTTACGAACAGGTAAGAGATATAAAAAATGGGGGCTACCTCTTTGCTTTTAATCCAAACAGGTCTATCTGTTTCTGTGCATATACACTGAAAAATGAAGGACTGCATATAGTTAGAAAACAATTAAGTAACTACTGCTTGATACTTGTGCAGGAGGCAAGATTTCCACAGCTTCGAACCCTGACAACAGAAAAGCGGACAAAACTGAAAAGCAGTTTTATTCATTTTGATGATCCCAGCTTCTGTGAATGGATTCAGAGTTTGAAAGTAGTGCCACCGGAACCAAGCTAAGAGATATTTTCCATTTTTTGCAGTTAAAATTTATCCAAAAGGAGGTCTAGAGAGTTGTATCCAACCATCATTTAGTGGAATCTTTCTGCTCTTCTTCTCCCTCCCTACGAGGGGAATGTAGCTCATTCATCTTTTCTTTATTTATTATTATTTTGTTTTTCTTTCCCAGCTCTCTCTTTAAAAATTTTTTCCCCATCTTCTAAACTTCAAAGAAACAGTTATACTTCATAGAAACTCCAAAGCTTAAAATTGTTGTTTCATTCTTTACTTGAATTATGCCATTTTGTAAATCTCTTCCAATCGGTATCCATGCAGTTGTTGTAGGCAAAAGAAAAATGCAGCAAGCAAATAAAACTTGAGGCGAGCTATGATCGCACTGTTTTAAAAATTATTTCACTAACAGATGTAATCCTTTAAGATTCAACAGGTTCTTTTGGGATTGTCTAGGAAGAGGAACAACAAGAAAGAAAAAGAAAGAAAATCAGTCCAGCAAAAGTTGTGATATGAAAGCTTTCTGTAGTCCTGTATTTATAAGAAAAATTATGACTGTTACAGAATTAGGAGAGAATGTTTTGACTAACAAATTAAGCAAAAGATCAGCAGTAAATTAAGAGAAAATCGGGAAGTTTCGAGGCAAGGTTAATGTTGAGTTAACATATTTTGAAATGACAAAACAAGTAAAATCAATAATATAGAAATGATTTAAAACATGTTTAAAGGTTATCAGTATCAGAAACTAAGTCTTTAAGGATGAGAGATCGATCTGGTGAGATGAGAGATCGATCTCCTGGGTTTTCTAGTATGAGAGATCGATCTCATGAGGATATAAGATCGATCTGCTAAATGATTAAATTCTCAAAGGATCTGTACAAGGTATTGAGGAAGCAAAGATCGATCTATAAGGGTTATAGGATCGATCTGTCTAATACAGGATGTTTATGAGATCGATCTGGTCTAGAAAGAGATCGATCTCCTCTAAAACAAAGGGTAAAGGCAGTAGATCGATCTGTAGATCGATCTATACTCAAACAGAGAGTTTATGATATCGATCTGGTATAGGAAGAGATCGATCTCCTCAAAGTCAGAGAGCTAAGGAGATCGATCTGAGTTGATTAAAGATCGATCTCCTCACTACGAGAATACTTGGTAGATCGATCTGTAGATCGATCTTGCCTCAAACAGAGAGATTGAAAGATCGATCTGCTTGTTCGACAGATCGATCTGCTCTAACATTTTCAAATTGTAAGATCGATCTCTACATATATGAGATCGGTCTCCTTGTTTCAAATTGCTTTGACATTGCAGGAATTTAAACTAAGAGATCGATCTGGTTAAGATTGGAGATCGATCTGGCATTCTACTGGAGGTTTCCAAATGCTCTTTCTGCAAAAATCTCAACCGGAAAAACAGCATTAAATACTCCAACTACCAATCCTTCAGTATAAAATCAAGCATTGAAGACACTGGAAATAGAGACACCATGTTGCACATTCTGTACATTCTGAAGAATTTATTTCCCACATTCCATTTGTCTTCAATCCTCATTTATTGATATTGTTGTATAAGCCTTTGTGCAAAAGCTATATTTTTCCTACCCACATAAAAAGATTGATCTTGTATTCATCCTTATTTTGAGAGAAAATAGGAGTGTTCCTCAGTGAGAAAAACTTTGTAAAAGTGTGAATATTTATTGTGTAAAAAGGGTAGAGAGGTTATTCCTTAATCTGAAAAAGGGAGTATGTAACACTCAGTGATAGAGTGAAAGAAAGCTCTTGACAAGAAGGTCAAGAATAGAGGACGTAGGCAAGAGATTGGCCGAACCTCTATAAACTACTGTGTTTGATATTTCTCTCCTTTATCTTCCTTTAATTTATTCCATTCTATTATATTGATTATTCATTATTTGCAAATTAGACTTAATTTAGTTTAAATTTGTCATTAACATTAGAAAATCGATTCACCCCCTTTCTCGGTAGAGCCAACAATTGGTATCAAAGCTAAGACTCTTTGATTCTAGAGGAATAACTTCCTAAGAGTTAGAAATGATCTAATGGTTCACAACAATGTAGCAACCAATCTAGTAGGAAAGGGGCATTCTACAGTTAAGCCTCCTATGTTCAATGGTGAACATTATGCTTATTGAAAAACTAGGATGATACTCTTCATTCAAGCAAATGATTATGAGTTATGGAGGATAATAACTAAAGGACCTCAAATCCCAACCAAAAGAATAGAGGAAAGAGATATCCCTAAAGAAGAAGATGAGTGGGATTCAAATGATGTAAAATGTGCTCAGCTAAATGCTAAGGCCATGGACACCCTATTTTGTGCTTTAGGGCCAAATGAATACAATAGAGTCTCCGGTTGTGACAATGACAAACAAATTTGGGACAAATTGACAATAACTTATGAAAGAACAACTCAAGTAAAGGAGACTAAGATAGGAATGCTCACACATGATTATGAGCTGTTTAGGATGAAAGAAGGAGAATCAATTAGTGACATGTTCACTAGATTCACTGATGTAATAAATTGGTTAAAGTCCTTCGAAAAAATTTATTCAAATATAGAAATGGTCAAGAAAATATTGAATAGCCTACCAAAATCATGGGAAGCTAAAGTGACTGCAATTGAGGAATCTAAAGACCCTCACACATTGTCACTAGATGAATTAATAGGATCACTACTCACTTATGAAATGAAGTTAAGAAGAAATGAAGAGCCACCCAAAAAAGTGGGAGTAGCTTTGAAATCTACTACTCAAGAGGAGAATAAAAATGAGAGTGGTAGTGAAGAAGATCTTGAGATGACAATGTTTGCCAAGAGATTTAACAAATTCATGAGAATGAGAGTAAGTAGTAGTGGTAGGAGAAACCACAAGAAAGATCAAGAAGAGTTAGGTAGAAAGGATACCATTGTGTGCTATGAATGTAAAAAACCTGGACATATTAAATTTAACTGCCATCTTCTTTAAAGATTCAATGATAGGTTCCACAAAAAGAAGGCAATGATGGCAATATGGAGCGACAGTGATAGCTCCGATAATGATTCGAATGAGGATAATGCCAACCTATGTTTCATGGCTATTGAGGATGAAAAGGTAACTTCAAACCTCATTGAATATTCTTTTGATGAATTGCAAGATGCCTTTGATGATCTTGCATTGGAATATGAATGCATGAGTATGAAGTACAAAAAATTGATATCTAAATTGAAGAAAGAAAATGAGTTAATGCTAGAGGATAAGTTAGAATGTGAAAAGAAACTAGAAATTACAAATCTTGAAATTTGTGACCTAAAAGAAAAAAATAGTAACTTACATAATTCTTTTAATAGATTTTATATGGGTCAACAAAAGTTAGATAACATGCTAGAAACTCAAAGGGTCTTTTTTGATAAAAATGGATTAGAATATGATGAAAAAAGTAAAGAGACTCATCTCAAAAGTTTCATAGCTAGAAAGAACATACATAAACCCTCAACTATTTGTTCACATTGTAATAAGAAGGGACATACATCATATAATTGCAATATGAAGATGACCACTCTTAGAGGAAAAATAGTAAAAAGAATTTGGGTTTCAAAAGAAATAATTAATTCAAAAGATATTAATGCTTTAGTAAAATGGATCCCAAAGGGATTAAGAATTGCATTCACTAACCCCAAAGGACCCAAGAGAATTTGGGTACCTAAGACATGAGTTTGAATTTTGATTGTAGGTGATTAAGCATTGCCACAAAGCTAAAACAAAGGAAGCTTGATACTTGGACAGTGGATGCTCAAGGCATATGACTGGTGATAGAAGCCACTTCAACTCATTTAAATCGAAAGTTGGTGGAGAAGTCACATTTGGGGACAACTCCAAAGGTCAAGTTGAAGGAAGTGGTTCAATAGGTAATGACTACTTTTCATTAGAAAAAGTGTTGCTTGTTAGGGGTCTAAAACATAACTTACTAAGTATTAGTCAACTTTGTGACAAAGGTTACAAAGTAGTTTTTGATTGCTTGAAATGTCATGTTATAGATCCTAAATCTAATAAAGTTCTTTTCCTAAGTCATAGGCAAGGTAATATATACATCGTCTACCTAAATGAACTTAAAAATGAAAACATATGCCTAATGGTAGACAAGAAAAAAGAACCTTGGTTGTGGCATAGAAGACTAGGTCATGCTAGCATGCATGTGTTATGTAAGTTAGCTAGAAAAGATCTAGTTATAGGATTGCCTAAGTTGTCTTTTGACTATGACAAAGTATGTGAAGCTTGTGTTAAAGGAAAACATAAAAGAACAACATTTAAACCTAAACATAGTGTATCAACCACTAGGCCTCTTCAATTACTTCATCTAGATCTATTTGGACCAACTAGAACAACAAGCCTAGGTGGGAAACATTATGGGTTTGTAATTGTTGATGATTACACTAGGTTCACTTGGGTGTTCTTTTTGAGAATGAAAAATGAAGCTTTAGAAAAATTCATTGCTTATACAAAAGTGACTCAAAATGAAAAAGGTTACATTATAACTAGTATTAGAAGTGATCATGGCAAGGAGTTTGAAAATATTGGATTTGATGAATATTGCAATGATAAAGGAATTAGTCATAATTTTTCAGCCCCTAGGACACCACAACAAAATGGGGTAGTTGAGAGAAGAAATAGAACATTAAAAGAAATGGCTAGAACCATGTTGTGTGAAAATAATTTACCTAAACATTTTTGGGCTGAAGCTATAAATACATCTTGCTATATCATTAATAGAGCTATGATTAGACCAATTTTAAAGAAAACCCCTTATGAACTTTACAAGGGTAAGAAGCCTAATATTAGTTATTTTCACCCATTTGGTTGTAAATGCTTTGTATTAAATAATGAAAAAGACAATTTAGGAAAATTTGATGCCAAGAGTGATGAGGGAATCTTTCTAGGATATTTTTTGAATTCAAAGGCATATAGAGTATATAACAAAAGAACATTGATGGTTGAAGAATCAATTCATGTAATATTTGATGAGTCAAATGATTTATCTAAAAATTCAACCAATGATGAGGATATTGTAATATTTGATGAAAACTTGAAAGAAATCTCAAACTTAGAAAATGATCTATTAGAAAAACTTGACATAAATAAAGAAGATAAAGAAGAAATAGAAATATTAGAAAGAGAGTCTAGAGCACCAAGAGAATTAGGATATGTAAAAGATTGTGAAATAGTAGGAGATCCAACTCTTGGAGTTAGAACTAGGCATCTCTAAGGAATGTGTGTCAATATATAGCCTTTGTATCTCAAATAGAACCTAGAAATGTCAATGAAGCCTTAGACGACAATAATTGGTTTTTAGCAATACAAGAAAAATTAAACCAATTTGAGAGAAGCAAAGTATGGAAACTAGTTCCAAGACTTAGTGATCACTCTATAATTGGAACTAAATGGATCTTCAAGAACAAGATGGATGAAAATAGTGTGATCATAAAAAACAAGGCTAGATTAGTTGCACAAGGCTATAGACAAGAAGAAGGAATAGACTATGATGAAACTTATGCACCGGTAGCTAAATTAGAAGCAATAAGAATGCTACTTGCCTTTGCATGTTATAAAAACTTCAAGTTATATCAAATGGATGTAAAGAGTGCATTTTTAAATGGTTTCATTAATGAAGAAGTTTATGTTGAGCAACCTCCCGGTTTTGAAAGTCATGAATTTCCTGAACATGTCTTCAAACTATCTAAGGCACTCTATGGTTTGAAATAAGCTTCTAGAGCATGGTATGAAAGATTGTCAAAGTTCTTAATAGAAAAAGGATTTCAAGAGGAAAAGTAGATACTACTTTGTTTATCAAAAATAAAAATAAAGATTTACTAGTTGTTCAAGTGTATGTAGATGATATTATTTTTGGATCAACTAATGAATCTTTATGCCAAGAGTTTGCTAAGATCATGCAAGGTGAATTTGAAATGAGCATGATGGTAGAGCTCATTTTCTTCTTGGGACTTCAAGTGAAGCAAACAAAGGATGGAACCTTCATCAATCAAGCAAAATATACTAAGGAATTGCTCAAACGATTTGGAATGGATAATTACAAACCTCAAGCAACTCCAATGGGCACCAACATCAAACTTGATAAAGATGAAAGTGGTAAGTTGTAGACACTAAACTCTATAGGTCTATAATTGGTTCATTGTTTTACCTTACTGCAAGTAGACCAAATATTCTGTTTAGTGTATGCCTTTGTGCTAGATTTCAATCCTCTCCTAGGGAGTCACACTTATTAGCCACTAAAAGGATCTTTAGATACCTTAAGAACACTCCTTCTCTAGGACTTTGGTACCCCAAGGACTCCACTTTTGCTCTTCATGCATTTTCTGATGCAGACTTTGGGGGCTGTAAAATAGATAGGAAGAGCACTTCAGGTACATGTCAATTTTTAGGGAATAAATTAATCTCATAGTTCTCTAAGAAACAAAATAGTGTAGCTCAGTCAACAACTGAAGCTGAATATATAGCAGCAGGTAGTTGTAGTGCTCAAGTGTTGTGGATTAAACAACAAATGAAAGACTATGGTATTGACATGAAGCAAGTCTCAATTAAATGTGATAATACCAGTACCATTAATCTATCTAAGAATCCTATTCAACACTCTAGAACTAAGTATATTGAGATTAGACACCATTTTCTTAGAGACCATGTTCAAAAGGGAGATATAATTCTAGAGTACATTGACACTTTACATCAAATAGTTGATATATTCACCAAACCTCTTGATAGAGATAGGTTTTGTGTCCTTAGAGGTGAATTAGGACTCATGAATGTTCCTTAAGATTTATCTGCTTCAAAACCTTGATTTCAAATTGATTTTAAATGAGTTTTCCAATAATTTTTCTGGGCAAAAAGTATGAGAGATCGATCTTCAATCACTATAGATCGATCTCCATACTTCACATGGGCCTAAAGCAGAAAGGTTAAGTTAGGCAGATCGATCTTCTCAACCATAAGATCGATCTCCTTAAGCCTTTGTAAAACAGCAGATCGATCTATGCATTCGGCAGATCGATCTCCTTAAGCCTCTGTAAAATAACAGATCGATCTATGCACTTGGCAGATTGATCTCCTTGAGCTTCTGTGTTTTGAAGATCGATCCTTTGATTCTGCAGATCGATCTCTTCATATCTTTGGAAATAACATATCGATCTGTCGCAGCGACAGATCGATCTCCTATGCCCTGGACTATAAAAACTGCTCAAAATCTCCAAAATTCAAAAATCTCAAATCCCTAACCCTTGTCGCGCTCCTCCGTCAATCCTCTCTCCCAGATCGATCTCGATAAGGCTTTTGTCAAATCTCTTTATCGTTTAGTGTTCCAGTAACCTACATTACTGATTTTTTTTCAAAAATTTCTTAGTTTTGTGCTGAATTTTTCACTAGGGCAATTCTAGCACTGTTCCATTGGTTAGGTTTTAGAGAACTAGTGCTTAGGTGTGTCTAGAGAGATTCTTGTGTCTAGAAAAATGCCTCGACTTAAGAGAGTTGGCCAAAAACCCCCTAGATCAAATGCTGATAGAGGGTCATCTTCCCAAACAGATCCTCCCTCTTCTGTCACCACCTTTAACAGGTGTTTTCAAACACCTGCAAAAAGAAAACGATATTAAGAGTATTTCTCGACTATGCCAATTAAACATTGGCGACCAATTAATTTCTCATTTCTAAATCGCATTGACTTTCCATATCTGTCAAAAATTGAAGAATTTGGTTGGCTTCCATTTCTTAAAATCAATACCCCATACCTCCAAACATCATCAGGGTATTCTTTTCTAACGTTGAACTCATCTACGACCCTGATGATGCCTGTAAAATTCTAGGGTTTAAAACTTATGTCATGTCTAAATCTATCTATATAGATACATCTATCTTAGCCCAAGTGTTCAAAATAAAAGATGAAGGTTTGACCAATGAAGAGGAAGAAGTCCCCTTAGAATTTAACCTTCCCGGGGATAAGGCAAGTGACCTACCGATGCACCCGAGGTTACTCCACCTTATCATCTCGTGGAATCTCAGGCCAGTTGGTACCCGTCACTCCACAGTTAGGAGATTAGATCGATTCTGGCTCCACCACCTTTACTTCACAAGTCAAAAACCCAATCTGGTCCACTTCATTTATGAAGATTGGCTGAAGATCGTACGCGGCTAGGCCTCCACCATAGTCTTTCCACAACTGCTGGCATACTTACTACAACGACTCGGGGTCGATTGCTCGTGTGAAACTGGTGAAGTGCCTTCCCCAAAGACTGTCTTAAACATTGGGACACTTCACCACATGGGATATTATAAAGATTTCCAAGGGCAATGGAAGAAAAAGCAAGAACAGCAGTCTGAGGCTGCCATGGAAGAAGATCCATCAGCAGAACCCACTGATCCACCTGCTGCACCTACTGAGGGTCCATCTTCCTCGACTGCTCAGCCCACTGCACCTGCACCATGGAATGGCATCGATTGTGACGATGATCATGGAGCTTAACCGGAAGATAGATGAAGGATTTGCAAACCTTCATGCCACACAGCAGGCCATGTTCGATGAACTGCAGGTTACTCGCACTCGAGTCGAGGAACTCATGGAGCGCTTCCCTCCTCAACCTTAGGACACACTTGTTAGGACTATTTTAGCTATGTTTTATGATTAATGGTTGTTGTTTGAAAACATCATTTGCTTGAATGCTCCATTTGTGAAATGACATAAAAATTTCTTTGAAATGTGAGTTCCTTCTTTTGAAATGCGTTATGTTTCGAAGGTTAAATTGTCATTTTACCTTTATTGCCATTGATATGACAAAAAGGGGGAGAAGAATAAGAAAATATGTTTTAAATGATTTAAAAAGAATAAGTAAATTAAGGGGGAGTAAAGGGGTCAAAAGTAAGGGGGAGCTTACAAAATTGGGGAGTTTTGTGAAAGCAAAACATAGTTTGTGCATTATGCAAAAGGGTAACTAAACATGTTTATTGAATAAGTTTTGTCATATCAAAAAGGGGGAGATTGTTGAGTTAATATATTTTGAAATGACAAAACAAGTAAAATCAATAATATAGAAATGATTTAAAACATGTTTAAAGGTTATCAGTACCAGAAACTAAGTCTTTAAGGATGAGAGATCGATCTGGTGAGATGAGAGATCGATCTCCTGGGTTTTCTAGTATGAGAGATCGATCTCATGAGGATATGAGATCGATCTGCTAAATGATTGAATTCTCAAAGGATCTGTACAAGGTATTGAGGAAGCAAAGATCGATTTATAAGGGTTATAGGATCGATCTGTCTAATACAAGATGTTTATGAGATCGATCTGGTCTAGAAAGAGATCGATCTCCTTTAAAACAAAGGGTAAAGGCAGTAGATCGATCTGTCGATCAATCTATACTCAAACAGAGAGTTTATGAGATCGATCTGGTATAGGAAGAGATCGATCTCCTCAAAGTCAGAGAGCTAAGGAGATCGATCTGGGTTGATTAGAGATCGATCTCCTCACTACGAGAATACTTGGTAGATCGATCTGTAAATCGATCATGCCTCAAACAGAGAGATTGGAAGATCGATCTGTTTGTTCGACAGATCGATCTGCTCTAACATTTTCAAATTGTAAGATCGATCTCTACATATATGAGATCGATCTCCTTGCTTCAAATTGCTTTGACATTGCAGGAATTTAAACTAAGAGATCGATTTGGTCAAGATTGGAGATCGATCTGGCATTCTACTGGAGGTTCTCAACGGCTCTTTCTGTAAAAATCTCAATGGGAAAAACAGCATTAAATGCTCCAACTACCAATCCTTCAGTATAAAATCAAGCATTGAAGACACTGGGAATAGAGACACCATTGCTGCACATTCTGTACATTCTCAAGAATTTATTTCCCACATTCTATTTGTCTTGAATCCTCATTTATTGATATTGTTGTATAAGCCTTTGTGTAAAAGCTATACTTTTTCTACCCACATAAAAAGCTTGATCTTGTATTCATCCTTATTTTGAGAGAAAAGAGGAGTGTTCCTCAGTGAGAAAAACTTTGTAAAAGGGTGAATATTTATTGTGTAAAAAAGGTAGAGAGGTTATTCCTTAACCTGAAAAAGGGAGTGTGTAACACTCAGTGATAGAGTGAAAGAAAGCTCTTGACAAGGAGGTCAAGAAGAGAGGACGTAGGCAATAGATTGGCCGAACCTCTATAAACTACGGTGTTTGATATTTCTCTCCCTTATCTTCCTTTAATTTATTCCATTACATTATATTGATTATTCATTATTTGCAAATTAGACTTAATTTAATTTAAATTTGCCATTGACATTAGAAAACCGATTCACCCCCCTCTCGGTAGAGCCAACAGTTAATTATCAAAAAATAATTAAATAAAAAAAGAAATCTTGTATTTATAAGAAAAATTATGATCGTTACAGAATCAGAAGAGAATGTTTTGACTAACAAATTAAGGAGAAAATCAACAGTAAATCAAGAGAAAATGTCAAAACAAATTAAAGAGAAAATCAACAGTAATTCAAGAGAAAATCGAGAAGTTTTGAGGTAAGGTTAATTATCAAAAAATAATTAAATAAAAAAAGAAAAAAGGGGTTTGCATCGCTTTTATCTTGTGCGAAGGAGGAATCGTAAGATTTCAATTGCGAATGGGTTTTCGACCCATTTCTCATGTGCGCACGAGACTTTCTTTTCTTGCTTGCCCTTTACAATCTATAAAAGAATGTTTATATAAATAAATTTAAAAAACCATTTGTTTATGCAATGTGTGATAAAAGCTTTTTAGAAATACCAACTTATCCAACAAGGTCTCACATATTTCAAAAAGACTATTTAAAAAAAGAAGAAAAAATTTTGTTAGGTTAATTATGAGCATAATACTTTGTATTTAGTGTCTTTTGGATTTGAACCACACTTAGAATAATAAAACTTATTTTTACAAAGTAATTGGTAAAAGTTTTAGCTTCTTAAACCAATGACTCTTTATTATAAAATAGAGAACTTATAAATCACACTATACCCTCACAATCTTTTATTATTCAACGTCGTTTTGCATTAATAAATCATACGCATCCCTGGTAATTTCATGAGTACTCTAGAAATTATACCACAATTTCATAGGAACAGCCCCACTCTACACTCAATTAAGAGCTTTAGTTCATCCTCTCAAATTCATTCAATAAAGCACTTACACACATAATAAGAATGGACAAATTTATTAGTGCTAGCATGAATAACAATGACTTCTTATTACCCATTGAATTTTATTCATGGGATCTCTAATTACAAAAGTTGGGTTACCATCACCATTAATCTCGAATTGGCTTATGTTTCATTCCTCTCGATGTTTCAACGACTAACTTTCTCCCTAAAGATTTAGATAGAGACAGATCAAATTCACTTTTGATTTCACATAATCAATTGATATAATTTCATCATTCAATTGGTGCTTAATCACATCATGTTTCAAATGAATGTGTTTATTTTTACCATTGAAAGTTTTATTCTTTGCAATGCCTATTGCCGCATGGCAATCACAATGCATAGACACAGAAGATGTTGGTTTTAAACCCAATAGAATATTAGCTAAAAGGTTTCTAACCACTTAACCTCATTACCAGCCAATTCCACAACTACAAATTCTAATTCTATGGTAGATTTAACTATAATAGTTTGTTTAGCTAATTTCATGAAATAACACCCTATTGACGGTAAAAACATAACCACTAGTGGATTTTTTCTCATCTAAATCTAAAATTTAATTAGCATTATTGTATCCTTCCAATACAATAGGAAATCCACTATATAAAATATCATAGTTCACGGTACCTCTCAAATATCTCATGAGTTTGACTAATGTAGTCTAATGATCATGATTAGGATTGTGAGTATATCTACTCAACCTACACACAACATAAGCTATGTCTCGACGTGTAAAATTCATTAAGTGCATCAAACTCCCAATATTTTGTGCATACTCAGTTTAAGCAACAAGATTTCTTTGGTTTTTCTTTAATTGAATGCTAAAATCATAAGGGGTACTCACAGATTTATCATCAAAATGTCCAAACTTCCAAAGAAGTTTTTCCACATAATGTCTTGTGATAGCATAATACTATCACTCATCCTTATGATTTTAACACCCAAAATAACATTTGCTCCACCAATATCTTTTATATCAAAATTTGAAAAGCAGGGAAACTCTTAGTCTTATGCACAATATCAAGAGAAGTACTAAAAATGAGCATATCATCTACATATAAGCAAATAACTACACAATCACCATCAACAAGTTTAGTGTAAACACATTTATCCACTTCAACAAAAGAAAACCATCACATAATAAAACTTTATCAAATTTCTCATGTCATTGTTTAAGTGTTTGTTTGAGACCATATAAAGATTTTAATAATTTACAAACTTTATTTGCTTGTCCAGAAATCACTCGCCTTCCATTGCATCATATAAATCTCTTCATCCAAATCACCATTTTTAGAAAAGCAATATTAACATCCATTTGGTGAATAAAAAGTTTATGAATTAAAGCTAAAGTAATCAAAACTCGAATAGAAGCAATTATCTTTACAAGAGCAAAAGTATCAAAATAATCAATATTTTATTTTTGAATAAAACCTTTAGCAACTAATCTAGTTTTGTATTTATCAATAGAGCTATCAGGATTATATTTTCTTCTAAAAATCCACTTACAACTAATGAGTTTCGTTCCAAGAGGTAAATCAATTAAAGTCCAAGTATTATTTCGATTAATAGAATCAATTTCAGTTTTTATAGCTTCTTTCCAAAATGGTGCATCTGAGAAGAAATGACATCAAAAAAAGTAAGAGAGTCATTTTTAACAAGATATGGGTAAAAATCATATTCAAAAGAATTTTCTTTTCTTTGCCTTTTACTCCTTTCCAAATCCTCAACATTATTTTCAACTTCTTTTTGAACAACGGGACATAAGAAATATTCTTAGATTTTAATGGATAAACATATTAAAAGAATTCAACATTTTTAGTTTCAATCACAATCAAGCACATCATTTTTCAACACAAGAAATCTATATGCTCCACTATGTTCGGCATAACAAATAAAAATGCAATAAGAAGTTTTAACACTAATTTTTGTTTTCTTAGGATCAGGAAGCATTACTTTAGCAAGACACCTCTACACTTTCAAATATTTAAGATTAAGTGGATAACATTTCCATAATTCATCAAGTGACTTACCAGTTTTCTTGTTAAAAATTCTATTTGTAAGTGATATGCAGATAAAATTGCTTCACCCCAAATATTATTAGGTGCATCATAACGAACAAGTAAAGCATTCATCGTTTCTTTTAAGGTCTTATTTTTCCTTTCAACTACTCTATTAGATTCTGACGAAGAAAGAGGAGTTATTTCATGAATGATTTCTTCTTTCTCGCTAAGTTCATTAAACACAGTATATTCACCACATTTATCTTATCTAACTATTTTAATCTTTTTATAAGTAAATTTCATCTAGGTTCATAGGGTTTAACTCTAATCTACTTTAGTTCATTAGTTTTAAAAATGGACATTTCGCCCCCAAACTTTTCTATTGTGCAAGACAAATTAGTCCTTCCATTAGTCAATTGTTAAATCAACAGTTAAAAGCTTAATGTTGAGACCATTTTACCCCTCAAACCATTTAAAGTGCATTAAATACTTAAACCAATCAATAATGAATAAGGAAATAGTAAGAGCTACTAGGCTTTGAAAGGTTAATTTTTTTCTTGTTAATTTATTTATTTATTTATTATTATTAATGAATAAAGAAATATTAAGCGCTACTAGGCTTTGAAAGGTTTTTTTCTTTTTAATTTATTTTAATTTATTTTTTTTTTTATTTTTTTATTTTTATTTATTAGGTATTGTACTAAGGAGCTCATTGTTGTTGTTTTTCTACTATGTATTGTTGCTAACTTTCCATTGATTGCCTTAGAAATATTATGCTCATCCATAGTCTTAAATAATTTTTAAGGCAATCGATGGAAAGTTGAAACTAAAATAGGGTATAAAAATAACAACAATGTGTTACTTAGTATAGTACCCAATAAATAAAAATAATAAACAAAAATAATAAACAAATAATAAATAATAAGTAAATAAAAAAACAAAAAATAAATTAAAAAGAAAAAAAATAACCTTTCAATGTCTAAAAGCTCTTTATATTTCCTTATTCATTATTAATTGGCTTGAGTATTTAAAGAATTTCAAATGGTTTAAGGAGTAAAATGGTCTCAACTTTAAGCTTTTAACTGTTGACTTAACGGTTGACTAATGAAAATACTAATTTGTCACGTGCAATTAAAAAGTTTAGGGTGGAGTGTTCATTTTTGAAACTAATGGATTAAAATTGGATCAAGGTCAAACCTCAAGGACCTTGATAGAATTTACCCTATCTTTTTATTTAATTGATTTTCTACTTTAGCTTTATATAATAAGAACATGTCAAAGGCTTCATCTTTATGTCTAAGAAAATAAACTTTAGTATATTTAGAACAATCATCAATAAAAGTTACATAATACTTTTTACCACCTTTAGTCATGGTTTGTTTCAAATCCCTAAATCAATATGTATTAAACTTAATAATTCAGTTTCCCTTTAAACAGATGTGCAAAGTTTCTTTGTTAATTTAGTTTCTACACATATTTAACATTTATCGATTTTTGTTTTATTAATACTAGAAATAAATCCAATAGATTGCATTTTATTAAGATAGTTAATGTTAATATGTCTTAATTTAGCATGCCATAAATAAAAAGAATCAATCAAGTAAGCAGAAGATGGTGCACTATTATTCATAACTTCAGAAACAATGAGTAGAAAGAGTCATTGATTACAGTAGCATTTCTCAACAAGCACATTATTCTTTGTTCTAACAATCTGGTCATATTCAAATGACACTTTAACCCCAGCCTTTTCTAATAGAGCCACAAAAATTAAATTTGCTCTAATGTTAGGCACATATAATACATCATTTAAAGCTAAGGTCTTGCCTGATGTGAGTTTGAGAAGAACTTTTCCTTGTGTAGCTCTAGAATCACCAAGATAAATATGTTCTTCTCCATCCCCCACAGAATTATAAGAGGTAAAGGCATCTTTGTTGGCACAGATATGTCTGGTAGCACCAGAGTCTACTAACTATTCTTTCATATTGGCCATAAGATTAGCTTGAGAAACGATTGCAGTAATAATGTATTCTCTTTCAACCAAATTAGCTTTTGGCTTAAAAGATTGTCATTTCTTACGCTCTTCTTACATTGAGAGGCTTGATCACTTGGCTTTTCACACACAAAACAAATGCCTTTTTTTCTTGAAGGAAGAGTGTAAGATCTGTATTTTCATATGTAACCCTTATGATTCCCTAAATATACATTCGTTTATATAAAATGAATCATAAGCGATGTAAGGTCCGTAAATCTGATGTACACACTTTAATATGAAGTCGTGATGTACACGCAAGTTTCATTTAGTATGAATAATAAGAAATGGACCTTTTGAAGTGATAAACGTGTATTGAATGCAAAATGAGTAGTGGAGTATTTGAAATGAAGTTAACATTGAGAATTTGAGATGAGATTGGCTAAGTATGGCTGCAGAACAAGGGGAGATCGATCTCCAATGCAAGGGAGATCGATCTTAAAGACATTTTGAAGAAGGAAATCGATCCCCAAACTAAGCCAGATCGATCCCCTATGAAGAACAGACCGATCCAACCTTAAGCAAATCGATCTCCTTAAGCCTCGGCCTAAAGTAGATCGATCTCATTTCCCTGCCAGATCGATCTGTTAAGCATTCTGCCTAGAAGAGATCGATCTTATGCTTTTCGACAGATCGATCTCCATAGCTTGAAAACTGAATTTTGAAAGGCTAAAAGCAACAGCAGATCGATCCTTCACTTATAGAGATCGATCGCATCAATGGAATTTCTATAAAACAGGCCTGTTGAACTGCATTTCACGGGAGAAACATCAAACCTTCCATTCTAAGCAAAGTAACCTAACTTTTCACCATAGGAAACCATCACTTTTCATACAGAATTTAGAGAAGTTGGTTTAGCAAAATTGTTCATAGTGGAAAGGAGAACAACTTAACCCAAAAACAAGTGGTGAAACTGTTTGATTGAAGGAAACGATGTGATTTCTTCAAATTTAGCTAAAAGAAGAAAAGTCCAGCTAGGTGATATTTCAATGCACAAATCTCATGTATGGTGAGCTATACAATTTTATGAGTTGATTGGTGTATAAATTGTTGGTTGAAGCATCTTAGAACATGCTTAATCTCCATGACCGTGAAATATGAGGAAAAAAGATGAGAAAGTTGAGTAGGCGTGGATTTAATGATGATTTAAGTATGAATAGATGTTATTAAGCCTATATTCATGATTGTATAATAGTTTGGTGAAATTCATGTGTTAGAAATGAAAATGGCTGAAAGTGAATATATGAGGTATTTGATGAAATGCCACAATGAAATAAAATCATGAATTTGAGGTAATATAAGCTTAATACCGGCTTAATACGAATCAATAGACTCAAGGAGTCTAAGAGATTCTCGAAAACAAGTTATATGCTTGAAATGGACTTATGAAAGAATAAAGTCCGATAATGGTATAACGAGGCAAAATGAGATATAAATAGTCAAACGCATTGATTTAAATATCATGCAAGTGAAATGAAGTGTATGACAAAATACTGATGTGTATAATACACAATTTTAGCTTCGGAATATATAATTGGAGTCGATAGGACGGATCACGAGAAGTGAAAGTCGAAGGAAAACAATTGAAGCGTGATTCGAGGTAAGGGATTTATGCGAGCTATAGAGATAGCTATACGTATGTTTTCTTACCTGCTGTGTGCGAATGTATGCGATAGATACATAGATATTGATATGTTTAGGTGAAAACTACGTATGAGAATAAGACTATAAGTTTGAGTTGCATTACTTCTCTGATTGTTATAAAAAGAGGTCTTGCAAACATTTTGAGAAAAATGATAATAGACGGGCTTTTGGTTTAACCATTGTATGAAATGTTTCTATCGAGTGATTGAAGGGAGATTTGCCCTCTCACTCATGACTATACATGGGGCCCCTTCTATTCCTTTTCTGTATGAAATCGTGCTAGAGCCTAGTGGGAACAGTATATTGACCAGCCCTACTCGCACGTAGTTTTAAAAGGATTTTTTTGAGAAAACAAAAGAGTGCTCGATGCCTCGGGTGATGCTGTGTGTTCCACTCGAGTTGCTCGCACTAGATTTTGGGAATCATACTAGAGCCTTCGAGTATTGTTGTGTGTCTTGCTCTGACTATGCTCGCATGTAATTTCCTAGTAATACCATGCTGTGTTATGTGTTGAGTAAAACCGTGTTAGAACCTTCATGTATTGTTGTGTGTCTTGCATTGACCTGCTCACATGTGGTTTATGAATGTGATGTGATGAGTACTAAATCGTGCTTGAGCCATCGTGTACTGCTGTGTGTCTAGCACTGACCTACTCGCACGAGATTTTGAGACAACGAAAATGGGTAATAAGGATCCAAGGGAGCACGATGTACCGTGAGCATTAGCCATGAGGTACGATGTGTCGTGAGTTGAGTATGAGCTGAATCGATGGTTGATCTGCCTCCCCAAGCGTAGGGTTCCCGCAGACCTGATCAGTGTAACCTGGAATTTGACTATGACCATGAGTCGTTTATGTATCAGAGTGATATGACATTGTCACTGCTGTGTGAGGTGACATATGTTTTCCCTTACTGTGTGTTTGAGGATATGATAACCCATGATTTTATGTCTCAATATATGTTGATTTACTAAATGTAAAGCATTTTCTATGTATGAACTGTGTGAATGATTATGTTGTGCGAAGTTGTGTGATGCTGTGTGAATATGCATATACTCATCTAGCGAATTAACGTTTTTGCATCGATTAAAGTTGTTTTAAGAAAGAATGCATATGTTTATAAGGAAAATGAATAAATATATATTTTAGCATGCAGATAGTGTAGTTATCTACATGTTTTCATATTTTTCTTGCTAAGCGTGTTAGCTCACCCCCTTATTTCCTCATCCACAGATATTACTCAGTAGTGAGTACATTGCAATCATCCATGCTATTGTGTTGCACCGGTCATCCAGCAGTATAGAGAGGCATACACTTAAGATGAGAAAAATTTTGTATCTTGTAAATTAATGCACAGTAAAGTTTATATTTTGTATTTTGGGGATGTATATAATTGAAACTGATGTAAACGTTTCCGCACATATATATATATATATATATATATATATATATATATATATATATATAAAAGTCCAGTTTCTATTATTCTCTATTTAAATGAATGTATTAAACTATAATGTATGAGAAATGGATCGGATGTTGACTCATAGCCCAATTGTAAGTGGTAAGATAAAGGTCACGGACTGGTATAGAGGGTCGTGACAAAGAGTTAGAAATTTTAGGCTTGTAATTGGGTTTCTTATTATCGTACCAACTTTCCTTCCACCAGGTTTGCCTTTATGATAATCTCTTTTACTTTGGCATCCTTGAGTTCCCTTCGATTGATGTCTTTAATTATGATGTGTGTGATTAAGTCAGCCTGGGAAAGTTGTTTATGCTTGTGTTTCAACTGTTATTTGTAATCTTTCAATGATTCAGGCAGCTTTTCAATCAAGAGGCCAACAACAAATTCCTCTTACAAGGTGATGTTTTCAGCTCTCAAATCTTTCAACAACTTGTGGTACTCATTAATTTGCACTTTGATATCTTTTCCATCCGTCATCTCCTACCTATAAAAGTTGCCAATCACGAACCTTTGCTTGCCAACGTCTTCAGCAGTATATTTGAGGTTCATGGAGTCCCAAATTTATTTGGCTTCCTTGAAAGAACAATAGACATCGAAAAAGATCATTAGAAAAATTACTAAAAATTGTTTATCTACAGACTTTGTTGGCATGTGTCCAAAATTCCAACTCTGCAGTTTGATTAGGTTTTGGATATGTTAAGGCAGTAACTACTCCATGCATATCAAACTCTTAGAAAATGCGTTCTTGAAATCTTTTGTAGTTCTGGCCATCAAAGATTTCAATCTTGTTGATGTATAGAAGGGTTTGGCATAATGCATGAACACAATGAAAGGAGTAGCAATAACAGGCATGGTAGAACCGGTGATAGTAGCAGACATGGCAAAATCAGTGTAAATAGCAGCAGGAATGGCAGAATCAGTGGCAATAGCAATAGCATTGATGTTGGTGCTTTCCATTGATGAGAAAATAATTCTTAAGATTGTTGTAGATAAAAGGAAAAAAATAGTAAGTAAATAAAACTTGAGGCGTACTGTGATCGTACAGTCCTTAAGGATTATTTCACCAACATGTGTAAGCTCTTAGGATTCAGTAGGCTCTTTTGGGATTGCCTAGGAACAAGAATAGCAAGAAAGAAAAAAAAAGAAAATCAACCTAGCAAGAAAAACAATAAGACCCGAAGAAACAGAGAAAGCAGAGAAGATAAGAAGTGAAAAAGTTATGATATGAATACTTTTGGTATCCCTGTATTTATAGGGAAAATTATAATCGTTGCATAATCAGGGGAGGATTTCTTGACCAGCAAATTAAGGAGAAAATCAGGAGAATGTTTGACCAATAAATCATGAGAAGATCTGGCAGTTTTTAGGTAAGGATTAAATACTAAAAAATCGTGTCTATCTCGCGCACAAGAGGGGAATCACTAGATTTAAACTGCAAATGGGCTTTCAACTTATTTCTTATGTACGCGCGAGGATCTCTTTTCTTGCTTGCCCTTTTATAAACCCATAGAAGAGTTTAATACATAAACATTTAAGAAATTATTTGTCTATGCAATGCGTGATAAAAGTCTTTTTTGAAAAAACCAAACTATCCAACAATAGTTAAGCAGCACAACATGTGTTTAGTCATGGGGAAAGTCTAAATCAGAGTCTAAACAGTTTTTCCTTTGGCTTTGTGGATAGAAAAATTAAGGTAGCAGATAACAGATAATTTTATTCGATGCAAATTGCAATCAAGGTTTGTAATTTCTTTGGCATTGGTGACCAACTTTACAAATCAAGAGAATAGATTTGGCAATTCATGTATAAAATTTATATTTATGTTATATAAAATTATGTTACTTTCGTGTAAAATATGAAAATTTTCTATTAAAATTTGTATTAACAAGTTAAATATAAAACATATTTTTAGTTTTTACTAATTTTTAATTCATGTTACTTTCAAATTATTTATTTATGTCGTTTCTAATTATACCAAGCCTATGAGAGAGAGCATGTATTTGGTGTCCACTGACCAGTAATTGTCCTTAAAAGCTCTTTCGACCTTTTGAAATTGTAAATTTGGACAATATCTTAACCCAAACTGAAGTTTCAACAGAAACACCAAGATTTTCATACATTTCTTAAACTAGTATAATTCAAATAACGATTTTGCAACTCAACTCAATTAAAAAAAAAAACCCTTTTTATAGTTGTGCTTAGCATTTTCAAGGGTACAATTTAACATTTTAGCAAGTAGTTACTTCTCCACTTAAGAGAGTAGTAACTAAGATATTTTATACTCAACAAATTATTTGAGTTTAGTTCATGCATAATTTAATTTCTGTTAAGTTGTATTTGAATTGAATTCGAATTCAAATAGATTAGATTGCATTATTGAAATATTTGAGTTTGAATATTTTAACATTCGACTTAAGTAGTTCGTGAGTCTTATAAATTTTTTTTAATATATATTTTTATTATTTAATTATTAATTTGTAATTTTATTTTTAATTTTTTTAAAAAAATATAATTCTAACTTGAATTCAAGTAGGAAAAATGAAATGTGAAATTAAGTAATAAAATTAAACTAGTTTTTATTTGATAAATAAATCTATTTGAGTAAGCTCAAATAATCTAATTTTTATTTTAAGTCAAAATGGAAATAAAAAAAATAAAAATTCACTCAACTTAAACCAAATTTTGAACTTCGAAAATTTGAATCAAGTTCCATCTTATCACAATTTCTCATCGATTCCCACCGTCCGAGAGGAAAAAAAAGGAAAACTAGTATTGTTGGTGGAATACTAGTGTCACACCCTCGTGAGCTGGATGCGCGCGAGGCGCGCGAGATGTGCGCGGGGCACCCGATGTGTGCGCGCGGGATGCGAGATTGTGTGCAAGCTAGCACATGGTGGCATCGATCAGGCCTTGGATGGGGGCTTGACATCGAATGGCAGTTGGCTGCTGTCGAATTTGCGTGGGGCGGACTTCATGCTTGATAGGCATTGAAGGAATTAACGAGCACTGAATGCGGATTGATATGCGTCAGGCGGATTTTCAGGAGCGCATCAAGGCTCATTGATGGACAAACATGATTGTGGGGGATTGAGAGGATCTCAGGAGAATCCGTGAGAATTCAGCATGATCTGCGCTGAGACAGTTGACTTGTCATATGTGGGGCGAGATCTCTGGAGGCAATCTGTCCGTAATTATAGGGATTTAATGCATTAATGCTTTCCTTTTCTGGCTGGGGGTGTCAGCCAGTGCTTGCCTATATAATGTTGGTTGTGAATGGCAGTGAGACACAGACCTCCTTGAGTGAGTTGTTGTTGTGTCCCTGCAGTAGACATATTTCTTTTGTAAAGTGTGAATATAAAGGTTGGGGATTCCTGTAAGTGAGTGTTTTCTTGCAGATTGACCCTGTTGCTTGTGTTTGTATTCGATTGAGTGTTGGTTGGCTGACTAAGTGCGAGACTTAGTGCCATCACGAGGTGCAGAAAATCATAATCCAAGATAACCCCGTGACAGTTTGGTATCAGAGCCAGTGTTTCGATGGCCGGAACGTTGAGCGAAAGAGTTGTCGTCCTTAAGGAGTTGATCGGTGGGCCTACGCCAGACGCTACCTCACTCTCGGAGCAAGCTGCGCTCCATTCGTAAGCCATTGCAGACCTTCATCGCGCGATGAGTGACTTCCAGAGTGATCTCACTGATCGCGTCACTGACCTGTTGGAGCAGATCCAATCACTGGCAGATCGAGTTGGTGACATTGACACGGATGTCAACCTGTTGAAGGTAGCTGTTGGTAACTCGCAGCATGGCGGAAACAATGGAGAGAAACCGCCATCCAAATTGAAGGTGCCCGAGCCAAAGCAATTCCAAGGGAGTCGAAATGCTAAGGAGCTCGAGAACTTCATTTGGGACATGGAGCAGTATTTTAAGGCTGCTCGAGTCGATATGAATGAGTAAGTTTCCATCGCGAGCATGTATCTTGGCGGCGATGCGAAGCTCTGGTGGCGAACTCGGCTCGATGATGATGCGGGCAATGGGCGCAACCCAATCCAGACGTGGGATGCGTTGAAGAAGGAGTTGAGGGATCAATTCCTTCCCATGAACACAGCGTGACTAGCGAGGGAATCGCTTAAGAAACTGAAGCACATAGGAGCTGTACCGAATTATATCAAGGAGTTCAGTTCCTTGATGCTGGAAATCAACAATATGTCCGAGGAGGATCGGGTCTTCAATTTCTTGTCAGGGCTCCAGCCTTGGGCATAGGCAAAGTGGAGGCGACTGAAGGTGACGGACCTGCCTTCAGCCATTACAACAGTAGATAGCCTCAACGATTTTAAACATGGAGCTACTTCCTCCAATGCTGACAAGAAGAAGACCAGAGTTGAGGGGAAACGGATCGAGAGGCAAGGGCGGAAAGGTCGGTGGGATAAGAAAAGGGATGGTGAGTCATCAAAGCCAAAGGGGACGGATCCACCCTAAGGCAAGAAGACAGGGTGCTTCCTGTGTGATGGGCCTCACCGTGCGAGAGACTGTCCTCGAAGGGAGAGACTATCTGCCTTGATTACTAAAGAGGATTCAGAGTCAGAAGAGAACCCTCGACTCAATCTGTTGCGACTACTGAATGCCATCACCGTAGACAAGCGGACTATCTACAAAGGCCTGATGTATGTGCCAGTGTTGGTGAATGGACGAGTTGCGCGCGCGATGTTGGACACCGGCGCGACCAACAACTTCATAGCGCAGCGAGTAGTAAATCGGTTTGGACTAGTTTTATCCAAGAGTTTTAGCCGAATTAAGGCAGTTAATTCGGGAGCTCAGCCAATACAAGGTGTCACGATAACAGTGTTGAGAGTGGGTGATTGGGAGAAGTCATGTTCTTTCATGGTCGTGCCCCTTGATGATTTTGAGATTATACTCAGAATGTAATTCTTTGTAGAGGTAAAGGCCATGCCTCTACCTAGCCATCACGGTTTATGGATTGGTGATGAAGGGTACCCGAGTTTTGTCCCAGCAGAAAATGAGGGACGAGTGGCAGAGAAACCATTGATGCAATCGGCTTCGCAGCTCAAGTCAAGAGTAAAGCGTGGCGAGACGACTATGCTTGCAGCTCTGGTTGAGATCAAACCAGACCATGTGGTGGATGTGCCTGACTGCATCGTGAATGTGCTCGAGGAATTCAGCGATGTGATGCCACCCGAGTTGCCCAAGGAGTTACCACCATGGCGAAATGTTGACCACCGAATCGAGTTGGAGTCGAGAGCGAGACCACCAGTAAAGGCACCCTATCGGATGCCCCCACAAGAGTTGGCAGAGTTGCGGAAACAACTTGATGAGTTGCTGGAGGGCGATCTCGTTCAGCCATCGAAGGCCCCATATGGTGCCCCTGTGCTCTTTCAGAAGAAGCAAGATGGGTCCCTTCGAATGTGCATGGATTACCGGGCGTTGAACAAGGTTACAATAAGGAATAAGTATCCTATACCAAATGTAGCATATTTGTTCGATAAGTTGACCAAGGCAGCCTATTTCACTAAGCTAGACTTGCAGTCAGGGTACTAGCAAGTGCGGATAGCCCCCGAGGATGAATTAAAGACGACCATGGTGACGAGGTATAGTTTGTTCGAGTTTTTGGTAATGCCTTTCGATCTAATAAACGCCCCAGCTACATTCTGTAACCTCATGAACGACGTCCTGTATGAATACTTGGATAGCTTTGTTGTGGTGTACCTGGATGATATTGTTGTGTACAGTGAGACCCTTGAGGCACATGTGGAGCACCTTGGGAAGGTGTTCGCTAAACTGAGGAAGCACTCATTGTATGTCAAGAAGGAAAAATGTGAGTTTGGCATGCAAGAGATCTTGTTTCTCGAGCACAAGGTGAGTAAGGGAATGATCCGCATGGATGAGCAAAAAATTCAGGCGATTGTGGAATGGTCCTTCCCGAAGACAGTGTCGGAGTTGAGATCTTTTCTGGGCTTGGCTAACTACTATCAACGGTTCATCGCGAGATATTTCAAATTGTTTAGTCCCCTCACAGATTTGTTGAAAAAAGAGAAACCATGGGAGTGGACAGTCGAATGTGAAGAAGCCTTCGAGAAAGTTAAGGAGGCGGTGACCTATGAGCCTGTGCTCAGATTGCCGAACTTTGAGGGTCCTTTTGAGGTACACACAGACGGCTCGGATAAGGCTATAGGGGGAGTGCTGGTCCAAGAGGGTCACCCCATAGCCTATGAAAGTCGAAAGTTGAAAGAAGCAGAGTAGCGCTACTCGGCGCATGAAAAGGAGATGACTGCGGTGATTCATTGCCTGAGTGTCTGGAGGTACTACTTGTTGGGAATCAGGTTCATTGTGGTGACGGATAACGTTGCCAACACTTTTTTCAAAACACAGAAGAACCTGTCCGCCAAGCAGGCAAGGTGGCAGGAGTTTCTTGTCGAGTTTGACTTCACTTGGTTGCATCGTGCGGGACGAGAGAACTGGGTGGCTGATGCGTTGAGTCGGAAGGAGGTACAGTCATTTGTAGCTTCTTTAACTCTGGTCCATTTCGATTTTGCTGAGCGGATTAAGCTAGCTGTCAAGGTAGATGTTGCCTATTGCAAGACAAGGCGACAAGTCTTAGATGGTATTGTTCGGAAGTATTAGGTCAAAAATGATCTCCTCTATACAAAAGGAGGTAGATTATATGTCCATAAGGGGGGATTGAGGCGCGAGTTGTTGAAAGAGACCCATGATCCGCAATGGGCAGGACATCCGGGTATGGAAAGGATGTTTGCTCTAATATCAAGAAGTTATTTCTGATCGAAGATGTTGGAGGACATTGAGCTATATGTCCGCACTTGTCTAGTGTGTCAGCTAGACAAAACCGAGAAGAGGAAGCAGGCTGGGTTGCTTCAACCGCTACCAGAGGGACCTTGGGAGTCTCTTTCTATGGATTTTATAGTAGGCATGCCAGTGGTAGATGGAATGGGATCCATCTTGGTAGTGGTCGATCGTTTTCTCTAAGTATGCAGTCTTCATTGCAGCGCCTCAAGTTTGTACTGCAGAACTAGCCGCGGAGCTGATGTTCAAATACGTGGTGAAAGTATTTGGGCTCCCTAGAGACATTGTGAGCGATCGAGATGCTCGGTTCACTAGTAAATTCTGGACGATTTTGTTTAAACTGCTGTGTTCAGAGTTGAAGTTTTCCACTGCAAACCACCCACAAACAGATGGCCAGACGGAGCGGGTGAATGCTTTGGTGGAGGAATACTTGCGGCACTATGTGACCGCCAGTCAGCGAAATTGGTTAAGTTTACTTGATGTTGCCCAATTTTGCTACAATCTGCATAAGTCTTCTGCAACAGGTTTGAGCCCTTCGGAGCTAGCATTCGGGCATCAACCTTTGACACCTGCCGAGGTAGTCAAACAGCAAACGCAAGGAAGCTGCCCAGCTGCGTACAGATTTGCTCGTGATAAACAGGAGCTCATCGATCAGGCACGGGACAGCTTGGCTATGACACGCAGCGGATGAAGGAGTATGCAGATAGACATAGACGGCCATTGGAGTTTCAAGAAGGGGACCTTGTGCTCTTGAAACTGACACCTCAAATATGGAAGAAGGTGACGGACAAGCGATACCATAAAGGTCTTGTCCAGAAGTATGACGGGCCATTCAAGGTAGTTAAGCGAGTTCGGAATGTGGCCTACTGGCTTGAACTACCAGCAAGTACGAAGATTCATTCGACATTTCATGTAAGCTTCCTTAAGCCATTTCATCAAGACGAGACGCGTGAGCAAGGGAAGAGAGCTCTTCCAACTGTCCGAAAAGAGTTCCAAAAGAAGTTGAAGGAGATTCTCGCTCACAACACTCAGGGCGCGAGCAGCAAAAATAGGCGCACTGATTTTCTTGTTCGATGGGAAGATGAAAGTGAGTCATAGGAAAGGGACGTGACACTATGGCAGTTTGAAGACCAGGTGCAGGCGTACTTAGAAACCTCCCGACGAGGACGTCGGCTCCATCCGGCGGGGGAGAGTTTGTCACACCCTCGTGAGCTGGATGCGTGCGAGGCGCGCGAGAAGTGCGCAGGGCGCGCGATGTGCGCGCGCGGGATGCGGGATTGTGCGTAAGCTGGCACATGGTGGCATCGATCAGGCCTTGGATGGGGGCTTGATATCGAATGAGAGTTGACTGCTGTCGAATTTGCGTGGGGCGGACTTCACGCTTGATAGGCATTGAAAGAATTGACGAGCACTGAATGCAGATTGATACACGTCAGGCGGATTTTCAGGCGCGCATCAAGGCTCATTGATGGACAAACATGATTGTGGGGGATTGAGAGGATCTCGGGAGAATCCGTGAGAATCCGGCATGATCCGCGCTGAGACAGTTGACTTGCCATATGTGGGGCGAGATCTCTGGAGGCAATCTGTCCGTAATCATAGGGATTCAGTGCATTAATGCTTTCTTTTTCTGGCTGGGGGTGTTAGCCAATGCTTGCCTATATAATGTTGGTTGTGAATGGTAGTGAGACACAGACCTCCTTGAGTGAGTTGTTGTTGTATGCCTGTAACAGACTTATTTCCTTTGTAAAGTGTGAATATAAAGGTCGGGGATTCCTGTAAGTGAGCGTTTTCTTACGGACCTGTTGATTGTGTTTGTGTTTGATTGAGTGTTGGTTGGCTGATTAAATGCGAGACTTAGCGCCATCACGAGGTGCAAAAAATCATAATCCGAGATAACCTCGTGACAACTAGTATAACAGGGGTGGCTGGAGCCGCATCCACGGCTGTTGGGTTTGGGTCACTGCTGGTCGGGTTGGTTGGCACAGTAGAATCAGAAGTTCGTCGGTAACTGACGGGCATGAGCAGTGACAAGAACTATTTACCCACAAAACGGGTCCCAAAAAAATTAAATTATAAACGAATTTCGTTTCTTTCCTTGTAAAAAAATCCAGGGTTTTACATATAATTTATCAGCCCCTCCGCCCATCTTCTTTCTTTCTTTCGCTGTGTCGAGAGAGATAGCAAACGCAACCAAAGAACCTACCACCATTCATTTCTTGGTAAGATTTCATATCTTCCCTTGCTTCCATTTTTATTTACTTTCCCAGTTTTTCATTTCTATTTTCTTTTCCCACTTCGTAAATTTTTATCTGCTATTTACTTCTAATTCTATGATCTGACAATAATTAAGCATTTTTACTTTTATGGGTGATTTATGGTTACCACATCTGAACTTCGGTGTGAATGCATGCATCCTTCACTTGTTTCTGTTTTCTTAAATTGTAAAAGGGTCTTCCAACTGTCCAGGAAAAATCACTTTTTATTCGGCGGGTGGTAATAGTTTTGTCTTTGATATGAAAGGTGGTCAACACGGTAAAGGAAATGGGTCATTGCTTCTTTACCAATCAATATGCTTGTTCTCCCATGATTTTTTTTAGCTTGTTCAGGGCCCGCTTAAACTGATTCTTAAGTAATTAAGTTGATAACTATAATAATCTGTGTAATTACTAGGGTAGCGGCTTTATTTTGCCTTAATGGAGATATTGGCATTTAAAACTGATTGGGATGTACTGTTTATAATTGTTCTAATTTAATGTTTTATTTTGTTTGTACTTGAAGTTGATGATATGGCTGGAGGGGAGCAGAAGCAGAAAAGTTCTGGAGGTGGTAAGTAATTTTTTTTTTTTTTTTGGCTCGGGTTGATTGGATTTCATCATTAATGTGCCATAAAGGTTTGGCGATTTCTAAATTTGCAATGTTGTGTTGTTGATATTTTAGGAGGGAAAAAGAAGGAAGTGAAGAAGGAGACTGGTTTGGGTCTCTCCTTTACCAAGGATGAGAATTTCGGGGAGTGGTACTCTGAGGTATATTTTGTTGCAATGGTGCAATGACTTGGTGCTTGTTATATTATGGTTTTGGGATATTAAATTATATCATCATTTTGGCTTTTGTAGGTTGTTGTCAATGGTGAAATGATTGAGTACTATGACATTTCTGGCTGTTATATTCTGAGGCCATGGGCAATTTCAATTTGGGAGAACATGCAAGTGAGTCATATGATGTTTATACTCATATTGCACTTTAATTAGCAAATAAGAAGTGTTTATTAATTACAAGTAAAAAAATGGTTATGAATGCTATTCCTCTATCTTTATTTTCTTTCTGTTTCCTTTCATGGTTAACTTATCGATCATCTTAAAATGTAGACATTCTTTGATGTGGAAATCAAGAAAATGAAAGTCAAGAACTGCTATTTCCCACTCTTTGTATCTCCAGGCGTTTTGCAAAAGGAGAAGGATCATATAGAGGGTTTTGCTCCAGAGGTGAGAACTAAGTTTTTTCCCTACATAATTGACCTTGTGGAATGCTCCTTAGATTGAAATTGTTGTTTTCTTTATTTATCAAAATTTTTGAAGCCATTTGAAACTCATTTTGTTCCTAAACTTTTTCCGCCCTGTTTTTGACGATTTACTCCATTCTGTGAAAACCCATAGTTTAGTTCTTATCTAGGGTTCCAAATTGGAGTTAGTTTTTATCTAGGGCTCAAAATCGGAGTTGGTTTTTATCTGTGGCTCAAATTGGAGTGGTTTATTTATTTATTTATTTATTTAATCTGGGGCTTAATTTGGAGCAAGTTATTCCACTTTTGAGTAAGATACTGTCATAGATATGCTGAAAAATTGCAATATTTCAATGTTTTTAGGCCTCTTAGCACTGGACTTACACAACACTTATCTTTAAGTTTTATACCTTTTTTTTTTACTAGAAATGTTATGTTATTTAATGAAAAAAATGACCTGTGAATGGGTTTGTGATCCTGGTATAATCAGGTTGCTTGGGTGACCAAATCTGGGGAGTCTGAGTTAGAGGTGCCCATAGCAATCCGCCCTACTAGTGAGACAGTTATGTATCCCTATTATTCTAAGTGGATAAGAGGACATCGTGACTTGCCTTTGAGACTTAACCAGTGGTGCAATGTTGTTCGATGGGAATTTAGCAATCCCACACCATTTATCAGGTAGTTTCTTAAATGTGGTCGACTTTAGCTTTTCTGGTGTGATCCTGCTTCCTTTTGTTCCCCTCTGCTACTACCTATTGGATGGGATATGGTATGCCATACATGTAATAAGATGTTAATTCAGATAATTTTCTAGTCTTATATCAATTTTCTTTGCCTTAGTTATTATTGTTTACAGATGTGCAGATTATTTTCTAAATTCTTTTGATACCAAATTAGAAAATTAATTTAAAATAATTTGATGATAGATTGTTCACCACTAACTTGCTTCTTGTTGTAGGAGTCGTGAATTTCTATGGCAGGAAGGGCATACTGCCTTTGCAACAAAGGAAGAGGCAGACACAGAGGTAGCGTAGACTTAATTGTTTTACTTTAGACTGATACTTCAACCATAGAGGCTGGACTCTGTCCATAGTTTTATTAGTGGGCACTGGAATAGGGAAGGTCAAACTAAATGGAAATTTTGTGTGGTTGATCCTTTTTTCTTCCAAATTTATTAGCAATTAACTTTTGGTTTAAAGATGTAGTATTGCCTCTGAAGTGCCGAATTAAGTATTTAAGTAAGCATTTCAGAAATTTCACATGTGATCTTATTTTGAATAATATCAATATTTTGTTTTACATGTTGACAACTTTGTGTGAGTTTATATATTGGTTCATATAGCCTATCCTGGTATTGGGATAAAGACTCAAATGATGATGATCAATATTTTGTTTGTTTCTGCACTGTGTCAAAAATCAAATGGTCTATTTCATTGGTCTTACAAATTTCAGTTGTCTTGCCTTTTGAATTATCATTGAAGAATGTGCCAGATCCTTAGAACCTCGTGTGTCTAACTATGGTTTTGTTGGTGAATATATTATGAAGGGAGGACTGAGGTGCCCAAATAACATGCCGAGTTATATGTATTTTATTATTGAATTACTGTGTTGGTAGATTTTGGACTTTAGTTCCACACACATGCAATAGTTGTACTGAATTAAGATGCTTCTCATTTTCACATCATTTGCAATATCACATGCTGTTAACTATCCAGGCAAAAAAGGGACTTAGTAACCAAGTTCAGTGATAGACATGACAGAAGGATCTCTTTACATATGTCTAAATTTCGTTATATTTCAGGTTCTTCAAATATTGGAACTGTACCGACGTATATATGAAGAATTCTTGGCTATTCCTGTTATAAAAGGCAGGAAGAGTGAGCTGGAGAAGTTCGCTGGTGGACTTTACACAACTAGTGTTGAGGTATAGTATAAACTATCATGCATATGTGCTTGTAATAACAATCTCTACTTATCGTCATGAGCAATGGTCTTAAATTGTCTGCTTGATCAATGTGCTTTAATCTAAATTTAGGAACTTTTAATCTGTTCATTATATGTTAGGCATTTATTCCAAACACTGGGCGTGGTATTCAAGGTGCAACCTCCCATTGTCTGGGCCAGAACTTTGCAAAAATGTTTGAGATAAACTTTGAAAATGAAAAGGGAGAAAAGGCTATGGTCTGGCAGAATTCCTGGGCTTACAGTACTCGAACGGTAAAACTTATTGTCTCTTTACTTAGAACGTTCTTAGCATTTATTAGTTCAAGTCCTTTGTCATTCCATCCCTCCCCATTTGTGTTTTGTTGTTTTGGTTGATTACATGGCCTGCGAGTCAAAAGAATCCATAAATACTCATATAATTCCCCTTCTGTTCTTTTTCTCCATATTCCTGCTGTTCTGCTTATGTTTCTACTGTTTTTCAATTTCTCACAGATTGGGGTACTGGTGATGGTTCATGGGGACAACAAAGGTTTAGTGCTGCCTCCAAAAGTAGCAGCTTTGCAGGTTATTGTGATTCCTGTGCCTTACAAAGATGCAGATACTCAAGGTATTTTTGATGCCTGTGTTGCCACTGTGGCAACCCTCTCAGATGCTGGTATTCGTGCTGAAGCTGATCTTAGAGATAATTACTCACCTGGTTGGAAGTACTCAAACTGGGAAATGAAAGGTGTTCCCCTAAGGATTGAAATAGGGCCTAGAGACTTGGCAAATAATCAGGTGAACCCCCATCCCTTTTTTCAAAGCTGCTTTCCTTCTATTTTTCCTATTGCAACTATACAGCTGAAACCATAAAAGTGCTTTATTTGACAGGTACGTGTAGTTCGACGTGACAATGGAGCAAAAACTGATATCTCTAGAGTCTTTTTGGTTGAACAAGTAAAGGGAATGTTGGAGAAGATTCAACAGAACCTGTTTGACATTGCAAAACAAAAACGTGATGCCTGTGTTGAAGTTGTAAAAACTTGGGAAGAGTTTTTAACGGCTCTTGGGCAAAAGAAACTGATCTTAGCTCCTTGGTGTGATGAGGAGGTATGACATGAATTTGCAGAATCCTTGTACTTTACGGGGATATTGACTATTTAGTATTTAATCAGTGTTGACTTCGTGCTTTTTTTTTTTTTTTGCCCTTCATCTCTGCATTGAATCATTAATCTAAAGTGTTTTATTGGGCATCAAAATGGGTTGGATCATATTTAAAGTCATTAATTTCCAAGACTCCCTCTCCAGGCATCTGTTGGTCCGGATGGATCTTGCTCCTTTTCTTAAAAGACTGTTTTGTATTAATGTAGGTTGTGGAGAAAGACGTAAAAGCACGAACAAAGGGTGAGATGGGAGCAGCTAAGTCTCTTTGTACCCCATTTGAACAGCCTGAACTCCCAGAAGGTACTTTACTACATCTAAGCAGGCGATTATTTTAAACAATAGGATACTTTCCCTTTTTCATAATACTGTTTGTATTAGTTTTTTTGATAAACTGTTCCTGCATCAACATGCAGTGATTAACTGCCAAGAATCTTAGTCTGTGACAAAGTGTGAAAAGTTATTGGAAATTTAGAGAAATGAGACTATATTAAGAGGAATAGGAGATAATATGTTAGTATTTATCAATTGTTCAATTAATTTGAAGGATTAGGTAAAAGTCAGGCAACTCAGTGAGCTTGGTTCAAGTGAGATGTGATTGCAAATGCGTAATTGTGAATAGGAATCAAAGCTTAATATGCAGTCTTTTCACAGTCTGAATTTTGTAAATTCTACCTTGAATTAGTTTGGAGAAAATTCATGTGTAGATGTTGTTTGATTATTTTTAACTTTACAGCCACAAAAAGAAAAGAGGGGATTATATGTATGTCTTCAATAGAATTCTTTTCTCATCCAAAATGAAATTATGTAGGTACTAAATGCTTTGCTTCTGGGAAGCCTGCAAGGAAATGGACCTACTGGGGAAGAAGTTACTAAGGTTATTCTCTTTGTACGACCATCTCCTTTGCATGGTTCTCCATCTGATGTCAGCAGTGCTGTGCGTGGACCATTTTCAATTTAAAATTGTTATGATGAGAGAGAACTCAATTTTGTTATCATAAAACTTCTGGGATATATATATATATATATATATTGGTTTTGTTTTAGGCAAATGTGTATTGTAGAATTTTTACTTTGCCAGAATTGATTTACTGATTTATCTTGTGTTATTACAAACTTAGTATACGTTGATGGTACTTGAAAGTCTTGAATTTCTTGTTTAGATTAATTTGGTTATGGCTTTGATATTTATCTGCTGTGTTATTTAAGAAAGCAGTTGAAGGAGAATTCTACTTAATCATTTGCATCATGTACATACGTATAACTGAGAAATACATCAGGGTGGCAGAGTGAGATGTCCCCTCTGAGCTGCATTTGTGCCGTGGCTGGCGCTTGAAGCAATTGTAAAGAGAAACACTGTATTGTTATAAACATCGTTGACCTTTTGGAGCAAGTTTGAATGGCTATCTATATGAGACATGGATGTAGGGCAATGCGATTAGTTGTTGCAATAGGTTACGGGGATGAAATTGTTGTCAAAACGTTATGTATCTTTATTTAATCATAATAATAAGAGTGAGATAAGGGATAACATTATAAAAATATTATGAGATGAATGATAAAATTATTATTAAAAATTATTTTAAATTAAAAAAATAAAATTATAAATGTTATGTAGTTAAAAATCTCAAAGCAATCTCTCTTTGAATCGACGGACAATAGGCAGAATCCCTAGTCCAATTTAGCGACACTAATTCTCAAAGCAATACTCCCTTCAGAATGATTGTCGCCTCTTTGTTTCCATTTGGAAAAGTAATAATTTAAAAAAAAAAAAAAAGTTATTCAGGAGAAGAAGGAACCTTGGCTTTGGGGGGTTGGGGGTCAGTTTACTCAACTGATAGTAGCTATTTGTAAACTTGTTTGAAAAAGAGAACGGGGGGTCTTTGATTGATTGACGGTGGAACGCAACGCCACATGTTAACCATATGTTTCAATGACTAGATTCTCCCACCTCTCACCTTATCCCCTCCATTTTCTCTTTCTAACGATTGAAACAAAACAGAGCACTCTTGTTCTCCACCTTCTCTTCCCTGTCCAACGCCTGCATTTTATACTCTATCTTCACTTCTCATAACAAAAGCTATTCCTTTTTTTTTTTTTTTTACCTTAATCTGAAATACACCTACTTTCCAATATTATCGAATCTCTCCTCCAAATGGCAGCACGCTTCTTCGACTCCGCCTTGGTAAACCACCACTCTCCCTCTGTTTTACCATCTGCTTCCAAATTCACCTTCAACCACAGATACAACAACTACCCCCCAATTTCCCATGTGGGTCCTTCCTTCTTTACTGGAAAGTCCCTAAGAGTGGTCGAAATCGGAGCCAAAACACCCAGATTGGGATGTAGGAGGAGGCAGAGGATGGGTGTTAGTGCTTCATTGGGGGGTCTTTTGGATGGGATCTTCAAAGGGAATGATACGGGAGAGTCCACTAGGCAGCAATACGCAGGGATTGTGACGGCTATTAATAGATTGGAAACGCAGATGGCTGCATTGTCTGATGCAGAGCTGAGGGAAAAGACTTCTGCTTTGAAGGAACGTGCCTCTCAAGGCGAATCTTTGGACTCTCTTTTGCCTGTAAGTTTGAATCAATTTTAGCCCAACATCTTCTTTTACTCAAAAGCCAAAATAGAGCACAACATTCAATGCAAAAGCCGAAAGAAATTTGTTTCTAATTTCAGTCTCATCTGCAACTTTGTAGTGGTCTTTTGATTTGATACACTTTGGTTTGCAGGAGGCGTTTGCTGTTGTAAGAGAGGCCTCTAAGAGGGTCCTTGGCCTACGTCCCTTTGATGTCCAACTGATAGGTAAATCTTATGTTCATATCTAACTCCTGGTTAAAATCAATATATACTTATAGACTTTATCTTGCCTTCAATTCAATGAATTCAGTGTCCAGTTTTAAATATTTGAATTTGACTTGTATTGCCGATTGCTATTTGATTTGTGCTACCAAAAGTTTTTTGTGCCCAGTGACTGGCAATAATTTACAGTTGAAAATGTTATTGGGACTACTTCCACAACCAATCCAATATCTGTTTTTCATGATCACTTATGTTTGAATTGATGAAGGGTAAGTGGCCACTTCATTATGTGAATTGTAGTCTTGCTTTTTTCACTTATCTGGTTCTAGAAGTTTTCTGTATACTTGTAGTGGAAGTCCCTCAATCGTCCTGGAGTTTGTTCATGTAGGTGGCATGGTTCTTCATAAGGGAGAAATAGCTGAAATGAGAACTGGAGAAGGAAAGACGCTTGTTGCTATCTTACCAGCATATTTGAATGCATTAAGCGAGAAAGGAGTTCATGTGGTTACTGTCAATGATTATCTGGCCAGACGAGATTGCGAGTGGGTTGGTCAAGTTCCTCGCTTTCTTGGGTTGAAGGTTGGCCTAATACAACGTAGGTCTCATTCTTTATTTGTTTGAATGCATATATTATAAACTACCCACCTCCTTCTCTCCCCTCTCTCTTTCCCCTTCATGTTATTTGATTTCACAGTTCATTTTTGCTGAAGCTGTCCTCAAAAGCTAAAGATTAGGTCAATCGGACCCCTAAAATTTGGGCTTCATCTTGATTTATAATTTTAATGACCATTGTAGCTAACTACTGATTCTATCTTTTGTGGCAGAGAATATGACAAGTGAACAGAGAAGGGAAAATTACTTGTGTGACATTACTTATGTCACCAATAGTGAGCTAGGTTTCGATTACTTGAGAGATAATCTTGCCACGGAAAGTAATTCTTGCCTTATATGCTGGTTTTGTTTTTTAAAGCTGTTGTTTCAATTCAATCAAGATCATATAACTTCTATCTAACTGACGGACTTTTTGCCATATGCAGAGTGTTGAGGATCTTGTTTTGAGGGATTTCAATTATTGTATCATTGATGAGGTTGATTCCATCCTCATTGATGAAGCAAGAACACCACTCATCATATCTGGGACTGCAGAAAAACCTAGTGATGCATACTATAAAGCAGCAAAAATAGCTGCCGCCTTTGAACGTGATATACATTATACTGTAAGACTGCTAAACTGTATATTGTTTCATTTTCTTCTAAAAACTAGTTCAATCTGTTTACTAGGGTTTTTTTTTTTTTTTTTAAACTTCTACCTAACCTTTTTCTTCTTAATTTGGTTGTTCATCAGAAAAAAAAATTACTTGATTACTTTGGATATTGAAGTTGGAGCCTTCTTGTATAGTTCATGTCAATATTATTGGTGTGATGATTATTATTGATCATGTTTTGGTGCATATAAACTTGATTAGAAGTTGGCGTCACAGGGATCATAGATACAAGTACCTGAAAGAAATTATAAAAATGGCATTTAAAAGAAAAAGAAAGAAAAGTCCCTAAATTAAGAAGGTTGTTTATGCAGGTGGATGAGAAGCAGAAAACTGTTCTACTTACAGAACAGGGTTATGAAGATGCTGAAGAAATTCTAGATGTAAAAGACTTGTATGATCCACGGGAACAATGGGCATCATATCTTTTGAATGCTATTAAAGCAAAGGAATTGTTTCTTAGAGATATAAATTATATTATCCGTGGCAAGGAGGTGCTTATTGTAGATGAGTTTACTGGTCGAGTCATGCAGGTAAATCTGTTTCTCTGGCTTGCCTACTGAATGAGGAAAATGCAAATATGGCTAACTTATGATATCACTTGCATGATAATAAAAAATTTAGGTAAATAACCAGATAAATTAGGTTGCATATCGAATGTCACTTGTGTTTCCATCAGGGGAGAAGATGGAGTGATGGACTTCACCAAGCTGTTGAAGCAAAAGAGGGTTTACCTATTCAAAATGAAACTGTAACTTTGGCATCAATCAGTTACCAGAATTTTTTTCTCCAGGTTGGAGAAATTCCTCTCACTGCTGATTTGGTGAAACACTTTTGGAAATTTATGTTAATTTATCTTCCTAATGCTTACACATTTGTACTACAGTTTCCAAAACTTTGTGGAATGACTGGCACCGCTGCAACTGAAAGCACAGAATTTGAGAGCATATACAAGCTTAAAGTTACTATTGTCCCCACAAATAAGCCCATGATAAGAAAGGTGAGTTTGAGCTTGCCATCCATGGTGTATATCTTTCTCCGCTGTACTGCTGGTCTTGATCTGCAGATGAGAACTGAGATAAATTTTGTTATTTTGATCCTATTCTCAGTAGTCTGTAATCTTATTTTTAAGATTTTATCTTGATACCTTTGCACTTTAATGTCTTTCTCAGGATGAGTCTGATGTAGTTTTCAGGGCAACTAATGGAAAATGGCAAGCAGTTGTTGTAGAAATTTCTAGAATGAACAAGACAGGTCGTCCAGTACTTGTTGGCACAACAAGTGTTGAGCAAAGTGACTCATTGTCAAAGCAATTGCAAGAAGCAGGAATCCCCCATGAGGTAAGGATTTTTTTGAGTTATGGATATGGCTATTCAATTGAGGACTGCACATTGTTTAAACATTAAAATGAAGAATTTTGTCTGAAGTACTTTATTTAAGTCTTTTTCCTACAAAAATGTATAACTTTGTCTCAAACTTTGAGGAAAAGAAAATCAAGCATAACTAGCTGCCATATTTAATGTATTTGGGTGAGACATTAATACACTTATTTGTAAAGGTTCTCAACGCAAAACCGGAGAATGTTGAGAGAGAAGCAGAGATTGTAGCACAGAGTGGTCGTCTAGGGGCAGTGACTATTGCTACTAATATGGCAGGCCGTGGAACCGACATCATTCTTGGTGGCAATGCAGAATTTATTGCCAGGCTGAAGCTACGTGAGATGCTAATGCCAAGGTTCAATTTGATATTCATTAAATTCGTTTTGCTTGTGATAGTTCTAAGTTATTGCTGTGTCTGGCTCAGCCTCATAATGGCTGCATGCATCACTGAAAGTGGTTACATTGACATTAAAAGTGTATAAATGTTACAGAGTTGTTAAGCCAGCTGAAGGAGTCTTTGTCTCAGTGAAGAAACCTCCTCCAATGAAGACATGGAAGGTTGTATTCTGAATTGCTATATGGAACTAATTTTGGTTTTGGTCGATAAATTTAATTCAGATTGAGGTTGCTGTGTTCTGGACTTCTAGTTTTATTTCTGGTAGCTGGTGCTAACTATTACTCAATAGTCCAGGTGAATGAGAAGTTATTCCCTTGCAAGCTATCCAGCAAGAATACCAAGTTAGCCGAGGAAGCTGTAGAGTTGGCTGTAAAAACTTGGGGCAGGAAATCTTTAACTGAGCTGGAAGCCGAAGAGCGCCTGTCTTATTCTTGTGAAAAAGTGTGCTTCAGATGCAAAAATTTCCTGCACATATTATGTGACTTGTTTTCACTTTAAAAGCTCCTCGTTACCTGTTAAGAATTATCGAATCCATTGATGTACTGCCAAATGGTATCTGTCAAATATACTACCAAACTGTAGTAATTTTGCTTTTTATATTTACAGGGCCCTGCTCAGGATGAAGTTATAGCCAAGCTGCGAAGTGCATTTTCAGAAATTGTGAAGGAATATAAGGTGTACACTGAGGAAGAGAGGAATCAGGTTCACTCTTCCCCCCTGAATAGACTTATAATTGATTTTATCTAATAGTGGTACCCGCGATTTCTTAGTTTCTATGTCAGTGCAGGTTGTGGCTGCTGGTGGGCTTCATGTGGTGGGGACAGAACGTCATGAGTCACGACGAATAGACAATCAGGTTAATCTGAAATACATTTGTAAAATTTAAACTGGCTATTTGAGTACATCATTGTAGGTTTAAGTCGGCCTTTTCTACATTCTTTGTTGTTTCAAAATGAGAGGGAGAAAAAAGAGAAGAAAAACTTGTCATTGTGCTCTTTATATACACTTCGCATTAAATAGCTTCTTTAGTGTATATTTTAAATTTGGATTGCATTTATGTCCATGCAGCTTCGTGGCAGAAGTGGCAGACAAGGGGATCCTGGAAGTTCTCGCTTTTTTCTGAGTCTTGAAGATAACATCTTTCGAATTTTTGGGGGAGACAGAATTCAGGTTTGCTCTGTGGTGGCAGTTTTCCAGTTTCCAGTTCACTATCTGATGTGCTTGTTAAAACATTTTTATGTCAATGCTTGAAGGGTTTGATGAGAGCTTTCAGAGTTGAAGACTTACCAATTGAATCCAAGATGTTGACTAAAGCACTTGATGAAGCTCAGCGGAAAGTGGAAAACTACTTTTTTGATATTCGTAAACAATTGTTTGAGTATGATGAGGTCTTAAACAGTCAAAGAGACCGTGTCTATACTGAGAGAAGACGAGCCCTCATGTCAGACAATCTCCAGTCTCTTATTATTGAATATGCTGAATTGACAATGGATGACATCTTAGAGGTGAAGTATTTTTGAACTTTTGGATAACACTCCCTCTTTTATGTCTAGCAAGGTTTTAAGCATATTTTGAGATATTTATTTCATATTAATTTTTATGACAAACAGGCAAATATTGGTTCCGATACTCCAAAGGAAAGCTGGGATCTTGAAAAGCTCATTGCAAAACTTCAACAGTAAGAGGCTCCTTTTATTCTCTGTACTTTTCATTCAAAAGACACAAATGCTCAACAAGATAGTGATAGGAATTCTGTCTAATTACTTGAAGCAACGTGAAGAAATAATCTGGTTAACTAATTGCAACCATCATTCCGTCCTATTTCATTTTTGGAGTTCCAAGACTAGTATTACATTTCTGCACTTAGAAATACAAAACTTCCTAAAGGCTGTAGGATCTTGTTTATCATTTTAAGATACTGGATCTTCCTTTTATTATATGTGGAAGCATAACAATTTTTCTGGCAAACTTACCGCCATAATTTTAGGTACTGCTACCTGTTGAATGATCTGACCCCAGATTTGCTGAGGAGCCAGTGTTCGAGTTATGAGGAATTACAGGATTACCTACGTCTTCGTGGTCGTGAAGTGTATTTGCAGAAAAGGGTCAGTATATTAATCTCTTTTACTTGAATAGGATTTTTCTTGTGTCTTTTCATTATCAATTGATGAGATTAAGCTTCTCCTGAATTCATCAATACTGACGCATGTAAGCCCTGTAATCGGTACATTTAACACGTCTAAGCTTCAATTTAGCGATGTTTTTCCACATATTGTGGATAACTAGGAGTCTTGATTGCTTCCTTTTTCCTTTTGTACCTACACAAGATTCTAGCATATCTGTATTCCGTCTTTTGCTTATTTTTAATGGTTTTGATTTTCCCAAAATTTCGGATTTAGGATATGGTGGAGAAGCAAGCAGAAGGGTTGATGATGGAAGCTGAAAGATTCTTAATTTTGAGCAATATTGATCGCTTGTGGAAAGAACATTTGCAGGCCCTTAAGTTTGTACAACAAGCTGTTGGCTTACGTGGATATGCACAACGTGACCCACTAATTGAGTATAAGCTTGAAGGCTACAATCTCTTCTTGGATATGATGGCACAGATAAGACGAAATGTAATATATTCAATATATCAGGTATGAAGAAAACTTGGATCCAAAAGTAATAGAAGCTATACTTTTTTCTACCATGGCATGGCATGTTTACTAGTTCTTTTGTTCACAATTTGGCAGTTCCAACCAGTCATGGTTAAGAAGGATCAGGAAGAGAAGTCAGATAAACTTGTTACAAACGGTAGAAGCAGTAATGGGAAACCCGATCCAGTTGGTGCAGTTGAGCCATCTTCATCAGGTGCGAGCCCCCAGGCTAGTGTCTAGTTTCATAGGCCATTGAGGAAAGTGATAAATTAGAAGTGCCGTTTTGTTGTAGTACGTAATTGCGTCGAGGCTGTATAGATCTCAATATTAAAATTGGGAAAGAAATGTTCTGGTTATTGTATCATAAAAAACCACACCACTCAGATTCTTAGGAAATGTAAACTACATTCGAGGATCAATGAAAGTTTTGCTTTCTTCTTCTTTTCTTTCTCCTTTTCTCTTTTTTACTAGCAAATATCATTGAGTTTTTGAGTGAGGACGATTTATAACGGAGATATGTTTGAAACTTTATCAAATTAAATTTTATGGGATTATCACTAATCACGTTGCATGAATAAAAATTAATTTTATGTTCAATGTAATATAAAAACATATTATAATTTAGTCAAAAAATATCACTATCTGCCATTTCTTGGGGGTGATTAAAGAAGGTACATTTCTGGACAGTCTCAGTTTATAGCAAAAACATCTGTTACCACTGTAGAATGGATGTCTTCGTTTACAACCCCTGCAACATCTAAATAGTGAAAAAATGAGCTATCATAATTTATAACCAACCATTTTCAACATCAAAAAGTACTAGACACCTGGTAAAGTTCGGTCATTGGTTGACCACAAATAACTGGTAGGTTATTGAACGTGGAGGCAAAGGCATCAAGAATTTCCTCGATTATTTGATTGATAGCCTTCCGCCGAGCCTATATTTTAAAAGACAAATATTTCAGCACATAAGCAAAACCACTACAGGATAAAGACGATCTGCAATGCGAAACCCATAACCTTTACTCCCATTGCAATTGCTGTTTTCACCTTTACTAGTTCACCCAATGTCAAGGACCCCGTTTTATCATCTTTAGCAACGATCAATGGTACCTCCCTCGACGAAGCCAACGTTGGCAGGTGCTTTCGTTAGCCACTTTGGATTGCAATCACCTGCTAACAAAATAGCCTACAAACTCAACAAACACATAGCAAACCTCGAGCAACTTGCTGTGAAAACATGACAACGAAGTATACCAAACATAGAGCAATAAACATGACAGATTGACACGTCACACAAATTTCAAATCCAGGGATCCAACCTGTAGCATAACACAAGGAGATTGGGCAGAGCTTCCATTCTCAGCTCTGGGTGGCATCCGTTCAGGTACACGTGTCGCACATTAACACTAATTACAAATTGTTGCTAATAGCAATGCACCAAATACAAATAATAATCAGATAATAATATAACCAAAATAGGTTTATCCATGGGTCAGATTGGGTCGGATTCAGGTTGGATTATATAAGGTATTAAAAAATTGAATATGAGTTTGAATCAAGTTTGATCCATTTTTCAAGTATAATTTTTTGTCAAAAGTTGTTTTTATATATAATGTATAAGCTTAAGTTTGTCTATGCCTATTTAAATATTATTAATTTTTTTAAAAAAAATAAAAATATTAAAACATATAATAGTTTATAACACAATAAATTTGAATAAATTTTTATAAAAAAATAAAAGAAACACGAATATTTAAATACAGGTTTAAAATAAATTGCATAAAAAAGTGATTAAAAAGTACATTAATATAAAAAATAGTAAAAAAATTATAGTAAACAGGTCGGGATGAACTTGAACTTGAAACAATGAATCCAATTTTGATTCTTTTTTTTAATGAATCTCGATTTTTAAATTGAAACTCATTCAACGAATTTAATATTTTAATTCAAATCCACTAAAAGAATATGTCGGTCTTCAAGTTTGAATATATAGACAGACTTTTGAATAGGTTTAAGTAGAAGGTTGATCAAAGAAAATCGTTAAAAGCATTGAATAAGAAATCAAACCTTAAGTCATACTTTTTCAGGCAAGGAGTTTCCACTCATTACTCTGGCTGACTCTACGCCTCTGTTCATTGCATGTGCATTTGCATTAAATTAAATTATTACGAGTAGTTGAATACCAAAAACAAGGGGTATTTTAATCATCTATAATGTGTGTTACCTTTGGGTTGATTTAAGCACATGAACAAGCCGTTCCACTTGAAAGGAACTGCCAAAACCAATAAATAAAGGAACTAGATCAAAAACACAAAATTTGTATAAAATCCAATCAAACAAAGGCACACTTGCTCTCGCTGATGAGGAACGGAGCCATCAAGAATGTTGTTTTCGGCGGCCTATTTCTAGATGGCAATTTTTTTGGAGTTCGCTACTTGTTTGATAAAAAGCTTGGAAGAATTTGTGTAAATTGCCAAAATAACTTGGATTTAGCCCAAAAACAGAGTGAAATAAGATTTGTACATTGGGCCATCAAGGAAATTCATGGGATTGGAGTTGGACCATTAAACTCTCAAGCTAATACGGCCATAACAACCAAGCCTACAACTTCGAGCTCTTATTTTTTAATTTTCATCATTTATTGTTAGCATTTTGGGAAAAAAAAAAGAAAATAGTAGATTGCCAAAAAAGAAAATACTAATGACCCTGAAAAAAAAAAGAAACAAAGAAAAAAAAAATTATCATTTGGTCCAAAAGAAAAGAAAGAAAAAAAGGAAGAAGTAAAGAGTTGGGCACTGGTGAATAAATGGTAATGGTATCGTATCATCAGGTGTAAATAAAGGGTAAAGCTAACAGACAATTTATATGTACGGACAACTTTTTTTCGAATGCCCATCAATTGGGAAGAGGGGACAGATTTCAGTATGGGTCCCATATCTTTGTTCTTTGAAATTATTAGAATAACTTCGTAAAATCAAAATTGATAGTTTTCAATATGATTAATTGGTAGCAAAGTTGAAATAATGAAAAGTTTTATACTTAATGCATTGTTTATTTATGAATTTTATTCAATGTTATTTTATTAATTAATAAATTTAAGAATATTTATTTTTTAAGATTTGTATCAAATATAAATCTACAATGAAGAGAGTTTATAATTCCAAGATTGGATCTTTTGATAAACAAGTATTGTCTTGTAAGGCAAGTTTAGGGCAAGCAATAGGAAAAATAATTGTACCGTATTTGACATTTAATGTAAAATTTTGTTTAAATTACAAGAAAAATAAATTTGTAATGTTTAGTATGACAAATTTCAAAAATATCCTTATATATAAAAATAATTTTGATACAATAAAAATTAATTAAAAAATCAATTACCAAACGAAAATGTAAATGATGTAAAGTTACATTATTGATATTACTCGTCATTTGTAATTCCAAATTTTTATGTATTATTGTTAATTTAAAACTTAATTAGTATATTAAAATATAAATAATTTGGAAATGTACCAAACTATTTAATTAAGAAATTCACATAATTAGTATACTAAAGTATAAATAATTACAAAATGAACCAAACTATTTAATTAAGAAGTTCACATTATTATATTAAAAAATATAAATAATTAAAAATTCACCAAATCATTTTTCACTAAGTCATAATAATTCATCTACCTCCTAGTAAAATATGTTTCGAATATGAAAGTCATAACAATTAATATAAGTTTTAATAAAATATTTTTCATATATGATAATTCCTTATAACATCCATGAAAATCATAATAATTGATATAAGTCCTAATAAAATATTTTTCATATATGATAATTACTTATAACATCCATGAAAGTTATAATAATTGATATAAGTCCTAATAAAATATATTTCATACATGATAATTATTTAAAATATCCATGAAAGTAATAATAATTAATAATAATAATAATAGGGTTAAGTGTTTTATTGAAAGAGTATTTTGATAACAATTTACTTTATAAAGTTGGCTTTACAGCCTCAATAATACCCGTACCAAATATTGTATTCACTTTACGTTTAATTAAATTATAGAGTAAAATGATTATTTTCACAATATCAAACGCCACCTAAAGATAGTCTAGAAAAAGATTAATGTTGAGGTGTTCACAAATTGATCCGAAAGTGCCTTGACAGTAAAAAAAAAAAAAAAAAAGAAAAAGAAAAAAATGAAAGAGTTTATATTTGGAGTTTATATTTTGGTAGAGAAATTGAGATGAATGGTCTCCGTCCTTAATCAAATGTTATGCCAAGCAGGGGATGTGTTTATTATGCAACATCGTAATCTTTTCAATCAATTTATTCAATAATTTTTGTATGAACATAATAAAAACCTAATAAGCATCAACTTTTCTTTCTGTAATGAGTCAACGACAACGTTTCTTCTAAGCGTTTCATTTTTGATAATTAAGTAAAGCATAAATTTAGTATATACATTAATGAGACATACCAGTTATTATAAAATGTAATTGGTCCTACATAAACCAGCAATTTACACTAGTATTTAAAAAAAAATTGGTATTAGGTCTGATTTGTATATAGTAATAATACTATAAGGATGCTAGCCGACGAGGTATCCTTTATTTTTAATGTATTCATATTCCAACTTGATCAAATTTTATGATAACTGAATTTAATAAACTGTTTGAATATTTTGCTTTTTGTTATCTGGGTTTTATTCATATGATAAAAAAAAATTACTCATTAATTACCCCATTTTGTTAAATATTAGTTTATTAAGTCAATATTTTATTTTTGAATCTAAATTTAAAGTAATTTTTAATGCACATTATTAAAAAGAATATAATTAAAAATTGTTGACTCATTACAAAAAGAAAAGAAATTAAAGTTAGAAATCATAATTAGAAAACCTAACGAATTAATTTAATCAAATATTATATTAATAATAAATCATTTGTATATAATATATATAATATTTAAAAATAATTGAAATCTTCACAAAACTTATAAACATCATGACATCCCAAAATTTCAGCCAAATGCATCACTTATTAACAATTTGAAAAAGGAATTTTACTTGATATATTCTTCAATTAAGTAGAATTCATATTAAGAATAAATTACAACACCAATCAGGTAATATCCTAGATTTTTATTTTCTTTCTAAAATTTCTTCGGAACTGAATTTATACTTGAGATTACCAACATACCAAACTATCGTTAACATTCAGTCTTAGTTACTACGAAAAGAATCATTCTCTGTACTTATAGCACACCAATTTATTATTAGCAAAACATAATCTCATAACTCAAATTATTCATTCAAATCTTTTAACATTCAAAACCTTAGTTTCCATATGTTGAGTTAATGTATTTTGAAATGACAAAACAAGTTAATTCAATAGTATTAAGATGATATAAAAACATGTTTAGAGGTTATCAGTACCAGAACTTAGAGTTCTGCTGATAAGAGATCGATCTGGCTTATGAGAGATCGATCTCCTGGGTTTTTACTTGATGAGAGATCGATCTCATGAAGGTATGAGATCGATCTGCCAAGCCTTAAACCTTTACAAAGGGATTTAGGTAGAGTGAGATCGATCTGCAAGGGTTAAGAGATCGATCTGGCTAAAGCTAGAGTTGAGAGATCGATCTGGTCTAGGAAGAGATCGATCTCCCTTAAGAGCATAAGACTGTAGATCGATCTGGAAGATCGATCCACACTCAAACAGAGAACTTAAGAGATCGATCTGGTAAGGAAGAGATCGATCTCCTCAAAGTCAGAGAGCTAAGGAGATCGATCTGTGTTGTTGAGAGATCGATCTCCCCACTATGAGACTGCATGGCAGATCGATCTGTAGATCGATCTTGCCTCAAACAGAGAGATTAGGAGATCGATCTGCCTATTCGACAGATCGATCTCCCCCATTATTTTCAAACTAACAGATCGATCTGCTAACCTATGAGATCGATCTCCTTGTGTATTTGTGCTTCAATCTTGCAGGATTTATAACTAAGAGATCGATCTGGCCAAGATGGCAGATCGATCTGGCACTCTACTGGAGGTACCCAACGGCTAGTTTCTGCAAAATCTCAACGGGAAAAACAGTATTTAATGCTCCAACTACCAATCCTTCAGTATTTAACCAAGCATTGAAGACAAAGAGAATAGAGAGACTATTGCTGCACATTCCTAACACTCTCAAGCTTTTAATTCCTTCATTCCTTGTGTCTTCATAGCTCATTTATTGAGATTCATTGTATAAGCTTAAGTGCAGAAACTGTATTTTGTCCTACCCATTTTAAAGCTTCATTCTGTATTCAACCTTACCTTAAAAGAGAAGAGGATTGTTCCTCAGTGAGAGAAAATTGTAACAAGGGTGAATACATTTCTGTATTGCTAAGGGTAGAGAGGTTATTCCTTAACCTGTAAAAGGAACATTGTAACTCTGTTGAAAGAGGGAAAGAAAGCCTTTGACAAGAAGGTCAAGGAGAGAGGACGTAGGCAAGAGTTGGCCGAACCTCTATAAACGATTGTGTTTGTTTCTCTCTTCCCTATCTTGCATTAAATTGTTTAATTTTATTATATTGCTTACTTACATTTGCAAATTAAGATAGGATTAAATTAAAATTTGCTATCATCACTAGAAAACCGATTCACCCCCCCTCTCGGTAGAGCCAACAATTGGTATCAGAGCGAGGACTCTTTAAACACATAGGAACAACTTCCTAAGAGTTAGAAACGATCAAATGGCTCATAACAATGTAGCTACTAGTTTGGTAGGAGAGGGGCACTCTACGGTTAGACCTCCAATGTTTAATGGAGAGCATTATGCATATTGAAAAACTAGGATGATGTTATTCATTCAAGCAAATGATTATGAAGTATGGAGGATCATAATAAAAGGACCACAAATCCCTACAAAGAGAATAGAGGGAAGAGATATCCCTAAAGAAGAAGATGAATGAGACTCAAATGATATTAAGTGTGCTCAGCTAAATGCCAAAGCTATGCACACATTATTTTGTGCCTTAGGTCCTAATGAATACAATAGAGTCTCCGGGTGCGATAATGCCAAACAAATTTGGGACAAATTGGCAATAACTCATGAGGGTACAACCCAAGTGAAGGAGACAAAAGTAGGTATGCTCACACATGATTATGAGCTTTTTAGGATGAAGGAAGGAGAATCAATTAGTGATATGTTCACTAGATTCACAGATGTAATTAATGGATTAAAGTCTTTAGGAAAAATATATTCTAATATTGAAATGGTAAAGAAAATTTTAAATAGCTTACCTAAATCATGGGAAGCTAAAGTGACTGCAATTGAGGAATCTAAGGATCCTCATACATTGTCCTTAGATGAATTGATAGGATCTTTGCTCACTTATGAGATGAAACTTAGAAGAAATGAAGAGCCACCCAAGAAAGTGGGAGTTGCTCTAAAATCCACTGCTCAAGAGGAGATTAAAAATGAGAATGGCAGTGAAGAGGATCTTGAGATGGCAATGTTTGCCAAAAGATTTAACAAGTTCATGAGGATGAGAGCTAGTAGTAGTAATAGGAGAAACAATAAGAGAGAACAAGAGGAAGTAGGTAGAAAAGACTCTATTGTGTGTTATGAATGTAAAAAACCAGGACACATAAAATTTAACTGCCCTCTTCTTAAAAGGTCCAATGATAGGTTCCATAAAAAGAAGGCAATGGTGGCAACATGGAGCGACAGTGACTGCTCCGATGATGAATCAAATGAGGACATTGCCAACTTGTGCTTCATGGCTATTGAGGATGAAAAGGTAACTTCAAGCCTCAATGAATATTCTTTTGATGAATTGCAAGATGCATTTGATGATCTTGCATTAGAGTATGAATCTATGAGTATGAAATATAAAAAGATAATATCCAAATTGAGAAAAGAAAATGAGATATTGCAATTGGATAAATTAGAATGTGAAAAGAAACTAGAGATCTCAAATCTAGAAATTTGTGACCTTAAAGAGAAAAATAGCAATCTACATAATTCATTTAATAGGTTCCACATGAGTCAACAAAAGTTAGATAGCATGCTAGAGACCCAAAGGGCATTCTTTGACAAAAATGGCTTAGGATATAATGCACAAAGTAGGGAGACCCATCTTAAAAGTTTTATTGCTAGGAAGAGCATGAATATACCTGCAATTACTTGTTCATATTGTAATAGAAAGGGACATGCATCACATAATTGTAATATAAAAATGAGGAATCTTAAAGGAAAAATAGTAAAAAGGATATGGATTCCAAAAGAAGTAATTCACTCAAAGGATGTTAATGCATTAGCAAAATGGATCCCAATGGGATCAAGAATTGCATTCACTAACCTCAAAGGACCCAAGAAAATTTGGGTACCTAAGACTTGAGTTTGATTTTTTGTAGGTGATTGAGCATAGCCACAAAGCTAAAACAAAAGAAGCATGGTACATAGATAGTGGATGCTCAAGGCACATGACGGGTGATAGAAGTCACTTCAATTCTTTCAAATCAAAAGTTGGTGGAGAAGTCACTTTTGGGGACAACTCTAAAGGCCAAGTTGAAGGAAGTGGCTCAATAGGTAATGATCACTTTTCTTTAGAAAAAGTATTACTTGTTAAGGGTCTAAAGCACAACTTACTAAGCATAAGTCAACTTTGTGACAAAGGTTACAAAGTAAATTTTGATTGCATGAAATGTAATGTTATAGATCCTAAGTCAAATAAAGTTCTTTTTCTAGGTCATAGGCAAGGCAATATATATATTGTCTATCTTAATGAACTCAAAAATAAAAATATATGCTTAATGGTAGACAACAAAAAGGAATCTTGGTTATGGCATAGAAGACTAGGTCATGCTAGCATGAGTGTGCTATCTAAGTTAGCTAGAAAGGATCTAGTTATAGGTTTACCCAAGATATCCTTTGATCATGAAGAAGTATGTGAAGCTTGTGTTAAAGGAAAACATAAAAGGACAACATTTAAGCCTAAGAATATTGTATCCACCACTAGGCCTCTCCAATTACTTCACTTAGATTTATTTGGACCAACTAGAACAACTAGCCTAGGTGGGAAACACTATGGATTTGTAATAGTTGATGATTACACTAGGTTCACTTGGGTGTTCTTTTTAAGAGTTAAAAATGAAGCCTTAGAGAAATTCATAGCTTACTCAAAGGTGACTCAAAATGAAAAAGGATATACAATAACAAGTATTAGAAGTGATCATGGCAAAGAATTTGAAAATATAGGATTTGATGAGTATTGCAATGATCAAGGAATTAGCCATAATTTTTCAGCCCCTAGGACACCACAACAAAATGGTGTAGTTGAGAGAAGAAATAGAACATTGGAAGAGATGGCTAGAACCATGTTATGTGAGAATAACTTACCAAAGTATTTTTGGGCTGAAGCTATAAACACATCATGTTATATAATCAATAGAGCCATGATAAGACCCATGCTAAAGAAAACTCCTTATGAGCTCTACAAAGGTAAGAAGCCTAACATTAGTTACTTCCATCCTTTTGGCTGCAAATGCTTTGTTCTAAATAATGGGAAAGATAATTTAGGAAAATTTGATGCCAAGAGTGATGAGGGAATATTCCTAGGATACTCATTGAATTCAAAGGCTTATAGAATTTATAACAAAAGAACATTAATGGTTGAAGAGTCTATTCATGTTATATTTGATGAGTCAAATAATATATCTAAAGATTCAACCAATGATGAGAATATTGGAATATTTGATGAAAACTTAGAAGATGACTTTCTAGAAAAGCTTGACTTGAATAAAGAAGATGAAGAAGAGATGGAGATATTAGAAAGAGAACCTAGAGCACCAAGAGAGTTAGGATATGTAAAAGATTGTGAAATAGTAGGAGATCCAACTCTTGGAGTTAGAACTAGATCATCTCTAAGGAATATGTGCCAATATATAGCCTTTGTATCTCAAATAGAGCCTAGGAATGTCAATGAAGCCTTAGATGACAATAATTGGTTCCTAGCAATGCAAGAAGAGTTAAATCAATTTGAGAGAAGCAAAGTATGGAAACTAGTTCCTAGACCTAGTGATCACTCTATAATTGGAACTAAATGGATATTCAAGAACAAGATGGATGAAAATAGTGTGATCATAAGGAATAAGGCTAGGCTAGTTTCTCAAGGCTATAGACAAGAGGAAGGCATAGACTATGATGAAACATATGCACCGGTAGCTAGATTAGAGGCAATAAGAATGTTACTTGCCTTTGCATGTTATAAAAACTTCAAGTTATATCAAATGGATGTAAAGAGTGCATTCTTAAATGGTTTCATTAATGAAGAAGTCTATGTTGAGCAACCTCCCGGATTTGAAAATCATGAATTTCCTGAACACGTTTTCAAATTATCTAAGGCACTTTATGGGTTAAAACAAGCTCCTAGAGCTTGGTATGAAAGGTTGTCAAAATTCTTAATAGAAAAGGGATTTTCAAGAGGAAAAGTGGATACCACCTTATTCATTAAGAATAAAAATAAGGATTTACTAGTTGTACAAGTGTATGTAGATGATATTATTTTTGGTTCAACTAATGAGTCTTTATGCCAAGAGTTTGCTAAGATCATGCAAGGAGAATTTGAGATGAGCATGATGGGAGAACTCACATTCTTCTTGGGACTTCAAGTGAAGCAAACAAAGGATGGAACCTTCATCAATCAAGCAAAGTATACCAAGGACTTGCTCAAGCGATTTGGAATGGACAATTGCAAACCTCAAGCCACTCCAATGGGCACCAACATCAAGCTTGATAAAGATGAAAGAGGTAAGTGTGTAGACACTAAACTCTATAGGTCTATGATAGGCTCATTGCTTTATTTAACTGCAAGTAGACCAGATATTTTGTATAGTGTATGCCTTTGTGCTAGATTTCAATCCTCTCCTAGGGAATCACATTTATTGGCAACTAAGAGGATCTTTAGATACCTCAAAGACACTCCCTCATTAGGACTTTGGTACCCCAAGGACTCCACCTTTGCCCTTCATGCATATTCAGATGCTGATTTTGGAGGATGCAAAATAGATAGAAAAAGTACTTCAGGTACTTGCCAATTCTTAGGAAATAGGTTAATTTCTTGGTTCTCTAAGAAACAAAACAGTGTGGCTCAGTCCACAACTGAAGCTGAATATATAGCAGCTGGTAGTTGTAGTGCTCAAGTGTTGTGGATTAAACAACAAATGAAAGATTATGGTATTGACATGAAGCAAGTATCTATTAAATGTGATAATACCAGTGCCATTAATCTCTCTAAAAATCCTATCCAACACTCCAGAACCAAGCACATAGAGATTAGACATCATTTCCTTAGAGACCATGTACAAAAAGGGGATATAATTTTAGAGTAGATTGACACTTTACACCAAATAGCTGATATATTCACCAAACCTCTTGATAGAGATAGGTTTTGTATCCTTAGAGGTGAATTAGGACTCATGACTATCCCTTAAGACTTTATGTTTCAAAAAATCTTGGTTTCAAGTTGATTTTAAAAGAATTTTTGCAAAGATTTTCTGGCAATAAGGATGAGAGATCGATCTCCTTGCAATATAGATCGATCTCCATACTTCCAACAAGCCTAAATCATCAAGGTTAAGCTAAGCAGATCGATCTTCTAACCATAAGATCGATCTCCTTACGTCTCTGTTAAAAGGCAGATCGATCTGTCCACTCGACAGATCGATCTCTTCAAAGCTTCTGCATTCTGAAGATCGATCCATGCATTTGGCAGATCGATCTCTCTAAGCCTCGGTTAAACTGCAGATCGATCTGTGCATGTAACAGATCGATCTCCTTAAGCCTCTGTTTGCGAACAGATCGATCTGTTCCTGCGACAGATCGATCTCCCTTGGCTTCTGGAAATGACAGATCGATCTGTCGCCTCGACAGATCGATCTCCTGTGCCCTGGACTATAAATTCACGCGAAAAATCTCCAAATTTCAAAAACCCCAATCTTCAATTTCTGAAATTCCTTCGCACCACCTCCTTCGATTCCTCTTCAGATCGATCTCGGTACGGCCTTCATTGCGTCTCCATGTCATTTTCAGGTATAGTAACCAACATTTCTTACTATTTTTCTCAAAAATTTCCTTAGATTTGTGTTCAATTTCATTCTAGGGCAAATCTAGTTACTGTTCCATTGATTTTTCTTTGTTTGTGAATCAAGTTAGCACATCTCTCGAGTCTAGAATCATGCCTAGGCTTAAGACAATAGGACAAAAATCTCCCCGAACCAATGTAGCAACCGGGTCATCTTCCCAACCCACTCCTTCCGCTTCCATCGCTTCTTTCAATAGGTGTTTTAAAACACCTGCGAAAAGGAAGCGATACGAAGAGTACTTCTCAACCATGCCAATTAAGCATTGGCGGACTATAGATTTTTCTTTCCTCAATCGCATCGATTTTCCTTATTTGTCAAAACTTGAGGAATTTGGTTGGATGTCATTTTTGAAAATCAACACTCCCGTCCCTCCAAATCTCGTTCGGGCATTCTTTTCCAATGCCGAACTCACTTTGACCCTAATGACACTTGCAAAATTCACGGGTTCAAAACCTATGTCATGGGTAAGACAATTCCTATAGACACCGATATTTTAGCTCAAGCCTTCCACATGCGAAATGAAGGATTGACCAATGAGGATGAGGAAGTCTCCTTAGAGTTTGATCTCCCTGGGGATAAGGCGAGTGACCTACCGATGCACCCTCGGTTACTCCACCTCATTATCTCGTGGAATCTCCGACCTTTCGGTACCCGCCATTCAACAGTTAGGAGGTTAGATCGTTTCTGGCTCCATCACATTCACACCACAAGCCAAAAACCCAACCTCATTCATTTCATATATGAAGATTGGCTGAAGATCGTGCGTGGGCAAGCTACCACAATCGTTTTTCCGTAACCATTGGCCTATCTTCTCCAACGAGTTGGCGTTGACTGCAGCTGCGACACCGGAGAACTGCCCTCTCCCAAGAGCGTCCTCAACATCGGGACCCTCCATCATATGGGATATTACAAAGACTTCCGGGGAGATTGGAAGAAAAAGAGGGAACAGCAGCCTGTTGAAGCTATGGAGGAAGACCCCTCCAATGAGCCAGTGAACCCACCTGCCGCACCAGCTCCGGAACCATCGTCCTCAACTGCTCCACCCACTGCACCAACATCCTCACCTGCTGGCATGGAGATCATTATGAAGATGATCAGTGAACTCAACAGAAAAATCGATGAAGGCTTTGCATCTCAGCAGCGAATGTTCGAGGAATTAAACCAAAGAGTGGATAAGGTTCAGGAGACTCAAGAGGCGATGTTTGATGAGCTGCAAGTCACACGCACGCACGTTGAGAATCTTTCGGATCGTGTTCCTCCCTCACCATAGGCCTTAGGTGTTTTGATTTAGTGTAGTTATATCATTTTAAGATACTTGATGTTATTTGTGATGAATTTGCTTGAATGAAATGTCGTTTGACTTGTTATTGGTTGTGTTAATGAAAAAGTTCATTTTGAAATGCCATGAGTATTCTCTTTTCGTGTTATTGATATGACAAAAAGGGGGAGAAGAAAACATGTGTGTGTGGTTGTGGTAAACGTTTAAAAGAATGATTAAATTGAGGGGGAGTTAAGTCAGTAACAAAGTCAAAAGCTCACAAAAAGGGGGAGCTCACAAAAAGGGGGAGTTTTTGCAAATTCACTAAACATGTTTGTTTGAATAAGTTTTGTCATATCAAAAAGGGGGAGATTGTTGAGTTAATGTATTTTGAAATGACAAAACAAGTTAATTCAATAGTATTAAGATGATATAAAAACATGTTTAGAGGTTATCAGTACCAGAACTTAGAGTTCTGCTGATAAGAGATCGATCTGGCTTATGAGAGATCGATCTCCTGGGTTTTTACTTGATGAGAGATCGATCTCATGAAGGTATGAGATCGATCTGCCAAGCCTTAAACCTTTACAAAGGGATTTAGGTAGAGTGAGATCGATCTGCAAGGGTTAAGAGATCGATCTGGCTAAAGCTAGAGTTGAGAGATCGATCTCCCTTAAGAGCATAAGACTGTAGATCGATCTGGAAGATCGATCCACACTCAAACAGAGAACTTAAGAGATCGATCTGGTAAGGAAGAGATCGATCTCCTCAAAGTCAGAGAGCTAAGGAGATCGATCTGTGTTGTTGAGAGATCGATCTCCCCACTACGAGACTGCATGGCAGATCGATCTGTAGATCGATCTTGCCTCAAACAGAGAGATTAGGAGATCGATCTGCCTATTCGACAGATCGATCTCCCCCATTATTTTCAAACTAACAGATCGATCTGCTAACCTATGAGATCGATCTCCTTGTGTATTTGTGCTTCAATCTTGCAGGATTTATAACTAAGAGATCGATCTGGCCAAGATGGCAGATCGATCTGGCACTCTACTGGAGGTACCCAACGGCTAGTTTCTGCAAAATCTCAATGGGAAAAACAGCATTTAATGCTCCAACTACCAATCCTTCAGTATTTAACCAAGCATTGAAGACAAAGAGAATAGAGAGACTATTGCTGCACATTCCTAACACTCTCAAGCTTTTAATTCCTTCATTCTTTGTGTCTTCATAGCTCATTTATTGAGATTCATTGTATAAGCTTAAGTGCAGAAACTGTATTTTGTCCTACCCATTTTAAAGCTTCATTCTGTATTCAACTTTACCTTAAAAGAGAAGAGGATTGTTCCTCAGTGAGAGAAAATTGTAACAAGGGTGAATACATTTCTGTATTGCTAAGGGTAGAGAGGTTATTCCTTAACCTGTAAAAGGAACATTGTAACTCTGTTGAAAGAGGGAAAGAAAGCACTTGACAAGAAGGTCAAGGAGAGAGGACGTAGGCAAGAGTTGGCCGAACCTCTATAAACGATTGTGTTTGTTTCTCTCTTCCCTATCTTGCATTAAATTGTTTAATTTTATTATATTGCTTACTTACATTTGCAAATTAAGATAGGATTAAATTAAAATTTGCTATCATCACTAGAAAACCGATTCACCCCCCCTCTCGGTAGAGCCAACACCATACAATAAAATCATTACATGTCTTATACCATAATAAGCAATATTATCCATCAAAAATACTCAAAGGAAACTTAAATTATGTCTTGATCAAAATTATCAATGCCATTTAATCATGTTGGCCACTAGTAATAATTTTTCTTACACTCCAAATACAAATATAATGATTACACTTCAAACAAATTGCATAAGATATTAACTTGTATCATTAAGGGCAATTACTTTCCAATACCATAAAATACACCAAAATGGGCAAATATCCTCATTTACACATGCTACAATATTAAAGTCAAAATCAGTTAAGGCAATTCTCAAACCTTAATATCTTAATCATATAATAATTATATTTTCACAAATACCTGAATTATCTTTCTTACCAAACCATTATTATCAAAATTTTTATTTGTATCTTAGTTTCAATTGACCATAAGTACAATTTAACAACATCCTTCAAGGTAAAATTAGTATTGTTACAGCATGTTGGAAAATTTTAGAATAAAGTGAAATGAGATTGATTAAAATATTGTTTAATCAATGAACAAGTAAAACTAGCATTTGACATGATTCCGGCTTAAGTAAAATCTAGTTAAAACAATTTCAACTAACTTTATAGGTCATGGTTAGAGCATGTTGGAAAATTTTAGAATAAAGTGAAATGAGATTCATTAAAATATTGTTGAATCAATGAACAAGTAAAACTAGAACAATTTCAACTAACTTTATAGGTCAGTCAACTGTCTTTGTACAGTAGACATGCTGTCTAGAAATTGCACTTAGGTAGTTGGATGCCCTAAGAGAGCAGTTGGATGCCTTGGGAGGGCAGTCAACTGCTTCTACAAAGTGCAATCTTGGTTTTTAAATTACTCTAAGGCAGTTGACTACCCCAGGAATGCAGTCGACTGCCTTACCGGGATGTTGTATGCTATTTCAATATTACACTAGGGCATTTGACTGCCATTTTCGAGCATCCGATTGCTCTAGTAGAAAAATGCATATAACAATTAGTTTTGCCTGAAGAGTTACAAACTCTTCCAAAATTTATTCTTTCACTTTTCAATGGTTAAGAAAGATAACCATTGATGTCCAAAAGTTATGATCTTGTTAAACAATTGTACTTGTTAAATTAAACAACACAAATGAAAAATCATATCACTTGATTAAAAGATCACATCCATTGAAATTAATCTTTATAAATAGAGATGCCAATGTTCATTTAAAAGTATGATGATTTTTTGATTTCTTCTATTTTCTCTCAATTTCAAAATAGAAAACAAGTATTTTAGACATTGTTTTACTACAAGAAACTTTGATTAAGACATAATACTTTTTTATTTGTCTAAAGTGTTTAGTGATTTAATATTACTAGTGTAAGGTGATATTAAACAAGGTTGACTTCTTTGTATCTTGAGACTATTTCAACAAACCTCATTACATACCATAATTGGTGGGGGTGAAATAAGTCCCAAGAAAAGTGGTACTACAACAGCACGCCTTGAAGTCTATTACTGCAATGTTCGTGATTCAAAGAAGTCCAATTCTAGAAGCTTAAGTTCAAGTTCAAGAAAAAGCTCAAACATTCATCTTCATACCTCAAGTGAACAAGCTTTGTACTCCAGTTTTGTTCAACAGAGCATAGCCATTCTAGGAGATAAAACAAAGCATAATTTACAGATTAATGATTACCCCAGATATACAAGTAGCATTTTTTTCATAACATATTTCATACAAAGCGAATTTCGTCTATCATTCTAAAGCAAATTTTGTATTTTCAAAGTAAATGATACATAAATATTTTGTCATGAAATTCAAAGATGAAAGTGATTAAATCTTGTATTATCCAGAAGTTATCTTGTGCAAAACATATTTCATATTTCTCACAAAAGATCTTGTATGAGAAATTATATTCTTAAAGAGAGATATTTGCATATACTTGAATAAAATCATGTTCAAAAAGTTAGAATAAAATCAATTCCCAATTTATAACAAAGAAATCATATGCATATATATATATATATATATATGTATGTAGGTATGTTTTCATGCTTAACTCTATTTTCAAACCAAAGGAATAAAGCATCATCATCATCATCATTATATATATATATATATATATATATATATATATATATAATCTAAACATATTGAGGCTAATATTTTTTTTTTTTTGGTGTTAAAAATATTGAAGGGATATCAAGTCACTTACTTGAGCTCGCTAAAATTGAAACCAAAGAATAAGCCTTTAAAATCTCTTGGAGCCCATTATGTAAAAATATTTAATATTAGAAAAATAAGCTACTATTTTAACATACGTTATGTTATGCTATCTGATAAAAATTGAAAGCCTATATCATTTTGTTAGAATGATTATAACTTAATAAGCTATCAATTTAACATAAGTTACGTTATCCAACAAAAGTTGAAAGCCTATACTCTTTTTTGCTAGAACGACCATAACTTGAGAAACTATTAATTTAACATGAGTTGTGCTATCTGACAAAAGCTAATAGTCATTGCAAGATAATTTTCCTCTTTCTTTTAATTAGTCTTATTTCCTCAAATCTCAATATCTAATTTGTATAATAATTGCTAAAATTAAAGAGAAATTTTTATTCAACTTGAAATTACCTTTTGTCACGTCTCAGAAGCGCAGAAAAATGAGGCTAATTTAACATTTTTATCCATTAACTATGTTATTTTCCTGTCCATATCTAGATTTAAAACCTTTTTCATTTTCAGGATCTCATTACATCACATACATTCTGTATATATATAATCATTTATAACTATTACATCTCGACTATTATATACAATAGTGTCTATTCTATATCACATGTCTGGAATACGAGTAAGACTGTACCTCAAGGTTACGAAAATATCCGATGAAAGGTCAGACTATTTTGTCAACGACCACAGTCTCATATGTGCAGTAGACTCACTGTAGGTAATCTGGGAGATGGAGAGGAGGGCGGTGAGTTTTTCAGACTCAGTAAGAGATACATTTAAAATAGTTTTAAATACTCAAAACATGGTAAAACTCATGGTTTTACAAATCAAGCATACTTATGCAGTGGAGTAGAGATGCTTACATTTCATAAAAGCAGTAAAAACATGCTTAAATCATAAGTTTAGACATCATGCATCTTTTTGGTAAAACTCATATATAGTATGCATATCACGTTGTGTAAACAAGTATCATAACATGCTTATCACTTTGAAAATGAAATCCTATTGTCATATGCACAATTCGTAAAACATACTCATGTCTACCTTTAAAATCTCATCATAGAAAATATGTGCTCAATAAAATCATAAAACAGGTAGCATGAAATGTGCGAAAACATATATATATATATATATATCATTCTGTCAATTCATCGTGTAGGGTCAGGCAATCGTCTCATATACTAGTCTCGAAAGACATCATACATCTGGTCTCGTAGGACGTTCATCATAGGTAAATATGGCCATTGTACAAGGGAGCCGTAGGACTGGATCAGGGTCGTACGCTGCCCTATCTCTCATGTACCACTAAATGGGGACTATACGCACGAACTCACGTGCATCACCAAGTGTGGACTATGCGCACGTTTCTCATATCAAGTCAGAGCCTGCCCGTTCTCTGGCCGTCGGCTAGGTAGATCTTCGATCGTCTTCATACGCTACCCTATGTATGCGAGATCGACCCCAGATCCTCTGACTATCGTCATATCATTCATTTTTACCCCACAAAAATCATTTTGGGCCTCTTACCCAATTTATCAAAATCATTTCGGGTCTCATACCTGTGTACTGAAAACCATTACGGGACTCTAACCCGATTCTCAAAATCGTTATGGGACTCTAACCCGTTTCTCATAGAAAACATGATTTTCATAAATCATTACGGGACTCTATCCCGTTTCTCATAGAAAACATAGTTTTCATAAATCATTGCGGGACTCTAACCCGTGTAAATATGGAAAACATAATTATAATAGTTATTTCTTGGGACTCATACCCGTACTGTGAAAATATAGCTTAAAAGCTGTTTCGAGACTTTAACCCGTATCATGAAAACATGGTTTCATAAAACATATCGGGACTTTAACCCGTAATCTCACATGAAAACACTATGCTTTCGTTTTAGAAGTGAAAAATCACTTTTATAAACATGTATGCTGTAAAAATGTATCTCATATATGAAACATGCTGAAAACTCGGGAAATAGTTTTGGCTTCGGTTTGAATACAGTTGAAAATCTATTTCGTAAAATCTCATTTAATTCTCATACATAAACAGTTGATAAGGATGAAGGAGTACTAACGCTACTCTAAATTATATCCCTTACCTCTTAGCGACTGATGTAGAGCACTTTCCTCGATGCTCGGGTTTACCTCGTAAAACGTGTCGATAGATCGAGCTACTGCAAAACAAGTTTAACTTATCACATATGGCTTAAATTCATTTCAACATATTCAAATATGTGATTATATCGAAGCTTTGATCAAAAGTTGACTTTTAATCGATTTTACTCTTTTTGCTCGGTTTTATCGGTATAAACCTCGTTTTAATCATATTCAACTCAATAAATATTTTCTCATATTTACTACTGTCAATTTAGCTAATTGGGTCAATTTCTCTCTTATTGGGCCCAATTGCACCTTAATGGGCTTTAATCCGTTTTAAGCCCGTTTCCACTTATTAATTCTTTCATTAAGGCTTATTGGGCTCACTAGGCCCATCAATACTTATTGGGCATTTTTTTTAGACTCTTTGAATAGCCCGTATATCATTTACGATAATTTAATTAAAAATCTCAATTTAATCCACTAAATGCAAAATTTAATCTGTAACTCGTAAAATAAATCTTTAATACGCGATAATTACATAAATTGTCGTAAATGAGTTTTACTTACCCGAGATTATGCGATGATACACAAATCGAAGTTCGATCAAGCTCACGTACGCGATTTATCGTCGAACTGCATAATTATATATTTAATTTCGGGTGAATTTTCGATCAAATATAATTTAAATAAATTTCTCAAAAATTAAATTGGTCACTTTTGACCTCTTACCGATTTACCCGAAGTTCGGTGTATCCCCGAAAATATTTCACTTTTTCTTTTTTCTCTTTTTCTTTCCTTTTTCTCATTTTTCCCCTCTTTCTTGGCTGAACCGGTTCGGTCCCATTCAGCCCGGTTCAGACCAGTTGGTTCAGCTCGGTTCTCTTCTTGCTGAACCGGTCCGTACTGGTTCAGGCTTTCCCGTCGCCGTTCACCACTTTTTCGATAAGTTCTCGGGCCGTTTCTTGCGTCGTTCGGTGCGCCTAGAGCAGGGGAACGTTCGGCTGGGGTCGGCTGGGGTCAATCGCCGGTGGAGACGTTGGAATCGTCTTCTCCTCTTTCGACCTTCTCTCCCTCAATCCGTCGGATTCTGGCGTTTTCGACGCACGTCGTCGGTGGTAGGAGCGTCGAGCGGTTGTGGGCTACGTTTTTCGGTGGTCGTCTGGCTTCCTCGGTCACCGGTGGTGGCTCGACCAGTCTCTCGATCTCCTTTCACGTTTCTATCTTCTCTTCTTCGTGTTTTGTTTCTTCTGTTTCCTTTCTTCAATTTGCAATTTCACGTTTTCCAGTTTTTTTTTTATAATATACTTTATTATTATTTTAATGAATAAAATACATTATTTTTAACAAATATCTTCACTATTCATTAACTTAATATATTTAATCAATTAAATATATTTTTATTGTATTTAATTATTTTTCTGGTATAATTTTTCCTATATTTTCGGTATAATGTCTCAGGTGAAACTTACGAAAATTCGTAATATTTTCATATCTTGACCAATTGGACCGAAATCCAATAATTTCTCTTTTATTGATCAAGATTTCCTAAATCCATATTTATAACGAAATTTTCTCGTTGAATTTATACCGAATTTTAGGTCTTTTGACCATTTTACCCTTTTACACGTTCGAGACCAATTTAGATCGATTTTCCTTCTCGGACTCACTATATTTTCTCATTTAAATTTCGTATTTTCATACCTTCACTACATCATTCACGTTCATATATTCTAAATCACCCGTCTTATAATTCTAAATAATAAACATAGTGGGAAAAATCTAGGTTTCACACTTTTTCCCTCTTGATCTCACTTTAACTCATTAGTCAAGCAACCCTTAATCTCCCTATCCTTAATTTTTATTTTTTATTTTTTTGGTTGAGCATAATAGCTTCCATTTTTTCCTCGACAGCTTAAAAAAACTCTCTTTCAAAATTTTCTCTTTCGGCTACCATTGGAACTGCTTTTTCTCTACTTTCTATTTACCCCAAACTGTTCAAAGCTAAGGGACTTGAATCCCATTTATTTCCTCACCCACATAATTGGCCTTTGGGTTTTTTAAGTTGGGCCGAGTATTATAGTGTTCACTAAAGGCTAGGAAAAACAAAAAAACTAGCGTCAAAACCAACAATAAAACTAGTGCAAAGCCAACTCATGGAGTGATGACGTCGTTAGTGCAATGTTTGCCTGAGGTTAGGTCTAATGCAAAGCCGGTTGACATGGATACGTGGAATGTGGAGCATGGTGGTTCGCTACTGATGGTGGTCCTACTGTCACCGTCCACGTGTACCAGGATCGATCAATCAGAGATCACCACGTGTCAAACACAGAAAAAGCCACGTGGCTGCTACAGCGTCAGAGCCTCACGCGACAGAGTAGCGTGGTAGGCGACACAGTATGGCGACAGAGACTTTTTCGCGCAGGTCTGTGCGGCACAGTAGTCCCGACATACCTCTGCCGCATAGACCGCGGCAGACCTCTGCCGCCTGAATTGCGGTAGAGGTTCATACATACGCTCTGCCACCCGCTGAACTCTCCCGCAAAGTCGTCCAGCTCCGAACCGCGACAGAGTACAAAAGACTCTGTTGCGGCCCAGACACGCGCCTGGGCCTCAGCTCGAACCGACTTGGAGAAACCTATAAATATCCAGGTGAGCTCTCAGAAAAAAAGAGGAGGAGAAGGGGACAAAAAACAAAAAAGGAAGGGAAAAAACTTAAACTCTCTGAATTAAGCAATACATTCTCTTCTTCATTCCTTCATACACAACTCCCGATTTCTGACTTAATCATCGGAGTGCGCGTGCAGGGACAAATCCCTGCCCCCTCTGACTCCTGTTGTTTTTACAGACTATACGAGGAACAAGTTGCATCGACGTCATCTCCTTATCGTCAGTGCAATCCGAATACGTGGAAGGTATATTCCTGTTGCTGCTTAGCCAGGTTAACATCAGCTACGATCTTAATTGAAGTGGTATGAGACTTTTGATTCCTCATGGAAAAACATAAAAGATTCCATTTGGGGTTTATATGGACTTGAGCTTTTCTATTTAGGGATGTCAATGAGGTGGGCATCTGCTAATTTTAAGGTACCCAAATCCAAACTCGATTGTATTTTACAATACTCGAACCCAATTAATTACTCAAATATTTTGATTTTTACTACCTGAACCCTACCCATATAATATAAGAAATATCCGTTAACTATTCGAATACGTTAAATACTTGTTTATTAAGTCAAACGTTGACTTTCAAATTAAAATTTAATATCAATTTTGATGATATATGTGTGTAAGAAGTTTATACAAACTATGCTTACAAGATAGTCGACAGTGAAGGATTGCAAGTTGGGCTTATCAATGGGAAATTTTGAAATGCTATTATGCGTAAAAGTTGTAATTTCTATGCGCAAATTTTAAAAGAAAAAAGCCTGTTAGATTGAAAATCCCACTGAGGCAATCTAGGCAAAAAAATTAAGGCAAATAATACAAAAAGAAAACAAAGGAACTATGTTATGACTTGATCCTTTTTTTAGAGGGTACGTAGGCAGCTTAGAAAATTCCTCCATCCAAGGTTCAGTCACAAAAAAAAAGAGCATGCACAAAATGCCAAGGAAGCGCAACATTGCATTGACTTGGACCATCTGCACTAGTAGCAATTTGATTCAGTCCATTATATATGCTTGCCAAGACAAGAATACCAAGGCTAAATCATGCACCTTTAGCCATCAAAGAAGTCACTTTGAAAGTCTAAGGCCGAATGACATCACCACAAGTGCTAGGAAAAATAAAAGAGCATAACCAAACTGATAAAAATGAGACTAAGAACACTTCATCTCTATCAACGTCAACAACACCCAAGTCGAAGAAAACTTCATTTTCATTTCTAGTATGAAGACGATGTTTGAAACGATCATCTAGGGCATATAGGGAATTCTTCTCGCCTTTGATTGTGATCGAATCATAAGGACATTTATTTACTTTTGCCTCAAAACCAAAATCCACCCAAGTGAAAATAGAAACTTCATCATTTTTTAAAGCCTCATGATCCTCCTGCAGCTTGATAAGGTGATAGGCAAGAAAAAGGTATCGACAACTGATTGGAAGAATGAGACATGGGGATTCATAAAGACCAGTAATTTCTTCTAAGTTGGGGGCAACCTTACCGTAAAATTCTCCAACCATAGGAAGGCCTTCTAAAATCTTCAAATCCTACAACGTAATGGAAATCTCCTCACGAAAAGATAAGAATGTATTAGTAGCTGGACACCAAGCTTCGCATAAGGCATGGATCATATTTCGACCTTGGTCATAAACAATAGTGAAGTAATGATCAATTCATAGACACCTGCTTGTTCTAAAATCTGCTTGCGTTGACACAAAATAAGTTCTAACTATTCCCAATATCCAGGAAGTGGACCAAATTCTCCGTGTGGTTGAAAACCATGCACAAAAAACTTCACGTTAATAAATGCGATGGCCTAAAGTGGTGAGGGTGATCAATGAGTGACACACCCCCCCAAAAATTGTTGTCGAGGTAGAGGGTGGTTAACGAGTGATGCACCTCTCCAGAAATCGTTGTCGAGGTAAAGGGTGGTCAACGAGCGACGTACCCTGCAAAAAAAACCGTTGTCGAGGTAGAAGGTGATCAATGAATGACACACCCAGTCAAAACCCGTCGTTGAGGTAGATGGTGATCAAAGAATGACACACCCCACCAAAAATCATCGTCGTGGTAGAGGGTGATCAAAGAATGACACACCCCCCTGAAAACCGTTGTCGAGGTAGAGGGTAATCAAAGAACGACACACCCCACCAGAAACAGTTGTCGAGGTAGAGGGAGATCAACGAGTGATACACCTCGTCAGAAATCGTTGTTGAGGTATAGGTGTCACGACCCATTTTTCTTAAAAACCCCTACAAATTTTTTGCTTTTTCATTTCTTTACTCGTCGTGAACAGTTTCACTACTAGCAGTTGGGTTATGAGTCAATGTTAGTCCCTCCTGTCATGTTACTTACCTTAACATTTATTTTTCATATTTATTTACATATCAATTCATTTGAACTAAATACATCCCCAATATTACATCCGTGTACAGTACTGTGCCTCTAATTGTTCAGATACAAAATTATACGAATGTGTATACCTGGTCTCGATAAGAAGCAGCGGATAATCGAAATGCAAGACTACTGTCACTCTCTTCTACTGAATGTACCCTGTAGGGTGGAAAATGAAAGGGTGAGCGCAACTTGCTCAATAAGACAATAATGCAAGCAGGTAGATAACTACACTATCTACATGCTGGTAAAGGCATGACATGTAAAACATTTATCTCTCGAGCATGAGGCAATTAAAACCATGCCATGTATGAGTATATCATATATCTTAAAACATGAATCGGCATGTAAAACATGAAAAACATCTCATATAAAACCTCTCATATTCGGTACAGTAAAACTCTTCAAAACAATCCCAGAGGGATTTAACACATCTTTAAAATCATTAATATCCTCATAAAACCCAACAGTTTCTCATTTAATACCACATTTCATGAAAATCGTCACAAATCGGGGCTCGACTCCTCCTTCGGGTCTACCCTGGTCTAACAAGACCAATCAAATATATCATGTGAGACATGCAGGTTGCTGTATGAAAACAATCGAGGACTATGTCCCTATGATCCCAGGCTACACGGATCCCGGTGTGCGGGGTATCACAACTGCAACGGGAGGTGGGTCAAATCCTACCCGCCAGAATATCAAGTAACGTGAATACAATAGTCATGACTACATGGTACAGCGTACTCCGTGTGACATACACAGTACAACATACTCCATGAACCCAATATCACAGTCTGGGGATGCCTGCCATAGGTCTTATCCCACTCCAAACCATGTCGATAACCAACCCATGTCTCAATCTACACGTGCGAGCATATCTTCTCACTGTGACACAGTCTACAAGAGGCTCAAGTACGGTCATATGCATGTCATAAAATTTCTGTGCGAGCGAAGCTCCATGCATATTCATGATATCAGAAAAACCCTTGTGCGAGCGAAGCTCCGGCACGGTTTCATAAAAACCAATGAAATCTACGTACAAGCAGCGCTTCAGTATGACTTAAAAATAATTATAAATTCAATTTAAATTCATGTACGAGCAATGCTCTAGTACGGATGCATAAAACCAAGTAAAATCCACGTATGATTTAAAACTCATAAAAACATGATAGGCTGCTCAATTTCACTAAAACAAATCAAAAATCACAACTGGCACCTAATTCGTGCCCTATCATGTAAAAACATGAAATAAACAGCCAGCCTATCCATAATTTACTTAAATTAAAGCAATATAATCATAGGAATATCAAAAACATGAAAATCATGCAATTTCATAGCCTTACTACCCTTTTTGAAATTTTCCTAACTAGGGCAAAATCGTAAATTTTTCACATATACAACGATTTTCGTAAAAAATATTATTCTATTTCTAGATACTTTATGAGATTCTAAGTAATGTAACTAACCTCCAAAATACGCGCAAATATCTATAAGCGCTTACAAAATTCCCTTACCTCATTTTTCTGTATAGTCTGACATTTTCCACTGATGTCTCGTCACGCAGTCCGATTTGCTCCAAATCCAATCTCCGAAACTGCGGATAAATATACATCAGGTCAAATACAATACAATTAATTGTATTTCATATTTTTCTGGGCTTAATTTAAATAATTGGGCCCGTTTTACTTTATTGGGCCCGATTTCATCTTAATGGATCTCGACTCATTTCCAGCCCGTTTCCACTTATTAAATCATTTCTTCGGGTCTATTGGGCTCTCAATACCCATTGGGCTTCGTTCCAAATTCTTTGGATATCCCGTATATCATTTACGACACTTAATTCAAAAATCTCAATATAATTCACTAATTACGGAATTAAATCCGAAATTCGTAAAATAAATCTTTAATACGTGAATAATTACATCAATTGTCGTAAATGAGCTTTACTTACCCGAGATTATACGATGGTGCACAAATCGAAGTTCGATCGTCTCACGTATACGATTTATCATCAAACTGCACAATTTTATATTTAATTTTGGGTTAATTTCCGACCAATTATAATTTAAATAAATTTTTCGTAAATCAAATCGATCACTTTTGACCTCTTACCGACTTACCCGAAGTCCGGTGTATCTCCAAAATTTTTTTCCTTTTTTCTCTTTTTCTTCCTTTTTCCTCTCTTTCCTGGCTGAACTGGTTCGGTCCGATTCAATCGGATTCAGACGGGTTCGGTTCAGCCCGGTTCAGTCCGGTTCAACTTTCTCCCTCATCGTTCGGAGCTTTGCCTGCCGATTCTTCGTCGGCTTCCGCCTCCAGCAGATTCACGGGGTAGTCCGGTGTATGGATCTGGGGTCAGCTTCGCCAAATCTCGTCGAAAAGTGGCCGGTCCGACCTCTTTTCTCCTCCGGTGTCGGTACCCATCTCTTTTCGTGCCGTTCGGTGATGTTTTAGGCCGATTTGCACATGGATCAGCGGCATTGGTATCCCCTCTGGCCGGTGGCGAGCGTTCCCACCTTCCCCGGCCGCCGTTTCTCTCTCTCTCTCCTCCCTTTTCTCTCGGTCTCTCTCTCCCTCTCTTTTTCCCTTGCCGATCGTGGCTCTTCTCCGCCTACCAGCACCGACGAGGCTCGACTGTTTCTTCTCGGTTTGTCCGCCGGCTCCGTCTGTGAGCAGATGGGAGCTTGGCTCCCTCGGGTCTCTTGCTTCTTTTCTTCTTTCTCAAACAGAATCGCAACTCGCAATTCTATTTCTATTTTATTTTATTTATTTATTTATTTATTTATTTTATTAATATTTTAATCTATAAAATATATTTAAAAAATATAAAATATCTACAAAAATTATTATTTTATTCATAATTAATTAATTTAATTTATTTTAACCATTTTTTCGGTATATTTTCTCTGTATTTTTTGGATATTCTCCCGAGTGAAAATTTCGATTAATTCCAGTAAATTCATATCTTGATCAATTTAACCCGAAATTTAATTATTTCTTCGTTATTGATCAAGATTCTCAAATCCATTATTTTTAATTAAATTTTCTTATCGAATTTATACCGACTTTCGATCTTTTGACCGTTTTACCCTTCAACATGTTCGAAAATTTTATTTCAGTCCTTTTGCATTTTTAATTTCGTGTTTTGAATAAAATCGATCTTACAATAGGGTGATCAGCGAGTGACACATCCCGTCAGAAACCGTTGATGGTGATCAACAAATGACACACCCCACCCGAAACCGTGTTGAGTTAGAGGGTGATCAATGAGTTACACACTCCGTCGAAAATCGTTGTCAAAGTAGAGGGTGATCAATAGGTGACACACCCCGTCAGAAGTTTCGATAAAACAAGAAGCAGAGTTCTATTTCAGTGTTATAGACGGAGTTAATTTCAGAGCGAAGGAGTATCAAGTAATGTGGTATAAAAAAAAAAGAGGAATTAAATATGAACGTATAAAAAGTATCAGATCAGTCACAAAAAAATTAGACAAAAAACTTAATAAAAATAATAAAAGAAAGAAAGATCTGAATCAATTAAAGCTCCAATTCAAGGAAAACTGCAAAGGAAATATTTCTCTTCAGGTAAAGAGTTGGAAGATAACATGAAATTTGTGTATACAACGAAATCTCTCTAGCATCAATGTTTGATGTTGGCAGCGATGACAAAGCCAGCTGTACAGATTCCTCGACTTCTCTTTAGCTTCATAAATGGAGTATCTCAGGAACAGACAATTGAGGAAGTTGTCATCACGTAAAACTTTTGGACCTTCAGACTTGAATCTGATGCATGACTTTGTTGAATGGAAAAATTAGCTTTAGTTTCTATTGATAAACCATTTGAAAGTTCTGATGTTTCTTCAGGTGAAGCTAATAGGACCCTTAGACCCTCGCAAACTCGGTCAAGGGGACATTCCTTAGAGACAGTCCCCAGTCCTAAATGACAATCTGACCATAGCATGTTGAATAATGAAATGAAGTCCAAAAGTGCATTATTTAGGAAATTTCTTGGTTGGCTTCAAGATTACTGAAAGTGATCTTGGTGCAAAACCATGTGACTCAACGAAACCCAGATGACATACTTGAGATTATTAGAAAAGCTTTGGCCTACGTGAAGTATCCAAACACCGGTGAACCTCTTGATGATAGGAAGGGTTCAGACCATCCCAATTCCTCTGATCCCTCTTATATTAGTGGCTACATCTCATGGAAATCTTCAAATGGTTCTTCGAAGATGGATTTGCCTAATGCGGATGCTGATGTTAACAAGTCCTTGGAAGAGAAAAGCAACCAACGCTTTCATCCTAATTTGAGTAAATCAATTTGCAAGATAATTGAGCTTATTAAAGGGATCGGCTTCCAATCAGCGAATTTCAATATCCCAGAGACCTTTTCCGAGAAGGAAAGGAATTCTTTCTCATATAAGTACTCAAAAACACCTTCAGCTTACATGGTTCGCATTTTCCAACAAAAAACTCCTGAACTCTGCAATGTTTTAGAGCAATTTATGCATGCTTATTATGACCTGCTGAATGGAATGGCAGACCTCTAAAAATTTACTCAAGAATTGAATTCTGCTCTGGACTGGATCATTAATCATTGTTTTTCCCTTCAAGATGTCTTAAGCACGAGAGATATGATTAAGAAGCAGTTTGGGTAGGGTGAATTGCGAAGTGAAAGTGAAGCAAAAGTTGGAATAGTTGGTCAATTTGTAGAGCCAGATAAATTACACCTTGTTGTTTCTTATGGCAATAATAACTTCCTTCCAAAGGAAGAGCCTAATGTGAGAAAACAAAAAAGAAAAGATGAGTTGATTAACATAGAAGCCACAAAGAAACATCCCGAAGATTAGCTCCAGTCAACAACAAATAGAAGTGACTCTGTTGAATCAACTTGAGGAATCTGAAAAAAAAAAAAAACCATTTCAAACTTGCAGGAAGAATTAGATACTTTGAGAAAAATTGAGGAATTGGTTAAAGATCAAGTTGAAAAACAGAATTCGATTAATGAAAACCTCGATAAATAGTTTTCCCTAACCAAAGCTGAGCTAAATAAGGCTTTTCAAAAACTTCCTTCTCAAGACTTAGAATCAGGAAATAAAAATAACTGCCATGAAGAACTAGAGGCCACATGTCTTAACAGTCTGATCAGGGATTTAAATTGCGGTTGCGATCACGTTTTCGATTGCGTTGCATTTATTGCGGTTTCGGACATAACGGAGATTATTACGGTCATAACGGTCATCGCGGTCGTGAATTTTTTTAATATCGCATAACTTTTTTAACGGACGATAGCGACAATAACGGTCGATAGCGGTAATAACGACCATCGATAGCGGTAATAACAGTCGATAACGATAATAACGGATCAATTAAGTCATTGCGGGTGTGACACCTGCTATTTCACGCATAGCGGTAACGGCAGTGGCCGCTACCACTATATAGCGGCCGCTATCTTGGATAGCGGTCGCTATTTAAAACTATGAGTCTGATAGAAAAAGATATAACCAAATTTGAAGTTAAGCTGGAGCGAAATCAGTTTCGAACTAACTGGGAGATTGTAGCTGCTTCAGAAAAGTTGGCCAAGTGCCAAGCGACTATTTTAAACTTGGGAAAGCAGTTGAAGGCAGTGGCATATCCAAAGGAAGCAGCCCTTTATGACCAGGTTATCTCAACTCCAACTGATACTGTTTCTCCAACTACCACTATTATTCCAGCTCCATCACAGAAGAAGTTAATCAGTCACAGATCCTCTCTACTGGATCAGATGTTAGCTGAAGATAATTCTAAAACAAGTAATCTTGAGTCTTCCAAGGCCAAAGAAAAAGGAAATCCTAGTTCTTCTTTCATTTCTAAGAGGAACCTTGTTTTAAATGGAAATAAACACCAGAAAGACAATGTTGTAGTTAAATCTTTAGCAATTGTTCCTAGCAAAAAACAAAGTGGGAGTTCATGGAGAAAGCTATTATGGAGAAAAACAAAAGGTAATAGCAAGAAAACACCCCTTCCATTTGCCCCACAAACATCGACGAAGAAAGCAGTGACAAGGTGCGGCTTTTAGGCTGTTGATATTGTTGTTTCTTTTTTTGTTTTTCTTTCACATTTGAGTGGGAATGAATAAGAGTCTTACGTTTCCATGGTCACAAAAAAAGATCCATACTTTAGTTTTGTCTTCAACACTCATGTAGAAAAGTGTTAGTAAAGCAGAATCTGAGCCATTTGAAATTTATGGGAGAAAAACTATGACTATTAGTCGATATATACACTATAACAGAAGGATTGAAGTCAGACTCCAAGTAAAGAGACTCATTTTCCATTTATTTCTTTGGTGATAGGTTGTGTTGAAAATAAATACAAATTCAGAGAAAATGTGAAGCAAAAAAAAAATGTTGTGATATTTAAAAAAAAATTGAATAATTTTGTCTCATTCGACATGCTATTGACATTGATGAACTTCAAGTTTCGTACGTACTTCATGCCTAGCATGTGCACGCCCGTATCTTGAAGTGGAGGCATTTATAAGCATAAAAAAATTAATATTATTAATTAATTAAATTAAATATTTAATTGATTAATAATCTCTCTATAGATTGATCAAAAAGAATTAACCATCTATATTATCTTTAATTAAATTAAATTAATTATAGATAAATCCTAAAGTGACTGATTCTTTTTGGAACTCTCAACCACCTAGCATTATAAATAGAAAGCTCCTCTAGTGGGCAGAGCAATTCACATTGAAGAGAAGTCCCAAACTCCTTAAAGAATTTGAAGCTTCAGAATGCCGACCATTCTTCTAAGTCAGAAGCTATCAAACCTTCTCTTCATCAAAGCCACCATAAAGCCAAGAAGATCTACAAGAGGACAACAAGTCACAGATCGTTCTCTCAACGATCAACCAAGTCACAAATCCACAAGGAACTATAAGCCTTCGCCCGTTCCTCCCAACAACTATTCCTTTACACTCCGTCGAGATTAAGCATCAAGCCTTCGACAAGTCTATGAGGAACCACAAGCCTTCGCCTGTTCCTCCCAATAACTATTCCTTTTCACTCTGCCGGGATTAAGCGTCAAGCACTCGACAAGTTTATTCCAAGAGATCGAATCAGATGATTATTCTCTTGTAAATGATTCAAAACAGAGATTTCTACCCATTCACGTATAAATAAAAAATCAAATTTTGTCACCAATTCGTGTTCTAAAAATTTCTATATGCGAAATTTATGTATAAAGCTATATATAAGGTAAGATGTTCTTAAAATTTCAAGAAATTCATTCTTGTAAACTCTATCGCAACCCTATTACGCACTCTATCGCAGAGTCTATTGCAAACCATGTCGCCACACCATTACCCTATTGTGTTGGGTAAGTTTGTCACATATATGCCTATGTTGTACTCTGAGTTGTAACTTGAAACCCTATCACAACCGTGAGTGGAAACTTGGAACCCTATCGCCTACAACTTCGTCGTAACCCTGACCGAAAACTTGAAACCATGTCGCCTAAAACCCTATCGTAACCTTGACACCTTGTCACCTACATCCTCAAGAAATCTTAGTTGCTTGTTAGGTTACTTAAAGTTAGTTCAATGTTTGTTGGGTGCTCAATCATGGCAAGTTACTTTGTGGGAAAGTGTTTAGAGTTAGGTTTCAACTCTACTTTGACAGAGGTTGGTCTTCAAGATATTAAGAACAAATTTTCATTACCTGAAGGGTACACTTATGGGCTTTCTGGTCCCAATGAGGGAGGTTTGCTTAGTGTGTCAACTGGGGTGGTTGTCTTTAGGATGACATTAGAGTTAGGACTTCATTTCCCCATATCTAACTTCAGAGTCTCACTCTTTAGAGAGTAAGGAATTGCTTATTGTCAATTACACTCTCATAGCTAGATGCAACTGATAGGTTTCGCTGTATATTGTCAACAAAGAGGTTTCCCTGCTTTTCTCCTCCTCTTTTACACCTTTTTTAAGTTTAGGGGCAGTTCTAGCTTAGTTCCTTACTCTATTCAGAGGGTATTAGAGCCTGAGGTTGAGAATAGACTGTTCCAGAAGCTTTTTAACAACCCTTTTGGGTTCGAGCTAGAATGACTTATCGTAGAAATACATGATGGCCTTGGATTTCTCACCTATTGGGTGACTAAACAGGGAATTTCGAAGGGTCCCTGTACTGTGGAGCTCAGAAAATAACTTTCCTCATCTATCGACTAATTACTTGTAAGAGATCCTATTAACCTTTATAATTTCCTTTCCAATGAGAATCTTGCGTCTACTGATTGAGGCTTAAGAAATGCGTCCACTATTGCCCTTGATAATCATCCATTAGACCCTCAGTTAACTGTCTCTTCTAAACCAAATCTTGAAAACCTAGGGTTACAAGAGGATATAAAAAGCACAAATTGGGAATCTAGTTTTGAACATGATCCTCTCGCTGATGAGGGTGACTAGGAAGGATTTAAATCTACTTTCATGGTCCTCTGGATGATGAATCTTTGAATATAGATTCCTTTCAGGAGTATTTTAATTCTCATGATGGTAACGTTTTTTACTTTAATGTCCATAACTATATGTTTATCCAATGGTTTTCATGGTTTTTATCTCTTTCCTTTTGTAAAGATGAGAAATGTTAGGCGCACGTTGATATGCAAGAGAGTGGAGGAGGGTTCATCTAATAACCCTTTTGAGAAGAGTCTTCGCTCTGAGGTTTCTGTTCCAGGATAAGATCGTGTTACTACACCACCTCAACCACAAGTCTAAACCTCTCCTCCTTTTAGGCAGCTAACTCCGCCTCTAGCTCCTACTTTGATTCTTGGGAGTACTTTTAGAGTTAAAGGGAGGGAATCTTCACATTCCCGATAGACTTTCAGTTTTTCAAGATTGAAATCTTTTGAGCGATCATAGTCGAAAGATCGAACCGAGTGCAATGTGATCCTACCTTATAGGAAGAACCGAAAGCATCTGTACATTAAGAGAGTTGTGATGAATAAGCCCATCTTCTCGAAGATAGCTCCTATAGATAAAGAGTCGCAACAAGTAGATGGAGGTTGTACAAGAGGTTCAAAATTTTGAGTGTATCTTGGGGTATGCGACAATGACACCTTAAAAACTCCTAGGATAGTTTCTCGGTTGGGTTGGGCCACAATTGTCCTTAAAGATAAATAATAACTTCTTAGGAATTTCTTGGAGGGTAAGGATTTGGTTGGTTGGAAGCAATAAGGGTAACTCTTCGATTCCTTATTCTTTTTCTTATTTTATTTTATTTCGTGGATCTGAAATCTCATCTTATTTTGCCCTTAGGCCATACAAAGACCATCGTGGTTAATGCACAGCACTGTGCTTACCGTGCCCAGGTTTAGAATGAGCTTAAAGAGTTGAGGGAAAAGAACATGGAGCTGGTAAATGTTAATAATCAACTGATTGGGCTGGAAGTGGTGGTGCGAGGCTTGGAAGAAATATTTAGGAAGGCATATTAGGATTTGATGCTCACCAGAGGGGATCTTACTGCAGAAATTTCCAAGGCCAATAATTTCAAGGAGGATCATCAGAAGGCCCAAGTTGAGCTAAAAAGTTTTCAGTTTAAGTACGATTCTCTTTTTACTGACTTCAAGGGGTTAACTAATTTAGGAGTTGGAGCAACATATTACTGAGTTAGAGAGCTGACCTGCTTCCTCACTTAGCCGAGCCAAGATTGACCATATTAAGGTGGAGGCCGTAAGAGACTATCATCTTTCTAAAGAATGCTTCAAGAGGAAAAAGGACTATTCGATGGGATTTGTGAAATATGGTTTTTACATTGCTTGATCTTGGCTGGAGAAGCAAATGGAGGGTGAGAAATGTTCAGAACTCTTATACACACTTGAGGCTATGTTATTCGAGGCTCTTGATTGGATCGACTATGAGCTTTACTCTAAGCCTCTAAACAAGTTCTTGAAGAGTGACACTTATGATAATTTGGCCAACTTGACTAGGCATTGGAAGCCTCAGAGTCTTGATGATGCTTTTGAGCCAATCAATGCCCTTAATAGATTAGATGGTGAGGATCCACCTGCGTCAGATGTCCCACCTATTCAAGATACTACTCGGGATGAAGGGATTGAGCCTCAGGGTGCTGTTGCTACCGACCCCATGGATGTGGATTGATTATTGTCCTTTTCCCACATTTTTCTCTAAAAACTTTGTATAGATATATTATAACTTTTTAAACATTGTTAATTTTTTTGTTTGAATTATGAAATTTTTATATCACTTCCCTTTCATGATGTACACATCTTGTTTTACTTTTGCCATTATTACTTATCGTGCTTTTACTTTTGTATGAATGCTATATGCTCCCTAAGTTCTTAATAAAAGATAAAAGTCTTTTGAAAAAAAAAACTTTTTATTTAGACATACCTTTTCTTTGGGTGCTCGATCGCTGTGAGGCATTTCGGACTTTGTGGCACATTTTTTTTGGCATATGTTTGTTGTTCCTATCACAAGCTTTATTTTCATTAACAAGAGTTGGAAGAGTAGATAAAAATAAGGAAATTCCTTAACTTATTCATTACATAATAATCAAATAACAATATCTTGTAATAGCAAGTTCAAAATAAACATATGAGAACATAATAATATTGAAACTTAAAGAGAAAACATAATTTCAATATATAGAATGATCAATTCTAATACAACTTTAAATGATTAGAGTTCTAGGTCTTACTTTTCTTATTTCCTTGTGAGGTTTTTAGGATAAAAGTTATAGACTCAGTCATTTATCTGATTCAGTATGGACCTTCCCAATTAACTTGAAATTTCCTGTTTACTTTCAGAGTGTTGGCTATGAAGAACTTCTTTAATACCAAGTCTCCATCAAGCATTGCTTTATTTTTTACTCGGCTATTAAAGTAATTAGCTACCCTTTAGTGATAGGACGCCAATCGAATAGCTGTTGCTTCTCTGTGTTCGTTAAGCAAATCTAGGTTTTCTTGTAACCCTTGTAAATTCTATTCTTCTACCAACGGAACCACCCTCGGTGAGAGTGCCCCAATCTCCATCGGGATTAAGGCTTTAGTACCATACACCAAGTAAAAAGGTGTTTCTCTAATTGACACATAGCTAATGGTTCAGTATGCCCATAAGACACTAGGCAACTTGTCCACCCATGCTCCTTTAGCTTTATCTAATTTGGTCTTCAAACCATTAAGAATGATTTGGTTGCTAAGTTTTGCTTGTTCGTTAGCCCGATGGTATGAAATAGAAGAAATCCTCAACTGAATGTTAAGGCCTTTGTAAAATTCCTAGAAAGCATCACAATCAAATTGCTTTCTGTGATCAGCGTTTAAGATGCATAAAATTCCAAATCGACAAATGATGTCCTTCTATAATATTGCTTCAACCTTCTTTTTAGTAATAGTAGCCGACGGTTCTACTTCTATCCACTCGGTAAAATAATCGATAGCTATCAATAGGAACTTCTTTTAGCTTGTAGCTAGAGGAAAATGCCTTAAGATGTCCAACCCCTATTGTGCAAAGGGTGTAAGTTGCATCGTGCTCTAAAGTGAGGCTGTCAGGGCAGTCGTTATTGGTGCAAGCCTTTGACATTTATCACACTTACGGACCTTATCTACAATGTCCTTCTTCAAAGTTGGCCAATACAATCTGAACCAGAGTATCTTGGAAGTGAAAGCTCTTACTCCCAAGTTTTCGCTACAGATTCCCTTATGTACTTTTGCCAAGACATAATTAACTTGTTCTGGCCCTAAACATTTCAGTAAGGGAACCATATATCCTCTCTTGATAGTTCTTGATTTATCAATGTAAACTTAGCACCTTGTATTTTCAAACGTCGAGCTTCCTCTTTATCACTAGTATTATAATGATTTTAGTCCTAGAACTTAACCGCTAGACATAGTTCAATAGAGTCGCCACCAATCCTTTATATTAGGTGTGATTGGTCACCTATTTTAATCTACTTTTTATATTTCTTGAATATGATTAAGGTTTCCTAAAAATAGATTAATGTTATACGATTAAAAGTTTGGATTTAGGAGTTCTTTTACGTGTGAGGAAGGTATTAGCACCATACAACATCCGTTTAAAATGGTACCATTTAATCATACTTTATCCTAAGAGCCTTAATTTGATAATTTTTTATTTATTTCAAAATTTTGTTTGTTTATATTTTAGTCTTGAAAATTCCTTTATGTGTCCTTCAACACTTTGATCAAACACCTAACAAACTTTCTCACCTCAAGAGTATTCATGAAAACCATCATGTTTTCATGGAGAGGTTTCATTGTCGGATTATATATATATTTGGATGTTAAATAAAACTCTTAGTATTGAAATTATTCTTTCCAAATCTTCCAATACTTTGGTCAAATTCGAAAAGAAAATTTCTTACCTAGAAAATTCTTGTTTATTACACTTTTGCAAAGTCCGAGAATTCCATCATCAGTTGAATTTTTTTTACAAAGTCCGAGAGTTCTATCATCGGTTGGATTTTATTTACTTCAAGCTTTATTGAAATATGCATATTAAATTTTTATTTTTGAAATTCTTTTAGATTAATATTTAAGTTATTAATGTTTTATTTATTAATTATTTTGAATTTCAAAATGAAAAATCTTTGATATTGAAATTATATTTCTAAATTTTCCAACAATTTGGTTAAACTTTAGAAATATGATTTCTCACACAGGAATTTCTCAAACCTTGCAACTTGCAAGATGTAAGAGTTCCATCATCGGTTTGATATTTCAATTATGATTTTATGAAAAATTTACTTGTGATTCATTTATTATCTCTTATTATTCATAATTTTTTATTTGTTTGTTTGCTTGTTATTACTGTCCATTATTGCTATTATTTCTGTAGACAGAAACCCTCAAAATTTTCTTACATTCTCCAACACTTTGATTGAATATGAAAAAATTTATCATCTCAATCTCTATGATATTTGCACGCTTGCAATCCCATAGAGTCATCATTGATTAAGTATCTATCTAATTCAAATTAAATAACTTATATTAAACTATTCTTATAGTTATATTTTTTTATAAATTAATACCTATTAATGTTTTATTTCAATTTATTATTCTCTATAAATTTTTGTTATCTTATTTATTTATTTTGAAATAAATCGAGGGTTCTCGACTACTATTAATAAATCTATTTATCTGTTTCTAAAGAAGATTTTTCATTCTACTATTAAGAAACACAAACAAATACACGAAGAAAAAAATAAAATAAAATAAAACTTGGTTTAGAAAATAGAGTACGCGAGTTGGACAAGTCTGGTCTTAGTCGAATTGCACCTGGAATGGGGCAACACGCGGAACTTTACTGGCCAGAAAGCGCCTTTAAACCGCCTTTCCTATTTAAGCCAAATATATTGCTTTTTCCCTCAGATTTCACTACACCTCTCTCTCTCTTTAGAATTGCTTCTGCCTCTATCTAAAAAAGAATCCCAAAACAAACTAGTTCGTCGGCCGCCGGGAAACTAAAAACCAATGGTGTCTCCGCCGTCTATACCCAAAAAGAAACCTTTTTTTCTTGTTTTTCTCGACACCCGGTTTGTAAATCCTAGCCTCAAATTTCTCCAAAACATCCCTACAACTCTAAATCTAGCTTTGAAAATTGAGATACCACTGTTTGGAAAGGACCCGGAAAGCTCTCTTTTTTTTGTAGTATGTTCTTGTATGTTTGTTGCTCACTCACTCTATCTGTGTTTGCCGAATGTATGCCTCTTTCTCAGTCTATCGGTCTCCTTTTGTCTGTGTGTGCTTGTGAATTTATAAGGGTTTTCGGGTACTAAGTTTAGTGAAGAAATTAATTTTTTTTTCTCTTGATTGATGATATTGATTTATGATTTTAATTATCAATGTTTCTTTCCTTTTGCTCCGAAGAAACCAGAAATCCTTTTTGACTTTCACGACTTTGTTTTCTTTGGTTTTTTATGTTCTTTCCTTATTATGCCGATTTTTCGTCAAAACCTGAGCCTGAGATTACGAGATTGTTGTGTTGCATTTCTGGACAGAGCTTATCTCGGATTTTTGTAATTGGTTGTTCACTGATTGGGGATTTGCTTGTAGATTCTTTGTCTTTTTGTTGATTCGATTAATTCCGAAATTTCATTGACTCAATGTTAATTGTTGCCAGGGATTTAAAACGCGATCGCGGTCGCGGTCTCGTTTTCGGTTGCGTTGCGTTTGTCGCGGTTACGGATATAACGGAGATCATCGCGGTCATAACTGCTATCGCGGTCGTGATTTTTTTTTTCGCACAACTTATCCCAAAATACAATATTTGTAATTATAATCATAATTAGTATTATTTTATAATTTTTAAAATAATTTATAATATTTTAAATCTAATATTTTTGTGAAAAATTTAGTCATAATTTTTTGATTATAATAAAACACTATAATTTAATAAAATTACTTATAATAATTGAAAAATAACAAAGGTAGAAAATGAAGATCAATAATTACTAAATTAATTATACTAATTAAAAAATTAACTACTAAAAAACGATACTAATTTAAGCTAATTATTAAACATTTTTTAATTATTTATTAAATATTGACTTTAAAAATTATTAATTAATACTAATTCTTTAAAAATTTGTATTAATTATATTAATTAAAAAAAATTGTACTAATTAAAAATTAACTACTAAAAAATTATACTAATTTAAGCTAACTACAAAATATTTTGGTTATAATTATTAAATATTTACTTAAAAATTTATTAATTAAAACTAACTCCTTAAAAATTTGTATTAATTATACTAATTAAAAAATTAACTACTAAAAAATTATACTAATTTAAACTAATTATTAAATATTTTTTAATTATTTATTAAATATTGACTTTAAAAATTATTAATTAATTCTTTAAAAAATTATATTAATTATACTAATTAAAAAAATAACTACTAACAAAATATACTCATTTAAACTAATTACTAAATATTTTTAAATAATTATTAAATATTTAATATAAAAATTATTTATTTATAATAATTAAAAAAATTATATTAATTATTATTTTTAACCTAACCTATTGCTAACAACCAACCCCACCCCCCCTACCCCCCCCCACGCCCCCCCCCCCAGCTCCAGATCCTTCCTTTCCTTTCTAATCGTCTTCGATCTTTTTTTTCTTTCAGTTTCTGTTTCGTTGCAAGACCCAGAGACCGCCAGAGCAAAGCCAACCAGCCAATTCCTGCCAACACCCAATTCAATCCCAGTCCCCAGACGATCAACCTACCTAGTTCCCTTTCTTTTGGCTTTTCGTTTTTGTTCTCAAACCCAGTTTCCTTCTACATTTCGTTGTTTGTCTCACCGATCTCAGTTCGTCGATTTGTTTTTTCACCCAAAACTGACTCATCTGACATCCACCGATCTCTCTCTCACTCACCCAATCACCCTCACCGACTCATCCTGTCTTTAACAGATCTGAATCTGTTTAATGTTTACTGATTTTATTCTATTGTTGGCTGCTGACAGTGTTGCTATTTGCTCTTGATGTGTTTTGCTGTGATTTTCAGGGTTCACAGATTATTTTTTTTTTTTCATTTGGTTGTTTGTTATGGAGAAAATGGAGTAAAGAAGCCCGTTACCTCCATTTTTTACTCCGTTATGGGTGTGAAAAAATTTCACACCCGTTTTTTTCTCAATTGCGGTGGCGACCGGTGCCGCTACCGCTAATAATCGGCCGCAACTCTGGGTCGCGACCGCTATTTTGAACACTGATTGTTGCCAATTATACTCTATTAATTTCCAACTTTGACCCATAATCTGATTTGGGAATTAATTTGTTGTAGGTTGATTTGGATTTTAGGGTTGAAGAGATACGAATTCGGGGTTTAGCTGTGATTAGAGTTTTGTTTAACTTAGGGTTAGGATTTGAGGTTTGGTTGTGATTTAGGGTTAGGATTCGGGGTTTCGAAAACCCTTATTTTTATTCTATATTATTTTTGTATCTTTCTGTATTTTCTCCTTTTTTTATCTTTTTTTTTGTATTTTTATTATATCTGTTATTAACAAAAATAAAGTAAAAATGAAGGTGAAAAATAAAATATATAAAAAAATCAAAATAAAATAAATAAATAAATACAACGAAATATAATAAGAATTGAAAACCTACAATATATTGGGTACAAGCTTAAATTCATACCTACATGTGGCGTTCGGGTAGGTTCGGTTTGGGTTTTTTTCGAATTCAAATTTTTTCGAGTTTGGATTTTTTTTGGGTTAGAGTTTTTTCAAGTTCGGTTATTTTGAGGTTCGAGTTTTTTTGGATATGGGCTTTTTTAGGTTTGGATTTTTTCAATTTCGGGTTTTTTTGGGTTCGATCATGGTTTCAGTCTTGCAGATTTAGCGGGTCGGTTTGAAATATTTTGAAATTTTATTAGTTATGATTTTTTTTAAAAATTTTGAATGTGATAATTAATTTAATTTTTATATGATTTTATATTTTAATAAATATTTATATAAAAACAAATTTTTATATTTTAATATTTGTTATTTTGCAAAAATCATTTATTTTTTTTAAATTTTTTACAATATTTACTATAAAATAGTAGATATAATTATATTCATTAAATGTAAAAGAAAATATTACATATATATATATATATTATAGGAAGAAAAGTAACAATTAATATTATTATTTATAAAAAAATACTTAATATAAATAAATGGTCAATTAATTAGCTTTATTTTATTTCTAATTTATTTATTATTTGTATATAAATCATAATTAATATTATTGTCTTACATATCATCGTTTACATTAATTAATCAACTAAAAATTTAGAATATTGAATTAAAAAAATTACATATTTTTAACATTTGATATAATTATATCATATACAATTATACACTACCATATGAGTGATATTTTATAGTTGATATAATACACTAAAAAAATATATTTATATAATAAAACTTTGTGAGCTTAAAAAAAATAAAGAATAATATAAATAATTATGAAATTAAATTAGATAATTATGATTAAAATAATAAGTTTTTAAATTTTAACAGAAGTCACTAAAATTATATTAATAAAAGTTTCATAGTCGTCACTTCTCACTCAATCTCTTTGTTCTGCTGCCTCACTCAGTCTCTCACTTAGGCGTCGCCGTTCCTAACTCAAATGTTGCTGCCCCTCACTCAGTTAATTTAGGTAAATGATTCTATTTCTGAAAAGTAGCGTCGATGAATTCACCTAATAGCATTTAGGTTTAACAATGAGGCAAATGGAGTATTCTCTGATAATATGTTTACATAATTACATCGCCAACTTTGGTTGATTTTTTGCTGCATGAAGTATGCATTTTAAGCGGTTAGAATCCTTCGGTGTTGGTAGAATCATAGAATGTGAAGGGCATGCCCATGCCCATGTATATATTTTTCTGTCTTGTTTGATGTTTTGTTTGGTGTTTTGTTTGGTATTTTTTTATTTCCATTTTGTACAGAATCTAGTTTAGGATTTCCTATATTTTTTCATTTATTTAAATAAAAGAAACTCAAATTTTGGTGAAATTATCAGATTTGATTATTAAATTTTATCTAGTAAAAGCTCTTATTATTTGTTTTTTTTATTGTTATTATTTACTATATTTAAGATCGCTAGTTAAATACTAAATTATTTTTAATATTGATGCATAAATTAGTTCATTTAGTTAAATTTAAAATTTGACTTTATAACTTAGAAACAAAATTTGAATTATATGCATGTATTTGAGTATATTTATTTGGGGTAAATTAGGAAAAATTATATAATTTAGTGATAAAATTTATAGAAGAAATAAAACATAGTTAAAATTAAAAATTTCTAACTAGAAATAGAAATTTGAAATATATATTTTTCCAAGTTAATTTGAAAATTATTTAAATAAATAAAAAAAGAGTAATATTACATATCATAACTTTAGGTGTTTGATTTTTTCTTTGCTGGTTTGTTTCCTACTATATTGAACTAATTTAGAACACAACAATCATTGACTTGTTAATGACATGAGAACTTGGATGCAAACATGTCATAGCTGAATTTGAATCTTTTTTTGCAGTGAAAAAGTTATTACAGCCTTTAAAAGGGTATAATCTCCTCTTTCAATTTTCAATTCTTATTTTTAGCATAGTCACCATTTAAAAAGCAAATCACTATTTTTCTGTTCACGAGTTTTAGGAGTCAGAATTTAAATTCTAATTTTGTTAATAATGTATTCAATGTTTTATACAAAATTTCAAATTTAAATAAATATTACAATCATATAATGATTTTTATATATTTGATTTATTATTGTATTAAAATTAAAATTTTAATATGAAATAAATATAATAAAATAGTATAATAATTGTTTTTATAATAAAATCAAATATTATATTTAATAATATATTTATTATTTATTATTACAACTATAATAAGCATAATATTGAAAATTATTTGATATTGAATATTATTTTGTGTTTTAAAATAATTTTATTTAATAATTGAATTTAAATATTCAATATTTATTTTGTTGATAATAAATTATTGATATAATTATATAATAAATAAATAATGATTTTTTAAAATTTTATAAATTTTAATTAGAAAAAGTGTATTATTATTTATTTATTTTTTAATATAATAATTATATAATTATAATTTGAGTTTTTCGGGTTATAAATTCGGGTTTTCTCTGGTTTCGGATACGGTCAGTTTCGAGTTCGGGTTGTATCGGGCTCGGGTTATGTCGGGTTCAGATTTTTTCGGGTTCGATCTTTTTTGAGCTCGGTCTTTATCGAGTTCGAGTTTTTTTGGGTCGGGGTTTTTCTCGAGCTCGGGCTTTTGACTTTTTAGTCAATTCGGTCCGGTCTCGGGTTCGGTCTCGGACGAGCTCGAGCGGGTTTTCGGGCTCGGGCCAACTTTTGCTAACTCTATTCATACCAAGCGAGATAGATAAATTAAGCGGACTTAAAGCCCAATACCAAAATTAAGCTCGAACAAAAATGGCGTCTGCAACTAGGAAGTGTGCCTTCAACTAAATACTGTTTGAACGGTGTCCTCCAATCATCTCTAACTTTAACGTCATACACTTTAGCTTCCTCAATGCTAGGTCTTTTTAGCCTCTACACCTGTAAACCCCACGAATTTTCATGTATCCGATTTAAATAATAATGGAGAATGTGCTTATTGGTGGATAATTAAGTTGAATTATAATATGAGAAACTTGGATGAGGCTAAATCACTAAGATATTTTAATTTGAAGAATAAATAATTTTGAGATGTAAAAATAAAATTTTTAAGCTAGATTTAATACGTGTATATTCCCCCGTACTAGATAAATACTAATAATAGGCTGGTTATGCTTTAGGAAATAATACATGGTGAAGTATAAAATAACTATCTAAAATTTATTAATAAAATAAAATAAATGAATAAATAAATAAATTAATAATGATAATAGTAATATGAAAAGAAAGGATGTGATGGAAGCAGAGAAAACGTGAGCAGCATGCAAATCTGATCATGCCAGGAAATTGGGCATAGCAGTGCTGTAGCTACAGGAGAAGGGAGGTCTCGGGAAGTGTCATGCAAAAGGGCTGCAGCAGCCTGAAATCGTGTAGTCTGCAGCTAGAGATGGGACAAAGTGTCACGACCCAAACTACCCAAAAATCAGAGTTAATTTTTCGCGCTTTGTTATTTTTATTACTTAAATTCTTACCTGTCTTCTGATCGTGACCGCACTCCTCTAACAAATTGGGCTGTGCGTCAATGCCAGTCCCACCATTCAATTACCATCTAACTTATTTCTTCTCCAGTCATTTATAATTGTTTACATTAATTATACATCCCCTAAAGTTACTTACAAACATGTTACTGTGCTATGCTTATGTAGATACAATATGTACAAGTGTATATACCTTAAATGATGGGCAGCAGCGGATATCCGGAATGCAGCACTGAGTCGTCGCAATTTCAACTGGAGATTATCTGTGGGAGAAAATGAAAGGGGTGAGCACATCAAGCTCAGTAAGGCAATCCTACGAACAAGTAGGTAACCATACTACCTACATGAACGTGGTGCCAGGCATAAACCACCCTTTCTCCACACATTTAAAACAGATGATATGAAAGTTATGATGTTATGTAAATCGAGTTTGCACAGAAAATTCACATGCAATTATTTCAAATCATTTCTTTCTAAATTAAAATTTTCACAATAAAGTCAGGACTCGACCCCTCCTTCGGGTGATCCTGACTCACACAAAACCATGAAAATCGGTATACATCACACATGGGTTTAAAAAGCATGGAAATAACCATCATGCACATTTAATTAAAAACCCAGTTTAAATCATCGAAATCGTCGACATACGAGACGAGGCAATATCTGTATAACGGCAATAACCAGGACTGGCCATATGTGTCCTCGTGAGTCCCTCTAGCTTCACGGGTCCCAGTGTACGAGGTCTCACCCTGATCGGGAACCGCCCGGGAGGTGGGTCAATCCAACCCGTCAGTCTTATCCGATCTCACGCATCCGAAGATGCCGTATCCGAAGATACCCCGTATCACAAGATACCGTATCCGAAGATACCCCGTATCATAAAGATACCGTATCCGAAGATACCCCATGGTACATCGTACTCCATGCTACTTGCACGGTACATCGTACTCCATGGACCCATATCACTCTAGGTACTCCAGCCCAAATGGCCTGCTTCCCACAGAGAGGTTTTGTTTCTCAATACTCATGCCATGTCTCAAAACGCACGTGCGAGCCTATTAAATCGGTGACACACAGTCTACCTGATGCTTCAAGCACGGCTTATCGTATGATCTCTGAAAAGTAGTGCGAGCGGTGCTCTAACACTGTATATATGAATCACATGAAAATATTATAAAATCTGGTGCGAGTTAAACTCCAGCACCCTGTCATGAAAATCATGTAAAATCTGGTGCGAGTTAGACTCTAGCACCGTGTCACGAAAAAGCATATGAAATCTGGTGCGAGTTATACTCTAGCACCTATGCATGTAAAACTCTAGTGCGAGCTCTCGCTCCAGCACTAATGCATGCATCACACAAATCAAACATCATGCGAGCTGAGCTCTAGCACGTCACATGTAAATAAAAACACGTAGGTGGCTCGGTTATCTCCAAATAGTTTTCACAGAAATTACATCGTTTAAGGTATGTAATGCTATGCATTTTTCTTTAAAAGCGAGCCAGCCTACTCATGCATGTGTTAAAATACCTCCAGAACGAGCAGGAACCTCTTGTCCTTACTCCTCCCAATTTTTCCTAAATTTGTAAACATTTACCCTTAACAAGGGTATTTCAGTAATTTTGCCCATACGGGGCACTAAAATTATTATTTGACCTCTAGACCCTTCAGGTAATTTTTAAAGACTGCAAATGAACTTAAAATTGCGTAAAGTTACCTCTAGTAGTCCGTAGAATTCCCTTACCTTATTTTCCTGTCGAGTCTGACCTTTTCTTTTCCACTGTTGTCTCGTCGCGCAGTCCGATATGCTCCCAATCAAATGCCCGAAACTGCGTATAATATTCCTCAGGTCAGATATCATACAATTTAATTGTATTTCCTATTTTCTGGGCTTAATTTAAATCATTGGGCCCGTTTACCCCTATTGGGCCCGATTGCACCTTAATGGGCCTTAAGCCCGTTTTCCACTTAATTTTCACTTTATCGAGGCCTATTGGGCTCATTGGGCCCACTAATAATTTATTGGGCCTCGTTCTAATTCTTGAATAACTAAATCGATTATTTACGACAATTTATCTAAATTTCCATAATTTAATTCATTTTATGCGAAAATCAAATCAATATCACGCATAACGAGGTAATTGTCATAAATAAGGGTTACTTACCTGAGATTCCATGCTAGTCCGCAAATCGAGGCTATCTCGAGCTCTCGTTGGATGCCAATTGTCGAGCTACATAATTTCATAATTTTCCGGGTAAATTTCCAGTCAAAAATTAATTAAATAAAATATTCCAAAATTTAAATCGGTCAATTTGACCTTTTATCGACTTACCCGAAGCTCGATTGCATCGCTTAAATTTTCTCCAATTTTTTCTCTTTTTCTTTTTCCCTTTTTTCTCCTTTTTTCCTCTCTTTTTGGCTGAACCGGTTCAGTCCGGTTCGGACCGGTTCAGACCGCCGGTTCACCGTCGGTTCATCGCTTTGCCGTCCGGTTCTCTGCCAGCTTCCACTGCCAGTGGCTCCGCAAGGTCGTCCGCATCTCGAATCCGCCCTCGATTTCGGTCGGGCTAGCCGAAACGCCGCCGGTTCGGCCTCTTCTCCCTCGGCCGTCGGACCCATTTTCTTCCCTTGGCCGTCGCCGATGATTCCCGCCGTTTCGCCGGCTGATATCGGTCTCAAAAGCACCGCCGTCGCCTGGGCTTCCAGAATCTGGCCTCGGATCCGCCCGAATCGCCGCCAGTGACCCTTTCTTTCCCACGACTTTCTCCTCCGTTTTTCGCCGGATTTTGGCGTCCTTGGCGCGCGTCACCGGTGGCAGCAAGATCGCCTGGCGTCGGGCTTCCTTCGTCGGCCCTCGCCTGGGTCCCTGGCCGCCGGACGGCTCGCCGGTCTCCCTCGGGTTCGGCTGTCGATTTTCGTTTTCTCTGCTTCTCTTTCTCTCTCCCCGACATTTTCTGATTTCTCTTTTTTTTTTCCTTTTTTTTTTCTTTTTTTAATCATTCAAATACCTTAAAAATACCCAAATATCCCTTAAAATTATTATTTTTTTTCAAATTAATTAACTTAATTTAATTTAATTTATTTATTATATTTTAATCCTTTTTCGGGTATAATTTCTCTGTATTTTCGGGATATTGTCCCGAATGACTTTTCAGTATATTTTTTGATTATTTTCGGGATTATTTTTCTGAACTAAAAATCCCGATTAATTCTCATAAATTCATATCTTGATCAATTTAACCCGAAATAAATTTATTTCTCCTTTATTGACCAAGATTTCTCAAATCCATATTTTTAATTAATTTTTCCTTATCGAAATTATTTCAACTTTCGGTCTTTTGACCATTCTGCCCTTGCACGTGTTCGGGATTAATTTAACCCGACTTCTCTTCACGAATACTCATTCATTTCGTATTTTAAATAATTTCGGGTCTTACAAATCTCCCCCACTTAAGGAATTTGGTCCTCCAAATTAGAACCAATTCATATGAGTCTATAGACTACTCCGGGTACATCAATCGTAGCATACTTCTTTAATTCTCATGTGACCTTTTTCCGAAGTGTATTACTACCAAAGGACTTTAATTAGGGAGATCATCTTAAACCTCAATACTTTCTCTTTCCTGTTTAATGCCCGAATCAACTTATCAATATACTTATATTTTCATTAAACTGAACTTTTGGAGTTCATATTCGATTACCTATGCTGGATCTGGATAGTATTGCCGAAGCATCAAAACTGAAACACATTGTGGGTGCCTGTTAATTCAGGTGATAACACCAACTTACAGGTCTTATCTCTCACTTGTCCAATCTCTCAAAATATTCCATCCAGCGCAACTCAATTTACCTTCTTCCAAAAGTTCGCTATGTCCTTATTCTCTTAGGACGAGTAACTTTCAACCATACTAATTCACCAAGGGTGAATTCTAATACTTTTCTACCTGCTCTGAGGTGTTCTTAATCTCTCACTCTTAACTAAAACATCCTCAGAGACTTATTATCCATAGTCGAAAATAATTCTATCTGTCACCCACTTTTTCTCATCCAATTTGGGGAACAACCCCTACAACCATACACTGCCTCGTATCTTGTTATCCCGATACTCAAGTGGCAACTGTCACTATTGACGAATTCAATTTGTAATAACTGATCATCCCAGGAGCTTATAAAATTAACAGCACACGCTTTCATCGAATCCTCCAGAACCTGCACAGTGCTCTCTGACTGACCATCTGTCTGAGGATGAAAAGCTGTGCTAATACTCAGTCGGGTTCCCATAGCTTCCTAAAAATATCCAAAGAGGTGGGAAGTGAAGCGGGAATCCTTATATGATACCATGCTCACTGGAACGCTACTTAATGTTCCACAACCTTCCTTATACATAAATCCTTATACACACTCTGAGTATCTGGGGATTTCATAACCAGAAGGTGGGTAGACTTTGTCACTCTATCGACTATCATTCAAATAGCCTCGTAATTCACCTGGGTTCTCTGTAACCCATCTCGAAATTCATGGAGACTTTCTCTCATTTTCCGTGCCATGTCGATATAGGTAGGTGCTGCAATAACTCTGCAGACTTTTAATACTCTACATTACTCTGCTGACATACTATGCACTTTTCCACAATCTCTACCATATCTCTTTTCACATCTGACCACCAATACCCTTTTCGAGATTTTGATATATATTCTTTACTTTCCATATGCACTATATATCCCAAAGAGTGAGCTTCTGACAATATTACTATCTCATCAACTGTGGTCCTGGGGAGCACTTATACTGTCTCTGAACCTCTCTGTAAATCATTATCATACTCTGTGAACTCTGTCACTGTACCCTTCTGAATCTCACCCACACTATCGACATCATGCCGATCATCACGCTAAGCCTGTCAAATCCGGGCACTCTCATCCGGTTCTAATCATCAGGCTAGCTATCACACAATCACTGTCATCATCAGAAGGGATCACATCACTACTGAGGTTCACAACTGCTTTAGCTGCTCATGCTCCCTGACCATCATATGTAATACCATCCCGATGCTCTTTCTGCTCAAAGCATCAGCCTTTCCTGGGTGGTACAATCTTCACAAATCAAAATCCCTCAGAAGCTCTAACCCACTATGTATTCTCATATTCACCTCTTTCTGTGAAAACAGATACTCGGGACTTTATAACTAGTGCAAATCCAAAATTTCTCATTATGTACATAATAGTACCATATCCTCGGTATAAATACTGTTGCCAACTTTAAATCATGGGTCAGATAGTTTATTTCATGATCAAGGAGTTGTCTGACTCCATACTTGACTATCTTTCCATTTTACATCAATACACAGCTCCTTCATAATTTTGAGGTATCCATACTCACTGAGAACCTCTTGAGCTGTTGGGTATGGTGAAATTAATCACGGTGGTCAGTTCATACTTCATTACATCGAAATTCATGTCACATCTAGCATCTTATTTATCATCTCATTTAAAGACCACGTTTTCTTAGTTCAACGTGTCAACAAGGTATACTATTTTTGAGAATTCACAACAACCCAATTGTAAGAGCAATTTCCAGTTGTTGCTTATAATTTGCCCTGGACTTTAACTACGCCCAACATATCATCGATAATGATGATTACAAATCGGTCCAATCCTTGACTTATTTACGCATAAGCGTATAAGATCCTGCAAAATCGCTTACGTTTTCAGGTACTGACCTGCGTCATTTCCTTTTCTTATCTTAACGGCTCTTATTAAATTTTTACTATGTTAACTTTTATGATTTGTCGAATTTTAATATTCTTATTGTCTTAGTAAAGGTATCCTAATGCTAAAGGTATTTATTACGACGATCGATTCACGCTATACGTTATATATATATATATATATATATATATATATATATTTCTAGACGCTGTCAAGTCTTCAGGCGGGGAGGTATTTTGAAATACCTTTATTAACCTTCAGACTTAACCACAATTACTTTATATACCAGTCCATGTGGTCACAATTTATATTCGCTACTAATTGCTTTAATCCTAATGACTTCATATCGTAAGGATGTTCTCACCTTGCATACGCCTCTTACTCCAATACATCTTGTATTCAGAATTAAGCATATCTCATCTTAAAGATTATCTCCTTAGTGTATCTATTATAACGAAACTCTTGTCATTATTCATTTCGTGAGTACAATCCTTTACTCCTTTAATTTCAACTGTTGCACCCCTTTTTATCACTTGTCAACACTTACAGTATACTTTTCAGTACTGTTTTCACCCATGTTTTCAACTTAAAATCTCTATATCCATATTCCGTTAATTAATCCTCCTCTATTGGGGTAATCATTTATCAGAATTGTCCCCAATGATGTAGGCATTCATGCCTTTTTACTCACTTATATGCGAATGAAGGCGGTATGAATAAATGTGTGGCACCAGGATCAATGAACATATGTACTTCATTATTCATAACAAGTGTGGTATCTTACACCACATCCATGAAACATCAATAGTGTCCTGGTCCAAGACATCCTCTCGCCTTTGTCCAACAATCTACTTTCCTTTTTCTTTTCTTTTCGGCTATTGCCTCCCTTTTCGCTGCAGCTATACCAACGAAGTTTTTCTCTGTCTCTTTACTTTCCTGTGGGGCAATCTCGCTCAACTCTGAGCAATCAAGATCAATGGTCCGTCTTACCACACTTAATGACCATTTTCATCAATACAGTGTAGGTATAGATCCTCCTTCCGTGGTATCCACCACACATTCCACACTGCTTACAGTGCTTACACTGCTACACTGCTTCGTAGCAGGTCAGGGTCCTCCAATCACAATACCCCTCAAGAGTGCCAAAATTGTATGCACTGGGGCCTTTCCAATTATCTTACTCCATAACTCATCAAATCTAATCTTTTACCAATTATCATTTTCCCATTTTAACATCTTTGTCATTTCTCGATTCTCTTTTTGTCTCTATTTCAGCCCTCACTACCCTTCCAATCTCAGAGGCGTGCAATTCGTGTTCTTATTTACCCAACTGTAAATCTGCGCACTGCCTCGGTATAGGTAATATCTCACGGGGCCAATTGGACTCTGATTGACAATCTGAGTCCTTCCATAAACTTTTAGACATCTCGACTGTCACTGTTCATATGTCGAGGTAATATCTACCAAAGAATATAACTGAGTTTCATACTCATAATCAATTTAGTATTCCTGGGCAGTGTAAGAAATTTTTTCCTTTAAATCATGTCCGGGATATCCTGTCACCGGAATACATCCAATAAGATTTCTCATCTTAGCTATGGATGTTTAACACTTAAGATGGGTCGAGCGGGTTTCCACCAATGTTCCGCTGCGCCCTCTGATCTCATTCATAATCTGAGCAATTAGCGCCTTAAAATAATTCCCATGCTCCGCTTCAATCTCGCGAAGCGTCTCTCAATACTGTCCGATCTCTCTGTCAGACTCTGTGAGGCATTTTCAACATTCGCCTCTATTCCAATTTCATTCTGATTCTCATAGGTCAACTCAGCACGACTAGCAGGCTCAGGTCTACCTCTACGACCTCTGCCTCGTGCACTATCTCATCTAACGCGACTCATATTAGGCATTCCTGCATTCTCGACCATTTCTTAGTCAAAACCCATCTCGATATACACTATTGTATCTAACCAAGCACAGTAACACGGGGATGTAATTTCCTAATTACTGACACTGACACACATCAGGCCAATTTCTGCTCTGATACCACCTTTATATGTCACGACCCAAACTACCCAAAAATCAGAGTTAATTTTTTGCGCTTTGTTATTTTTATTACTTAAATTCTTACCTGTCTTCTGATCGTGACCACACTCCTCTAACAAATTGGGCTGTGCGTCAATGCCAGTCCCACCATTCAACTACCATCTAACTTATTTCTTCTCCAGTCATTTATAATTGTTTACATTAATTATACATCCCCTAAAGTTACTTACAAACATGTTACTGTGCTATGCTTATGTAGATACAATATGTACAAGTGTATATACCTTAAATGATGGGCAGCAGCGGATATCCGGAATGCAGTACTGAGTCGTCGCAACTTCAACTGGAGATTATCTGTGGGAGAAAATGAAAGGGGTGAGCACATCAAGCTCAGTAAGGCAATCCTACAAACAAAGGTAACCATACTACCTACATGAACGTGGTGCCATGCATAAACCACCCTTTCTCCACACATTTAAAACAGATGATATGAAAGTTATGATGTTATGTAAATCGAGTTTGCACAGAAAATTCACATGCAATTATTTCAAATCATTTCTTTCTCAATTAAAATTTTCACAATAAAGTCAGGACTCGACCCCTCCTTCGGGTGATCCTGACTCACACAAAACCATAAAAATCAGTATACATCACACATGGGTTTAAAAAGCATGGAAATAACCATCATGCACATTTAATTAAAAACTCAGTTTAAATCATCGAAATCGTCGACATGCGAGACGAGGCAATATCTGTATAACGGCAATAACCAGGACTGGCCATATGTGTCCTCGTGAGTCCCTCTAGCTTCACGGATCCCAGTGTCCGAGGTCTCACCCTGATCGAGAACCGCCCGGGAGATGGGTCAATCCAACCCGTCAGTCTTATCCGATCTCACGCATCCGAAGATGCTGTATCCGAAGATAACCCGTATCACAAGATACCGTATCCGAAGATACCCCGTATCACAAAGATACCGTATCCAAAGATACCCCACGGTACATCATACTCCATGCTACTTGCACGGTACATCGTACTCCATGGACCCATATCACTCTAGGTACTCCAGCCCAAATGGCCTGCTTCCCACAGAGAGGTTTTGTTTCTCAATACTCATGCCATGTCTCAAAACGCATGTGCGAGCCTATTAAATCGGTGACACACAGTCTACCCGATGCTCCAAGCACGGCTTATCGTATGATCTCTGAAAAGTAGTGCGAGCGGTGCTCTAACACTGTATATATGAATCATATGAAAATCTTATAAAATCTGGTGCGAGTTAAACTCCAGCACCCTGTCATGAAAATCATGTAAAATCTGGTGCGAGTTAGACTCTAGCACCGTGTCACGAAAAAGCATATGAAATCTGGTGCGAGTTATACTCTAGCACCTATGCGCGTAAAACTCTAGTGTGAGCTCTCGCTCCAGCACTAATGCATGCATCACACAAATCAAACATCGTGCGAGCTGAGCTCTAGCACGTCACATGTAAATAAAAACACGTAGGCGGCTCGGTTATCTCCAAATAGTTTTCACAGAAATTACATCGTTTAAGGTATGCAATGCTATGCATTTTTCTTTAAAAGTGAGCTAGCCTACTCATGCATGTGTTAAAATACCTCCAGAACGAGCAGGAACCTCTTGTCCTTACTCCTCCCAATTTTTCCTAAATTTGTAAACATTTACCCTTAACAAGGGTATTTCAGTAATTTTGCCCATACGGGGCACTAAAATTATTATTTGACCTCTAGACCCTTCAGGTAATTTTTAAAGACTGCAAATGAATTTAAAATTGCATAAAGTTACCTCTAGCAGTCCGTAGAATTCCCTTACCTTATTTTCCTGTCGAGTCTGACCTTTTCTTTTCCACTGTTGTCTCGTCGCACAGTCCGATATGCTCCCAATCAAATGCCCGAAACTGCGTATAATATTCCTCAGGTCAGATATCATACAATTTAATTGTATTTTCTATTTTCTGGGCTTAATTTAAATCATTGGGCCCGTTTACCCCTATTAGGCCCGATTACACCTTAATGGGCCTTAATCGGCCTTAAGCCCGTTTTCCACTTAATTTTCACTTTATCGAGGCCTATTGGGCTCATTGGGCCTACTAATAATTTATTGGGCCTCGTTCTAATTCTTGAATAACTAAATCGATTATTTACGACAATTTATCTAAATTTCCATAATTTAATTCATTTTATGCGGAAATCAAATCAATATCACGCATAACGAGGTAATTATCGTAAATAAGGGTTACTTACCCGAGATTCCATGCTAGTCCGCAAATCGAGGCTATCTCAAGCTCTCGTTGGATGCCAATTGTCGAGCTACATAATTTCATAATTTTTCGGGTAAATTTCCAGTCGAAAATTAATTAAATAAAATATTCCAAAATTTAAATCGGTCAATTTGACCGCTTACCCACTTACCCGAAGCTCGATTGCATCGCTGGAATTTTCCCCAATTTTTTCTCTTTTTCTTTTTCCCTTTTTTCTCCTTTTTTCCTCTCTTTTTGGCTGAACTGGTTCAGTCCGGTTCGGACCGGTTCAGACCGCCGGTTCACTCCGGTTCAGCCGGTTCACTGCTTTGCCATCCGGTTCTCTGCCGGCTTCCACTGCCAGTGGCTCCGCAAGGTCGTCCGCATCTCGAATCCGCCCTCGATTTCGGTCGGGCTCGCCGGAACGCGGCCGGTTCGGCCTCTTCTCCCTCGGCCGTCGGACCCATTTTCTTCCCTTGGCCGTCGCCGATGATTCCCGCCGTTTCGCCGGCTGATATCGGTCTCAAAAGCACCGCCGTCGCTTGGGCTTCCAGAATTTGGCCTCGGATCCGCCCGAATCGCCGCCGTTCGCCGCCGGTGACCCTTTCTTTCCCGCGACTTTCTCCTCCGTTTTCTGCCGGATTCCTGCGTCCTTGGCGCGCGTCACCGGTGGCAGCAAGATCGCCTGGCGTCGGGCTTCCTTCGTCGGCCCTCGCCTGGGTCCCTGGCCGCCAGACGGCTCACCGGTCTCCCTCGGGTTCGGCTGTCGATTTTCATTTTCTCTGCTTCTCTTTCTCTCTCCCCGACATTTTCTGATTTCTCTTTTTTTTTTTTCCTTTTTTTTCTTTTTTTTTAATCATTCAAATACCTTAAAAATACCCAAATATCCCTTAAAATTATTATTTTTTTCCAAATTAATTAATTTAATTTAATTTAATTTATTTATTATATTTTAATCCTTTTTCGGGTATAATTTCTCTATATTTTCGAGATATTATCCCGAATGACTTTTCAGTATATTTTTTGATTATTTTCGGGATTATTTTTTCGAACTAAAAATCCTGATTAATTCCCATAAATTCATATCTTGATCAATTTAACCCGAAATAAATTTATTTCTCCTTTATTGACCAAGATTTCTCAAATCCATATTTTTAATTAATTTTTCCTTATCGAAATTATTTCAACTTTCGATCTTTTGACCATTCTGCCCTTGCACGTGTTCGGGATTAATTTAACCCGACTTCTCTTCACGAATACTCATTCATTTCGTATTTAAAATAATTTCGGGTCTTACACAAAGAAAAAAATGAGATAGAAGATAGCCTGCAAGGAGATCTGAACCGAGAGAGGGAAGCAGGAAACAGAAGCAATAAGAAAACTGGAAACTTAACCAAGAACCGGAGAAGCAAAAACCACGCGAACTATAAAAAAAAAAATAATGCAAGCAGTAGAGGCTGGAAGGGAGTGACGATGGTGATGATAGAATGAAGAAAAGAAATCGAACTGAAGAATGCGTGATAGGGATTTGTCTCCTTTGGGTCCCTTGAAGCCGAGAGTTGTGAATAGAAGTCATGGACTGGGTTTTGGTTTCGTTTGGAAAACAGAACGCAGTAGGGAGCTCTCGGGCATTGCTGGAGTCTTATGATTATTGGAGATGGAAAGAAAACATGAGGGGAATAAGGGAAAGGCCGAATCTGGCCTGGAGAAGTAATAAAAAGGAAACTGATGTAAGAAAACCAGGAAAGAGAGAAAGATGCAGTGAAAGAAAGTGGAAGAAGAAAACAAGAGGCTGACTCTATTAGCCTCGAAACTGGAACAAAAAAATGGAAGTAGTAAAGGGAAGACCCGAGCCATGAGTCGAAGAGCTGAAGCAGAGGAATGTTGATGATCGTGTCCTAGAGTGTGAGGGAACCGAAGACTCAGCTAAAGCAGTAGACGAACAGGGGAATCCTGTCCTCTAAAACTGAAGCCAGAAAAATGAGAGAGAGGCCGACTGTTGAAGGACCGAGAACTAGGGCCGAAGAGGAAGGTGTGTAGTGACAGAAGAATAGGATTGAGACAGAAATCGAAGAACTTGAAGCAGAGGCAAGATCGGGAAGGCAGTAAACAAAACAGTGGGACTAAAGCTCAGCAGAGGGGGACAGGGGAGACTCCTCGGCTATGGTGGTTTCGGTGAAAGCTTAGAACGGAGCCGGTTGTGAGGAGGAGGACGAGGGAGACACGATGAGGGTGACTACAGAGGGTTGCAGCACCGGGAAGGACCGAAGCACACAGAGGAAGATGATGAATAGTGATCGGCGTGGAAAAGAAAAGAAAGAAGATGGAGTTGGCGGGAAAGGAGAGATTGATTCAAAAAAGAAAAAAAAAGAAAAAAAAGAAGTGGATGAATAGTTAAAAAAAAGTAATATTTTATATTTATTTATACATATATATAATTATATATATGTGTATATTTGGAGGATGCAACGAAAATATCGAGAATATAAGAAAAGCCCGGGGAAGAAAATTCAGAAATATTTGTTCGAAACTATCGGTACGAAATTTCGAGGAAATAACCCGAGTGAACCGGACCCATCGACTCGCTACGTCGAGACAATCGAGGACTACGAACAAACATCGAGGTAAGGAATTTATGCAAGTTTTAAAGATAACTGTACGTTTTATGATTTTAAGTATATTTTTCCTAGGAAAGCAAGATTTCGATTTTGACGCATCGTAGCTAATCCGATAAAATAGGATACTAAGAATACAAATTTTGGTATAGGAGAATCGTAGAAGGATTTAAGGGAGATACGTGGAGGCGTCCTTACTCGAACTCAAAATTTCGATAAATCGAGGTAAGGGGTATTATTTAATTTAGTTCTGATAATGCATTTTTGTTTCACCGATAAATGATTTTATGAAAGAGCATGTGATTTGAAATGATTTATCAATGCTTTCATACTTGTGAAACTGTTTACGATGCACGTTTTAAATTCATCGAAATATTCCTCGAGTACTTTCCATGTTGTAAAATGAATTTTTCTAAGGTATGAAGTGTATGGATGTTTTACATTTATTTATGTTTTTATATCCATACTGTTAAAAAAACTTCGATAATTTCAAAAGTATTTAAGAAAAGAAATTGTTTTCGAAAGGGGATTGTGGGGGCCACCTCTTGAGTCCTACGGGAACAAAGTGCCACACAGTCTTTCGGTTTTATGAAAGAGTTTTCAGATTTTAAGGAAATTTGATGTTATTACTCGATATGAGTTTACGAATTACAAAACCCAAGAAAGATTTTGGAAACTCTGTTTTGAGACTATAGGCTTCATGCATGGTTACTTCTTGTCGTGTTCCGGCTACACCACCTGAAGTACCGGTACGTTGGCCCCTTTAGCACTTGACTCAACCTTTGTGGAAGATGCCGTGCTACTGGTGGTTTACGATGATGTTTGGTAGTATCTCGTGCCCGCGCAGCACGGATGAATGTTCCCCGCACGATGGGTGCCACAGGTGCCCGTGCCCTTGCTATGTTCTAGTATATGATAAGAAATAAGAAGATACTACCCCTATTTATAATTATTATTGCTGTACGAATCTGATCCATTCTACAGCCCCCTTTACTATAGCCATAGGTATGATGATTCTCCACGGAGAATGACACGTATCGCATGACTTAGTTATAGCCTAGTCTCCTCGATTTGATTATGAAAAATCGACTATGATGAATGAATATGTGTTTTCATGATTACAAAATAGTCATGAAATGTTTATGAAATTACTATGAAGTATTCATGAAAAGTTTACGAAATGATTATGAAATATTCATGAAATGCTTACGAAATGACTATGAATTATTCATGAAATGTTTACGAAATGATTTATGAAATGTTCATGAAAGGTTTATGAAAAGTTGTAAAATGGTTAAGCATGTGATTTGTTTTAAAGACACTCATGCTTTATGATGATTATGCATGAAATGAAAATTTATGTATTGTATTAAGTTTCTTTCTATGAACAAATTCAAATGTTTTTATATATCAGAACTACTTTAAGAACATTACCTTACTGGGCTTTTCCCCAAAAGCTCACCCCTCTACCTCTCAGATTTTTGCAGTGAATTACGACTAATAAATGTTGTGTAGACGACATGGGTTGGCGGATATGAGCTCCCCCAGACTACCTTTTGTATATGCGTGAGGTATACATTCTTATCTCTTTACCAGACTATTTGTATGCACAAATATCTATTGAGAATAATGTGTCAGGATGAAATCTGTATAAGGATAAATTAAATGAGATATTTTTAAGGATTGACACTGATCAGGAATACAGCCTAAGTGAATAAGGAAATAAGTGAGTAAATTAAATTTAAAAAAAAAATTCCCTGATTTTTTAAGGGTCAAGGGTCATTACAACACCTTCAACACTCTTCCCTCAGTTTCATTAGCGGTAGCTAGTTTGGATAATGAGTCTGCATGTGTGTTCTTAGACTGATTAACTTATACCAATTGGAAACTTTGGAATGTTTGAGCTAGTGATTGGACCTTCTTTAAGTATGGGACTAACTCGATTCTCGGGTTTTGTACTGCCCATTAAACTGATTTACTACCAATTGAGAATCACTGTGCGACATTAGATTGCGAACTTGTAATTTCTCTACTAACTTCATCCCTCTGATTAGGGCTTCATACTCAACAATGTTATTCGAGCTAGGGAACCCAAAGTGTAGGGAGAATTCTAAAGATTTCCTGTGAGATCTGAGAATTTTAGATATATTTGAATTATGTAATATGAACTTGAATTGTAATTTATTGAGCTAAGTGAATTGGAGAATGATAATTGGAGATTTATATGTTAAGTGTTTAAAATAAGTATGAAGTTATGAGGACAGATCGATCTGGGAGAAGGAGAGATCGATCTGGTAAGTTAAAAATGACAAGGAATGAGGAATTTGAGGAGCAGATCGATCTCCAATGGAAGAGGATCGATCTCCTTATGATTCTGTTTGAGAGTAGATCGATCTCATGAGGAAGAGATCGATCTCTAAATGATTCTGTTTGAGAGAAGATCGATCTCATGAGGAAGAGATCGATCTCCAAATGATTTTGTTTGGGAGAAGATCGATCTCCTCAAGGAGCAGATCGATCTCATAAAGCCATAAAGAGATCGATCTCACCCCTCGACAGATCGATCTCCTAGGCATAAAATTGCCCAAATCGTCCCCAAAATTCAAATGCAGATCGATCTCATCAAGAGCCAGATCGATCTCCTACCCTCAGCCTATATAAGAAACCCCTGTTTTTCTCCTGCAATCTCACTTTCTCTCTCTTCCAACCCCCATTTTCACCGAAACCTAGCTTTCTCACTCATCCAAAGCACCCATTTTCGGCCAAATCAGAAGTTGTGGCAAGAAGGAAAGTTGTTCCTCATCAAAGGGAGAACAACATACTTGGAAATCGAAGGACGAATCGAATCGAGGCGTGGGTTGTGCGTCTCACAAGCTTTAGGTAATTTCTAAACCTCGATCTTGATATTTGAGATGATTTTGATGATAATAGTGGTTGTCATTGTGTTGAAATAGCTGAGAAATGATTAGGGATTGATGAAATTGCAATGTGGTTGGAGTGATAATGATATTTAGCAATTTTGGGAATTTGAGCTATAAATAGAAATTTAGACAATGTGGTGAATTAGCATAGATAATTGGCATGAGAAATGTAGAACGTTGAGATGTTGTGAATGAGAGTCTAGTTTGGGGTAGAGTTACGAGAATCAAGAGATTTGAGGTGTTATGAGCAATTATGCTCGATTTTTGAGAATTGAGGTTGATGAGATAATTGAGTATTGATGTTTTAACATTGTTTGGATAGCTTAGGAGTTCCAGAGTGGAATGCGAGGCTAGTCGGTGATATGGGGGAAACGATTGCACTATACGAGGTGCAAAGAGGTAAAGGAAATCTAAACCATTTGTGTATGTGATTTGTAAACTATTATAGCATGATTTGTGGTTTATAAACAAGCATGTTGAGTGTTGTGTTGAGATATAATTGCACACGATTTTAATAGCCGGTTGGAGCCCATTATTTTATGCGTTTATAAGCTGAGTGTGAAATTGCTTTATAAACCGTCGAATTTGTGTGAGTAATGAATTGGGCTCTACGTTAAGGCAATATCGAGATTTGAGAAATGTGTGCGTGCTTTACCGGTTGGAACTCGGTTTTATTATGTTTTGTGTTGAGTACAAAACGGTTTTCAAATGAGTTTAATAAGAGAAAAACCACTATGAGTTCTACGTGAAGGCAAACTAGTCTTATGTGATTAAGACTTAGGTGTGTAATTCTGAGTACACACCGGGCATTGCTCTGGTAGCATGTAAGCCCGATTCTTCTCCATTCTGGTAACGTGAGAATAACCCATTCTGTGGCTATGCCACGTATATTTGGTGGTCGTTGCCACGTGAGAAACCCCCTTTGGTGGCCGTTGCCACGTAAGAAGCCCTATTTGGTGGCCGTTGCCACGTGAGAACCCCATTTGGTGGCCGTTGCCACGTGAGAACCCTATTTGGTGGCCGTTGCCACGTGAGAAACCCTATTTGGTGGCCGTTGCCACGTGAGAATCCTAATTGGTGGCCGTTGCCACGTGAAACCCTATCCTGTGGCTATGCCACGTGTGTTTAGTGGCTATGCCACGTGTGAATTTAAATCAGTGGCTATGCCACGTGTGTTTAGTGGCTGTGCCACGTGCATTATTATTACAGTGATTTTATCACGTTAATTGAGAAAGCGTTTATCGCATTATTTTCACATGCTTTGTTATTGCTCTAGACTAGCCTTTTTACTTCATGTTTTCACATGATTTGAGACATGAGAATGTCGTTTTGAGTACTTTCATGCTATGGTTTTCAAATGAGATTAATGAGCTTCACATACAAATAAATATTTTGTGATGTGCATTTTGGTTTATGAAATGAGTCCCTTACTCCCTTTACTGAGCGATTTAGAAGCTCACCCTGTTTTCTTTCCCCCCAGATTTCTTCAAGTGAAAAGGGTTTTCCTGCGACGTACGGAGTAGTGGCTAGTGGAGGACTTGAGCTCCAGGCCATATATTGTATTTTGAGGTATCTTTTATCTTTTCATGTACCCAGACAATTACTGTAATTGCAGACACTTGATGTATAACATTGTATGGGATGTATTAGGATTAATTAACTTGAGATCAAGTAATGTGTATGATATATAATTTCTTGCGATGAGATCCTGAGGTACGATAAATATGATAATGTATGACACTGCACAGGAATGCACTCTTAATTGAGAATTGATGAGTAAAAAGTTTTAAATTAGCCCTATTTTTCGCACTTCCGGGGCGTGACAGAGTTTTCTTGGTATCAGAGCTTAGGGTGTCTAGTATTGTCAGTGTCGGTTAAGTGAAATAGAATACATCCCAAGTGTCTGTAATAGTCTGGTCATGAACTGAAATTGAGGATTGAGATTTCAATCGATTCTGATATGTACGCGCAGGAGACGAGTTAAGGTAGAGAATGAGTGGACGACGAGGTCGTTCGAGGAGGCAGGCAGAGTCCCCTCCGCCACCTGTCCCACAACCAGAGAGTCCTAACTCTCGAATTAATCGAATTGAGACCGATGTGAGGCAAGGTTTTGAGCAGATGGCAGCGTTATTCGCGCAACACTTTGGAGTTAATGCCTCGGGTACTACTCCTACACCACCACAAGGACCTCCCATACCCCCAATACCTCCCGTCTCTCAGCCTGATGATAGAAGTATGGTCCGACTGAAGGATTTTCTGAAGATGAAACCACCCGTGTTTAGGGGAAAGAAGGATCCTACAGAGGTTGAGGAGTGGCTGACGGAGTTGAGAATTATATTTGATTATCTGGGGTGCACCGATGCTGAGAGGGTCAGTATGAGTATCTATATGTTGAAAGGGAGAGCTCGAGATTGGTGGGGTACTACCCAGGGTATTTTGATGTCCCGTCAGGATGTGATTGGTTGGGAAGAGTTTCAGACAACCTTTAGGACCCAATATGTACCACGAGCCGCCCAGAGAAAGAAACAGGCCGAGTTTTTGAGTTTGGTACAAGGTGACATGTCTGTGGATGACTATGAGAGCCAATTCACAGCGCTATTGAGATATGACCCAGAGACCTTCAAGAGTGAAGAGCTCCGCACAGAGAAGTTTTTGTATGGGTTGAAGCCCGTCATCAGAGATAGATTGATAGGGCTATGTATTACTGAGTTTGGAGATGCTCTGAGATGAGCACAAGAGATTGAAAGAGGAATTGAGATGGTACAATCCCAGAATGAGCTCAGAGTGGTGAATAGAGATAAGGGCAAGAGGCCAGTGATTTTCCAAATAGAGGCTCGGAGAGGTTCCTTCAGAAGAGGAAGGATTGAGGTACAGAAGGGCAGATTAGAGAGACCCAGAGGGTACCCTAACATTAGAGAGACCCCTCGAGATGTCAGGCCAGAGACAAGGTTTTGCAGAAATTGTGGCCGAATGCATGAGGGAAGTTGTACTGGGTCGATCCATGGATGTTTTAGATGTGGAGACATGGGTCACATGGTGAAGGATTGCCTTCAACCTCAGAAACCACATGTCTTGGAGCCCACTAGACAACAGCCTCAGAGAGTGAATCCCCCGAGACGGGCCACTGCTGCAGAGAAAGGAAAGAGACCTGTTACCCAGGGACGTGTGTTTGCCCTAGATAAGGAGACCGCTGACACTTCTGCAGAAACTATAAGAGGTACACTCTCTGTCTGTAATCATAAGGCTCATGTGTTGATTGATTCAGGATCCACGCATTCGTTTATTTCTGAGCATTTTGCATGTAGATTAAACTTGAAGTTTGAACCTCTAGAATATATACTACATGTAAATACCCCTATGCGTGAATCCCAGAGAACTGAGTTAATCTGTAGAGGATGTGAGATAAAGGTGGGAGATAGAGGGATGTTAGTAGATCTAATCATGTTGAATATACATGGATTTGAAGTAATTTTGGGAATGGATTGGTTGGCAGCCAATCGAGTGAGCTTAGATTGCTACAGTAAGATTGTAACTTTCTCCCTACCTGAACCTTACAGTGTACGATTGAGATATTGAGAAAATGAATATGTGGAATTCTAGTAAGTAATTTGAGAATTTTAATATTATTTTGGAGAATATTAAATATGATTGTTCATGTGAAGGTTATAAGACACTCATCTCAGACGATGAACGGGAACATTCGAGGATTGAGGATATACCTGTGGTTTGCGAATTTTTGGATATTTTTCCAGATGAATTGCCAGGTTTACCACCAGAGAGAGAGCTAGAGTTTACCATTGATTTGGTACCAGATACTCAGCCGATCTCTAAACCTCCCTATAGGATGGCATTAGTGAAACTTGAGGAATTGAAGAAACAACTACAGGAGTTATTGGATCAAGGGTTCATTAGGCCCAGTGTTTCACCGTGGGGAGCACCGGTTTTATTTGTCAAGAAGAAGGATGGTAGTCTCAGATTATGCGTAGACTACCGGCTGTTGAATAAAGCCACGGTGAAGAATAAATACCCATTGCCCAGGATTGATGATCTACTTGATCAGCTGAGAGGGGCATAAGTCTTTTCTAAGATTGATTTGAGATTGGGCTATCACCAATTGAGAATCAAGGAAGAATATATTCCAAAGACGGCCTTCAGGACGAGGTATGGCCATTACGAATTTCTGGTGATGTCCTTTGGATTGACGAACGCCCCTGCAGCATTTATGAGATTGATGAACGAGGTGTTCATAGACTATCTGGATAAATTTGTGATAGTCTTTATTGATGATATCCTGGTGTACTCTCAGTCGTATGAGGAGCATGCACAGCATTTGTGGTTAGTACTTCAGATACTCCGAGATAAGCAATTATATGGAAAGCTTAGTAAGTGTGAGTTTTGGCTGAATCGGATAGCTTTCCTTGGTCATATAGTCTCAGAGGAAGGAGTATCAGTGGACCCAAGCAAGGTGGAGGCTGTGCTTAATTGGGAGAGACCGAGGACAGTTACTGAGGTACGAAGCTTCCTTGGTTTGGCAGGGTATTACAGAAGATTTGTGGAAGGATTTTCCCGGATTGCCGCCCCTTTGACTTAGCTCAAGCGCAAAGAGACTCCATTTATATGGACTGATCAATGTGAGCTCAGTTTTTAGGAATTAAAGAGGAGGTTGACAGCGGCAGCTGTGTTAACTATTCCTGAGGGATCAGGAGGATTCTCGGTGTATAGTGATACGTCTCATCAAGGATTGGGGTGTGTGCTCATGCAGTATGGAAGAGTGGTCGCATATGGATCGCGACAGCTGAAAGACCATGAGCGGAATTACCCCACGTATGATTTGGAGTTAGCCGCTGTGGTATTTGCTTTGAAGATCTGGCGACACTACTTATATGGGGAAAGATTCCAGATCTTCACTAATCACAAGAGTTTGAGATATCTCTTTGATCAGAAAGAGTTAAACATGAGACAAAGGAGATGGATGGAACTCCTTAAGGATTATGACTGCGAGATTCTATATCATCCGGGCAAGGCGAATGTGGTTGCTGATGCCTTGAGCAGGAAGAGTATGATATCTGCTATGATGATCAGGGAATGGGATTTACTGGAGCAGTTTGCCGAACTTCGGATCAAAGTTAAAGAGATAGAGACTGGATTTGTGGCTAGCTTGCGAATAGAGCCCAAGATCATGGATCAGATTAGAACTGGGCAGCGCACTGATCAGAGATTGATAGATATGATTAGCCAAGCTGAACAGAGTTCGCAGTCGGATCTCACAGTCAGTGAGGATGGATTGTTGAGATTCAGAGGATGGATTTGTGTACCGGACGATGATACCCTGAAGAGACAGATACTGAGAGAATCCCACTGCTAGTGATACACCATGCACCCAGGGAGTACTAAGATGTACCGAGACTTGAGAAAGGTGTATTGGTGGAGTGGTATGAAGCGAGACGTGGCAGAGTATGTGGCCAGGTGTTTAGTATGCCAGCAAGTGAAAGCTGAGCATCGGAAGCCCGGAGGACTACTACAGCCCTTACCTGTACCTACATGGAAATGGGAGCATGTCACTATGGACTTTATTATGGGTTTACTGTGGACCCGAAGAGGTCGTGACGCTATATGGGTTATAGTGGATAGACTGACCAAGAGTGCCCACTTCCTTGCCATCAAGAGCACAGATACTGTGGATGCCTTAGCTGAGCTGTATGTCAGCGAGATAGCTAGATTACATGGGGCTCCAATGAGTATTACTTTTGATAGAGATTCTCGATTTACTTCTAGATTTTGGACCCAGTTTCAGGAATCCATGGGATCTCGATTGAGTTTCAGTACCGCCTATCATCCTCAGACAGATGGTCAGTCAGAGAGGACTATTCAGACCCTGGAGGATATGTTGAGGGCGTGTACGATGGATTTTAAGGGATCATGGGATGATCACCTGCCCCTGGCAAAGTTTGCATACAATAACAGCTATCATGCAAGTATTGGAATGGCACCCTTTGAGGCTCTATATGGTAGGAGGTGTAGATCCCCTGTAGCTTGGGAAGAAGTCGGTGACAGAAAGATAAATGCTCCTGAGCTTGTTCAGCCAGCCGTACAGAGTGTGAAACTCATATGTGAGAGGTTACAGGCTGCACAAAGCAGACAGAAAAGCTACGCGGATGTGCGTAGACGGCCACTCGAGTTTAAGGTTGGTGATGTAGTATTTCTGAAAATATCACCGAGTAAGGGTATCATGCGATTTGGGAAGAAAGGGAAATTGAGTCCTCGATACGTAGGACCATTCGAGATTCTTGAGAGAGTGGGAGAGGTAGCTTACAGATTAGCATTACCCCCACAGATGTCTGGAATACACAATGTTTTTCATGTGTCTATGTTGAGAAAGTACCACCCGGACCCTTCTCATGTTATAGAGTATGATGAGATGGACATACAAGAGGATATGAGTTACACTGAGGAACCCGTCCGGATTCTCGATAGAAAGGAGAAGGTACTGAGAACCAAGAGCATCCCATTAGTGAAAGTTTTGTGGAAACATCACTCAAGGGAAGAGACAACGTGGGAACTAGAGAGTCTCATGAAGGAGAAATACCCCCATCTATTCGACTAGTTGAGTTGAATTTGGAGGACCAAATTCTATTTAAGGTGGGGAGGATGTGAGATCTGAGAATTTTAGATATATTTGAATTATGTAATATGAACTTGAAGTGTAATTTATTGAGCTAAGTGAATTGGGGAATGATAATTGGAGATTTATATGTTAAGTGTTTAAAATAAGTATGAAGTTATGAGGACAGATCGATCTGGGAGAAGGAGAGATCGATCTGGTGAGTTAAAAATGACAAGGAAGGAGGAATTTGAGGAGCAGATCGATCTCCTTATGATTCTGTTTGAGAGAAGATCTATCTCATGAGGAAGAGATCGATCTCTAAATGATTCTGTTTGAGAGAAGATCGATCTCATGAGGAAGAGATCGATCTCCAAATGATTCTGTTTGGGAGAAGATCGATCTCCTCAAGGAGCAGATCGATCTCATAAAGCCATAAAGAGATCGATCTCACCCCTCGACAGATCGATCTCCTAGGCATAAAATTGCCCAAATCGTCCCCAAAATTCAAATGCAGATCGATCTCATCAAGAGCCAGATCGATCTCCTACCCTCAGCCTATATAAGAAACCCCTGTTTTTCTCCTGCAATCTCACTTTCTCTCTCTTTCAACCCCCATTTTCACCGAAACTTAGCTTTCTCACTCATCCAAAGCACCCATTTTCGGCCAAATCAGAAGTTGTGGCAAGAAGGAAAGTTGTTCCTCATTAAAGGAGGAACAACATACTTGGAAATCGAAGGACGAATTGAATCGAGGCGTGGGTTATGCGTCTCACAAGCTTTGGGTAATTTCTAAACCTCGATCTTGATATTTGAGATGATTTTGATGATAATGGTGGTTGTCATTGTGTTGAAATAGCTGAGAAATGATTAGGGATTGATGAAATTGCAATGTGGTTGGAGTGATAATGATATTTAGCAATTTTGAGAATTTGAGCTATAAATAGAAATTTAGACAATGTGGTGAATTAGCATAGATAATTGGCATGAGAAATGTAGAACGTTGAGATGTTGTGAATGAGAGTTTAGTTTGGGGTAGAGTTACGAGAATCAAGAGATTTGAGGTGTTATGATCAATTATGCTCGATTTTTGAGAATTGAGGTTGATGAGATAATTGAGTATTGATGTTTTAACATCGTTTGGACAGCTCGAGAGTTCCAGAGTGGAATGCGAGGCTAGTCCGTGATACGGGGGAAACGATTGCACTATACGAGGTGCAAAGAGGTAAGGGAAATCTAAACCATTTGTGTATGTGATTTGTAAACTATTATAGCATGATTTGTGGTTTATAAAACAAGCATGTTGAGTGTTGTGTTGAGATATAATTGCACACGATTTTTATAGCCGGTTGGAGCCCATTATTTTATGCGTTTATAAGCTGAGTGTGAAATTGCTTTATAAACCGTCCATTTGTGTGAGTAATGAATTGGGCTCTACGTTAAGGCAATATCGAGATTTGAGAAATGTGTGCGTGCTTTGCCGGTTGGAACTCGGTTTTATTATTTTTTGTGTTGAGTACAAAACGGTTTTCAAATGAGTTTAATAAGAGAAAAACCACTATGAGTTCTACGTGAAGGCAAACTAGTCTTATGTGATTAAGACTTAGGTGTGTAATTCTGAGTACACACCGGGCATTGCTCTGGTAGCATGTAAGCCCGATTCTTCTCCGTTCTGGTAACGTGAGAATAACCCATTCTGTGGCTATGCCACGTATACTTGGTGGCCGTTGCCACGTGAGAAACCCCCTTTGGTGGCCGTTGCCACGTGAGAAACCCCCTTTGGTGGCCGTTGCCACGTGAGAAGCCCTATTTGGTGGCCGTTGCCATGTGAGAACCCCATTTGGTGGCCGTTGCCATGTGAGAAACCCCATTTGGTGGCCGTTGCCACGTGAGAACCCTATTTGGTGGCCGTTGCCACGTGAGAAACCCTATTTGGTGGCCGTTGCCACTTGAGAATCCTAATTGGTGGCCGTTGCCACGTGAAACCCTATCCTGTGGCTATGCCACGTGTGTTTAGTGGCTATGCCACGTGTGAATTTAAATCAGTGGCTATGCCACGTGTGTTTAGTGGCTGTGCCACGTGCATTATTATTACAGTGATTTTATCACGTTAATTGAGAAAGCGTTTATCGCATTATTTTCACATGCTTTGTTATTGCTCTAGACTGAGCCTTTTTACTTCATGTTTTCACATGATTTGAGACATGAGAATGTCGTTTTGAGTACTTTCATGCTATGGTTTTCAAATGAGATTAATGAGTTTCACATACAAATAAATATTTTGTGATGTGCATTTTGGTTTATGAAATGAGTCCCTTACCCCCTTTACTGAGCGATTTAGAATCTCACCCTGTTTTCTTTCCCCCCAAATTTCTTCAAGTGAAAAGGGTTTTCCTGCGACGTACGGAGTAGTGGCTAGTGGAGGACTTGAGCTCCAGGCCATATATTGTATTTTGAGGTATCTTTTATCTTTTCATGTACCCAGACAATTACTGTAATTGCAGACACTTGATGTATAACATTGTATGGGATGTATTAGGATTAATTAACTTGAGATCAAGTAATGTGTATGATATATAATTTCTAGCGATGAGATCCTGAGGTATGATAAATATGATAATGTATGACACTGCACAGGAATGCACTCTTAATTGAGAATTGATGAGTAAAAAGTTTTAAATTAGCCATATTTTTCGCACTTCCGGTGCGTGACATTTCCTTTAGGGAATATCAAAACAATACCAGCTCCACTACCATTTACACTTGATGCTCCGTCAACGTGTAATGTCCATGGCCTAGGGTCTTTTTCATTGTTGCTCCCTGGATTGGTGCATTCAACTATGAAGTCTACTAAAGCTTGGCCCCTAATGGCTTGCCTAAGTTGAAAGGTGATATCGTAATCTCCAAGTTCTATTACCCATTTCATCAACCTTTCAGAATGCTCAGGCTTTTGAGAAATTTGCCTTAACAACTAATCTATTAAAACTGTGATGGGATACACTTGAAAGCAGGGCATAACTTTTAGGATGCAATCACAAGGGTCAACGCAAGCTTCTTAGCCAGTAGGTAGCATGTCTCTACATCTAGTAGTACTTTGCTTACATAATAAATTAGACAGTCGATTGTCTCATTCTTTCTCAGCAAAACTGCATTAACAACATAATCACAGACTCCCGGGTGCATAAACAAAGGCTTCCCTGTTTGAGGTCTCGTCAATAAGGGCAACTCTTTCAAATAGTCTTTTAGATTGTCGAAGGCTGTCTAATATTCAGCTGTCCACTTGAAATTTTTTTCGCCTCACAAAGTTTTAAAGAATGGTAGGTTTCTTTTAGTGGACTTCGATAGAAAGCGATTCAAGGCTGCTACCTTGCTTATTAATCTTTGGGCTTTTTTTTACTATGGTTGGAGGCTTTATATCTATGATGCCATGGACTTTCTTGGGAGTTAGCCTTAATGCCTCTATTGGTAATCATGAATCCCAAGAACTTTCACGACCTAACTCTAAATGAACATCAACTTCATGTTAAACTCTCTCAGCACCCTGAATGCCTTAGATGTCTGTTAAGCATGAGAGTTTTCTCTCCTACTCTTAATAATCATTCGTCTACATGGCTATTTCAACGGAGATCGATCTGGACCACCTCTGTAGAATTCCAATGGCTATTTCTGCAGGTTCTCAATGGGAGAAATAACATTTAATGCTTCACCTACCATTTAGCTATATAAAAACAAACATTGAAGACATTTGGGAAGGAAGAAAAAGAGCAAAAAATGTCTGAATATTCTTGAGAGAACATTCATTTTGTCTTCAGCAATTATACTTTGAAGTGTCATTAATAGCTTGTGTTGAAGCTATTCTTCCTACCCTTCAAATAGAGTTTTACATTGTATTCACTCTTTGTCCAAAAGAAAAGGGGAGAGTTCCTCTATGAGAGAATTGTGTAAGAGTTGAATAGCAATACTTGTATAAGGGGTAGAGAGGTTATTCATTAACCTTGAAAAGGAAGTTGTATTGTTCACATTGATAGTGAAAGAGAATCCTTGACAAGAAGGTCAAGAAAAGAGGACGTAGGCAAGCGATTTGGCTGATCCTCTATAAATTTTTGAGTTTGTTATCCTTCTCCCTTATCTCTTTTGTTTTATTGCATTTTTTTATTCAATTTCTTATTACTGTCATTCATTTGTTTAATTGCAATTTCAACAAAAAGAGATTAAACTTAGCATATAGATTAGAAAAATCGATTCACCCCCCTTTCAGTTGAGCCAACACACCCGAGCTGAATATACCATACCCATAGGGGTTCAAAATTCAAAACATAGTGAATGCAGAAAACTAAAGTTTAATGCAATCCAAACATGTAAGCTTTTCCCTCTTGAATTGCTTACATCCATATTCGTTCTCAAAACACAACAATTTTTTGAGATCACGTCATACAATTAGAAAACAGATCATATATCGAATAATATTCATATATCGAAAACATCTCTTATTCAAAACATAACTTGTATTTGAAACTTATCACACATCGAACACATCTTATTTCAAACATAATCTATATTGGAACATCTTCATTATCTGGAACATGTCTCGTATCTAAAACATATTCACATTTGAAGCATATTTCTTATCCGAAACACATTTCATATTCAATACATATTTCTTATCCGAAATATGTCACATCGAGATATATTCATATATTCGAAACATATTTCATATTTCGAAACCCTTTTCATAGTTCAAAACGTAGTTCTTATTCCAAAACATACTTCACAATTTGAAACGCAATTCATAATTTCTTTACTAACTATTCTAACCTATTAGCAGAGGCATTACTGACTATCATATCCCGTCGGTTAGGCTACATCATTAACTATTATCATCTTCGTTAGTAGGGGCCACAACATATTTATTCCATATAGTTGGATATGTTTAGTGAACTATGCTCAGGTTTGTAATACATTTCTGAAAACATATTTCACATTTCAAAATACATTTTGCATTTCAAAACACATTTCAAAATTCGAAACACATTTCATATGATCACTGTTTTAACCCGTGATCGGGGAAATATCAGAATCTCAAAATACATGACCATTGCTAACTATTATAATCCATTAGCAGGGCCCGAAATTGTCAACTATTATATTCCCCATCAGCAGGGCTAAAACATTGCCAACTATTATATCCCATTAGCAAGGGCCGAAACATTGCCAACTATTATGTCTCGTTAGCAAGGGTCGAAACATTTGTTATTTATATCACTAATAGTCGGCTACATTATTGGTAACTATTATATACCTCGCTAGCAGGGGCCGAAAATGGTCATGACTAATTATTATCACCTGTCAGCTAAGATAAAACATTTAGCTGTAAAAAATATCAGAATGCATGTTTTGAAGCCACTTCCAATCACAATATGGATAAAAGTAGAAATAACTTAAATAAAAAACGCAGAGATGTATGTCTCACGTACTTTCAAAACATGCTTTGAGTGAGATTTTAAAGCTTTTTGAATGCAGGTATAAACCAATGCAAGCTTTCTAAATCCCACAAAATCATAATATGCATCGAGATGCAATTTTAATTCAAAATAAGGTTTATTTAAGAATATATCATTTTCGGTAATCTTATCACCGATATTCTCACATACTTATAACACTTAGGATCTTTGGACATCATTTGCTTTTGCGCTAGTACCCGATTTAATCCGTTCGATGCTATTTCACATCAAAGAGATTAATTCGTATCATGTTCATATATCAGAAAACAATTCTGAAACCATATAGTTCGATATATTATTCATAAAGTTCGATGATTGGATCATACAAATATAAACGAAATTAACAAGTATATCCCGATAAAGACATTCCCACTATAGCTACCAATGAGCCGAAACTACCCAAGAAACTAGGGTGTTACCTATGGTCATAAATCTGAAAGTCCTCAGTCCTAGTGAATAGCCAGAACCAAAACCTGTCACGAGAATGTCGGACAAGCCAAACTGCACGTATAAGAGTCATGAACTTAAGATTGTTTCCTTATGCTCTGTCGGGAATAACATAGCTAGACGCCTATAAACGATAAAATATTCAAAAATCACGTTCCAAATTCATATAATAGTCGCGGAAGAAAGCAGTTTATGCTTATATCCAAAAACACTAAGCCTAAGCTAAATGAGCTATATGCTTCAATTAGTCCAAAACAAATTCGAAATGAGATTATAAAGCAATACATGCATACAGACAAAAATATGTGCAAGCTTTTAATTCTCACACACAATGTCATGCAATGATTTTAATATGTGAAAATCATCGCAAGGTTTGAAACATGTCAAAATAAATCAAAATCACATTTTCGATAACACCAGGGCCTTAATTCAAAACATACAGACAATTTACAAAATTTCTATAATAAGATCGGGTAATAATTGCTTATTACCCAACCTGCAAGATATAGAACAATTCATATTCTCAATCCAGTTGATTCAATACATTTCATATTTCAAATCGATCAAAAAGTTCACATTTTGATTCAATACAGTTCATATTCTCAATCCAGTTGATTCAATACATTTCATATTTCAAATCGATCAAAAAGTTCAAAAAGGTTCGATTCAAGACATAAAGCAATTTGTACGAGATTAACCCGTAACATATGCAATTAAACTTAACTCGTATGCCAATACAAGTCGTAGCAAGTGAGGTTCACTTACCCGAGATACCATGATGATACGTAAATCGAGGCTTGATCGAACTCGCGTTCTTCACCTATTGTCGCGCTACACGTTTATATATTTAAACCGGGTCAGTTTCGGTCAAATATAAATTCAAATAAATTTTTAAAACATTGAAATGGTCAAATTCGATTGCTTATCGGGTTATCTTTAAACTGAGACATCCAAAATTTTCTCCTTTTTTTTCTAGTTAAACCGGTTCAGATCGGTGTAGCCCATTCCTTTCTACTGAACCAGTTCGAACCGGTTGAATCTTCATTTTTGCCATTCAGGGCATCGCCAGCCGGTTCTCGATCGATTTTTGCATCCACCAGCTCCGCTCGGCCGCGCAACGCATGGGGTTGGCTGTGACAAGCCTGGGCTGGCGAGGACGAGGTCAATCTGGCCTCTTCTTTTTCACGACGTCGTCCTTTTTTCTCGTCGATCTCTGCCTTTCTGCGTCGTCGACAGTCGTCGTCTCTTTCCTTTGGCTGGCCGACGCCGACTCTCTCCTTTGGCTGGTCGGGGCAGACTTTCTCCTCCCTTCCGACCGATCCTCTCCTCTTCCATTTCTCTCCTCCCTCTTTTCGGTTTGCTTCCTTTGTTTTTAACAGAGGAAGCTTAAGGATTCAGTCGATGGGATTCCCACTGACTGAACTTGTTTCCTTTTATATATATATATATAATATTTTTTAATGTAATATATTATATTACAAAATATCTATATATATAATATATTATTTTAATATTATATATATAAATATCTACATATATATATATATTATTTAATCTATTTCTATATATATTTATTTAATATATATATGTTTTGAAAAAGTAATTTGAATACTTATTTTTTGGAATTAACATGCATGTGTTTATATTTTATGCATACCATGATATAAAAAAAATGTATGTTTTATACATTTGTTGTAAGACCCATAAATTTCTATGTAATATTTATGATTCTGGAATGTACAGACAAGTTAAATTATATATGAATCATAAGAAATGGATGTTTTTAAGTTCTAAGTGTAAATGAATTGCAAAATGAGTATAGAATCAATTTAATGAGAGTTTAACTTGGAGAATCTGGGAAAATTACAGCTGAAATGCTGCAGAATGCAGGGCAGATTGATCTCATTACGAGGGAGATCGATCTCAACTTACCTCGGGTTGGACAAGACCGATCTCTATTTGCCTCTGGAAAGGCCAGATCAATCTCCTCTTAAGGCCAGATCGATCTCTAAAGCCTTCTGCCTGAAACAGATCGATCTCATTCCCTTGAGCAAATCGATCTCATGCACTGGACAGATCGATCTCTTGCCTGCATTTTCAAAAATTCTGAAGGAGTTTAAGCAAGGCCAAATCGATCTCCCACCCATGGAGATCGATCTCTTAATGTGTTTTCTATATAAACTGGGCAGCTGAATCTGCATTGCATGAGAAACAACGAATTTCCTCCATTTTTAACAAGTGACCTAGCTTTCTCACTCTAAAATCATCACTTTCCAATCAGTTTTGAGAGAAGTTCCTTTGAGCAAAGTTGTTCCTAGTGAGGAAGTGAACAACATAGTCTAAGATTGGAAGTTCAAACCTTGGATTGAAGAAGAAAAGAGGTTTTCCCCCAATTTGGCAAAAAAGGAAAAAAATCAAGCTTGGTAAGATTTCTATACACCATTTTTTATTATGTTAATCTAGATATTTTGATGAGTGATTTGATGTATATAATATTGGCTGCAATATTCATTTACATGCTTAAACCACCATAACCTAGAATGGGATAAGTGAGAGAAAGTTGAAATGGCATAGAGTTAATGATGATTGGAGAATGTAGAGATGTTAAGGAGCATGTATAGATGATTCTAAGATTCTAAGATGACATTGTGAAATCCATAAGTTGGATTAGATGAGGTTTGAAAATGGGCATAATAAGTGTTTGATGAAATGTAATAAAGAAGGAAAATGATGAACTTGAGGCATTGTGAGCACAATGCCAATTCAATATGAATCAATAGACTCGAAGAGTCTAATGGATTCTTGAGAAAATGAATAGAACGGTCGAATTGGACTTAAGAGTGAGTAAAGTCCAATAAGACGTAATGAGGCCAAATTATTGTAAAATGGCCCAATGCATTGAATTTAATTTCATTCAAGTAAAAATGAAGCATATTAAAGTATACTAATGAGAGTAACAAATGCTTGCAGCTACTGGAGACATAATTGGAATCGATAAGACCGAATCACGAGCTTTGGAAACTAAAGAAAGTGATTTAAGTGTGATTTGAGGCAAGGGACTTATGCAAGCTATTAGAGATAGCTATATGTATGTTTTCTTACCAGCTGTGTGCAAATATATGCGATAAGTATGTAAATATTGATATATCTAGGTGAAAACTAAGTATGAGAAGAAGCCTATAAGTATGAGTTGCATGACTTCAATGTTATTATTTTGAAAAGAGGTTTTTTTGCACATGTTTTGAGAAATAGTAATAATAGACTGGCTCCCGATTTGATATTTTGCATGAAAAGCTTTTAATGAGTGATTGAAGGGAGATTGCCCTCTCACTCATACTTAGTGAATGGTGCTATCTATTTCTTTTGTCACGCCCCGAAAATGCGGAAAATAGGGCTAATTTAAAACTTTTTACTCGTTAATTCACAAATAAAGAGTGCATTCCTGTGCAGTGTCATACATCATCATAATTATCATGCCTCAGGATCTCATCATGATATAATAAATATTGTATTATACCCATTACTCGATTACAAGTCAATTAATCCTAATACATCCCATATAATGTCATACATCAAGTGTCTGTAATTACAATAATAGTCTGGGTACATGAAACGATAAATATACCTCAAAGTATAAAATATATAGCCTGGAGCTCGGATCCTCCACTAGCCACTACTCCGTACGTCGCAGGGAAGTCCTTCTTCACTTGAAGAACTCTGGGGGGAAAGAAAAACAGGGTGAGCTTCTAAATCGCTTAGTAAGGGGGGTAGGGGACTCATTTCATAAACCAAAATGCACATCACAAAGCATTTATTTGTATGTGAAACTCATTTGAAAACCATAGCATGAAAATACTCAAAACGACACTCTCATGTGTCAAGTCATGTGAAAACATGAAGTAAAAAGGCTTACTCTAGAGCATTAACAAAGCATGTGAAAATAACGCGTTAAACGCTTTCTCAAATAACGTGGCATAGCCACTGATTTAAAATCACACGTGGCATAGCCACAATACACACGTGGCAAAGCCACTGAATTATTTGCTCACGTGGCATAGCCACAAAACACACGTGGCAAAGCCACTGAATTATTTGCTCACGTGGCATAGCCACAAAACACACGTGGCAAAGCCACTGAATTATTTTCTCACGTGGCATAGCCACAAAACACACGTGGCAAAGCCACTGAATTATTTTCTCACGTGGCATAGCCACAAAACACACGTGGCAAAGCCACTGAATTATTTTCTCACGTGGCATAGCCACAAAACACACGTGGCAAAGCCACTGAATTATTTTCTCACGTGGCATAGCCACAAAACACACGTGGCAAAGCCACTGAATTATTTTCTCACGTGGCATAGCCACAGAATAGGGTTTCTCAACGTGGCACTGCCACCAATGGGGTTTCTCAACGTGGCACTGCCACCAATGGGGTTTCTCAACGTGGCACAGCCACCAATGGGGTATAACGTGGCACAGCCACCAATGGGGTATACGTGGCACAGCCACCGATGGGGTATAACGTGGCACAGCCACCAATGGGGTATACGTGGCACAGCCACCGATGGGGTATAATGTGGCACAGCCATCAATGGGGCATACGTGGCACAACCACCAATGGGTTTTCTCAACGTGGCACAGCCACCAATGGGGTATACGTGGCACAGCCACCAATGGGTTTTCTCAACGTGGCACAGCCACCAATGGGGTATACGTGGCACAGCCACCAATGGGTTTTCTCAACGTTACCAGAACGGAGAGGAATTCGGGCTTACATGCTACCAGAGCAATGCCCGGTGTGTACTCACAACTACACACCCAAGTCTTATCACATAAGACAGGTTTGCCTTCACGTAGAACTCGTAATGGTTTTCTCTCATAAAAACTCATTTGAAATCGTTTTGTACTCAACACAAAACGTAGTAAAACCGAGTTCCAACTGGCACAGCACACGCACACATTTCTCAAATCACAATATTGCCTTAACGTAGAGCCCAGTTATAAACTCATAAAACATTGGGCTCCAACCGGCTATAAAATCGTGTGCAGTTCAAATCTCAACACAAAACTCTCAACATGCTTGTTTATAAATCATAAATCATGCTATAACAGTTTACAAAACACATACACAAATGGTTTAGATTTCCCTTACCTCTTTGCACCTCGTATAGTGCAATCGTTTCCCCCGTATCACGGACTAGTCTCGCATTCCACTCTGGAACTCCCGAGCTGTCCAAACGATGTTAAAACATCAATACTCCACATCGTATAAGCCTCAATTCTCAAAATCGAGCATAATTGCTCATAACACCTCAATTCTCTTGATTTCTCGTAACTCAACCCTAAACTACAACTCTATTCACAATATCCCAATGTTCGATATCTCTAATACCAATTATCTAAGCTAATTTACCACCTTGTATATATTTCCGTTTATAGCACAATCCTCAAAATTGCCACAATTTCCAAATATCAACATTAATCCAACTACATTACAATCTCATCAATCCCTAATCATTTCTCAACTATTTCAACACAATTACAACCACCAATAACATCAAAATCAGCTCAAATATCAAGATCGAGGTTTAGAAATTACCCAAAGCTTGTGAGACGCACAACTCACGCCTCGATCCAATTCGTCCTTCGATTTCCAAGTATGTTGTTCTCCCTTTGATGAGGAACAACTTTCCTTCTTACCACAATAGCTGATTCGGCCGGAAATGGGGGATTTGGAGGAGTGAGAAATTAGGTTTTCGGAAAAATGGAGGTTTGAAAGAGAGAGAAAGTGAGATTTCAGGAGAAAACACGAGTTCCTTATATAGACTGGAGGTAGGAGATCGATCTGCCTCTTGCTGAGATCGATCTGTGTTTGAAATTTGGGGACGATCTGGGTAATTTTATGCCTAGGAGATCGATCTGTCGAGGGGTGAGATCGATCTCTTTATGGCTTTATGAGATCGATCTGCTCCTAAGGAGATCGATCTTCTCCCCAAACAGAAGCATTTGGAGATCGATCTCCTCCTCATGAGATCGATCTTCTCTCAAACAGATTCATAAGGAGATCGATCTCTTCCATTGGAGATCGATCTGCTCCTCAAATTTCCCTTCCTCGTCATTTTTAACTCACCAGATCGATATCTCCTTCTCCCAGATCGATCTGTCCTCATGCTTCATGCTCATTTTACACACTTAACATATAAATCTCCAATTATAATTCCCACAATTCACTTAGCTCAATAAATTACACTTCAATTTATTATTACATCATTAAATATGTCTGAAATTCTCAGATCTCACATCCTCCCCACCTTAAAAAGAATTTGGTCCTCCAAATTCAACTCAACTAGTCAAAATAGATGGGGGTATTTCTCCTTCATGAGACTCTCTAGTTCCCACGTCGCCTCTTCCCTTGAGTGATGCTTCCACAAGACTTTCACTAATGGGATGCTCTTGGTTCTCAGTACCTTCTCCTTTCTATCGAGAATCCGGACGGGTTCCTCAGTATAGCTCATGTCCTCCTGTATGTCCATCTCATCATACTCTATAACATGAGAAGGGTCCGTGTGGTACTTCCTCAACATAGATACATGAAAAACGTTGTGTATTCCGGACATCTGTGGGGGTAATGCTAATCTGTAAGCTACCTCACCCACTTTCTCAAGAATCTCAAATGGTCCTATGTATCGAGGACTCAATTTCCCTTTCTTCCTAAATCGCATGATACCCTTGCTCGGTGATACTCTCAGAAATACTGCATCACCAACATCAAACTCGAGTGGCCGTCTACGCACATCCGCGTAGCTTTTCTGTCTACTCTGTGCAGCCCGTAACCTCTCACATATGAGTTTCACACTCTGTACGGCTTGCTCAACAAGCTCGGGAGCATTTATCTTTCTGTCACCGACTTCTTCCCAAGCTACAGGGGATCTACACCTCCTACCATATAGAGCCTCAAAAGGTGCCATTCCAATACTCGCATGATAGCTGTTATTGTACGCAAACTCTGCTAGGGGCAGGTGATCATCCCATGATCCCTTAAAATCCATCGTACACGCCCTCAACATATCCTCCAGGGTCTGAATAGTCCTCTCTGACTGACCATCTGTCTGAGGATGATAGGCGGTACTAAAACTCAATCGAGATCCCATGGACTCCTGAAACTGGGTCCAGAATCTGGAAGTAAATCGGGAATCTCTATCAGAAGTAATACTCACTGGAGCCCCATGTAATCTAGCTATCTCGCTGACATATAGCTCAGCTAAGGCATCCACAGTATCTGTGCTCTTGATGGCAAGGAAGTGGGCACTCTTGGTCAATCTATCCACAATGACCCATATCGCGTCCCGACCTCTTCGGGTCCTCGGTAAACCCATAATAAAGTCCATAGTGACATGCTCCCATTTCCATGTAGGTACAGGTAAGGGCTGTAGTAGTCCTCCGGGCTTCCGATGCTCAGCTTTCACTTGCTGGCATACTAAACACCTGGCCACATACTCTGCCACGTCTCGCTTCATACCACTCCACCAATACACCTTTCTCAAGTCTCGGTACATCTTAGTACTCCCTGGGTGCATGGTGTATCGCGAGCAGTGGGATTCTCTCAATATCTGTCTCTTTAGGGTATCATCGTCCGGTACACAAATCCGTCCTCTGAACCTCAACAATCCATCTTCACTGATGGTGAGATCCGACTGCGAACTCTGCTCAGCTTGGGTAACCATGTCTATCAATCTCTGATCACTGCGCTGCCCAGCTCTAATCTGATCCATGATCCTGGGCTCTATCCGTAGGCTAGCCAAAAATCCAGTCTCTACCTCTTTAACTCTGATCCGAAGTTCGGCGAACTGCTCTAACAAATCCCATTCCCTGATCATCATAGCAGATATCATACTCTTCCTGCTCAGGGCATCAGCAACTACATTCGCCTTACCCGGATGATATAGAATCTCGCAGTCATAATCCTTAAGGAGTTCCATCCATCTCCTTTGTCTCATGTTTAACTCTTTCTGATCAAAGAGATATCTCAAACTCTTGTGATCAGTAAAAATCTGGAATCTTTCCCCATATAAGTAATGTCGCCAGATCTTCAAAGCAAATACCACAGCGGCTAACTCCAAATCATGTGTGGGATAATTCCGCTCATGGTCTTTCAGCTGACGCGATCCATATGCGACCACTCTCCCATGCTGCATAAGCACACACCCCAATCCTTGGTGAGATGCATCACTATACACCGAGAATCCTCCTGATCCCTCAGGAATAGTTAACACAGGTGCCGCTGTCAATCTCCTCTTTAACTCTTGAAAACTGAGCTCACATTGATCAGTCCATATGAACGGAGTCTCCTTACGCGTGAGCTTAGTCAAAGGAGCGGCAATCCTCGAGAATCCTTCCACAAATCTCCTGTAATACCCTGCCAAACCAAGGAAGCTTCGTATCTCAGTCACTGTCCTCGGTCTCTCCCAATTAAGCACAGCTGCTATTTTACTCGGATCCACTGATACTCCTTCCTCTGAGACTATATGCCCAAGGAAAGCTATCCGGTTCAGCCAAAACTCACACTTACTAAGCTTTCCGTACAATTGCTTATCTCGGAGTATCTGAAGTACTAACCACAAATGCTGTGCATGCTCCTCATACGACCGAGAGTACACCAAGATATCATCGATAAAGACTATCACAAACTTATCCAGATAGTCTCTGAACACCTCGTTCATCAATCTCATAAATGCTGCAGGGGCGTTCGTCAATCCAAAGGACATCACCAGAAATTCGTAGTGGCCATACCTTGTCCTGAAGGCCGTCTTTGGAATATCTTCTTCCTTGATCCTCAATTGGTGATAGCCCGATCTCAAATCAATCTTAGAAAAGACTGATGCCCCTCTCAGCTGATCAAGTAGATCATCAATCCTGGGCAATGGGTATTTATTCTTCACCGTGGCTTTATTCAACAGCCGGTAGTCTACACATAATCTGAGACTACCATCCTTCTTCTTAACAAACAGTACTGGCGCTCCCCACAGTGAAACACTGGGTCTAATAAACCCTTGATCTAATAACTCCTGCAGTTGTTTCCTCAATTCCTCAAGTTCCACTAATGCCATCCTGTAGGGAGGCTTAGAGATCAGCTGAGTATCTGGTACCAAATCAATGGTAAACTCCAGCTCTCTCTCTGGTGGTAAACCTGGCAATTCATCTGGGAAAACATCCAGAAATTCGCAAACCACAGGTATATCCTCAATCCTCGGGTGTTCCCGCTCATCGTCCGAGATGAGTGTCTCATAACCTTCACATGAATAATCATATTTAATATTCTCCAAAATAATATTAAAATTCTCAAATTACTTACTAGAATTCCACATAATTATTCCCTCAATATCTCAATCGTACACTGTAAGGTTTAGGTAGGGAGAAAGTTACAATCTTAGTGTAGCAGTCTAAACTCACTCGATTGGTCGCCAACCAATCCATTCCCAGAATTACATCAAACCCATGTATATTCAACATGATTAGATCTGCTAACATCACTCGATCTCCCACCTTTATCTCACACCCTCTACAGATTAACTCAGTTCTCTGGGATTCACGCATAGGGGTATTTACATGTAGTATATATTCTAGAGGTTCAAACTTCAAGTTTAATCTACATGCAAAATGCTCAGAAATAAACGAATGCGTGGATCCTGAATCAATCAACACATGAGCCTCATAATTACAGACAGAGAGTGTACCTCTTATAGTTTCTGCCGAAGCGTCTGCGGTCTCCTTATCAAGGGCAAACACTCGTCCCTGTGCCACAGGTTTCTTCCCTTTCTCTGCCGCAGTGGCCCGTCTCCGGGGATCCACTCTCTGAGGCTGTTGTCTAGTGGGCTCCGAAGCATGTGGTATCTGAGGTTGGGGACAGTCCTTCACTCTATGGCCCATGTCACCACATCTGAAACATCCATGGATCGACCCAGTACAACTTCCCTCATGCGATCGGCCACAGTCTCTACAAATCCTCATCTCCGGCCTGACATATCGTGGGGTCTCCTTAATAATAGGATAGGCTCTGGGTCGCTCCAATCTGTCCCTCTGTACCTCAATCCTTCCTCTTCTGAAGGAACCTCTCCGAGCCTCTGACTGGAAAAGTGCTGGCCTCTTGCCCTTATCTCTATTCACCGCTCTGAGCTCATTCTGGGATTGTACCATCTCAATCCCTCTTTCAACCTCTTGTGCTCGTCTCAGAGCATCTCCAAACTCAGTAATACATAGCCCCATCAGTCTATCTCTAATGACGGGCTTCAACCCATACACAAACTTCTCTGTGCGGAGCTCTTCACTCTTGAAGGTCTCTGGGTCATATCTCAGTAGTGCGGTGAACTGGCTCTCATAGTCATCCACCGACATGTCACCCTGTACCAAACTCAAAAACTCGGCCTGTTTCCTTCTCTGGGCGGCTCGTGGTACATATTGGGTTCTAAAAGCTGTCTGGAACTCTTCCCAACCAATCACATCCTGGTGGGACATCAAGATACCCTGGGTAGTACCCCACCAATCTCGAGCTCTCCCCTTCAGCATATAGGCACTCATACTGACTCTCTCAGCATCGGTGCACCCCAGTAATTCAAATATAACTCTCAACTCCGTCAACCACTCCTCAGCCTCTGTAGGATCCTTCTTTCCCCTAAATGCGGGTGGATTCATCTTCAGAAATTCCTTTAGTCGGACCTTACTTCTGTCCTCAGGCTGAGTGACGGGAGGCACTGGGGGTATGGGAGGTCCTGGTGGTGGTGTAGGGGTAGTATCCGAGGCATTAACTCCAAAGTGTTGAGCGAATAGCGCCGCCATCTGCTCAAAACCTTGCCTCACATCGGTCTCAATCCGATTAAATCGAGAGTTAGGACTCTCTGGTTGTGGGACAGGTGGCGGAGGGGACTCTGCCTGCCTCCTCGAACGACCTCGTCGTTTACTCATTCTCTATCTCAACTCGTCTCCTGCGCGTACATATCACAATTGATTGAAATCTCAATCCTCAATTTCAGTTCATGACCAGACTATTACAGACACTTGGGATTTATTCTATTTCTCTTAATCGACACTGACAGTACTAGACATGTCACGCCCCGAAAATGCGGAAAATATGGCAAATTTAAAACTTTTTACTCGTTAATTCACAAATAAAGAGTGCATTCCTGTGCAGTGTCATACATCATCATAATTATCATGCCTCAGGATCTCATCATGATATAATAAATATTGTATTATACCCATTACTCGATTACAAGTCAATTAATCCTAATACATCCCATATAATGTCATACATCAAGTGTCTGTAATTACAATAATAGTCTGGGTACATGAAAAGATAAATATACCTCAAAGTACAAAATATATATAGCCTGGAGCTCGGATCCTCCACTAGCCACTACTCCGTACGTCGCAGGGAAGTCCTTATTCACTTGAAGAACTCTGGGGGGAAAGAAAAACAGGGTGAGCTTCTAAATCGCTCAGTAAGGGGGGTAGGGGACTCATTTCATAAACCAAAATGCACATCACAAAGCATTTATTTGTATGTGAAACTCATTTGAAAACCATAGCATGAAAATACTCAAAACGACACTCTCGTGTGTCAAGTCATGTGAAAACATGAAGTAAAAAGGCTCACTCCAGAGCATTAACAAAGCATGTGAAAACAACGCGATAAACGCTTTCGCATATAACGTGGCATAGCCACTGATTTAAAATCACTCGTGGCATAGCCACAAAACACATGTGGCAAAGCCACTGATTTAATTTCTCACGTGGCATAGCCACAATACACACGTGGCAAAGCCACTGATTTAATTCTCACGTGGCATAGCCACAATACACACGTGGCAAAGCCACTGATTTAATTCTCACGTGGCATAGCCACAATACACACGTGGCAAAGCCACTGAATTATTTTCTCGCGTGGCATAGCTACAGAATAGGGTTTCTCAACGTGGCGCAGCCACCAATTGGGGTATAACGTGGCACAGCCACCAATGGGGTATACGTGGCACAGCCACCGATGGGGTATAACGTGGCACAGCCACCAATGGGGTATACGTGGCACAGCCACCGATGGGGTATAACGTGGCACAGCCACCAATGGGGTATACGTGGCACAGCCACCAATGGGTTATAACGTGGCACAGCCACCAATAGGGTATACGTGGCACAGCCACCAATGGGTTTACTCAATGTGGCACTGCCACCAATGGGGTTTTCTCAACGTTACCAGAACGGAGAAGAACTCGGGCTTACATGCTACCAGAGCAATGCCCGGTGTGTACTCACAACTACACACCCAAGTCTTATCACATAAGACAGGTTTGCCTTCACGTAGAACTCGTAATGGTTTTCTCTCATAAAACTCATTTGAAATCATTTTGTACTCAACACAAAACGTAGTAAAACCGAGTTCCAACCGGCAAAGCACACACACACATTTCTCAAATCACAATATTGCCTTAACGTAGAGCCCAGTTATAAACTCATAAAACATTGGGCTCCAACCGGCTATAAAATCGTGTGCAGTTTAAATCTCAACACAAAACACTCAACATGCTTGTTTATAAATCATAAATCATGCTATAACAGTTTACAAATCACATACACAAATGGTTTAGATTTTCCTTACCTCTTTGCACCTCGTATAGTGCAATCGTTTCCCCCGTATCACGGACTAGTCTCGCATTCCACTCTGGAACTCCCGAGCTGTCCAAACGATGTTAAAACATCAATACTCCACATCACATAAGCCTCAATTCTCCAAAATCAAGCATAATTGCTCATAACACCTCAATTCTCTTGATTTCTCGTAACTCAACCCTAAACTACAACTCTATTCACAATATCCCAATGTTCGATATCTCTAATACCAATTATCAACGCTAATTTACCACATTGTCTATATTTCCGTTTATAGCACAATCCTCAAAATTTGCCGCAATTTCCAAATATCATTATCACTCTATCCACATTGAAATTCATCAATCCCTAATCATTTCTCAACTATTTCAACACAATTACAACCACCAATAACATCAAAATCAGCTCAAATATCAAGATCGAGGTTTAGAAATTACCCAAAGCTTGTGAGACGCACAACTCACGCCTCGATCCGATTCGTCCTTCGATTTCCATGTATGTTGTTCTCCCTTTGACGAGGAACAACTTCCCTTCTTACCACAATAGCTGATTCGACCGGAAATGGGGGATTTGGAGGAGTGAGAAACTAGGTTTTCGAAAAAAAATGGAGGTTTGGAAGAGAGAGAAAATGAAATTTCAGGAGAAAACACAGGTTTCTTATATAGACTGGAGGTAGGAGATCGATCTGCCTCTTGCTGAGATCGATCTGTGTTTGAAATTTGGGGACGATCTGGGTAATTTTATGCCTAGGAGATCGATCTGTCGAGGGGTGAGATCGATCTCTTTATGGCTTTATGAGATCGATCTGCTCCTAAGGAGATCGATCTTCTCCCCAAACAGAAGCATTTGGAGATCGATCTCTTCCTCATGGGATCGATCCCTTCTCAAACAGATTCATAAGGAGATCGATCTCTTCCATTGGAGATCGATCTGCTCCTCAAATTTCCCCTTCCTCGTCATTTTTAACTCACCAGATCGATCTCTCCTTCTCCCAGATCGATCTGTCCTCATGGATCATGCTTATTTTACACACTTAACACATAAATCTCCAATTATAATTCCCACAATTCACTTAGCTCAATAAATTATACTCAAATTATTATTACATCAATAAAATATGTCTGAAATTCTCAGATCTCACATCCTCCCCACCTTAAAAGAATTTGGTCCTCCAAATTCCACTCAACTAATCAAAATAGATGGGGGTATTTCTCCTTCATGAGACTTTCTAGTTCCCACGTTGCCTCTTCCCTTGAGTGATGCTTCCACAAAACTTTCACTAATGGGATGCTCTTAGTTCTCAGTACCTTCTCCTTTCTATCGAGAATCCGGACGGGTTCCTCAGTGTAGCTCATGTCCTCCTGTATGTCCATCTCATCATACTCTATAACATGAGAAGGGTCCGGGTGGTACTTCCTCAACATAGACACATGAAAAACATTGTGTATTCCGGACATCTGTGGGGGTAATGCCAATCTGTAGGCTACCTCTCCCACTCTCTCAAGAATCTCGAATGGTCCTATGTATCGAGGACTCAATTTCCCTTTCTTCTCAAATCGCATGATACCCTTACTCGGTGATACTCTCAGAAATACTGCATCACCAACGTCAAACTCGAGTGGCCGTCTACGCACATCCGCGTAGCTTTTCTGTCTACTCTGTGCAGCCCGTAACCTCTCACATATGAGTTTCACACTCTGTACGGCTTGCTCAACAAGCTCGGGAGCATTTATCTTTCTGTCACCGACTTCTTCCCAAGCTACAGGGGATCTACACCTCCTACCATATAGAGCCTCAAAAGGTGCCATTCCAATACTCGCATGATAGCTGTTATTGTACGCAAACTCTGCTAGGGGCAGGTGATCATCCCATGATCCCTTAAAATCCATCGTACACGCCCTCAACATATCCTCCAGGGTCTGAATAGTCCTCTCTGACTGACCATCTGTCTGAGGATGATAGGCGGTACTAAAACTCAATCGAGATCCCATGGACTCCTGAAACTGGGTCCAGAATCTGGAAGTAAATCGGGAATCTCTATCAGAAGTAATACTCACTGGAGCCCCATGTAATCTAGCTATCTCGCTGACATATAGCTCAGCTAAGGCATCCACAGTATCTGTGCTCTTGATGGCAAGGAAGCGGGCACTCTTGGTCAATCTATCCACAATGACCCATATCGCGTCACGACCTCTTCGGGTCCTCGGTAAACCCATAATAAAGTCCATAGTGACATGCTCCCATTTCCATGTAGGTACAGGTAAGGGCTGTAGTAGTCCTCCGGGCTTCCGATGCTCAGCTTTCACTTACTGGCATACTAAACACCTGGCCACATACTCTGCCACGTCTCACTTCATACCACTCCACCAATACACCTTTCTCAAGTCTCGGTACATCTTAGTACTTCCTGGGTGCATGGTGTATCGCGAGCAGTGGGATTCTCTCAGTATCTGTCTCTTCAGGGTATCATCGTCCGGTACACAGATCCGTCCTCTGAATCTCAACAATCCATCCTCACTGATGGTGAGATCCGACTGCGAACTCTGCTCAGCTTGGCTAACCATATCTATCAATCTCTGATCACTGCGCTGCCCAGTTCTAATCTGATCCATGATCCTGGGCTCTATCCGCAGGCTAGCCAAAAATCCAGTCTCTACCTCTTTAACTCTGATCCGAAGTTCGGCGAACTGCTCTAACAAATCCCATTCCCTGATCATCATAGCAGATACCATACTTTTCCTGCTCAGGGCATCAGCAACCACATTCGCCTTACCCGGATGATAAAGAATCTCGCAGTCATAATCCTTAAGGAGTTCCATCCATCTCCTTTGTCTCATGTTTAACTCTTTCTGATCAAAGAGATATCTCAAACTCTTGTGATCAGTGAAGATCTGGAATCTTTCCCCATATAAGTAATGTCGCCAGATCTTCAAAGCAAATACCACAGCGGCTAACTCCAAATCATGCGTGGGATAATTCCGCTCATGGTCTTTCAGTTGTCGCGATCCATATGCGACCACTCTTCCGTGCTGCATAAGCACACACCCCAATCCTTGGTGAGATGCATCACTATACACCAAGAATCCTCCTGATCCCTCGGGAATAGTTAACACAGGTGCCGCTGTCAATCTCCTCTTTAACTCTTGAAAATTGAGCTCACATTGATCAGTCCATATGAACGGAGTCTCCTTACGCGTGAGCTTAGTCAGAGGAGCGGCAATCCTCGAGAATCCTTCCACAAATCTCCTGTAATACCCTGCCAAACCAAGGAAGCTTCGTATCTCAGTCACTGTCCTCGGTCTTTCCCAATTAAGCACAGCTGCTGTTTTACTCGGATCCACTGATACTCCTTCCTCTGAGACTACATGCCCAAGGAAAGCTATCCGGTTCAGCCAAAACTCACACTTACTAAGCTTTTCGTATAATTGCTTATCTCGGAGTATCTGAAGTACTAACCACAAATGCTGTGCATGCTCCTCATACGACCGAGAGTACACCAGGATATCATCGATAAAGACTATCACAAACTTATCCAGATAGTCTCTGAACACCTCGTTCATCAATCTCATAAATGCTGCAGGGGCGTTCGTCAATCCAAAGGACATCACCAAAAATTCGTAATGGCCATACCTTGTCCTAAAGGCCGTCTTTGGAATATCTTCCTCCTTGATCCTCAATTGGTGATAGCCCGATCTCAAATCAATCTTAGAAAAGACTGATGCCCCTCTTAGCTGATCAAGTAGATCGTCAATCCTGGGCAGCGGATATTTATTCTTCACCGTGGCTTTATTCAATAGCCGGTAGTCCACACATAATCTGAGACTACCATCCTTCTTCTTAACAAACAGTACTGGCGCTCCCCACGGCGAAACACTGGGTCTAATAAACCCTTGATCCAATAACTCCTGCAGTTGCTTCTTCAATTCCTCAAGTTCCACCAATGCCATCCTGTAGGGAGGTTTAGAGATCGGCTGAGTATCTAGTACCAAATCAATGGTAAACTCCAGCTCTCTCTCTGGTGGTAAACCTGGCAATTCATCTGGGAAAACATCCAGAAATTCACAAACCACAGGTATATCCTCAATCCTCGGATGTTCCCGCTCATCGTCTGAGATGAGTGTCTCATAACCTTCACATAAATAATCACATTTAATATTCTCCAAAATAATGTTAAGATTCTCAAATTACTCACTAGAAATCCACATAATTATTTCCTCAATATCTCAATTGTACACTGTAAGGTTCAAGTAGGGAGAAAGTTACAATCTTAGTGTAGCAGTCCAAACTCACTCGATTGGTCGCCAACCAATCCATTCCCAGAATTACATCAAACCCATGTATACTCAACATGATTAGATCTGCTAACATCACTCTATCTCCCACCTTAATTTCACATCCTCTACAGATTAACTCAGTTCTCTGGGATTCACGCATAGGGGTATTTACATGTAGTATATATTCTAGAGGTTCAAACTTCAAGTTTAATCTACATGCAAAATGCTCAGAAATAAACGAATGCGTGGATCCTGAATCAATCAACACATGAGCCTCATAATTACAGACAGAGAGTGTACCTCTTATAGTTTCTGCCGAAGCGTCTGCGGTCTCCTTATCCAGGGCAAACACACGTCCCTGTGCCACAGGTTTCTTCCCTTTCTCTGCCGCAGTGGCCCGTCTCCGAGGATCCACTCTCTGAGGCTGTTGTCTAGCGGGCTCCGAAGCATGTGGTATCTGAGGTTGGGGACAGTCCTTCACTCTGTGGCCCATGTCACCACATCTGAAACATCCATGGATCGACCCAGTACAACTTCCCTCATGCGATCGGCCACAGTCTCTACAAATCCTCATCTCCGGCCTGACATATCGTGGGGTCTCCTTGATAATAGGATAGGCTCTGGGTCTCTCCAATCTGTCCCTCTGCACCTCAATCCTTCCTCTTCTGAAGGAACCTCTCCGAGCCTCTGACTGGAAAAGTGCTGGCCTCTTGCCCTTATCTCTATTCACCGCTCTGAGCTCATTCTGGGATTGTACCATCTCAATCCCTCTTTCAACCTCTTGTGCTCGTCTCAGAGCATCTCCAAACTCAGTAATACATAGCCCCATCAGTCTATCTCTAATGACGGGCTTCAACCCATACACAAACTTCTCTGTGCGGAGCTCTTCACTCTTGAAGGTCTCTGGGTCATATCTCAGTAGTGCGGTGAACTGGCTCTCATAGTCATCCACCGACATGTCACCCTGTACCAAACTCAAAAACTCGGCCTGTTTCCTTCTCTGGGCGGCTCGTGGTACATATTGGGTTCTAAAAGCTGTCTGGAACTCTTCCCAACCAATCACATCCTGGTGGGACATCAAGATACCCTAGGTAGTACCCCACCAATCTCGAGCTCTCCCCTTCAGCATATAGGCACTCATACTGACTCTCTCAGCATCGGTGCACCCCAGTAAATCGAATATAACTCTCAACTCCGTCAACCACTCCTCAGCCTCTGTAGGATCCTTCTTTCCCTTAAATGCGGGTGGATTCATCTTCAGAAATTCCTTTAGTCGGACCTTACTTCTGTCCTCAGGCTGAGTGACGGGAGGCACTGGGGGATGGGAGGTCCTTGTGGTGGTGTAGGGGTAGTATCCGAGGCATTAACTCCAAAGTGTTGCGCGAATAACGCTGCCATCTGCTCAAAACCTTGCCTCACATCGGTCTCAATCCGATTAAACCGAGAGTTAGGACTCTCTGGTTGTGGGACAGGTGGCGGAGGGGACTCTGCCTGCCTCCTCGAACGACCTCGTCGTTTACTCATTCTCTATCTCAACTCGTCTCCTGCGCGTACATATCAAAATTGATTGAAATCTCAATCCTCAATTTCAGTTCATGACCAGACTATTACAGACACTTGGGATGTATTCTATTCCACTTAACCGACACTGACAGTACTAGACAACCTGGCTCTGATACCAAGAAAACTCTGTCACGCCCCGAAAATGCGGAAAATAGGGCAAATTTAAAACTTTTTACTCATTAATTCACAAATAAAGAGTGCATTCCTGTGCAGTGTCATACATCATCATAATTATCATGCCTCAGGATCTCATCATGATATAATAAATATTGTATTATACCCATTACTCGATTATAAGTCAATTAATCCTAATACATCCCATATAATGTCATACATCAAGTGTCTATAATTACAATAATAGTCTGGGTACATGAAAAGATAAATATACCTCAAAGTACAAAATATATATAGCCTGGAGCTCGGATCCTCCACTAGCCACTACTCCGTACGTCGCAGGGAAGTCCTTATTCACTTGAAGAACTCTGGGGGGAAAGAAAAACAGGGTGAGCTTCTAAATCGCTCAGTAAGGGGGGTAGGGGACTCATTTCATAAACCAAAATGCACATCACAAAGCATTTATTTGTATGTGAAACTCATTTGAAAACCATAGCATGAAAATACTCAAAACGACACTCTCGTGTGTCAAGTCATGTGAAAACATGAAGTAAAAAGGCTCACTCCAGAGCATTAACAAAGCATGTGAAAACAACGCGATAAACGCTTTCGCATATAACGTGGCATAGCCACTGATTTAAAATCACTCGTGGCATAGCCACAAAACACACGTGGCAAAGCCACTGATTTAATTTCTCACGTGGCATAGCCACAATACACACGTGGCAAAGCCACTGATTTAATTCTCACGTGGCATAGCCACAATACACACGTGGCAAAGCCACTGATTTAATTCTCACGTGGCATAGCCACAATACACACGTGGCAAAGCCACTGAATTATTTTCTCGCGTGGCATAGCCACAGAATAGGGTTTCTCAACGTGGCGCAGCCACCAATTGGGGTATAACGTGGCACAGCCACCAATGGGGTATACGTGGCACAGCCACCGATGGGGTATAACGTGGCACAGCCACCGATGGGGTATACGTGGCACAGCCACCGATGGGGTATAACGTGGCACAGCCACCAATGGGGTATACGTGGCACAGCCACCAATGGGTTATAACGTGGCACAGCCACCAATGGGTTTACTCAACGTGGCACTGCCACCAATGGGGTTTTCTCAACGTTACCAGAACGGAGAAGAACTCTGGCTTACATGCTACCAGAGCAATGCCCGGTGTGTACTCACAACTACACACCCAAGTCTTATCACATAAGACAGGTTTGCCTTCACGTAGAACTCGTAATGGTTTTCTCTCATAAAACTCATTTGAAATCGTTCTGTACTCAACACAAAACGTAGTAAAACCGAGTTCCAACCGGCAAAGCACACGCACACATTTCTCAAATCACAATATTGCCTTAACGTAGAGCCCAGTTATAAACTCATAAAACATTGGGCTCCAACCGGCTATAAAATCGTGTGCAGTTTAAATCTCAACACAAAACACTCAACATGCTTGTTTATAAATCATAAATCATGCTATAACAGTTTACAAATCACATACACAAATGGTTTAGATTTCCCTTACCTCTTTGCACCTCGTATAGTGCAATCGTTTCCCCCGTATCACGGACTAGTCTCGCATTCCACTCTGAAACTCCCGAGCTGTCCAAACGATGTTAAAACATCAATACTCCACATCACATAAGCCTCAATTCTCCAAAATCAAGCATAATTGCTCATAACACCTCAATTCTCTTGATTTCTCGTAACTCAACCCTAAACTACAACTCTATTCACAATATCCCAATGTTCGATATCTCTAATACCAATTATCAACGCTAATTTACCACATTGTCTATATTTCCGTTTATAGCACAATCCTCAAAATTTGCCGCAATTTCCAAATATCATTATCACTCTATCCACATTGAAATTCATCAATCCCTAATCATTTCTCAACTATTTCAACACAATTACAACCACCAATAACATCAAAATCAGCTCAAATATCAAGATCGAGGTTTAGAAATTACCCAAAGCTTGTGAGACGCACAACTCACGCCTCGATCCGATTCGTCCTTCGATTTCCAAGTATGTTGTTCTCCCTTTGACGAGGAACAACTTCCCTTCTTACCACAATAGCTGATTCGGCCGGAAATGGGGGATTTGGAGGAGTGAGAAACTAGGTTTTCGAAAAAAAATGGAGGTTTGGAAGAGAGAGAAAATGAAATTTCAGGAGAAAATACAGGTTTCTTATATAGACTGGAGGTAGGAGATCGATCTGCCTCTTGCTGAGATCGATCTGTGTTTGAAATTTGGGGACGATCTGGGTAATTTTATGCCTAGGAGATCGATCTGTCGAGGGGTGAGATCGATCTCTTTATGACTTTATGAGATCGATCTGCTCCTAAGGAGATCGATCTTCTCCCCAAACAGAAGCATTTGGAGATCGATCTCTTCCTCATGGGATCGATCCCTTCTCAAACAGATTCATAAGGAGATCGATCTCTTCCATTGGAGATCGATCTGCTCCTCAAATTTCCCCTTCCTCGTCATTTTTAACTCACCAGATCGATCTCTCCTTCTCCCAGATCGATCTGTCCTCATGGATCATGCTTATTTTACACACTTAACACATAAATCTCCAATTATAATTCCCACAATTCACTTAGCTCAATAAATTATACTCAAATTATTATTACATCAATAAAATATGTCTGAAATTCTCAGATCTCACATCCTCCCCACCTTAAAAGAATTTGGTCCTCCAAATTCCACTCAACTAATCAAAATAGATGGGGGTATTTCTCCTTCATGAGACTTTCTAGTTCCCACGTTGCCTCTTCCCTTGAGTGATGCTTCCACAAAACTTTCACTAATGGGATGCTCTTGGTTCTCAGTACCTTCTCCTTTCTATCGAGAATCCGGACGGGTTCCTCAGTGTAGCTCATGTCCTCCTGTATGTCCATCTCATCATACTCTATAACATGAGAAGGGTCCGGGTGGTACTTCCTCAACATAGACACATGAAAAACATTGTGTATTCCGGACATCTGTGGGGGTAATGCCAATCTGTAGGCTACCTCTCCCACTCTCTCAAGAATCTCGAATGGTCCTATGTATCGAGGACTCAATTTCCCTTTCTTCTCAAATCGCATGATACCCTTACTCGGTGATACTCTCAGAAATACTGCATCACCAACGTCAAACTCGAGTGGCCGTCTACGCACATCCGCGTAGCTTTTCTGTCTACTCTGTGCAGCCCGTAACCTCTCACATATGAGTTTCACACTCTGTACGGCTTGCTCAACAAGCTCGGGAGCATTTATCTTTCTGTCACTGACTTCTTCCCAAGCTACAGGGGATCTACACCTCCTACCATATAGAGCCTCAAAAGGTGCCATTCCAATACTCGCATGATAGCTGTTATTGTACGCAAACTCTGCTAGGGGCAGGTGATCATCCCATGATCCCTTAAAATCCATCGTACACGCCCTCAACATATCCTCCAGGGTCTGAATAGTCCTCTCTGACTGACCATCTGTCTGAGGATGATAGGCGGTACTAAAACTCAATCGAGATCCCATGGACTCCTGAAACTGGGTCCAGAATCTGGAAGTAAATCGGGAATCTCTATCAGAAGTAATACTCACTGGAGCCCCATGTAATCTAGCTATCTCGCTGACATATAGCTCAGCTAAGGCATCCACAGTATCTGTGCTCTTGATGGCAAGGAAGTGGGCACTCTTGGTCAATCTATCCACAATGACCCATATCGCGTCACGACCTCTTCGGGTCCTCGGTAAACCCATAATAAAGTCCATAGTGACATGCTCCCATTTCCATGTAGGTACAGGTAAGGGCTGTAGTAGTCCTCCGGGCTTCCGATGCTCAGCTTTCACTTGCTGGCATACTAAACACCTGGCCACATACTCTGCCACGTCTCGCTTCATACCACTCCACCAATACACCTTTCTCAATTCTCGGTACATCTTAGTACTTCCTGGGTGCATGGTGTATCGCGAGCAGTGGGATTCTCTCAGTATCTGTCTCTTCAGGGTATCATCGTCCGGTACACAGATCCGTCCTCTGAATCTCAACAATCCATCCTCACTGATGGTGAGATCCGACTGCGAACTCTGCTCAGCTTGGCTAACCATATCTATCAATCTCTGATCACTGCGCTGCCCAGTTCTAATCTGATCCATGATCCTGGGCTCTATCCGCAGGCTAGCCAAAAATCCAGTCTCTACCTCTTTAACTCTGATCCGAAGTTCGGCGAACTGCTCTAACAAATCCCATTCCCTGATCATCATAGCAGATACCATACTTTTCCTGCTCAGGGCATCAGCAACCACATTCGCCTTACCCGGATGATAAAGAATCTCGCAGTCATAATCCTTAAGGAGTTCCATCCATCTCCTTTGTCTCATGTTTAACTCTTTCTAATCAAAGAGATATCTCAAACTCTTGTGATCAGTGAAGATCTAGAATCTTTCCCCATATAAGTAATGTCGCCAGATCTTCAAAGCAAATACCACAGCGGCTAACTCCAAATCATGCGTGGGATAATTTCGCTCATGGTCTTTCAGTTGTCGCGATCCATATGCGACCACTCTTCCGTGCTGCATAAGCACACACCCCAATCCTTGGTGAGATGCATCACTATACACCGAGAATCCTCCTGATCCCTCGGGAATAGTTAACACAGGTGCCGCTGTCAATCTCCTCTTTAACTCTTGAAAACTGAGCTCACATTGATCAGTCCATATGAACGGAGTCTCCTTACGCGTGAGCTTAGTCAGAGGAGCGGCAATCCTCGAGAATCCTTCCACAAATCTCCTGTAATACCCTGCCAAACCAAGGAAGCTTCGTATCTCAGTCACTGTCCTCGGTCTTTCCCAATTAAGCATAGCTGCTGTTTTACTCGGATCCACTGATACTCCTTCCTCTGAGACTACATGCCCAAGGAAAGCTATCCGGTTCAGCCAAAACTCACACTTACTAAGCTTTCCGTATAATTGCTTATCTCGGAGTATCTGAAGTACTAACCACAAATGCTGTGCATGCTCCTCATACGACCGAGAGTACACCAGGATATCATCGATAAAGACTATCACAAACTTATCCAGATAGTCTCTGAACACCTCGTTCATCAATCTCATAAATGCTGCAGGGGCGTTCGTCAATCCAAAGGACATCACCAGAAATTCGTAATGGCCATACCTTGTCCTAAAAGTCGTCTTTGGAATATCTTCCTCCTTGATCCTCAATTGGTGATAGCCCGATCTCAAATCAATCTTAGAAAAGACTGATGCCCCTCTTAGCTGATCAAGTAGATCGTCAATCCTGGGCAGCGGATATTTATTCTTCACCGTGGCTTTATTCAATAGCCGGTAGTCCACACATAATCTGAGACTACCATCCTTCTTTTTAACAAACAGTACTGGCGCTCCCCACGGCAAAACACTGGGTCTAATAAACCCTTGATCCAATAACTCCTGCAGTTGCTTCTTCAATTCCTCAAGTTCCACCAATGCCATCCTGTAGGGAGGTTTAGAGATCGGCTGAGTATCTGGTACCAAATCAATGGTAAACTCCAGCTCTCTCTCTGGTGGTAAACCTGGCAATTCATCTGGGAAAACATCCAGAAATTCGCAAACCACAGGTATATCCTCAATCCTCGGATGTTCCCGCTCATCGTCTGAGATGAGTGTCTCATAACCTTCACATAAATAATCACATTTAATATTCTCCAAAATAATGTTAAGATTCTCAAATTACTCACTAGAAATCCACATAATTATTTCCTCAATATCTCAATTGTACACTGTAAGGTTCAGGTAGGGAGAAAGTTACAATCTTAGTGTAGCAGTCCAAACTCACTCGATTGGTCGCCAACCAATCCATTCCCAGAATTACATCAAACCCATGTATAGTCAACATGATTAGATCTGCTAACATCACTCTATCTCCCACCTTAATTTCACATCCTCTACAGATTAACTCAGTTCTCTGGGATTCACGCATAGGGGTATTTACATGTAGTATATATTCTAGAGGTTGAAACTTCAAGTTTAATCTACATGCAAAATGCTCAGAAATAAACGAATGCGTGGATCCTGAATCAATCAACACATGAGCCTCATAATTACAGACAGAGAGTGTACCTCTTATAGTTTCTGCCGAAGCGTCTGCGGTCTCCTTATCCAGGGCAAACACACGTCCCTGTGCCACAGGTTTCTTCCCTTTCTCTGCCGCAGTGGCCCGTCTCCGGGGATCCACTCTCTGAGGCTGTTGTCTAGCGGGCTCCGAAGCATGTGGTATCTGAGGTTGGGGACAGTCCTTCACTCTGTGGCCCATGTCACCACATCTGAAACATCCATGGATCGACCCAGTACAACTTCCCTCATGCGATCGGCCACAGTCTCTACAAATCCTCATCTCCGGCTTGACATATCGTGGGGTCTCCTTGATAATAGGATAGGCTCTGGGTCGCTCCAATCTGTCCCTCTGTACCTCAATCCTTCCTCTTCTGAAGGAACCTCTCCGAGCCTCTGACTGGAAAAGTGCTGGCATCTTGCCCTTATCTCTATTCACCGCTCTGAGCTCATTCTGGGATTGTACCATCTCAATCCCTCTTTCAACCTCTTGTGCTCGTCTCAGAGCATCTCCAAACTCAGTAATACATAGCCCCATCAGTCTATCTCTAATGACGGGCTTCAACCCATACACAAACTTCTCTGTGCGGAGCTCTTCACTCTTGAAGGTCTCTGGGTCATATCTCAGTAGTGCGATGAACTGGCTCTCATAGTCATCCACCGACATGTCACCCTGTACCAAACTCAAAAACTCGGCCTGTTTCATTCTCTGGGCGGCTCGTGGTACATATTGGGTTCTAAAAGCTGTCTGGAACTCTTCCCAACCAATCACATCCTGGTGGGACATCAAGATACCCTGGGTAGTACCCCACCAATCTCGAGCTCTCCCCTTCAGCATATAGGCACTCATACTGACTCTCTCAGCATCGGTGCACCCCAGTAAATCGAATATAACTCTCAACTCCGTCAACCACTCCTCAGCCTCTGTAGGATCCTTCTTTCCCTTAAATGCGGGTGGATTCATCTTCAAAAATTCCTTTAGTCGGACCTTACTTCTGTCCTCAGGCTGAGTGACGGGAGGCACTGGGGGTGTGGGAGGTCCTTGTGGTGGTGTAGGGGTAGTATCCGAGGCATTAACTCCAAAGTGTTGCGCGAATAACGCTGCCATCTGCTCAAAACCTTGCCTCACATCGGTCTCAATCCGATTAAACCGAGAGTTAGGACTCTCTGGTTGTGGGACAGGTGGCGGAGGGGACTCTGCCTGCCTCCTCGAACGACCTCGTCGTTTACTCATTCTCTATCTCAACTCGTCTCCTGCGCGTACATATCAAAATTGATTGAAATCTCAATCCTCAATTTCAGTTCATGACCAGACTATTACAGACACTTGGGATGTATTCTATTCCACTTAACCGACACTGACAGTACTAGACAACCTGGCTCTGATACCAAGAAAACTCTGTCATGCCCCGAAAATGCGGAAAATAGGGCAAATTTAAAACTTTTTACTCGTTAATTCACAAATAAAGAGTGCATTCCTGTGCAGTGTCATACATCATCATAATTATCATGCCTCAGGATCTCATCATGATATAATAAATATTGTATTATACCCATTACTCGATTACAAGTCAATTAATCCTAATACATCCCATATAATGTCATACATCAAGTGTCTGTAATTACAATAATAGTCTGGGTACATGAAAAGATAAATATACCTCAAAGTACAAAATATATATAGCCTGGAGCTCGGATCCTCCACTAGCCACTACTCCGTACGTCGCAGGGAAGTCCTTATTCACTTGAAGAACTCTGGGGGGAAAGAAAAACAGGGTGAGCTTCTAAATCGCTCCAGTAAGGGGGGTAGGGGACTCATTTCATAAACCAAAATGCACATCACAAAGCATTTATTTGTATGTGAAACTCATTTGAAAACCATAGCATGAAAATACTCAAAACGACACTCTCGTGTGTCAAGTCATGTGAAAACATGAAGTAAAAAGGCTCACTCCAGAGCATTAACAAAGCATGTGAAAACAACGCGATAAACGCTTTCGCATAGAACGTGGCATAGCCACTGATTTAAAATCACTCGTGGCATAGCCACAAAACACACGTGGCAAAGCCACTGATTTAATTTCTCACGTGGCATAGCCACAATACACACGTGGCAAAGCCACTGATTTAATTCTCACGTGGCATAGCCACAATACACACGTGGCAAAGCCACTGATTTAATTCTCACGTGGCATAGCCACAATACACACGTGGCAAAGCCACTGAATTATTTTCTCGCGTGGCATAGCCACAGAATAGGGTTTCTCAACGTGGCGCAGCCACCAATTGGGGTATAACGTGGCACAGCCACCAATGGGGTATACGTGGCACAGCCACCGATGGGGTATAACGTGGCACAGCCACCAATGGGGTATACGTGGCACAGCCACCGATGGGGTATAACGTGGCACAGCCACCAATGGGGTATACGTGGCACAGCCACCAATGGGTTATAACGTGGCACAGCCACCAATGGGGTATACGTGGCACAGCCACCAATGGGTTTACTCAACGTGGCACTGCCACCAATGGGGTTTTCTCAACGTTACCAGAACGGAGAAGAACTCGGGCTTACATGCTACCAGAGCAATGCCCGGTGTGTACTCACAACTACACACCCAAGTCTTATCACATAAGACAGGTTTGCCTTCACGTAGAACTCGTAATGGTTTTCTCTCATAAAACTCATTTGAAATCGTTTTGTACTCAACACAAAACGTAGTAAAACCGAGTTCCAACTGGCAAAGCACACGCACACATTTCTCAAATCACAATATTGCCTTAACGTAGAGCCCAGTTATAAACTCATAAAACATTGGGCTCCAATCGGCTATAAAATCGTGTGCAGTTTAAATCTCAACACAAAACACTCAACATGCTTGTTTATAAATCATAAATCATGCTATAACAGTTTACAAATCACATACACAAATGGTTTAGATTTCCCTTACCTCTTTGCACCTCGTATAGTGCAATCGTTTCCCCCGTATCACGGACTAGTCTCGCATTCCACTCTGGAACTCCCGAGCTGTCCAAACGATGTTAAAACATCAATACTCCACATCACATAAGCCTCAATTCTCCAAAATCAAGCATAATTGCTCATAACACCTCAATTCTCTTGATTTCTCGTAACTCAACCCTAAACTACAACTCTATTCACAATATCCCAATGTTCGATATCTCTAATACCAATTATCAACGCTAATTTACCACATTGTCTATATTTCCGTTTATAGCACAATCCTCAAAATTTGCCGCAATTTCCAAATATCATTATCACTCTATCCACATTGAAATTCATCAATCCCTAATCATTTCTCAACTATTTCAACACAATTACAACCACCAATAACATCAAAATCAGCTCAAATATCAAGATCGAGGTTTAGAAATTACCCAAAGCTTGTGAGACGCACAACTCACGCCTCGATCCGATTCGTCCTTCGATTTCCATGTATGTTGTTCTCCCTTTGACGAGGAACAACTTCCCTTCTTACCACAATAGCTGATTCAGCCGGAAATGGGGGATTTGGAGGAGTGAGAAACTAGGTTTTCGAAAAAAAATGGAGGTTTGGAAGAGAGAGAAAATGAAATTTCAGGAGAAAACACAGGTTCCTTATATAGACTGGAGGTAGGAGATCGATCTGCCTCTTGCTGAGATCGATCTGTGTTTGAAATTTGGGGACGATCTGGGTAATTTTATGCCTAGGAGATCGATCTGTCGAGGGGTGAGATCGATCTCTTTATGGCTTTATGAGATCGATCTGCTCCTAAGGAGATCGATCTTCTCCCCAAACAGAAGCATTTGGAGATCGATCTCTTCCTCATGGGATCGATCCCTTCTCAAACAGATTCATAAGGAGATCGATCTCTTCCATTGGAGATCGATCTGCTCCTCAAATTTCCCCTTCCTCGTCATTTTTAACTCACCAGATCGATCTCTCCTTCTCCCAGATCGATCTGTCCTCATGGATCATGCTTATTTTACACACTTAACACATAAATCTCCAATTATAATTCCCACAATTCACTTAGCTCGATAAATTATACTCAAATTATTATTACATCAATAAAATATGTCTGAAATTCTCAGATCTCACAAGACACCCCAAGCTCTGATACCAAGAAAACTCTGTCACGCCCCGAAAATGCGGAAAATAGGGTAAATTTAAAACTTTTTACTCGTTAATTCACAAATAAAGAGTGCATTCCTGTGCAGTGTCATACATCATCATAATTATCATGCCTCAGGATCTCATCATGATATAATAAATATTGTATTATACCCATTACTCGATTACAAGTCAATTAATCCTAATACATCCCATATAATGTCATACATCAAGTGTCTGTAATTACAATAATAGTCTGAGTACATGAAACGATAAATATACCTCAAAGTATAAAATATATAGCCTGGAGCTCGGATCCTCCACTAGCCACTACTCCGTACGTCGCAGGGAAGTCCTTATTCACTTGAAGAACTCTGGGGGGAAAGAAAAACAGGGTGAGCTTCTAAATCGCTCAGTAAGGGGGGTAGGGGACTCATTTCATAAACCAAAATGCACATTACAAAGCATTTATTTGTATGTGAAACTCATTTGAAAACCATAGCATGAAAATACTCAAAACGACACTCTCATGTGTCAAGTCATGTGAAAACATGAAGTAAAAAGGCTCACTCTAGAGCATTAACAAAGCATGTGAAAATAACGCGTTAAACGCTTTCTCAAATAACGTGGCATAGCCACTGATTTAAAATCACACGTGTTATAGCCACAATACACACGTGGCAAAGCCACTGAATTATTTGCTCACGTGGCATAGCCACAAAACACACGTGGCAAAGCCACTGAATTATTTTCTCACGTGGCATAGCCACAAAACACACGTGGCAAAGCCACTGAATTATTTGCTCACGTGGCATAGCCATAAAACACACGTGGCAAAGCCACTGAATTATTTTCTCACGTGGCATAGCCACAAAACACACGTGGCAAAGCCACTGAATTATTTTCTCACGTGGCATAGCCACAAAACACACGTGGCAAAGCCACTGAATTATTTTCTCACGTGGCATAGCCACAAAACACACGTGGCAAAGCCACTGAATTATTTTCTCACGTGGCATAGCCACAGAATAGGGTTTCTCAACGTGGCACTGCCACCAATGGGGTTTCTCAACGTGGCACTGCCATCATGGGGTTTCTCAACGTGGCACAGCCACCAATGGGGTATAACGTGGCACAGCCACCAATGGGGTATACGTGGCACAGCCACCGATGGGGTATAACGTGGCACAGCCACCAATGGGGTATACGTGGCACAGCCACCAATGGGTTTTCTCAACGTGGCACAGCCACCAATGGGGTATACGTGGCACAGCCACCAATGGGTTTTCTCAACGTGGCACAGCCACCAATGGGGTATACGTGGCACAGCCACCAATGGGTTTTCTCAACGTTACCAGAACGGAGAGGAATTCAGGCTTACATGCTACCAGAGCAATGCCCGGTGTGTACTCACAACTACACACCCAAGTCTTATCACATAAGACAGGTTTGCCTTCACGTAGAACTCGTAATGGTTTTCTCTCATAAAAACTCATTTGAAATCGTTTTGTACTCAACACAAAACGTAGTAAAACCGAGTTCCAACCGGCACAGCACACGCACACATTTCTCAAATCACAATATTGCCTTAACGTAGAGCCCAGTTATAAACTCATAAAACATTGGGCTCCAACCGGCTATAAAATCGTGTGCAGTTCAAATCTCAACACAAAACTCTCAACATGCTTGTTTATAAATCATAAATCATGCTATAACAGTTTACAAAACACATACACAAATGGTTTAGATTTCCCTTACCTCTTTGCACCTCGTATAGTGCAATCGTTTCCCCCGTATCACGGACTAGTCTCGCATTCCACTCTGGAACTCCCGAGCTGTCCAAACGATGTTAAAACATCAATACTCCACATCGCATAAGCCTCAATTCTCAAAATCGAGCATAATTGCTCATAACACCTCAATTCTCTTGATTTCTCGTAACTCAACCCTAAACTACAACTCTATTCACAATATCCCAACGTTCGATATCTCTAATACCAATTATCTAAGCTAATTTACCACATTGTCTATATTTCCGTTTATAGCACAATCCTCAAAATTGCCACAATTTCCAAATATCAACATTAATCCAACTACATTACAATCTCATCAATCCCTAATCATTTCTCAACTATTTCAACACAATTACAACCACCAATAACATCAAAATCAGCTCAAATATCAAGATCGAGGTTTAGAAATTACCCAAAGCTTGTGAGACGCACAACTCACGCCTCGATCCGATTCGTCCTTCGATTTCCAAGTATGTTGTTCTCCCTTTGATGAGGAACAACTTTCCTTCTTACCACAATAGCTGATTCGGCCGAAAATGGGGGATTTAGAGGAGTGAGAAACTAGGTTTTCGGAAAAATGGAGGTTTGAAAGAGAGAGAAAGTGAGATTTCAGGAGAAAACACGAGTTCCTTATATAGACTGGAGGTAGGAGATCGATCTGCCTCTTGCTGAGATCGATCTGTGTTTGAAATTTGGGGACGATCTGGGTAATTTTATGCCTAGGAGATCGATCTGTCGAGGGGTGAGATCGATCTCTTTATGGCTTTATGAGATCGATCTGCTCCTAAGGAGATCGATCTTCTCCCCAAACAGAAGCATTTGGAGATCGATCTCCTCCTCATGAGATCGATCTTCTCTCAAACAGATTCATAAGGAGATCGATCTCTTCCATTGGAGATCGATCTGCTCCTCAAATTTCCCTTCCTCGTCATTTTTAACTCACCAGATCGATCTCTCCTTCTCCCAGATCGATCTGTCCTCATGCTTCATGCTCATTTTACACACTTAACATATAAATCTCCAATTATAATTCCCACAATTCACTTAGCTCAATAAATTACACTTCAATTTATTATTACATCATTAAATATGTCTGAAATTCTCAGATCTCACATCTTTTCTATGTGAACTTGTGCTAGAGTCGATGTGGTAATGGTAGATTTACCAGCCTCGCTTGCACAATATTTTAAAAAGATTTTTGAGAAAAGCAAAAGGCTGTTAGAGCTGACTGAAGCTGTGTGATCCACTCGAGAGCTCACACTACATTTTGGGAACCATGCTAGAGCCATCGACTATTGCTTAGTGATCTTACTCTAACTATGCTCGTATGTGACCCTCTCGATTTTAAAACTATGCTCGATGCCTTAGGTATGCTGTGTGTTCTTAAGCTGAGTTGCTTGCACGTGGTAAGATAAGCTTTCTGTGTGATAAGCAAAACCGTTCTTGATGCCTCAGGTACGTTGTGTGTTCATACACTAAGTTGCTCGCATGAGAGTTTATGAGTTTGTTGTGTGATGAGTAAAACTGTGCTGGAGTCGTCGTGTATTTCTTCGTGATCTTGCACAGACCTGCTCGCACGTGATTTTGAGACAATGAAAATGGGTGATAAGGATCCACGGGAGCACGATGTACCGTAAGCGTTAGCCATGGTGTCACGCCCCGGAAGTGCGAAAAATAGGGCTAATTTAAAACTTTTTATTCATTAATTCACAATTAAGAGTGCATTCCTGTGCAGTGTCATACATCATCACCTATATTATACCTCAGGATCTCGTCATTGAATAGTATATATTATATCATATACATTACTTGATCTCAAGTTAATTAATCCTAATACATCCCATACAATGTTATACATCAAGTGTCTGCAATTACAGTAATTGTCTGGGTACATGAAAAGATAAAAGATACCTCAAAATACAATATATGGCCTGGAGCTCAAGTCCTCCACTAGCCACTACTCCGTACGTCGCAGAAAAACCCTTTTCACTTGAAGAGATCTGGGGGGGAAAGAAAACAGGGTGAGCTTCTAAATCGCTCAGTAAAGGGGGTAAGGGACTCATTTCATAAACCAAAATGCACATCACAAAATATTTATTTGTATGTGAAACTCATTAATCTCATTTGAAAACCATAGCATGAAAGTACTCAAAACGACATTCTCATGTCTCAAATCATGTGAAAACATGAAGTAAAAAGGCTCAGTCTAGAGCAATAACAAAGCATGTGAAAATAATGCGATAAACGCTTTCTCAATTAAAGTGATAAAATCATTGTAATAATAATGCACGTGGCACAGCCACTAAACACACGTGGCATAGCCACTGATTTAAATTCACACGTGGCATAGCCACTGATTTTAAATTCACACGTGGCACAGCCACTAAACACACGTGGCATAGCCACTGAGTTAAATTTACACGTGGCACAGCCACAGGATAGGGTTTCGCGTGGCAACGGCCACCAGTTAGGGTTTCGCGTGGCAACGGCCACCAGTTAGGGTTTCTCACGTGGCAACGGCCACCAAATAGGGTTCTCACGTGGCAACGGCCACCAAATGGGGTTTCTCACGTAGCAACGGCCACCAAATGGGGTTTCTCATGTGGCAACGGCCACCAAATAGGGTTTCTCACGTGGCAATGGCCACCAAATGGGGTTTCTCACGTGGCAACGGCCACCAAGTATACGTGGCATAGCCACAGGATGGGTTATTCTTACGTTACCAGAACGGAGAAGAATCGGGCCTACATGCTACCAGAGCAATGCCCGGTGTGTACTCAGAATTACACACCTAAGTCTTAATCACATAAGACTAGTTTGCCTTCACGTAGAACTCATAGTGGTTTTTCTCACATAAAACTCAATTGAAAATCGTTTTGTACTCAACACAAAACATATTGAAACCGAGTCCCAACCGGAAAAACACGCACACATTTATCAAATCTCAATATTGCCTTAACGTAGAGCCTAATTCGTTACTCACACAAAATTCAACGGTTTATAAAGCAAGTTCACACTCAGCTTATAAACTCAAAAATAATGGGCTCCTACCGGCTATAAAAATCGTGTGCAATTGTATCACAACACAACACTCAACATGCTTGTTTTATAAATCACAATTCATGCTATAATAGTTTGCAAATCACATACACAATTGGTTTAGTTTCCCTTACCTCTTTGCACCTCGTATAGTGCAATCGTTTCCCCCGTATCACGGACTAGCCTCGCATTCCACTCTGGAACTCCCGAGCTGTCCAAACGATGTTAAAACATCAATACTCAATTATCACATCAACCTCAATTCTCAAAATCGAGCATAATTGCTCATAACACCTCAAATCTCTTGATTCTCGTAACTCTACCCCAAACTACACTCTCATTCATAACATCTCAACGTTCTACATTTCTCATGCCAATTATCTATGCTAATTCACCACTTTGTCTAAATTTCTATTTATAGCTCAAATTCCCAAAATTGCTAAATATCATTATCACTCCAACCACTTTGCAATTTCATCAATCCTTAATCATTTCTCAGCTATTTCAACACAATGACAACCACCATTATCATCAAAATCATCTCAAATATCAAGATCGAGGTTTAGAAATTACCCAAAACTTGTGGAGAGCTTATCTTTTGCCTCGATTCGATCCGTCTTTCGATTTCCAAGTATGTTGTTCTCCCTTTGATGAGGAACAACTTTCCTTCTTGCCACAACTTCTGATTTGGCCGGAAATGGGTGCTTTGGAGGAGTGAGAAAGCTAGGTTTCGGTGAAAATGGGGGTTGGAAGAGAGAGAAAGTGAGATTGTAGGAGAAAAACAGGGGTTCCTTATATAGGCTAAGGGTAGGAGATCGATCTGGCTCTTGATGAGATCGATCTGCATTTGAATTTTTGGGACGATTTGGGGTAATTTATGCCTAGGAGATCGATCTGTCGAGGGATGAGATCGATCTCTTTATGGCTTTATGAGATCGATCTGCTCCTTGAGAAGATCGGTCTTCTCCCAAACAGAATCATTTGGAGATCGATCTCTTCCTCATGAGATCGATCTTCTCTCAAACAGAATCATAAGAAGATCGATCCTCTTCCATTGGAGATTGATCTGCTCCTCAAATTCCTCCTTCCTCGTCATTTTTAACTCACCAGATCGATCTCTCCTTCTCCCAGATCGATCTGTCCTCACAACTTCACACTTATTTTAGACACTTAACATATAAATCTCCAATTATCATTCCCCAATTCACTTAGCTCAATAAATTACACTTCAAGTTCATATTACATCATTAAAATATATCTAAAATTCTCAGATCTCACATCCTCCCCACCTTAAAAAGAATTTGGTCCTCCAAATTCAACTCAACTAGTCAAATAGATGGGGGTATTTCTCCTTCATGAGATTCTCTAGTTCCCACGTTGCCTCTTCCATTGAGTGATGTTTCCACAAAACTTTCACTAATGGGATGCTCTTAGTTCTCAGTACCTTCTCTCTTCTATCGAGAATCTGGACGGGTTCCTCAGTGTAGCTCATATCCTCTTGAATGTCCATCTCGTCATTCTCTATGACATGAGAAGGGTCTGGGTGGTACTTCCTCAACATAGACACATGAAAAACATTGTGTATTCCGGACATCTGTGGGGGTAATGCTAATTTGTAAGCTACCTCTCCCACTCTCTCAAGAATCTCGAATGGTCCTACGTATCGAGGACTAAATTTCCCTTTCTTCCCAAATCGCATGATACCCTTACTCGGTGATATTTTTAGAAATACTGCATCACCAACCTCAAACTCAAGTGGCCGTCTACGCACATCCGCGTAGCTTTTCTGTCTACTTTGTGCAGCCCGTAACCTCTCACATATGAGTTTCACACTCTGTACGGCTTGCTCAACAAGCTCGGGAGCATTTATCTTTCTGTTACCGACTTCTTCCCAAGCTACAGGGGATCTACACCTCCTACCATATAGAGCCTCAAAAGGTGCCATTCCAATACTCGCATGATAGCTGTTATTGTATGCAAACTCTGCTAGGGGCAGGTGATCATCCCATGATCCCTTAAAATCCATCGTACACGCCCTCAACATATCCTCCAGGGTCTGAATAGTCCTCTCTGACTGACCATCTGTCTGAGGATGATAGGCGGTACTGAAACTCAATCGAGATCCCATGGACTCCTGAAACTGGGTCCAAAATCTAGAAGTAAATCGGGAATCTCTATCAGAAGTAATACTTATTGGAGCCCCATGTAATCTAGCTATCTCGCTGACATACAGCTCAGCTAAGGCATCCACAGTATCTGTGCTCTTGATGGCAAGGAAGTGGGCACTCTTGGTCAGTCTACCCACTATAACCCATATAGCGTCATGACCTCTTCGGGTCCTCGGTAAACCCATAATAAAGTCTATAGTGACAAGCTCCCATTTCCATGTAGGTACAGGTAAGGGCTGTAGTAGTCCTCCGGGCTTCCGATGCTCAGCTTTCACTTGCTGGCATACTAAACACCTGGCCACAGACTCTGCCACGTCTCGCTTCATACCACTCCACCAATACACCTTTCTTAAGTCTCGGTACATCTTAGTACTCCCTGGGTGCATGGTGTATCGCGAGCAGTGGGATTCTCTCAGTATCTGTCTCTTCAGGGTATCATCGTCCGGTACACAGATCCGTCCTCTGAATCTCAACAATCTATCCTCATTGACTGTGAGATCCGACTGCGAACTCTATTCAGCTTGACTAACCATATCTATCAATCTCTGATCACTTCACTGCCCAGTTCTAATCTGATCCATGATCCTGGGCTCTATTCGCAAGCTAGCCAAAAATCCAGTCTCTATCTCTTTAACTCTGATCCGAAGTTCGGCAAACTGCTCCAGTAAATCCCATTCCATAATCATCATAGTAGATATCATACTCTTACTGCTCAGGGTATTAGCAACTACATTCGCCATGCCCGGATGATATAGAATCCCGCAGTCATAATCCTTAAGGAGTTCCATCCATCTCCTTTGTCTCATGTTTAACTCTTTCTGATCAAAGAGATATCTCAAACTCTTGTGATCAGTGAAGTTTTGGAATCTTTCCCCATATAAGTAGTGTCGCCAGATCTTCAAAGCAAACACCATAGCGGCTAACTCCAAATCATGCGTGGGGTAATTTCGCTCATGGTCTTTCAGCTGTCGCGATCCATATGCGACCACTCTTCCGTGCTGCATAAGCACACACCCCAATCCTTGATGAGATGCATCACTATACATCGAAAATCCTCCTGATCCCTCAGGAATAGTTAACATAGGTGCCGCTGTCAACCTCCTCTTTAATTCCTGAAAACTGAGCTCACATTGATCAGTCCATATAAATGGAGTCTCTTTGCGCGTGAGCTTAGTCAAAGGGGCGGCAATCTGGGAAAATCCTTCCACAAATCTTTTGTAATACCCTACCAAACCAAGGAAGCTTTGTACCTCAGTAACTGTCCTCGGTCTCTCCCAATTAAGCACAGCCTCCACCTTGCTTGGGTCCACTGATACTCCTTCCTCTGAGACTATATGACTAAGGAAAGCTATCCGATCCAGCCAAAACTCACACTTACTAAGCTTTCCATATAATTGCTTATCTCGGAGTATCTGTAGTACTAACCACAAATGTTGTGCATGCTCCTCATACGACTGAGAGTATACCAGGATATCATCAATAAAGACTATCACAAATTTATCCAGATAGTCTCTGAACACCTCGTTTATCAATCTCATAAATGCTGCAGGGGCGTTCATCAATCCAAAGGACATCACCAGAAATTCGTAATGGCCATACCTAGTCCTGAAGGCCGTCTTTGGGATATCTTCTCCTTGATCCTCAATTGGTGATAGCCCGATCTCAAATCAATCTTAGAAAAGACTGATGCCCCTCTCAGCTGATCAAGTAGATCATTAATCTTGGGCAATGGGTATTTATTCTTCACCGTGGCTTTATTCAACAGCCGGTAGTCTACGCATGATCTGAGACTACCATCCTTCTTCTTGACAAATAAAACCGGTGCTCCCCACGGTGAAACACTAGGCCTAATGAACCCTTGATCCAATAACTCCTGTAGTTGTTTCTTCAATTCCTCAAGTTCCACTAATGCCATCCTGTAGGGAGGTTTAGAGATCGGCTGAGTATCTGGTACCAAATCAATGGTAAACTCCAGCTCTCTCTCTGGTGGTAAACCTGGCAATTCATTTGGGAAAATATCCAAAAATTCGTAAACCACAGGTATATCCTCAATCCTTGGATGTTCCCGCTCATCGTCTGAGATGAGTGTCTCATAACCTTCACATGAACAATCATATTTAATATTCTCCAAAATAATATTAAAATTATCAAATTACTTACTAGAATTCCACATATTCATTTCCTCAATATCTCAATCGTACACTGTAAGGTTCAGGTAGGGAGAAAGTTACAACCTTAGTGTAGCAATCTAAGCTCACTCGATTGGCTGCCAACCAATCCATTCCCAAAATTACATCAAATCCATGTATATTAAACATGATTAGATCTGCTAACATCCCTCTATCTCCCACCTTTATCTCACATCCTCTACAGATTAACTCAGTTCTCTGGGATTCACGCATAGGGGTATTTACATGTAGTATATATTCTAGAGGTTCAAACTTCAAGTTTACTCTACATGCAAAAGACTCAGAAATAAACGAATTGATCCTGAATCAATCAACACATGAGCCTTATGATTACAGACAGAGAGTGTACCTCTTATAGTTTCTACAAAAGTGTCAGTGGTTTCCTTATCTAGGGCAAACACACGCCCCTGGGTAACAGGTCTCTTTCCTTTCTCTGCAGTAGTGGCCCGTCTCGGGGGATTCACTCTCTGAGGATGTTATCTAGTGGGCTCCAAGAAATGTGGTTTCTGAGGTTGAGGGCAATCCTTTACCATGTGACCCATGTCTCCACATCTAAAACATCCATGGATCAACCCAGTACAACTTCCCTCATGCGTTCGGCCACAATTTCTGCAAAACCTTATCTCTGGCCTGACATCTCGAGGGGTCTCTCTAATGTTAGGGTACCCTCTGGGTCTCTCTAATCTGCCCTTCTGTACCTCAATCCTTCCTCTTCTGAAGGAACCTCTCCGAGCCTCTGTTTGGAAAATCGCTGGCCTCTTGCCCTTATCTCTATTCACTGCTCTGAGCTCATTCTGGGATTGTACCATTTCAATTCCTCTTTCAATCTCTTGTGCTCATCTCAGAGCATCTCCAAACTCAGTAATACATAGCCCTATCAATCTATCTCTGATGATGGGCTTCAATCCATACACAAATTTCTCTGTGCGGAGCTCTTCATTCTTAAAGGTCTCTGGGTCATATCTCAATAGCGCGGTGAATTGGCTCTCATAGTCATCCACAGACATGTCACCCTGTACCAAACTCAAAAACTCGGCCTGTTTCTTTCTCTGGGCGGCTCGTGGCACATATTGGGTCCTAAAGGCTGTCTGGAACTCTTCCCAACCAATCACATCCTGGCGGGACATCAGAATACCCTGGGTAGTACCCCACCAATCTCGAGCTCTCCCTTTCAACATATAGATACTCATACTGACCCTTTCAGCATCGGTGCACCCCAGATAATCAAATATAATTCTCAACTCCGTCAGCCACTCCTCAGCCTCTGTAGGATCCTTCTTTCCCCTAAACACGGGTGGATTCATCTTCAGAAAATCCTTTAGTCGGACAATACTTCTATCATCAGGCTGAGTGACGGGAGGTATTGGGGGTATGGGAGGTCCTTGTGGTGGTGTAGGAGTAGTACCCGAGGCATTAACTCCAAAGTGTTGCGCGAATAACGCTGCCATCTGCTCAAAACCTTGCCTCACATCGGTCTCAATCCGATTAAATCGAGAGTTAGGACTCTCTGGTTGTGGGACAGGTGGCGGAGGGGACTCTGCCTGCCTCCTCGAACGACCTCGTTGCCCACTCATTCTCTATCTTAACTCGTCTCCTACGCGTACATATCAGAATCGATTGAAATCTCAATCCTCAATTTCAGTTCATGACCAGACTATAACAGACACTTGGGATGTATTCTATTGCACTTAACCGACACTAACAGTACTAGACACCCTAAGCTCTGATACCAAGAAAACTCTGTCACGCCCCGAAAGTACGAAAAATAGGGCTAATTTAAAACTTTTTATTCATTAATTCACAATTAAAGTGCATTCCTGTGCAGTGTCATACATCATCACCTATATTATACCTCAGGATCTCGTCATTGAATAGTATATATTATATCATATACATTACTTGATCTCAAGTTAATTAATCCTAATACATCCCATACAATGTTATACATCAAGTGTCTGCAATTACAGTAATTGCCTGGGTACATGAAAAGATAAAAGATACCTCAAAATACAATATATGGTCTGGAGCTCAAGTCCTCCACTAGCCACTACCCCGTACGTCGCAGGAAAACCCTTTTCACTTGAAGAGATCTGGGGGGGAAAGAAAACAGGGTGAGCTTCTAAATCGCTCAGTAAATGGGGTAAGGGACTCATTTCATAAACCAAAATGTACATCACAAAATATTTATTTGTATGTGAAACTCATTAATCTCATTTGAAAACCATAGCATGAAAGTACTCAAAACGACATTCTCATGTCTCAAATCATGTGAAAACATGAAGTAAAAAGGCTCAGTCTAGAGCAATAACAAAGCATGTGAAAATAATGCGATAAACGCTTTCTCAATTAACGTGATAAAATCATTGTAATAATAATGCACGTGGCACAGCCACTAAACACACGTGGCATAGCCACTGATTTAAATTCACACGTGGCATAGCCACTAAACACACGTGGCATAGCCACTGATTTTAAATTCACACGTGGCACAGCCACTAAACACACGTGGCATAGCCACTGAGTTAAATTTACACGTGGCACAGCCACAGGATAGGGTTTCACGTGGCAACGGCCACCAGTTAGGGTTTCTCACGTGGCAACGGGCACCAAATAGGGTTCTCACATGGCAACGGCCACCAAATGGGGTTTCTCACGTGGCAACGGCCACCAAATGGGGTTTCTCACGTGGCAACGGCCACCAAATAGGGTTTCTCACGTGGCAACGGCCACCAAATGGGGTTTCTCACGTGGCAACGGCCACCAAATAGGGTTTCTCACGTGGCAATGGCCACCAAATGGGGTTTCTCACGTGGCAACGGCCACCAAGTATACGTGGCATAGCCACAGAATGAGTTATTCTCACGTTACCAGAACGGAGAAGAATCGGGCCTACATGCTACCAGAGCAATGCCCGGTGTGTACTCAGAATTACACACCTAAGTCTTAATCACATAAGACTAGTTTGCCTTCACGTAGAACTCATAGTGGTTTTTCTCACATAAAACTCAATTGAAAACCGTTTTGTACTCAACACAAAACATATTGAAACCGAGTCCCAACCGGCAAAACACGTACACATTTATCAAATCTCAATATTGCCTTAACGTAGAGCCCAATTCGTTACTCACGCACACATTTATCAAATCTCAATATTGCCTTAACGTAGAGCCCAATTCGTTACTCACACAAAATTCAACGGTTTATAAAGCAATTTCACACTCAGCTTATAAACTCAAAAATAATGGGCTCCAACCGGCTATAAAAATCGTGTGCAATTGTATCACAACACAACACTCAACATGCTTGTTTTATAAATCACAATTCATGCTATAATAGTTTGCAAATCACATACACAATTGGTTTAGTTTCCCTTACCTCTTTGCACCTCGTATAGTGCAATCGTTTCCCCCGTATCACGGACTAGCCTCGCATTCCACTCTGGAACTCCCGAGCTGTCCAAACGATGTTAAAACATCAATACTCAATTATCTCATCAACTTCAATTCTCAAAATCGAGCATAATTGATCATAACACCTCAAATCTCTTGATTCTCGTAACTCTACCCCAAACTACACTCTCATTCACAACATCTCAACGTTCTACATTTCTCATGCCAATTATCTATGCTAATTCACCACATTGTCTAAATTTCTATTTATAGCTCAAATTCCCAAAATTGCTAAATATCATTATCACTCCAACCACATTGCAATTTCATCAATCCCTAATCATTTCTCAGCTATTTCAACACAATGACAACCACCATTATCATCAAAATCATCTCAAATATCAAGATCGAGGTTTAGAAATTACCCAAAACTTGTGGAGAGCTTATCTCTTGCCTCGATTCGATCCGTCTTTCGATTTCCAAGTATGTTGTTCTCCCTTTGATGAGGAACAACTTTCCTTCTTGCCACAACTTCTGATTTGGCCGAAAATAGGTGCTTTGGAGGAGTGAGAAAGCTAGGTTTCGGTGAAAATGGGGGTTGGAAGAGAGAGAAAGTGAGATTGCAGGAGAAAAACAGGGGTTCCTTATATAGGCTGAGGGTAGGAGATCGATCTGGCTCTTGATGAGATCGATCTGCATTTGAATTTTTGAGACGATTTGGGGTAATTTATGCCTAGGAGATCGATCTGTCGAGGGGTGAGATCGATCTCTTTATGGCTTTATGAGATCGATCTGCTCCTTGAGGAGATCGATCTTCTCCCAAACAGAATCATTTGGAGATCGATCTCTTCATCATGAGATCGATCTTCTCTCAAACAGAATCATAAGGAGATCGATCCTCTTCCATTGGAGATCGATCTGCTCCTCAAATTCCTCCTTCCTCGTCATTTTTAACTCACCAGATCGATCTCTCCTTCTCCCAGATCGATCTGTCCTCACAACTTCACACTTATTTTAGACACTTAACATATAAATCTCCAATTATCATTCCCCAATTCACTTAGCTCAATAAATTACACTTCAAGTTCATATTACATCATTAAAATATATCTAAAATTCTCAGATCTCACACATGGGGTATGATGTGCCGTGATATCTTAGTGATTCTGTGCGGGCTGAAGAGATGGTTGATCCGCCTCCCCAAGCATAGGGTTCTCGCACACCTGATCAGTATTGCCTGAAATCCAGACTATGGCTATAAGTTTTTTTATCTATGTGATACGACATTGTGTTGCTACTGTGTGAGGTGACAAATGTCCACTCTGCTGTGTGATACAGAGTGATATAAAATCCCATTATATGTCTCATATTACTTGATTTACAAAGAGATTTGTAAGTGTGTTCTATGTGAACTGATGAATGAAGCTGTGTGAGTTTTAAAGATTGAACTGTGTGATTCTGTGTGAATTGATGATGTATATGCACATACCCATCTAGCGGATTAATGGTTTTGCATCAATGGAAGTTATTTTCAAAGAACTGCATATGTTTTATAAGGAAAATAAATGTTTATATTTTAAGCATGTAGATAGTGTAGTTATCTACCTGCTTTCATATTTTCCTTACGGAGCGTGTTAGCTCACCCCCTTATTTCCTCCTCCATAGATACTATGCAGTAGTGAGTTACTGTAGTCATCCTTGCTACGGTGTTCTCTCGTTCTTCAGCAGTACAGAGGTATACATTTATGAAAAAAAATTGTATCCTATAATGTAATGCACAGTCTAGTGATATTTTTACAAAAGGGATGTATATAATAGAAACTGATGTAAACGTTTTCGCATATATATAAAAGAACAGTTTCTATTTTGGTAAATGAATTTTAATTATGAATGGATGAGATGTGGATATGGATGTTGACTCACAGCCCAATTGTAAGTAGTAAGTTAAGTCACTAGAAGATGGGCATGACAGAGATTGGTATCAGAGCTTGAGTTGGTCCGATGTGAGTCAGTATCCATAGTTAGAAAAATATACATCCCTAAAGTACTGTGCTTTATTTGGATACAATTATGTATACTAAGCTGGAAATGTAACTGAGACACTTGTTATTGAGTATGTAGGATGTCAAATAGATGACATACTCATAGAGAAGAGAGTTCATGCTCTCAGGGACATAGAAATGAGCCCGAGAGGCGCAGTGGGTCCAGTTCTAGTAGAGATCCACCTGTTCTTAGTGAGGTCGCTGAGGCACGAATAGTGTAGTTACAACGCAGTGTAGACACAATTATGGAGATGTTTACACAGGTGATGGCCAGATTTGAGGGTAGACAAGAGGACCTTATTGGTCAGGCTACTACACTTGAGAGACATAAGCCTTCACAGCCTACACCGAGACCTCGGGCTGCATAGGTAGAGATTCCTAACCCCCTCCAGTTTAGGACATTCTCCCACCAGTTCAGGATCCTGTAGCTCCACAACAAGTTGGTGGGGAAGGAGTTTATGATTGTGACCTAGGCAGACTGAGAGAGTTCAAGAAGTTTAGACCACCTTCGTTTAGTGGGGTGAAAGACCCGGTGTTAGCGGAGCATTGGATTTGCAGTATGGAGAAACTTTACAAATTTCTTCATTACTCTACCACAAAGAAGGTCACCTTTACGGCTTTTGTATTAGAGGGTGAGGTCGAGCATTGGTGGACGGCCACACAGCCGATTCTGAGTGCACGGCACCCGATTGTGACTTGAGATATATTTCTGGATACCTTTAGGACGCAGTACATACCGACCACTGCTTAGAGGAAGATGCAGATGGAATTTCTGACATTGACTCAGGGGAACCATACAGTGGATGAGTATGAGTCTGGATTCACATCTTTGGGAAGATATGATACAGTGACCATGAGCTGTCAGGACAGAAAGGTCCAAAAATTTCTTAAGGGGCTGAGACCTTTAATCAGAGCTCGATTGGCCCCATTTGACATTACCACATATGACGAGGCAGTACGTAGAGCTCAACTATGTGAGCAAGACTATGAGTTGCATGCCTCGGAGTTGAGCAAGAGTGGTAAGGGCAGAGATAGAGACTGAAAGAGGTCAATGGACGATAAAGGATTTAGAAAGGGCTGACAGTTATTTGGTAAAGGGTCAAAGATTGAGGAAGTACAAGAGAGGCCTGCGAAGCCTCCAGTATATCCAGCTTTACCTTCAGCTTCGAGGGGCATAGTTATTGGCGGACCTCGACCTACCACCGAGCAGTGCAGGACATGTGGTAGATATCATGGGAGTAGACCATGCCCTTTCATGAGATCCTGTTATAGATGTGGTAAACTAGGGCACATAGCTCGTGAATGCCCAGAGTTGATTGATACAGCCCCACAGAAGGGCAAAGAGCTAGAGAAGGCTACAGTTGAGACACCTGCTCCTAGAAGGAAGGCCACAGCTGAAGAGAAAGGGAAACAAGCTGTTGGTCGAGGGCAAGTGTTTGCATTGGATCAGGCATCTACAGAAGCATTTACAAATGTGATTAAAGGTACCATCCTAGTCTTTGATTTTAAAGCATTAGCATTAATTGATCCTGGTGCCATGCATTTATTCATATCGCCTACATTTGCATGTAAATTGTTTGAACATGTGAAACCTGTACCTCTAGGTAGGATACTACTTATAAGTACTCCAGTGAGAGATAATTTAGTAAAGAAGTATGTATGTAAAGATTGCAAGTTAAAAGTAGGAGAAATGGATATGTTGGCCAATCTTATTCTGTTAGACATGAAGGATTTTGATGTAATACTAGGAATGGATTGGTTGGTTGCAAACCATATTGTTTTAGATTGCTATGCTAAGACAGTAATGTTTTCCACCCCTGAAAAATATGTTGTAAGATTTGAAAAGTAATGAAAGAAGTAGTAAATTATTCCCAATGATGAATGATTTTACTAACAATGTGGTTATAATATGTTGAAGGTTTTATAGCATATGTGATTGATTTGGATAAGGTACACCCGGAATTAGTTGACATCCCAGTGGTTAGAGAATTCTCGATGTCTTTCTGAAAGAATTACCAAAGTTACCACCAGATAGAGAGATGAAATTCTGTATTTATTTGGTACCTGGTACGGAACCAATATCCAAACCACCGTATAAAATGGCTCTAGTGGAATTGAAGGAGCTAAAAAAACAGTTGCAAGAGTTGTTGGACAAGGGGTTTATCAGACCGAGTGTATCACGTTGGGGAGCACTGGTTCTGTTTATAAAGAAGAAGGATGGGAGTCTCCGACTTTGTATAGATTATCGGTTATTGAATAAGACTACCATCAAGAATAAGTATTCCCTTCCACAGATTGTTGATCTATTGGATCAGTTGCAGGGAGCACAGATCTTTTCGAAGATTGATCTGAAGTCTAGGTATCATCAGTTGAGGATTCGGAGTGGAGATGTGCCCAAGACAGCGTTTCAGACCCGTTATGGCCATTATGAGTTTTTGGTTATGCCATTTGGGTTGGCGAATGCTCCTGCAACGTTTATGGCATTAATGAATGATATATTTAAGTCATACCTAGACAGCTTCATGATTGTCTTTATAGATGACATATTGGTATACTCGAAGTCCAGGGAAGAGCATGAGCAACATTTGAGAACAATGTTACAAACCCTCCGAGATCAGGAGTTGTATGCTAAACTCAACAAGTGTGATTTCTGGCTGAGTGAGATATCGTTTCTGGGTGATGTAGTCTCAAGAGATGGGGTATCAGTGGATCCGTCCAAGATAGAGGCTGTGATACAGTGGGAAAGACCCAAGACGGTTACGGAGATCCATAGTTTTTTGGGTTTAGCAGGTTACTACCGATGATTTATCGAGGGATTCTCTAAGTTGGCTGCTCCGTTGACAAGTCTCACTTGAAAGAATGTGGCATTTGAGTGAGATGATAAGTGTGAAAGTCGTTTCTGCGAGTTAAAGCACAGACTGACCACCACACCTATTCTTATCATACCCACCAGCTCAGGAGGTTACTCAGTGTATACAGATGCCTCGGTACAGGGACTGGGCTATGTGTTGATGCAGGATGAGAAGGTAGTAGCCTATGGATTCAGACAGCTTAAGGACCATGAGAGGATCTACTCAACCCATGATTTAGAGTTGGCAGCCGTAGTATTTGCATTAAAGATTTGGTGCCACTACTTGTACAGTGAGAAATTTCAGGTGTACACAGATCATAAGAGCCTTAGATATCTTTTTTCACATAAATAGTTAAATATGAGGCAGATACGATGGATAGAGCTTCTGAAGGATTATGATTGCGAGATATTATACCATTTAGGAAAGAAGGCTAATGTTTTGGCAGATGCCCTGAGTAGAAAGAGCCTCAAGATGGTCTCGTATATGATGGTCAGGGAACATGAGCTGCTCGAGCAGTTTGCTTACCTCAGGTTGGATATAGACCATCTTGATGTTGACACTGACTGTATGATAGCTAGCCTGCAAGTGAAACTAGATTTGATTGACCGGATACGACAGGCTCAGCATGTCGATCTACTGTGTAAGGATCATGCGAGTCTGATTCAGATGGGTGATGTGGTCGATTTCTTAGTGAATGATGATGGCCTACTAAGGTTTAGAGGCAGGATTTACGTTCCCAATGACCCAAAGTTAAAGAGATTGATTTTGACAGAAGCTCATTCATCGAGATATACATTACATCCAGGGAGTGATAAGATGTACCAGAACTTCTAGAAAGTGTATTGGTGGTCAGGGATGAAAAAGGATATAGCAGAATTTGTGGCAAGATGTCTTGTATGTTAGCAAGTGAAGGTATAGCATCAGAAGCCTGCAGGACTATTGCAGCCTCTACCTATATCGACTTGAAAATGGGAGCATGTCACCATGGATTTCATTATGGGATTACCGAGGACTAAGAGGAACCATGATGCTATCTGGGTAGTGGTAGACAAATTGACGAAATTCGTCCACTTTCTAGCCATGAAATCCACTGATACTCTGAGTATGTTGGCGGAGTTGTATGTACGGGAGATAGTGAGGCTACATGGTGTTCTAGTGAGTATCATATCAGATAGGGACTCCCGCTTCACTTCCCACTTCTGGGAATATTTTCAGAAAGCTATGGGAACCCAGTTAAGTTTCAGTACCGCTTTCCACCCTCAAACCGATGGTCAGTCAAAGAGAACCATCCAAACATTAGAGGATATGCTGAGAGCGAGTGTCCTGGATTTTAAAGGCTCCTGGGATGATCACCTACCATTGGCCCAATTTGCATACAACAATAGTTATCACTCGAGTATCGGGATGGCACTGTATGAGGCATTGTATGGTAGGAGGTGTCGTTCCCCTATTGGTTGGGAAGAAGTTGGTGATAGAAAGACTTTTGCTCCCAATTTGGTACAGCAAGCCTCTGAGGTTGTTCAACTGATATGTGAGAGATTGAGAACAGCTCAAAGCAGGCAAAAGAGTTACGCTGACATGAGACAAAGGGCGCTAGAGTTTACTGTGGGTGACTCAGTATTTTTGAAAGTCTCTACCTCGAAAGGGATTGTGAGGTTCGGTAAGAAGGGTAAGCTGAGCCCTCAGTATATTGGACCGTTTGAGATATTGAAGCGAGTGGGAGATAAGGCGTATAGGCTAGCATTACCACCGGAGCTAGCAGGCATTCATAACGTCTTCCACGTGTCGATGCTTCGAAAGCACCATCTAGATCCGGCTCATGTGATTCGGTATGAGCCATTGGAGCTCAATGATGATCTGTCATATACACAGAGACTGATCCAGATACTGGATAGGAAAGAAAAGGTGTTAAAGAATAAGATAATTCCACTAGTTAAGGTTCTCTGGTAGTACCACAATTCAGAGGAAGCTACTTGGGAGTTAGAGAGCCTGATACGGGAAAGGTACCCCTAACCTCGTGACGAAAGACTTGGTTCTAATTTAGAGGATCAAATTTCTTGAAGGAGGGGAGGTATGTAAGACCCATAAATTTCTATGTAATGTTTATGATTTTGAAATGTACAGACAAGTTAAATTATATATGAATCATAAGAAATGGATGTTTTTAAGTTCTAAGTGTGAATGAATTGCAAAATAGGTATAGAATCAATTGAATGGGAGTTTAACTTGGAGAATCTGGGAAAATTACAGCTGGAATGCTGCAGAATGCAGGGCAGATCGATCTCATTGCGAGGGAGATAGATCTTAAGTTACCTCGGGTTGGACAAGATCGATCTCCTCCTATAAGGCAGATCGATCTCCATTTGCCTCTGGATAGGCCTGATCGATCTCCTCTTAAGGCTAGATCGATCTCTAAAGCCTTCTGCCTGAAGCAGATCGATCTCATTCCCTTGAGCAAATCGATCTCATGCACTGGACAGATCGATCTCCTGCTTGCATTTTCAAAAATTCTAAAAGAGTTTAAGCAAGGCCAGATAGATCTCCCACCCATGGAGATCGATCTCTTAGTGTGTTTTCTATATAAACTGGGCAACTGAATCTGCAATTCACAAGAAACAACTCATTTCCTCCATTTTTAACAAGTGACCTATCTTTCTCACTCTAAAATCACTACTTTCCAATCAATTTTGAGAGAAGTTCCTTTGAGCAAAGTTGTTCATAGTGAGGAAGAGAACAACATAGTCTAAGATTGGAAGCTCAAACCTTGGATTGAAGGAGAAAAGATGTTTTCCCCCAATTTGGTAAAAGAGGAAAAAAGTGAAGCTACGTAAGATTTCTATACACCATTTTCTAGTATGTTAATCTAGATATTTTGATGAGTGATTTGGTGTATCTAATGTTGGTTGAAATATTCATTTACATGCTTAAACCACCATAACCTAGAATGGGTTAAGTGAGAGAAAGTTGAAATGGCATAAAGTTAATGATGATTGGAGAATGTAGAGACATTAAGGAGCATGTATAGATGATTCTACGATGACATTGTGAAATTCATAAGTTGGATTAGATGAGGTTTGAAAATAGGCATAATAAGTGTTTGATGAAATGTCACAAAGAAGGAAAATGATGAACTTGAGGCATTATGAGCACAATGTCAGTTCAATATGAATCAATAGACTCGAGGAATCTAATGGATTCTTGAGAAAACGAATAGAACGGTCGAATTGGACTTAAGAGTGAGTAAAGTCCAATAAGACGTAATGAAGCCAAATTGTTGTAAAATGACCCAATGCATTGAATTTAACTTCATGCAAGTGAAAATGAAGCGTATTGAAGTATACTGATGAGAGTAGCAAATGCTTGTAGCTACTGGAGACATAATTGTAACTGATAAGACCGGATCACGAGCTTTGGAAACCAAAGAAAGTGATTCAAGTGTGTTTCGAGGTAAGGGACTTATGCGAGCTATTGGAGATAGCTATACGTATGTTTTCTTACTTGCTGTGTGCAAATATATGCAATAAATATGTAGATATTGATATATCTAGGTGAAAACTAAGTATGAGAAGAAGCATATAAGTATGAGTTGCATGACTTCAATGTTATTGTTGTGAAAAAGAGGTTTTTTTGCAAGTGTTTTAAGAAATAGTAATAATAGACTGGCTCCCGATTTTGTATTTTGCATGAAAAGTTTTAACGAGTGATTGAAGGGAGATTGCCCTCTCACTTATACTTAGTGAATAGAGCCATCTATTTCTTTTCCATGTGAACTTGTGCCAGAGCCGATGTGGCAATGGTAGAATTACCAGCCTCGCTCGCACAATATTTTAAAAGGATTTTTGAGAAAAGTAAAAGGGTGCTACTGACTGAAGCTGTGTAATCCACTCGAGAGCTCGCACTAGATTTTGGGAACCATGATAGAGTCATCGAGTATTGTTTAGTGATCTTACTCTGACTATGCTCGCATGTGACCCCCTCAATTTTAAAACCATGCTCGATGCCTCAGGTATGTTGTGTGTTCTTACGTTGAGTTGCTCACACATGGTAAGATAAGCTTTCTTTGTGGTAAGCAAAATCGTGCTCTATACCTCAGGTATGCTGTGTGTTCTTACGCTGAGTTGCTCGCACGAGAGTTTATGAGTTTGCTGTGTGATGAGTAAAATCATGCTGGAGCCGTCATATATTGCTTAGTGATCTTGTACAGATTTGCTCGCAAGTGATTTTGAGAAAATGAAAATAGGTGATAAGGATCCACGGGAGCACGATGTATCGTGAGCATTAGCCATGGGGTACGATGTGTCGTGATATCTTAGGGATTCTGTGTGGGCTGAAGGGATGGTTGTTCCGCCTCCCCAAGCATAGGGTTCCCGCACACCTGATCAGTGTTGCCTGGAATCCAGGCTATGGCCATAAGTCTTTTTATCTATGTGATACGACATTGTGTTGCTACTGTGTGAGGTGACAAATGTCCCCCATGCTGTGTGATACAGGGTGATATAAAATCTCATTATATGTCTCATATTACTTGATTTACAAAGAGATTTGTAAGTGTGTTCTGTGTGAACTGATTAATGAAGCTGTGTGGGTTTTAAAGATTGAACTATGTGATTCTGTGTGAATTGATGATGTATATGCACATAGCCCTCTAGCGAATTAATGGTTTCGCATCGATGGAAGTTATTTTCAAAGAAATGCATATGTTTTATAAGGAAAATAAATGTTTATATTTTAATAATGTAGATAGTGTAGTTATCTACCTGCTTTCATATTTTTCTTACTGAGCATGTTAGGTCACCCCCTTATTTCCTCCTTCACAGATACTACGCAGTAGTGAGTTACTGCAGTCGTCCCTGCTATGGTGTTCTTTTGTTTTCCAGCAGTATAGAGGTATACATTTATGAGAAATAATTTTTTATCCTATAATGTAATGCACAGTCTAGTGATCTTTTTACGAAAGGGATGTATATAATAGAAACTGATGTAAACGTTTCCACATATATATAAGAGAACAATTTCTATTTTGGTAAATGAATTTTAATTATGAATGGGTGAGATGTGGATATGGATGTTGTTTCACAGCCCAACTGTAAGTAGTAAGATATGTCACGGGAAGAGGGGGCGTGACATTTGTTCCAAAAGATAAATTAGTTTTAAGTATTCGAATACATACATAAGATATTCAAATACCTCTTTTTTGAAACAAATATACATCTATTTATATCATGATGTATATATAATTATCATAAATATACTTATTTTTATAAAACTTTGTATCTATAAGTATTCAAACACTTTGTTTTAGGTATTGGAATTCCCAATGGTAATTTTTCTGAATGGAAAGGTTAAGTTTTTTCTCAACAAATAATTAAAGATATAATAGTTATTTTTATTTCCTTTTTGTTAATTTAAAAAGATTTTATTTCTTTTTTAATAAATACAATTCCTTTTATCCCCTATAAGAAAATATTCTTGTTCCACCTGTTGCCTTTAGAATTTTCCCTATAGCTTTAAAGCCAAAACATTTTCATGATACATCATGTCACATGGCTAGTGAAATGATATTTCTTTTCCAGGTGGAAACAAAGGAAAAAAACATAAAGAAACCTGAAAAAAAAAATTCCAATGATTCGTAGAAAAAATGAAACCAATAACTGTTATTCTCTCGTACGGACAGGGACCCATTACTGTTATTAGTAAAATATTAAGTATATATACTTTGCTTGATCTGGTTGTTTATGTTTGTTACATACACCACGCTTTTTAAAAGGGAAATTCAATCATGCCATCCCCATAACATAATGAAGTGTTAATATTTTAATAAATTAATCATATAAATTATTAATTACACATTATATATCTCGTTAGTAAAGGCCGAAACATTGTCAACTATTATGTCTCGTTAGTAAGGGTCGAAACATTTACTGTTTATATCACCAATAGCAGGCTACATCATTACTAACTATTATATACATCGCCAGTAGGGGCCGAAAATGATCATGGCTAACTATTATCGCCTGCCAGCTAAGCCAAAACATTTAGTTGTAAAAAACTATCAGAATACATGTTCTAAAGCCACTTCCAATCACAATGTGGATAAAAGCAGAGATAGCTTAAATAAAAAACGTAGAGACGTATGTCTCACATACTTTCAAAACATGCATTGAGTGAGATTTTAAAGCTTTTTGAATGCAGATTTAAGCCAATGCAAGCTTTCTAAATCCCACAAAATCATAATATGCATCGAGATGTAATTTTAATTCAAAACAAGGTTCATCTAAGAATATATCATTTTCTGTAATCTTATCGTTGATATTCTCACATACTTATAACACTTAGGATCTTTGGACATCATTTGTTTTTGCCCTAGTACCCGATTTAATTTGTTCGATGCTATCTCGCATCAAAGAGATTAATTCGTATCATGTTCATATATCAGAAAACAATTCTGAAGCCATATAGTTCGATATATTATTCACAAAGTTCGATGATTGGATCATACAAATATAGGCGAAGTTAACAAGTATATCATGATAAAGACTTTCCCACTGTAACTACCAGTGAGCCGAAACTACCCTAGAAACTAGGGTGTTACCTATGGTCATAGATCCAAAAGTCCCCAGTCCTAGTGATTAGCCAGAATCGAAACCTGTCATGACAATGTCGGACAAGCCGAACTGCCCATATAAGAGTCGTAAACTCAAGACTGTTTCCATATGCTTTATCGAGAATAATATAGCTAGAATGCTTATAAACAATAAAATATTCGAAAATCATGTTCCAAAGTCATATAAAAGTCGCAACGGAAAGCAATTTATGCTTAAATCCAAAAACACTAAGCATAAGCTAAATGAGTTATATGCTCCAATTAGTCCAAAACAAATTCGAAATGAGATTAGAAAGCAATACATGCATACCGACAAAAATATGTGCAAGCTTTTAAATCTCTCACATAATGCCATGCAATGATTTTAATATGTGAAAATCATCGCATGGTTTGAAACATGTCAAAATAAATCAAAATCACGTTTTCGATAACACCAGGGCCTTAATTTGAAACATATAGACAATTTACGAAATTTCTACAATAAGACCGGGTAATAATTGCTCATTACCCAGCCTGCAAGATATAGAACAATTTATATTCTCAATCCAGTTGATTCAATATGTTTTATATTTCAAATCGATTAAAAGGTTCACATTTTTCTTCGAAAAGTTCAAACAAAACATTTACGATAGCAAAGGTTTGATTCAAGACATAAAACAATTTGTACGGGATTAACCCGCAACATATTCAATTAAACTTAACTTGTATGTCAATACAAGTTGTAGCAAGTGAAGTTCACTTACCCGAGATATCGTGATGACACGTAAATCGAAGCTTGATCGAACTCGCGTTCGTCGCTTATTGTTGCGCTACACGTTTATATATTTAAACCGAGTTAGTTTCGGTCAAATATCAAATCAAATAAATTTTCAAAAAATTTAAACGGTCAAATCTGATTGCTTACCGGTTTACATTTAAATCGAAGCATCCAAAATTTTCTCCCTTTTTTTAGCTAAAATGGTTCGGACCGGTTCAGCCCATTCTTTTTCCATTGAACCGGTCCAGTCTTCATTTTAGCTATTCGGAGCATCGCTAGCTGGTTCTTGATCTATTTTCGCATTCAACAGCTTCGCTCGGCCATGCAACGCATGAGGTTGGCGGCGGCAAGTCTGGGCTGGCGAGGATGAGGTTGGTTTGACCTCTTCTTCTTCACGGTGTCGTCCTTTTTTTTCCTCACTGATCTCTGCCTCTCTGCGTCGTCATCGATGATCGCCGTCTCTTTCCACTTGGCTGGCCGACGCCGACTCTCTCCACCTTTCCAACCGATCCTCTATCCTCTTTTATTTCTCTCATCCGTCTTTTCGGTTTGCTTCCTCTGTTTTTAACAGAAGAAGCTTAAGGATTCAGTTGGTGGGATTCCCATTGACTGAACTTGTTTCCTTTATATATATATATATAATATATTATATAACAAAATATCTACATATATATATATATATATATTAATATAATAAATTATATAACAAAATATCTACATATATATATATATTATTTAATCTATTTCTATATAGATATTTTTTATTTAATATATATATAGATATTTGTTTTTGAAAAAGTAATTTGAATACTTATTATTTGGAATAAACATGCACGTGTTTATATTTTACGCACATAATGATATAAAAAAATGTATGTTTTTATATATTTGTTCAAAAAGATAAAGTAATTTTAAATATTTGAATATATACATAAGATATTCGAATATTTCTTTTTTGAAACAAATATATATATATATATATATTATGATGTATATATAATTATCATAAATATATTTATTTTTATAAAACTTTGTATCTATAAGTAGTCGAACACTTTGTTTTAGGTATTGAAATTCCCAATGGTCATTTTTATGAATGGAAAGGTTAAGTTTTTTCTCAACAAATAATTAAAGATATAATAGTTATTTTTATTTCCTTTTTGTTACTTTAAAAAGATTTTATTTCTTTTTTAGTAAATACAATTCCTTTTAGCCCCTATAAGAAAATATTCTTGTTCCACCTGTCGTCTCTAGAATTTTCATATATATATTAATATAATATATTAAATAACAAAATATCTACATATATATATATATTATTTAATCTATTTCTATATAGATATTTTTTATTTAATATATATATATATATATATATAGATATTTGTTTTTGAAAAAGTAATTTGAATACTTATTATTTGGAATAAACATGCACGTGTTTATATTTTACGCACATAATGATATAAAAAAATGTATGTTTTTATATATTTGTTCGAAAAGATAAAGTAATTTTAAATATTTGAATACATACATAAGATATTCGAATATTTTTTTTTTGAAACAAATATATATATATATATATATATTATGATGTATATATAATTATCATAAATATATTTATTTTTATAAAACTTTGTATCTATAAGTAGTCGAACACTTTGTTTTAGGTATTGGAATTCTCAATGGTAATTTTTATGAATGGAAAGGTTAAGTTTTTTCTCAACAAATAATTAAAGATATAATAGTTATTTTTATTTCCTTTTTGTTACTTTAAAAAGATTTTATTTCTTTTTTAGTAAATACAATTCCTTTTAGCCCCTATAAAAAAATATTCTTGTTCCACCTGTTGTCTCTAGAAGTTTCCCTATAGCTGGCGAAATGATCTTTCTTTTCCAGGTGGAAACAAGGAAAAAAAACATAAAGAAACCTGAAAAAAAAAATCCAATGATTCGTAGAAAAGGTTGGGTGAAAATGAAACCAATAACTCTTATTATCTCGTACGGACATGGACCCATTACTGTTATTAGTAAAATATTAAGTATATATACTTTGCTTGATCTGGTTGTTTATGTTTGTTACATACACCACGCTTTTTAAAGAGAAATTCAATCATGCCATCCCGATAACATAATGAAGTGTTAATATTTTAATAAATTAATCATATAAATTATTAATTACACATTATATATCCCGTTACAATTAATATGCTTGAATACATTGGGTAGCTTAAGCAAGGCTAAACCAAGGAGTTAAATGTTATTTTTTTCAAGGTAAAAATAACCCAAGATAATCATTGCCAACAAGAATGCTTATGCCTATGTAAGTCAAATTAGCCGTATTATTAACGCAAAGTTCAGAGCTAAAAACATGAAGAAATGGTCATGATGTGAAATGAAATTCTTCGCTCAAATGTAAAAGCAAAAATTCCTTGTTCCTTCCAAGGAGTTTGTCGAAAATACATGAAATTTTCCTAATTAAGCAAGGTTGCTTTTAAGTGTTACTTTCATATATGTAATGAAAAGAGACATTAGGGGTTTGGAAAATGGAGTTTGTTCCTATAATTTGAACTCATTAATACTTGTTTCTTAATCTCTATTTTTAAGAAAAAAAAAAATCTACTTGAAACTTAAAAAAAATATATATATATTCCTCCATTAAATCTTCAATCAAATACCTACAAGATATTACTCCAAACTCGAGATTACTTTTTACTATACACCAGTCATGATGAGTGATGACGTCGAAGAAAGGTCGGAACCGGAGCAGAGTCAACGTATTTCCTTTTTTCTTACGAGACAAATGTAATAATGCAAAATCTAAGAAAGGTACTGTAAATATCAAGGTAATTTAATCAAAGAAATAATGGATAGCATCCAACTTGAAACAAAAAAACAACCAAAGTTGTATGCCTAAGCCTGCATGCTGACACTCGAGAGACAAAAAACGGTATACAGTTTTGGTTGAATTGTCATTGGATTGGGGCCATTGGAAACTTTTAATTAATTTATTTTTTGATCAAATGGAGACTCTAATTACATTACTGTGAGCGATTTTGTCCCCTTGTTTGAGGACATTTGTTGTTATTTCCTTAAATTACTGTCAGTACTTAGTACCTTAAGGATTCAGTCATAGCCATGACATTTGCACAGAAACAGAATGCTTATAAAATCTTTGTTATTAAGTGGTCAGATGGTCGGTGGTGGTCACTGATTTTTGTTTACTGTCAGCCTGTCTTCTATGCTGTTTTGTTGAAGCTTAGTTATACAAAAATGGGACCAGGATTCTTGTCTGGTTTTTCTGCTTCTCTTAATTACGAGTACAATAAAAGAAAAATTAATCTAATAATCATGATGTTTGAAAGAATTTTCGTAATTTCGTCTTTAACTCAAACACAGGGATTAGAATGAGACAGTACATCGTAGAGGTGGAACTAAAGGAGTATATTTTCAGACATGGCCATAATGTCATTCCAGATATTTTAAGTAAAAAATGTTGGTCAAAGGGAGCCTAGAAAGTTTCCCAGAGTTTTTTTTTTTTCTCTTGAATAGCAGTTCTTTTATGAAGGAAAAAGAAGTAATTCAGACATTCAGTAAACGTCTCCCATTAAAAATTCTCTTGAGGAAAAGAAAGAAAAAATATAAGGGTTAAAGAAGTCATGGCTCATGAGTCATGAAGAGAAAAAGAGAGGTGGTCCTGCTTCCAAAGGCAGTGGCGGTGGGGGTGAGTTCACTATCACCATCACCATGCACACTGGTTTAAACCGCTCCGCTGACAGAGCCATATGTGAATATTAAAGAAAATTTAGACCCACCTCCCTTTTGTTTATTTAACTATGTCTATCAACTCGGGATCAGTGATTCCAAGGGCCATGTTCTGTCAGTTACAGAGAAGGCTAACCCAACAGAAAAAGTTTGGTATTTGGACAAAGCAAACGACGCCATTGCTCTTGTAAATTGTAATGCTTTCCCTGTCACGGCAGGAGCAAAAATAATTTCCTTCCCAAAATCAGAACTTTATGTTGTATGTCCTTATCAACTTGCTTTAGTTTTTGTTTTTAGGCATATTATATCTTGCCTTCTGTTTATCAGTTTATGTATATAACAAAGTAAAAAAAAAAAAAAAAACAGAAAAAGGAAACAACTTTATAAATTCCCTATTTTGAATTACAGCACTGCACAGGTGGGTTTTAGTTGTTTTGCCTTTATGACGGATTTTCCGAGCTTGATTGAAACTGAGCAAAGATTGTGATCACATGAAATGAGCTAGGAAAATGGATGGACAGAGAGAGAGAGAGTTTATGTAGGAAATATGCCTTGTCTCGATCTCATGCAAGAATCTTAGTATCCGTGAAACTCTCTCACTGAATAAAACCCACTCATTCTATAGGGAAAAAGTTCCTCTTGTCTGTGCTCTCAATATAGAAACCAACAGTAACAATTCATAAACACAAACAAACAAGCCAAGACCAAGAGCACAAGAAACCTCACTCACCCTTTTCTTTTCGGGATATTTATGTAGACGATATACCATTACCAACTACATCAATCTTCAATTTCATCGAGTTTGTGCCTGTTTCAGCTTCCTTAAAGCTTTAAACTTTTCTGGGTTATCCTTCATTTCTTTTCATCAGTGTAATCTATAGAGCAAGAAGGAAAGAGAAAGAGAAGTGATAGAGTAATGGAGCAAGCAAAGACATAAGGGGGACCTACTACTTAATTTTTGGCGGGCAGCAACGGTCACTTTCAATGATTTTTCTTTGGGTGGTTGTGCTGGTTCTCTCAATGACCCATATAGTCACCCACACTCAGACGCTCATACTTGCCTTAATGCTAGCAAGCTAGGTAGAGAAAAGGGGATCTTATTCTTGATCAGAAGGAAAAGAAAACTTGTCTCCTCTTCCAAGTGTTTTCCTTTGCCTTTCTTTGTTTTAATCAAATATAAAGGGGAGGGCTAAAGGGCTGAAAGGGAGAATCGCAGATCTCATTCATATGAAGAGATCTTTCAGTGTGAGTTCTTTGATCATTGCTTTCCGTTTTGTTGTGTTTTTATTTTTCTCTGTTTGAATGGGTCTTACACTGCTCCTAATCTTTACGCTACAGCACTAAGTTGTTGGACTTTGAACAAGATCTGAAGCAAATGTTCAAAATGTGATATGGAAGGACTTTTTAACTCATCTAAATTCTTTTTCTCACGTTACAAAATCGATTAAGATAATGTTGGGATCCAAACGACCAAAATGGTCTTCAAAGTAAAAGCATTTTGCTTCTTCCCTTTTGGAATAGCTGTTTATTGTCTTTGCCTAGTTATCCGTTTTATAAAATGTAGTTCAGTTTATCACATTACTGCCCATCTGCTAGTTTTATGGCATGAAAACCGTGAGTCACTTACTATCCATGACTTGTTTTTGATAAAGTTTCTCCCTCACTACTTTTGCATGTTTTTCATAACCTATTTTCATGCTTCTTTAGATTCACATTGTTGTTAATCTGGCTATCATTTTCTTTTATATGAACTCTGAATTTGTTAAATGGTCATACATACTTGTCTAAGTTACTTAATTAGTAAATTGCCCATATCAACTTATCACTGTCAATCGGGAATAACTAAAGCTGTTTAAACTCCGGTTAACATTCATGATCAATACTAAAAACATTTCTTTGCAGCTGGTGGATGTGCTTCTGGTACTTGCATTTTTCAGTCATACCTCATGGGCTGTCAAGGGCAGCTCACATTGCAAAAAAACCGACTTACGGGAGATTCGGCCTCACAGTGTCACTATTACAGAATTTGGTGCAGTTGGAGATGGTGTCACTCTCAATACGAAAGCGTTTCAGAATGCCATCTTCTACCTCAACTCGTTTGCTGATAAAGGTGGCGCCAAGCTTTTTGTCCCAGCTGGCCGGTGGTTGACAGGAAGCTTCGATCTCATCAGTCATCTAACTTTGTGGTTGGATAAGGATGCAGTAATTCTTGGATCAAAGGTAAGTCCTTGACTTCAAAAGAAAATTCACCCATGAACATTGAACCTAGTGGCATGGTCTTTCCTGAGATCTCTTTCTGTGTGGAAATTTTGTGGTATATGGGATTTAACCTGTTGTTACAATAGTTTATATGATGAACAGTTGACACCAGAGAACATGCATTCGGCTATTTGTAAGCAAATCAATGCTTACAAATACATGGTGTACCTGGTAATTTATAATGCAAGAATAATATCTCATTAATGATGCTCATTGCTTTGCTGCTAGTTTATTTGATATCATTCTGTCTATGCCCCAAATTCCCGTAGGCATTTCCATCTTTTGTATTGTAAGCCTACCGCCCTAGATGCTTTCGTATCACATATAAACAGCTTAACTTCTGTTGTTTCAGAATTCTGATGATTGGCCAGTTATTGATCCTCTGCCTTCCTATGGCCGAGGTAGGGAGTTACCTGGTGGAAGGCATCGAAGCCTCATATATGGTCTCAATTTGATTGATGTCATCATAACAGGCAAGTAACATTGATTAAAAAATCAACTTCTGTAAACATTTTATTTCTTTTTATGATGCCATTGGTTCTCCATGCAGGTGATAATGGAACTATTGATGGCCGAGGTAGTGTTTGGTGGAACTGGTTTAGAAGCAAAACTCTAAACTATACTCGGCCCCATCTGGTTGAGTTGATGAACTCAACTGGGGTTGTAATCTCAAACTTGACTTTCTTGAATTCACCATTTTGGACCATCCACCCAGTATATTGCAGGTTTGTCAGTCCTCATTAATATTATTAGCACGCTCTTCCATGTTTGTTGCGACCATTTTAGAACATAACTGTCAAGAGTGAAAGCATTTATCGCTCAAGTTGAGACTTTTATTTTCTCATGAACAGCCATGTCATAGTCCAGAATGTCACAATCCTGGCTCCTCTGGATTCACCAAACACAGATGGGATTGATCCAGGTGAGTTCTATATTATAACCTGGAAATTCTGTTTGCTTTATCGGTAATAAGTATTCTTGAATGATTTCAAATAGCTATCAATTAAGGCTGCAACACCTTTTAATGTGCCAAATTTTCGAAGACACAAGATTCTACTTCGTATAACCTTTTTGTAATGACGTGTAATCAACATTCTTTTCTCTATTTTTCCCTGGTTTGCCAAGTTGACCTCTCACATCTTTCATACTGATTTGCTTGAATACATTCAGATTCTTCTGATGATGTTTGCATTGAAGACTGTTATATTAGCACTGGTGATGATCTAATTGCCATTAAAAGTGGGTGGGATGAGTATGGCACTTCATTTGCTCATCCCAGCACAAATATTATCATCCACCGCCTTACCGGACACAATCAAAATGGCTCTGGGATTGCAATTGGGAGTGAAATGTCTGGAGGTGTTTCTGAAGTTTATGCAGAAAACCTCTGTTTTTTCAATTCAAGTGCAGCTATTAAAATAAAGACAGCTCGTGGAAGGGGTGGATATGTGAGAAATATCTATATATCAAATGTTACTTTGGCTGGTGTAGACACAGCTATAAAGTTCAATAGTAATTTTTCTCAGCATCCAGATGAGTTTTATGATCCAAATGCTCTCCCTGTAATAGAAAGGATTACTGTTAAGGATGTCATAGGAGATAACATAAGAGTTGCAGGCCTCCTTGAAGGCATAGAAGGGGACAGTTTTCATAGTGTTTGCTTATTGAATATTACTCTCAATGTAACCTCTGAGTCTCCGTGGAACTGCTCTTATATTCAAGGATACTCTGCCCTGGTTTCCCCGGAAACTTGCGAACCTCTGAAAGAAAGTATCTACCCCTGGCATCATTCAGATTGTTACCATCTATCAAATCATTTGTGGAGTTCAGGTAATCAAAACAGAGGTTCTTGGTTGCTTTCATGGTAAATAGTGGAAACATAGCATTTTCTTTACGATGAAATCACCCTCTTTCATGATTTTGAAATTTTTTTTGGTTGGAAATTTGATTCCTGCCATTTCCCAACACTGCCCAGCACCTTGGCATAGAAATGATGCCCGATATAAGAAGTTGATTGGAGTAGCTGGTATGTGGTTGTTGACTTGTGAGATGGTGTTGAGAGATTGTTTCCTGTATATTTTTGTGTGCAGTAACAAATAATTGAGTGGATTTGTCAGAAAAAATGAAAATTGATGAGTATGCCTTTGAAAGGCCTTTTTTTTGGCTTGTTATATAGTCTGAAATGCCTACCGATTAAATTTTGGTATGTTAGGGAACCAAGTTATTCAAAAGCTCAATGAAGACAGAATCACAGAAAACTTTGCATATACAGTTTAATTGCTTGAGTTGCCTTTGATCATGAATGTTGTCTATCCAGCCTGTTTCCTGGAAAGCTTCATCCTTTGTATGAAAAGGAAATGTAAAATACCATACAAGATTATTTGCATCAGTGCATGCGATAGGTTAGGTGCAAGTTCTTCAACTGCATATGTAAAAATCTAATGAGATGAGATGTTTCGTGAAGAATGCACACAACAAATCAATGAATCTTTCTCAGAGGCTGAGAACCTTAAAATTCAAATGTCTTATCTTGGAGATGCCTCGCTGCCATCTTTTTTTATAACAGAACATAAAACCTGCCTTGAAATGTATGTTTCAAGCTCCTTGGAAACCTCTGTTAACTTCAAATCAAAATTGCTTCTGTATTTTTGTTTTGGTGATGGCATTACACTAGAGCCGGAAACTCGACGCCTTGGGCTTGAAAGCCTTCCTGGTGAACCTGGAAGCCTGACTTTGGAAACAAGAGGCGTTGTTGTTGCTGAATTGGCTATATTTCTTTCTGCGTTCATTAGTGGGCCACGTTTTGTCTCCAGTGGTAGTGGCTTCAATGGATCAAGTTCTACCGCGGGCTTTTGTTTCGTAAGCCTTTCTCTAGCCTTCTCTGCTGCTAGAAGAGCCTTCTCCCTACTAAGCTTTATCAGTTTCCATGGGTCAATGCTTACACGGAAGCCTTGTTTCTTGCTAGTTAAGTTAGCAGCTTCAGAATGATCTCCATCAATTCTTATGGACAATCTTGATGGGTTCTGAAATTTAACTGAACTGTAAGAAGCTCAAATTCTTGAGATAGAATTTAAGATGGGATGTGTTGCATAGATATACCTGAGTTCTATGTCCGCTGCATATAAACTTTGACACAAATGATGGTTTTTCAGGTGAATCAAAATCAGAGCTATCGTCTGATGAGATATCTGAGTCATCAAATGGGTCGACCGGAAATTGGTTCTCCTCTTTCATTGCCAGTATATAATCATACGTTCTCATTCCCTGTAAAGAAGAGGGCATTGATACAGCAAGACATATGTCAAACCAAGAAAGTCTTAGATACTGCTAATTAACCATGTTTTAGCAGATGGTCAAATTGCTAGCACAGGCTAACGGAATAGAGGTGAAAGTTCATAAAAGGGGGTTTGAAGTGACAAGTAGGCATGCAGAGATAGTGACAATTCGAATTCTCTGCCGAAGAAACGTAAGTAAATGTTCTTCAAGGACTGGGGAATTGACAGATAACAAATGCATATCAAAGTTTTCTGATGCGTTAGGACATGCTCGGAATTGTTATAATTACAAAACCGGGGTATGCTATGGGAATTTCCACAATTTCTTAGCTTTACAGTAATTATTGAAATGCCAGGCGATTTTCTAGAACCAAAGGGAATGATAATGGAGTGACAATGGAATGAATATGACTCCCACCAGAACCATATCTTTTCTTGAAACTGACCACATGGAAAGAGCCTAACCAAATATGTCAACATTGTACAGAAATGTTTCTATCTTGAAGGAAGCTATAATTACTTACCTTTCTTATCAGAACTACATGAAAGAAGAAAAGCTGTCCCATTGCTGCTGAACCATACGCAGTAAACAAAGCCAACAAAATCTGTAATATTTCCATGGATAAAACAAACCCTCATCAAAATTTTTATTCCAAATAAACTTCAGTAAGAGATTTCCAATGTAAGAAAGAGATATTTACTGTTATTGTGGCAAGAACTTCTCTAGGGAACTCTACATAGAGCCTTTTCTCCAGCTCCTGCTGTATCCCTTTCTTATCTGCAAAACACCTGACGAATATGGCAATGGCAGTTCCTCCTTCCAGGATTAGCTGTAACAGTAAAGAGAATTAACTTGGAATTTGAAGCCCTTTTGGAGGAAAATAGGGGCATTATGAAATTGATCTCTAACAATTGAGGGACATAGAAAACCACTCACCATTAACAAGACAAAAATCATAAGAATAATGAATGTAGTATAATTCCTTTTCCCTACACAGTTGTTCAACCACTGACAAAGATAAAACAAGCAACTCTAAGTCAATACACAGAAAGTGCTTTCTCAAATACACTGCAAACTAAAGAAGGAAACAAAACAAAGGCCAAAATTAGAAACTAGTCCCGGCCCTTACTCTGCAATGATGATCAAAACCTTCAACACATCGGTTGCAAGTCCTACAGTGCTTGCTATGTTTTTTCACCTTAAGATAAAGCGGAGAAAATTATGAAAGATCACAAAACACAAAGGAAAGAAATGATTTTTTTTTTCTTTTTTGGAAAAAAAGATTGTTACTAGCACAAAGGGAAACCTCAAAATCACAGAGAGAACAATAGGAGATGTCATCCTCTTTAAGGTCGGGTGAAATTGCATCATCCTTCATGACAAGGGGAAATGGTAGCAATGGTTCCATTTGGACATTGGTTTTCCATGGATCCAGATACTTCCTCCTTATAAAAGTCCTAAGAATCTTCTTCTCCAACCTCCTAAAAAACCTTACAACCATCTGGGTCAATATGAAACCATAATTTAGCTTCAAAGTCCCTTTAGATTTTCCTCTTTTCTTCTTCCTAGAGCTGGTTTTATCGGATGGGTCTATAGCAGTACACCTAATAAACAGGAACATAACTGAGAGCGCCTGGAATTGAAAAGGCAAATTAACAGCTTGTTAGTTTACTCCCTGTGAGTTTTTGCTACAAAACAATGATAAAAGTTTCAGAGTTTTGCTTTGAGAAGATTACCACAAAGGAAAATATAGTTGTGACTATGATTTCAGCGATTCTGTTTCCAAGCAAAAGGCCTAAAAATGTATAAAAGAACACAACTAGAAAACTGTATACTGCCATTCCCACCATCTGCAAATCCAACAATTCCGATCCAGTTCAAAGTTTCAATCCAACAAAATCATCAGCAATTCTAAGAAAAAAAGGGTCTAAGTGTGACTTTTACCTGTAACGGATGGAGAGGTCGCTGCCAACCATGGCGTCTCATTATCCTCATGGCCTTGAACTTTTCAGCTTTTGGAAACAACAACAGAATTTTGTGGGTGTTAAGTTAAATTTAGTTTTTTAGCAGTTCAAATCCATGGCTTGTGGTTTGAAAGTCCTAAGAGGAAAAAGTGTCCTACTTTTCTCTGTTAGCTGCTTTTGAGGGGTGCTGCGTTTTTTAATGTTTCCCCTTGAAGTTCACGCTTAGCTTGAGAGAACATTTTGGCTCTTGTCCCCCAACGGTCGAATTCTGATATGGCGGTTTGAAATTTGAACGGTGATTCCGGATGTAGATCTAGCCCATCTGGCGGCTGTGCGTTATCATCATCGTTTCTTTTCCATGATTGGGGGCCCAATATGATAAAAATATTGTGTGTGGGGGCCATTGCATTGGTATTCCATGGGCCGCCAGCAGTTGTTTAGATTCTGTCACTGAAGAGTTGAAACTTGGGGCATGTTAGTGGGTTAAATGGTCAGCAATGGGCCCTCAAAGATTTAACCCCTTGTTTTTTTTTTTTTTAAACGAGTTGGGAAAGGCCGGAATTAATAATATTGATAATACGATTTGAAAATAATAACGAATAAAAGATATTGGAGTGACATTGAATAAAATTAAGTAAAAATTTTATATAAATATGATAAAAATTAAAAAAAAAAATTTGTATTTTTTGGGTCGATATGAAATTTTTATATTTTACACAATAAAAACATTATTTTATATAATACAAACACAATTTTATAATTTACAAATACCAATTATAAAGATTAATTGCCAAGTCTATATCAGTTCCTCTAGACTCTTCAATGAATTATTCTGGAATTGAACAAAGAAAGCACAAGGCCAAAGGGCCGAAGAATCAGTGAAACATCGGGGAGTAACTTAAGGTTGGCACTAAACATGAAGAAGTACATATAACTATAAATTCGTACGTTGCCTGCTGGGTTGGTTTGAATGTCTAGACTTATTTTTCGTTTCTTCCCAGACTGCCATGTTATGTGATGTACTTCTATCTAATAGAGAGATTAATTGCAGCTTCAAACTGAGCTTACTAGAATCGCATAATTCTAGTTGAAGCTGGCGTGTTTTTCTGGTCGCATGCGTTATAACCCAAAGGAGATTATTTCTTGAACTTGGACTGGGTCTTGGTGATTTTTTCTTCTTACATGGGTGGGAACCATTGTAAGGAAACGGAATCTTATGTACATTGACAACTACGTTTATGTAGATTGTTAAGTTGAAAAAATGTTTCCTCGGTAACACCTTGTTATTTCAACATGGGCAGGTTTGCTTCTGACTGGTTCCTACCCTTTGTTTAGTTGCTGCCGCTGCTCCTACTTGGATTGGCCAGCTGGAGTCAGATTCTGCACAGACGGTTCTAAGTCTAAGTTCAAACTTGCAAGGCAGCAGAAATATCAATTCACGTTGTAAGATATTTGATACCATATTAATCATAAATCACATACATCAACAATGGATCATCACATGATACTTCATTAGTAAATAAATTTTAATGTTAAAAATTTATAGAAATAAAAATATTATTAAATTTACTACTTAATTAAACTTCATGATATAATTAGATGAGAATATATGTGTTGTTGAACAGCACAACAATGATGGATTGCTGACGTCAGTGCCTCGATCTTCCAGTCACGTCACTCCTCTGCAAAGATCAAAATAGTCAAAGGAGCGCAGGGTCTTCCCTGCGTTAGCACTCCGATGCTTAAGTCAGAAAAAGATGTCGGCAGAGTTTCAGTGTATTCTTCAGTAAAATTTTAATTAGGTCAAAAAGTCATACCTGAGCCCTATTTATAGGGAATAATTTAATCTTCAATGACGTATTTACCCAGTAATATTGACTATAGGTATCTAGGGATAAAATTGTCCGGAGTTGAGCTGTAGATACAGAATCTATTTTCATCTGTATTTGATTTCAGCGTGACACGTGGCGTTTTATCTGAACGACACGTCATATTGTCATTTTTATCTTATTTTGCCCATAACAATTGCTCCCCACTCTTTTGCGGATTATTAAACGCGGAAGAGTAACTGTTTTATCGTCGTCACTGGCGGCACATATATATAGCGTGAGAGTGGAGGCTCAGATTTCATCTTTCTCTTGAATTCGGCGGCTCTTGACAGCAAATTCTCTCGTTCTACTCTCGCGGCGAACCCTTGCGGCAGACCCTTGCGGCGAACTCCTGCGGCAATCCTTACGACCCTGTATTCTCACGGCAAGTGACTCTCACGGCATAGTACCCTCACGGCAATAGCACCCTCACGGCATAGCACCCTCACGGCACTAGCATCCTGGTGGCATAGCACCCTCACGGCACTAGCACCCTCACGGCATAGCACCCTCACGCATAGCACCCTCACGGCATAGCACCCTGGCGGCATAGGACCCTCACGGCATAGCACCCTCACTGCACTAGCACCCTCACGGCATAGCACCCTGGCGGCATAGCACCCTCACGCATAGCACCCTCACGGCATAGCACCCTGGCGGCATAGCACCCTCACGGCACTAGCACCCTCACGGCATAGCACCCTCACGCATAGCACCCTCACGGCATAGCACCCTGGCGGCATAGCACCCTCACGGCATAGCACCCTCACGGCACTAGCACCCTCACGGCATAACACCCTGGCGGCATAGCACCCTCACGGCCTCTAGGACCCTCACGTCATTTAGGTATTTCCTAATGGCCGGGCATGGTCGCGGAAAAGAAATAGTTCTGGATCCCCATTCTAGGCTTAGAGAGTCTGATCTTGAACAGTTTAGGAGTAACTTTCCTCTTCCGGAGGGTTATGTTTATAGGCTTCCTACGGCAACTGAGCGCGCTCCCCAATCCGTTAGCAGCGGTGTTCCTGTACATCGGGCTTCGTTGGAATTTGGATTTCGCTTTCCTCTTCCTGAATTTGGAGTTGCTTTTCTTCGCCATTATGGCATAGTTCCCGCTCAACTTCATCCCAACGGGTGGGCCCAAGTAGTAGGGTTTACGGTCGTATGCCATAGGCTTAGCGTCAGGCCTACTGTCCCATTATTCAATTCTTTCTTCAGAGTTCGTAGTGTACGCAATTCGACCCGTTTTTGTATTCAAAAAGTCTCTGGAAGGGGTCAGAGTACTAAGCTTTTCGGAAAGCCTCCCTCTAAGCTTCACAATTATGCATCCGATTGGTTTGTTGTCGAGGTTCCCTCATCTTTGAATATTCCTACTCGGTGGAGTCATTGTGGACCCAATAATCTTAGCCCGATTATTAATTTAAGAGACGCATATGGCCCCCTCATTTCTCAGCTTCAAGTAGAGGATGAGGGTGCCTTGTTGTCGGTATTAACTCCGGAAAGCATAACTGCTGCGGGTTGGGGATGCGCCTCAGCTGTTACACCTGAGCCTTCTCCATCTGCTTTTCCCGAGGGAGGTCATGGTGTGGGTAGTCCCACTGATCCTTCGGAGGTAGAGTCGGAGGAAGATGTAGATTGGGGCCAGGGCGAGGCGTTTGGCAGCCCTTTTCTAGAATTGCCCACGGATGAGAGCTTAGCTAACATCCATTCGCTTGATGATTATTTGAATCCGGGTGATTTCATACTGCATTTCATTGCATAAATATTTGTCCATCTTCCTTTTGTTTGTTTTAACTTTTTTTTTTCTGTTTCTTTTCCAGGGATGGAACATCTTAGAGGCGCTTTTAGGCGACGCGGAGGTGATGAGGATGTTACTAGAGTTACCCGTCCTTCCAAGCGTAGGCGTGAGCGGGATCAAACTCGTGAGTCCCGAAGCCATGCTCACGTTTCGGACTCTGATTCTCGAGGCGAGAGGTCGAGGCCTCCTCCAGCTTCCCTTCCCACTCCTTCTGAGGGATCTGGTTCTCGTGATCGAGATAGGGGGAAACAAGCAGCCGTGGATCCACCGCTTCCAGACCTTGAGATAGAGGATCATCACCGGGCGAATCGGGCCGAGTGCAACACGACTCGTCCGTCTCTAATTGGGAGACGATGCTTGTATATTGAGTCGTCCATGAGAGATACCCCGGCGTTTCCCCCCGTTGCAGACCTTAACACTTCCAGATACGTGGTTGACGGGGGTGTGGCGGTTCACGGGCAAAACTTTATAGTGTATCCGGGCGTTAATGACAACGACTCCATCCACGACCTTGGCGTAGCAGCCCGGTTGGGCTGGTCAACCATACTCCCTAGAGACGAGGCGGAGTTGTTCAAGAGTTTTCCTCAATCCGAGGATCAAGCCGAATACTTAGCAATGAGGGTATCTGCTTAACCCGTTTTCCCTTTCTGCTTTTCTCTTTTTATTCTTTGCGGTGTTTCCTTGACTGATCCTTTGCTTTTCTTTGTATTTTCAGACAGCTCAGCAGGTGATCGCGTGCAACGCACGATACCGAGCTTATAGGACTCGAGCTGATGCCGATCTTCAGCAGTTGAGGAGTGAGAAGGCTGAGTGGATAACCGAGAAGAATCAGTATATGAGGCTTCCCGAGCAACTTGACCGGCTGAAGAGGGAAAACGAGGACCTAAACCTCAGCCATGTCCGCCTTCAAGAGGATTTTGTCAAGGAGCAAGAGAGGTCCAAGGAGTCCTTAACTGCAACTCAAGAGGAGTTGGACTCAGTTCTACAAAAGCTCCAAGACCTCCAGACTGGTTATGATGAACTGAAATCTGACAACACGCAGTTGAAAGAGGAGGTCTCGAGTTTACGTAGAGGACCTTCATCTTCTTCAGTTAGCCAGGACGCGAGGAACGAGATTCGTTCCGAAGCTGTACGGGAGTACCGTTTATCGCAAGACTGTTACGGCAGAAAGATGTTATTTGCCACTGGTTTTGCGAAGTACGGTTTTTATATGGCGCGTTCTTGGCTAGAGAAGGAGAGATCAGGGGAGACCTTTCCCGAGCTGCAGTGGTCGACGCGGTTGGAGGATTATACTGGCGAGTTCCGTGGTTGGGCAGAGTATGAGCCTGACAAGGAGGACTTCGAAACCTACCTTGAGAAGGGAGCCCATGACGATCTCTCCAACCTGTCGGGCCCTTGGGAGCCTCGCCCGCAATCAGGAGTGATTGATGCTCTGGGTGATTTAGAAGGCGATGAATCCGACGCATCGGGCGAAGGCAATCCTCCACCAGCTGATGAATAGTTTTAGTTATTTTTCTTTTTTCTTTTGTTGTTAGTGTTCTTTGTATTGGAGACTTTGATAGCTTCTCATGTATAAAGTTTTTACCAAATTTAATAAATCAATTTGCTTTATAATATTATGTTCTAAATTCTCATTATTGCTTATTTGTTGCATATTCTCTTTTTATATTGGGGGGCTTACCTCGCGCATTTTTCGCTTCAAGCCCTTTATCTTGAGTGCGTGGCTTACCTCGCGCATTTTTCGCTTCAAGCCCTTGCACGTTTTCTTCATGGCTTACCTCGCGCATTTTTCGCTTCAAGCCCTTGCACGTTTTCTTCATGGCTTACCTCGCGCATTTTTCGCTTCAAGCCTTTTATCTTGAGTGCGTGGCTTACCTCGCGCATTTTTCGCTTCAAGCCCTTGCACGTTTTCTTCATGGCTTACCTCGCGCATTTTTCGCTTCAAGCCTTTTATCTTGAGTGCGTGGCTTACCTCGCGCATTTTTCGCTTCAAGCCGTTGCACGTTTTCTTCATGGCTTACCTCGCGCATTTTTCGCTTCAAGCCCTTTATCTTGAGTGCGTGGCTTACCTTGCGCATTTTTCGCTTCAAGCCCTTGCACGTTTTCTTCATGGCTTACCTCGCGCATTTTTCGCTTCAAGCCTTTTATCTTGAGTGCGTGGCTTACCTCGCGCATTTTTCGCTTCAAGCCCTTGCACGTTTTCTTCATGGCTTACCTCGCGCATTTTTCGCTTCAAGCCCTTTATCTTGAGTGCGTGGCTTACCTCGCGCATTTTTCGCTTCAAGCCCTTGCACGTTTTGTTCATGGCTTACCTCGCGCATTTTTCGCTTCAAGCCTTTTATCTTGAGTGCGTGGCTTACCTCGCGCATTTTTCGCTTCAAGTCCTTTATCTTGCAACATAGATGAAAGTATTTAATAATTCATTGCTTAATTTCAATTCATAGTTTTGACAATAGAATAATAAAAAGAATAAAAGGTAAAAATGAACATCTCATTGCCAATATGGCTTCAGGTGATTAGCATTCCATGTCTTTGCTATCTTCTTGCCTAGCAAACTTTCCAAGATGCAGGTACTAGGTCCGATCATCTTCCTGACTCTGTAGGGCCCTTCCCAATTTGCTCTGAACTTCCCATCTTCTCTTGAGGCATTGGTGATAATTGACTTTCGTAGCACAAGATCTCCTTCATGTAGGGGTCTATCTTTGACACGGGAGTTATAATAACGAGCAACCCTTTGCTGATAAGCGGCCAGCCGTATAGCGGCCAGATCTCGCTGCTCGTCAAGCAGATCCAGATTCTCTCGCAACCCTTGAGAATTCACTTCTTGCACATAGGGAATTAACCTCGGTGAGCCAGCTCCGATTTCTACAGGTATCAATGCTTCAGTTCCATATACTAAGTTGAACGGTGTTTCCCCAGTCGTTACCCGACTCGTCGTTCTATATGCCCATAGAATACTAGGCAGCTCGTCCACCCAGGCCCCTTTTGCTTTGTCCAGGCGAGTCTTGAGGCCATGAAGTATGGTCCTATTACTAATTTCTGCTTGGCCATTGGCTTGCGGATATGCTACAGAGGATATCCTGAGCTGAATCTTCAATCCCTCGCAGAAATTTCGGAATGCTTCGCAATCAAACTGCTTCCCATGATCTACGTTCAAGATCCTTGGGACTCCAAATCGGCAAATTATCTCCTTCCAAACCATTGCTTCGACCTTTTTCTCAGTAATTGTGGCCAGGGACTCTGCTTCGACCCATTTGGTAAAGTAATCCGTGGCTACCAACAAGTACTTTCGTTGACCCGTAGCCACTGGGAATGGTCCCAGTATATCCAAACCCCATTGGGCAAACGGCGTGGGCTGGAATGTACTTTGAAGGGCCGATACTGGGGTAGTCATCAGGGGGGCGTACCTTTGACATTTGTCACATCTTCGCACCTTATCAAGTGTATCTTGCTTGAGTGTGGGCCAATAAAATCCTGCCCTGAGTATTTTTGCTGCCAGAGCTCGTGCTCCTAAGTGTTCTCCACATATCCCTTCGTGGACCTCAGCCAATGTGTAGTTGGCTTGTTCTGGTCCTAAACACTTCAGCAGCGGCATGGTATATCCTCTTTTATAAAGTTCCCCGTTGATCAAAGTAAATTTCACACTCTGAGTTCTCATTTTCCGAGCTGCTTCCTTTTCACTGGGGAGCGTTCCCTCCATTAAATACTGTTTCATAGTCACTCTCCAGTCAGAACCGACGTCAATCTCTAACACCCTTTCTTCTTCTTCTATACTCGGCCTAACCAATCTTTCCACCTTTACGACTCTCCCAGTAGCTTCTTTGGAGGATGCCAACTTAGATAGAGCGTCGGCATGGCCATTCTCAGATCGGTCAATTTGGGTTATCTGAAAATTGTCAAATAATTGAGCTAACCACCGAACCTCCTCTAAGTACGGAACAAGGGTAGATTCTCGCACTTCATACTGTCTTTTGAATTGGTTGACGACGAGTTGCGAATCGCTATGGGCTAGCAAATTTTGAACTTGGAGCTCCCTTGCAAGTTTCATGCCACAAATTAATGCTTCATATTCCGCCACATTATTGGAACTAGGAAAATCGAAGCGTAGAGAGTATTCTATCATTTCTCCTTCAGGTGATATTAGCACGATGCCCGCTCCGCTCCCCCTGACATTCGACGCCCCGTCAACGAATAGCTTCCACCAGTTCAACTCTTCCTTCTTGGCCTCATCTCGACATGTGCATTCAACGATAAAATCTGCCAAAGCTTGTGCCTTAATAGCCTGTCGAGGCTGAAAAGAAATATCGTGTTCCCTGAGCTCCACTGCCCATTTCACTAACCTTCCGGAATGTTCTGGCTTTTGGAGTATCTGTCTCAGCGGCTGATCTGTTAGTACAATTATAGAATGTGCCTGAAAATAGGGGCGTAGTTTTCGAGCGGCTACAACGAGTGCTAACGCAACTCTCTCAATCTGGGGATATCTCGTCTCCGCTTCCAAGAGCACTTTGCTTACATAATAAACAGGCCTATCACCTTCTGCAGTTCTCCTCAGCAAAACTGCACTTACCGCTTTATCACCTATTCCGAGGTACACAAACAGCTGCTCCCCGGTTAGAGGCCTTGACAGTAATGGGATCTCTTTCAAATACTCCTTCAATTCCTCAAAGGCTGTTTGACATTCCTCGGTCCACTGAAAGTTCTTTCCGCCTCGGAGTGTTTTGAAGAAAGGCAAGCTCCTTTCGGCTGATTTTGACAGGAAGCGGTTTAGTGCGGCTATCCTCCCCGTCAACCTCTGTACCTCTTTAACTGTAACTGGAGGTTTCATATCCAGAATGGCTTGGACCTTCTCGGGGTTAGCCTCGATCCCACGGTTGGTTATCATGAACCCCAAAAACTTCCCAGACTGGACTCCGAATGAACACTTGTCGGGATTCAGTCTCATGTGGTACTTCCTTAGGACCGAGAAGACTTTGGATAGTTGCAAAGCATGAGACTCCCCTTCTTTACTTTTCACAATCATGTCGTCCACATAAGCTTCCATTGTAACTCCGAGTAAGTCTTTAAAAACTCTATTCACCATACGCTGGTATGTGGCACCTGCGTTTTTTAGTCCAAACGGCATTACTCTGTAACAGTAAGTTCCTTTATCAGTGATGAAAGACGTCTTCTCCTCGTCTTTCGGGTGCATTAAGATTTGATGGTAGCCGGAGAAAGCGTCCAAGAAGCTAAGAAACTCGTATCCTAAAGTTTCATCTACGAGTTTGTCTATCCGAGGTAGTGGATATGAGTCTTTCGGACATGCCTTATTCAAATCCGTAAAGTCTACACACATTCTCCATTTTCCGGTGGCTTTCTTCACCATCACCACATTTGCTAACCATTCCGGATACAGGACTTCCCGAATGAATCCAGCCCTAAGCAACTTGTCTATCTCTTCTTCAATGATCTGGTGCCTCTCAGGGGCAAAATTCCTTTTTTTTCTGTTTGATAGGCTTAGCTCCGGGTAGCACGTTAAGTTCATGACAAATGACCTTCGGATCTATTCCAGGCATATCAGCGGGGGTCCATGCAAAAATATCAGCATTATCCCTCAAGCATTTTATTATTTCTTCCTGCATTTCTGGTTTCAATCGGCTTTCGATATACACCTTCTTCTCTTCGCCCTCAATCCCCAACTTCACTTCTTTCATTTCTTCAACCGGCTTTGGCTTCGATGGTTCCATGATAGTGAGGGTTTCCTTCCTCTGAATCCCCTTACATGTAGTCGATGCAACATTACATGTTCTTGCTCTCCTTTGGTCTCCTCTAACTTGTCCCACTCCTCTTGGAGTTGGGAACTTCATCAGCAAGTAACACGGGGAAAGTATGACTCTCATATCGCTCAATAATGGACGCCCGAGGATAACGTTATAAGCCAGAGAGGCCGACCTGACCACCATAAATAGAACCTGTCTTGTAACACTCTTAGGTTCTTCACCCAGAGTAACAGGTAGTTCGACTGACCCTGCCACCTTAACCTTTTCTCCTGTGAAACCAAAGAGGGGAGTAGTTACCGGCTTCAACCTATCCTCGCTCAAATTCATTTTCTCGAAACAGTTCCAATAGATGAGGTTCACCGAGCTCCCATTGTCTATCAGGATTCGCCCTATCGGATGCTTGGCCACTACCGCTGATATAACCATTGGATCATCATGTGGAATGATGACATCTCCTTGATCAGCGGGCATGAAGGTAATCGTCTCTTCGTCCTCAGCTACTTTCATTACCGAATGAACCTGGTATGCTTGTCTAGCATAAGCCTTCCGTGAGGTAGATGAGGTGCCTGCTGTGTACTCTCCTCCAGAGATGACATTAATCGCGGGTCCTGTAGGCTCATTATCAATCTGCTGATTCCTACGCTCCCCCTGTCTTGCCACATTTCCTCTCTCCTCGATTCTTCTTCTGTTGACTCTACCGTCATTACGTCTATCACCTGGTCTATTGTCCCTCTGACCATGAGCAGGATATTGATTCCTCTCGATTTTCTGAGTGTAGCGGTCCAACAGCCCTTCTCTAGCTAACTTCTCAAGTTGGTTCATAAGATCGTGGCACCTTTCCGTTGAATGACCAAAGGCGGAGTGAAAACTACAATAGGATCTGAGATCTCCTCCCAGGTTTCCCTCACCTCTTCTAGGGAATTGGAGCATCCCAGTTCTCTCGATCGCTGCTAGGATCGAAGCGCGTGGTTCAGAAAGTCGTGTGTAGCTTGCATATTTCAACTTTGGGGCTTTGCCGGATCTGTCTGATCTCCCCATATTCCTCTCGTCGAGGTCTCTCTCCCGCTTCTTTCCTTCCTTGGAATCTCCCATCAGAATTGATTTCATCACCTCCTCTTGGGTAATGTACTTGTTGGCTCGAGAGAACAAGTCTGAGACTGTCGTTGGCTGATCCAAGGACAATGATTCCTGGAGTTTTCCAGACCGTGTTCCCTGGAGCATGGCTGTCACTGCTATCCCCACTTGCAGATCACGCACCTCCAGAGTAGCATCTCGAAATCGGTCTACATAGCTCTTCAGTGATTCTTTGTCTCCTTGCTTTAGGGTAAGCAAATAGGTGGCCTCCTTTCTTCTCTGACTATTTATCCCAAAGGCTCTCAAAAATTCTCTTCTTAGCTGGTTGAAGGAAGAAATAGACCCTTCTGGCAAATTGTTGAACCATTTCAATGCATGACCTGTCAAGGTTAGAGAGAACGCCCTGCACATTATCTCATCCTCCCATCCATGTAGTAGCATCAATGACTCATAGCTTTCTACATGATCGGAAGGGTCTGTTTTTCCTGCATACGCTGCTATTTGCGGCATTTTAAACTTTTGGGGTAGTGGTTTCCCCATGATTGCTGCGCTGAATGGGACCTTCCGTCTCTGGTTCTCTTCAGTTGGAACCAATCTCTTTTCTTCTAAAATTTGTTCAACTATTCTCTTCATGTCCATAGCATCTTGGATCTTTCCGACATTACATGAATCAGCTTGATCACAATCGACAGTCTCTTTCCCCTTGTTGTATAGATTAGGGGCTTTATTCCTCTCGGTTCGAGATAAAAAGTTTGCTACTTCAGTAGGGGGGTTCCATGTCGGATCTACCTCTGAGCCTCTCCTATTCATATGAGACCCCATCATCCCAGCACCTCCTACACCATCCATAGCGAAATTTTCAACATTTGAACATCTGAGACCCCTAACAATCTCCCGTGCCGCGCCTCTTGCCCTTGGACGCCTTGACCCTTCTCCAGTTTCTTGTGAGGAGTTCTCCATACGTGCGGGGTCCTGTATACTCGGGCAACCCATTCCTCTGGTAGCTTCCTCGATGCCCTGCAATTCACTGCGGTCTCGCCCTCGTGTACCCTGGCGCATCAGATCACCACTCGGCTCTCGCACATCCTGGCGGCAGGAATCACGAACCACGTCTCTCGCACCCTGGCGCCAGACCTCTGGCGCACAACCTCTGGCGCACCCTGGTGCCTGACTGCTGGCGGACCCTGGTGCTCGGACTCTGGCGCACCTTGGGGCCCGAACGCTGGCGCACCCTGGTGCCCGAACGCTGGCGCACCCTGGTGTCCGACCACTGGCGGACCCTGGTGCTTGAACTCTGGCGCACCCCGTCGTCCAACCACTGGCGCACCCTGGTGCCCGACTGCTGGCGGACCCTGGTGTTCGAACTCTGGCGCACCCTGACGCCAGACCGCTGGCGCACCCTGGTGCTCGGACTCTGGCGCACCTTGGGGCCCAACTGCTGGCGCACCCTGGTGCCCGAACGCTGGCGCATCCCGTCGTCCAACCACTGGCGCACCCTGGTGCCCGACCACTGGCGGAACCTGGTGCTCGGACTCTGGCGCACCCCGTCGCCAGACCGCTGGCGCACCCTGGTGCCCGACTGCTGGCGGACCCTGACGCACAATGGCTACGGTCTCTCGCGCACTCTGGCGCATTAATGCCAATATCGAATCTCGCGCCCTCTGGTGCGCCACCCTGTCATCGGAGTCTCGCGAATCCTGGTGCACCATCCTCCCGTCCGACTCTATCGCACCCTGGAGGCGACGCGGACCCTGGCGGAGAGATTCTTGCGCTTCTTGGTGCTCCGCGGCTTCACGTATAAGGTCTTCTGCGACCTCGTACAACAGGTCTTCCGCAGCCACACGCACCGGAGTTCCAGCACCCTGACGCCTTAAGTCTTTCGCAGTCTCGCCCCCAATCTCACCAGCCTCCGAAGCGTTCCTTCTCTGCGTCCCCGGTTCAACCCAGTTCTGGACAGCCGTTGGAAGATTTGCCTGCGGAAAGGCACCTTTGAACAAGTCTACCATCTCCCGCAGGGCTCGGGCAGTTTCCTCGCCCTGTTTCCTCATCGCTTCGAACTCTGCCACAGGGATAGTCATCATATGACTCTCCTCCCGAGCTTCTTCTCCACGGTCCAGGGGAGAACTGGCCGTGTCTTCATTCTCCGCATCCCTGATTGCCGTGGATCGTGTCTTCACCATCGTTGTAGAATCACAGCTTTTCTTTCGTTTCCCACAGACGGGGCCAATTGTTGTTGAACAGCACAACAATGATGGATTGCTGACGTCAGTGCCTCGATCTTCCAGTCACGTCACTCCTCTGCAAAGATCAAAATAGTCAAAGGAGCGCAGGGTCTTCCCTGCGTTAGCACTCCGATGCTTAAGTCAGAAAAAGATGTCGGCAGAGTTTCAGTGTATTCTTCAGTAAAATTTTAATTAGGTCAAAAAGTCATACCTGAGCCCTATTTATAGGGAATAATTTAATCTTCAATGACATATTTACCCAGTAATATTGACTGTAGGTATCTAGGGATAAAATTGTCCGGAGTTGAGCTGTAGATACAGAATCTATTTTCATCTGTATTTGATTTCAGCGTGACACGTGGCGTTTTATCTGAACGACACGTCATATTGTCATTTTTATCTTATTTTGCCCATAACTATATGAAAGTTATATTTTAATAATGTATCAAATATAAACTCAAAAAGTGTAAAAATGCATAGAAAAGAAATTAGAAAAAAAAAAATTATTCATTTTATCCCTATTTATTTGGTTGAAAACATATGTGAAAATGTGAAAGTATTTGCACAAAAAAATTAAAAAAAAAACAATAAATTAAGTATAAGTTTGGTTCTTCTTTATGCCAAAAAACAATGCCATGACTTAATTAAGTCTTGTGGAAAAACCTAATCCCGTTGGTTTCCCTTCTTTTCTAATTAGTTTCTAAAACAAACGAGACAAGAATGGGCTGTCACGTTTCTTTTTCTTTTAGCCACAAGGCTGACACAATCCACACGTTAAATAAAAATTAACTATTAATTTTCGTTTTATGACACCTGTCTAAAAAGAAAATTACATACGTAGTTATATTTATTAGTGAAAAGGCTCGATTGTAGATGTGGGCGGAGCCAAGGCGCTAATGGGTTGGATTGGGTCCGTTTTGACACAATACAAGGATGAACTGATGTGAATCGGTTCATTAACAGGCCTATCTCGAGTCGGATCACATTAATACTTTTAAGAGGATGGCTCGGTTATTGCAATAATTATTTAATATATTTTTATCTAATAAAGTTATTATTATAATAAATAAAATTATTGTAATAAAATTATTATAACTTATTTATTAAAATTATTGTAATAAACATAAAATTATTATCCAATAAAATTATCATTATAATAAATAATGTTTCTATAATAAAGTTATTATAACTTATTTAATAAAGTAATTGTAATAATTAATAAAGATAAAGTTATTATCTAATAAAGTTATTATTATTATTATTATTATTATTATTATTATTATTATAAATAATGTTATTATAATAAAGTTACCAGTTTTAAAAAAAATTATAATACTTTTAATTTTTTTATGAAGTTTAGTTCACTTATTATCTTTGAAATATAATTAAACTTACCATTTATCATTTAAAATATAACTAAACTTGTCATTTCGAATTTAAAATGTTTATTCATTTATCATTTACTTCTAAGAAAACATATTTATTTAGTATGTTTTAAAATATTTGTTAATTTTGTATTTAAAATATTTGTTCATTTTTTAAACTTATAACATTAATTTATTTTGTATTTAACAATAATAATAAATGAAAATAATAAAGGAGAAGAAGGAGATCAAATATTTTTACGTGAAAAACTCTTTTAAAAGTTAGAATAGTAAAAAACAAGAGCCGTAGTCTATAAAAAATTTACTATGACTGAACTTATTTACAATTTTACATGCAATTTATAAAAAAAGAAAAATAAAACTATTTCCTATTCCTCATAATTTGTAAGAATTGACTGAAAAATTTCTTCCATCTCTTCCGAAAAATTATCGGTGAATTTATTGGTCATTTCAAGTTCTTTGTTGTTTGAGATTATACTTCAAACCAATTTTCGAGGCAGATTAGCATGCGTAATGAAGCCAAATTAAGACTGGTTCGATGGTCTCCAATAATTTTTCTACATGTCAAGAATGCGGATTCTGAAGCAATAGATGTCAGGACCTGTTCTCAATCCATGACTTAACCAAAAATCACTACAAATTTTTCGCATTTATTGACTTACCTTTCTTCTCCTCAATGGTTGGGTTGTGATTCGATGTCAGAATCCTTACTTAACACGTTATCCATTATCATACATACATGTCAATATACTGTTATTGACTGTAACTGCTTTTATAATACACGTGAGATTATATAAAAGCTAATACAAATACATTCCCCATAATATATATCGTATACATCACTGTGCTGTTTCTATGTTTAGATACATAACCGTACAAAATCTGTATATCTGGCGGTCGATAGGAACTAGCAGTGGACTCAGGAATACTATCCCTCAATAGCTCTCGCTCTACTGCTGATGCTCTGTAGAGAGATGTAAAGAAAGGGGGTGAGCATACAACACGCTCAGTAAGGAAATCAGGCAAGCAAGTAGATATCGACACTATCTACTCAAAATAATGCTATCCCTGAAAACATTGTTTCCTTAACTCACTTTAAAAGCATGTCTTTAAATATATATGTATACTTGTACAGATTAAATCCCATGTACATAAATCATGCTTTCTTTCTCAAATGTAGGCATGTAGTGCAAAACAAAGCATCTTTATATAAATTATGCCTTTAGATAAATCATGCCATGTATATTTAAATCACAATAAATATGACATTTAAATCATTCACATCACAAAATTGGAGTCCGACCCATCCCTCAGGTCTGTCCGCAATTTAAATCAGTCAATCAAGTGATATATCATGTGAGACTCTGTGGTGAAATGTAAATAGTATCCTGGACTATGATCATATCCGGCATGTGATCCCAAGCTACAACGGAATCCTAGTGTGCGGGGCATCACTGTTGCAACGGGAGGGGGGTCAGTCCATCACAACCGTCAACTATATCCTCCTTAACTCCACAACACCACACGGTACAGTGTACTCCCATGCTACATGCACGGTACAACAGGGTACTCCATGCCACTCGCACGGTACAATGTACTCCGTGGACCCTACATCATAGTCGGGGTGCCTGCCATAGGTCTTAGCCCTCAAACCATGGAATATGATACCACGTCTCTAGTACCCTCATGCGAATATCCTCTCACATAATGTGACACTCAGTCACACAAGGACTCGGGCATGGGTTTTAACATGTATTATATATCACATACAGTGCGCGTGTTTGAGTGCGACTCACAGTCGACACTCCGCTCAAACACTGTTTCACATCACAAACTCAACTCTAGTGCGAGTAAACCTCCAGCAACTAGGTCAATGCATATTTCATGTATTTAAATTAAGTACGAGTAATAGCTCCAGTACCATGCTATGCACAATATCATTAAATCAAGTACGAGCAATAGCTCCAGTACTATGTTATGTATAAATCATGAAGAATCAAGTACGAGCAACGCTCCAGCACTTTGTCATGCATCTCATGAAAAACTCGAGTACGAGCTAATCACTCCAGCACTCTCTCATGCATATATCATATAAAACTGAGTACGAGTAATAACTCCAGTACTCTATCATGCATGTCATGAAAATCTAGTACGAATCGCAATCCAGCACTAATGTATGTGGAAAATATATGAAATCCAGTGCGAGCTGTGCTCCAGCACGATTCATTCTCACATAATATGATAGATGGCTCTTTAAAAAGGGATGATTTACAAAATATCAAAATCAGCACTATAAAGTGTGCTTAATTCACATCAACCTTAAAATCATTAGCCCATCTATTTATTCTCCTGCTAAACAGCAGTTAAACACTCAAAATAGTGGTTTCCATGCTTTTTACAACTTTTCACAAAAGTTGATTTTTTGACTAACTAGGGGCAAAATCGTAATTTATCACTATCGGGTCGTAATAATTATTATTCACTTTCTCTGACCCTCAAAGTTTTTAAGTGAATGTAAAAGCAGACGAAAATACGTGCAGGTATCTCTAACTACTCACAAAAGTCCCTTACCTGCAATCACTCGAGAAATTTCACTTTCTCTGCGCTGCTCATTTCAGCAGTCTGATTTGCTCTTCCAATAATCTCTGGAGCCGAGATCATGCGATGGTACTCAAATCAAAGTTTGATCGGGCTCTCGTTCAGAATTTATCGTCGAACTGCACAATTTTTTATATTTAACTCCAGGTCAAATTTCGATTAAATATAATTTAAATAAATTTTTCGAAAATCAAATCGGTCACTTTTGACCTCGTATCGACTTACCCGAAGTCCGGTGAAATCCCAAAAATTGCCCTTTTCCTTTTTCTTTCTTTTTCTTCTTTTTCCCATTTTCTCCTTGGCTGAACCGGTCCGGTCCGGTTCAGCACAGAACCTTCTTCACTGAACCACCGACCGGTTCAGGCTTCCTTTGGTCGTGCCGGCATCTTCCAGTCGATTCTCGACGCATCACCACCGCCGTTTGGTGCGCCACAGCCTGGGGATCGTTCAAATGGCCTCGATCGAGACTAAGCACCGCCGGTTGCCGCCGAATCTCTTCTTTTCCTCCGCGGTAATTTCCCTTCGATTCGCCGGCGTCCGACGTCGGTGAGGCGTGTCCTGGTGGCTGGGAGGTCGCACGGTGCCGGGCTTCCTTTTCCGATCGCGTGCCTGGCCGTGGGGTCGCCGGTGGTGGCCGCCCGGTCACCCTTTCCTCTCTGTCGGTTTGCTTCGGTTTCTCTAAAGCTTTCTATCTCCCCGATAATTTCAATCCGTTTCTTTTTTTTATTTATAATATATTTTTATTATTATTTTATTATAAAAATAATAATAAAAATCCTAAAAATATCCCAAAACTATCTAAAAATATCTCAAAAAATCATATTAAATTTATTTAATCCGTAAATGAATTTATCAGTCCGATTTTAGCTTTTCGGTATATTTTTCTCTATTTTTGGGCTCATTTTTCGAGGCAAAATTTTTGATAAATTCTAATAAATTTATATCTTGATCAATTGGGCTCAAAATTAAATATTTTCCTCGATTTTGATCAAGATTCTTCAATTTCATATTTTTAATGAAATTGTCTTATCGAAATTATATCGAATTTTAGTCATTTGACCGTTTTACCCCTGCACTCGTTCGGGAATCAACTTAACCCTTATCTCGCTGTTATATAGCTTGCATGCATTTTTAATTTCTCAAATTGTCGATTGCATGTTAGTAAATACTCTTCTTATGATTCAACTATGTAATAAAGTGTTCATACACATAGGAATCATAAGGAACAAGTTACATAAAATTCGGGTCTGACAATCCTCCCCTACTCAAAAAATTTGGTCCTCCAAATTAGAACCAAATCAGTCATCAAATAGGTTAGGGTACTTCTCTCACATCAGACTTTCTAGCTCCTAAGTAGCTTCCTCTGAAGTATGATGCTGCCAGAGAATCTTCACTAACCCGATGGTCTTCGATCTCAATACCTTCTCCTTCCTATCCAATATCCGAATCGGTCTCTCAACATATGACATATCCTCTCGGAGCTCTAAAGGCTCGTAACTAATCACATGTGCCAGATCTGGGTGATACTTCCGAAGCATCGATATGTGGAAGACATTATGGACACCTGATAAGTCCGGTGGCAATGCCAACCTATAAGCCTTATCTCCCACTCGATTAAGTATCTTAAAGGGTCCAATATAGCTATGCCATTGGAAGGAGAAACTCTAAAAAACACGGATTCACCAACTGCAAACTCTAGTGGCCTACGTCTCCTGTCAGCGTAACTCTTCTGTCTGCTCTGAGCTATCCTCAGTCTCTCTACTATCAAGTGGACGTCCTTAGATGCTTGCGTAACCATGTCAGGAGCGAAAATCTTACGGTCACCCACTTCTTCCCATCCAATAGGGGAACGACATCTACGGCCATATAAAGCCTCATACGGTGCCATCCCGATACTCGAATGATAACGTTGTTGTAGGCGAACTCGGCTAGTGGAAGGTGGTCATCCCAGGAACCTATAAAATCTAGCACACATGCTCTCAACATATCCTCCAGAGTCTGTATAGTCCTCTCTGACTGACCATCTGTCTGAGGATGGAAAGCGGTGCTTCAACTTAACTGGATTCCCATGGCTTCCTGAAAATGTCCCCAAAAGTGGGAAGTGAAGCGGGAATCCCTATCAGAGACTATGCTCAGTGGTACCCCGTGTAACCTCACTACCTCGCGTACATACAGTTCTGCTAATGAACTCAGAGTATCGGTCGCTCTTATAGCTAGGAAGTGGGTTGACTTCGTCAGTTTGTCGATGATCACCCATATAGCATCGTGATTCCTGCGGGTTCTCGGTAAACCCATCACGAAATCCATGGTGATATGCTCCCATTTCCATATCGGTATAGCTAGAGACTGCAATAACCCTGCAGGTTTCTGATACTCTACCTTCACCTGCTGACATACGAGACACTTTGCCACAAAATTTATTACATCTCTTTTCATACCTGACCACCAGTATACCTTCCGGAGGTTCTAATACATTTTGTTACTCCCCGGATGTAACGTATACCTCGACGAATGAGCTTTCGCCAATATCAATCTCCTAAGTCTTGGATCATCGGGAACACATAATCTGCCTCTGAACCTCAGTAATCCATCAGAACTCAACTTAAAGTTAGTCACTGTGCCCTTCTGCATCTGACCACTCACATCCATACAAAATGGATCCGTCTGCTGAGCCACTCTGATCCTGTCCAACAGATCCAGCTCCAAGCGTAGACTAGCTATCACATAGCTTGTATCCATGTCAGAAGGCACGACTCCCAAACTGAGTCTAGCAAACTGCTCTAGCAAATCATGTTCCCTAACCATCATATACGATACCATCCCTAGGCTCTTCCTGCTCAAGGCATCAGCTACAACGTTAGCCTTACCCGGATGATAAAGTATCTCACAATCGTAGTCCTTCAGAAGCTCTAGCCATCTTCTCTGTCTTATGTTCAGCTTTTTTTGTGAGAACAGATACTTGAGACTCTTGTGGTTAGTAAATATCTGGAACTTCTCACCATACAAGTCGTGGCGCCATACCTTCAATGCAAACACTACTGTTGCTAGCTCCAAATCATGGGTTGGATAGTTCTTCTCATGATCCTTCAGCTGTTTGGATCCATAAGCAACTACCTTCCCATCCTGCATCAATACACAGCCCAGTCCTTGATGCGAAACATTAGTATACACTACAAATCCTCTTGAGCTGGTAGGGATAGTGAGAATCGGAGCGGTGGTTAATCGACGCTTCAACTCCTCAAAACTCTTCTCACAATCATCGTTCCATACGAATGGTACACTCTTTCGAGTAAGACGTGTCAATGAAGCAGCCAACTTCAAAAATCCCTCAATGAATCTCCGATAGTATCCAACTAAACCCAAAAAACTCCTGATCTCGGTGACCGTCCTCGGCTGTTCCCACTGAACTACAGCCTCTATCTTAGATGGATCAACTGATACGCCATCTCTCGATACGACATGTCCCAAAAACGAGATCTGTGACAACCAAAAGTCACACTTATTGAGCTTAGCGTATAACTTCTGCTCTTGTAGAGTCTGCAACACGATCTTGAGGTGCTCCTCATGCTCTTCCTTGGATCTCGAATACACCAATATGTCATCGATAATGACGATAACAAACTGGTCCAAATATGGGTTGAACATATCGTTCATCAAAGCCATGAAAGCAGTTAGAGCATTCGTCAATCCGAATGGCATGACCAAGAACTCATAATGGCCATATCGGGTACGAAATGCTGTCTTAGGTACATCTCCACTCCGAACTTTCAGCTGATGATACCCAGACCTCAGGTCAATCTTGGAAAAGACCTGTGCTCCCTGAAGCTGATCTAACAAGTCGTCAATGTGTGGAATGGGGTATCTATTCTTGATGGTGGCCTTATTTAACAATCGGTAATCTATACATAATCGAAGGCTCCCATCCTTCTTCCTCACAAACAAAATTGGTGCTCCCCAAGGTGAAACACTCGGTCGAACAAAACCCCTATCCAACAGCTCTTGTAACATCTCTTGAGCTCCTCCAGCTCAACCAAGGCTATGTGATATGGTGGTCTCGAGATAGGCTCCGTACCAGGTACCAAATCTATACAGAATTTCATCTCTCTGTCTGGTGGTAACCCTGGCAATTCATCCAAAAAAATATCTGGGTATTTATTGACCACAGTAATATCTGACAACTCCGGATGTGCTTTATCCATATCTACTACGTACGCAATGAAACCTCGTATCACATCCGACGAAGCATCAGCTGTCCCCTGGTCCAAAGCATGTACTCGCCCTCGACCCATCACTTGTTTCCCCTTTTCTTCTGCCGTCGCTCTACCTCTCTGAGCAGACGTACCAGTTGGAGTTCTATCAGGCTCCCTGCCCCTCAGTGGTGTTGTACTATCCATCTTTGGGCAAGCTCTAGCTATATGCCCCTGTTTCCCACATCGAAAACATACGATAGGAGTCAGTGGGCACGGTCTATCTCCATGTGGTCTACCGCATCTTTTACACTGATCAGCAGCAGGTCTTTGTCCTCCTATGACAATGCCCTTTGCTGGGGCTACAGTCGGGTAAGCAGGAGGTCTAGCATATCTCTCTCGTGCCTCCTCCACCCGTGATCTCTTACCGAAGAGTTTCTTCCCTCCTCGATAACCGAAATCTCTAGTCGGCCTCTTCTTCTGTATATCTCGGCTATGGCTAAACTTCCCAAACTCGAAAGCATTCCTCTCGTAATCTTGCTCACACAGTTGCGCCCTGCGCACTGCTTCCTCATAGGTCGCTATGTCTAATGGAACCAACCTGGACCGCAGAACCGGTCTCAACCCGTCGATGAATCTGTGGACTTTCTTGGCCTCACTATACATGGTATCGGGGTCATATCTCCCTAGGGATAGGAATCGAGTCTCATACTCGTCCACTGACAAACTCCCCTGGTTCAATCCCAAAAACTCTGCCTGTAGTTTTCGCTGTGCGGTGTCGGATACAAACTGCCTCCTAAAGGCCTCTCAAAATATCTCCCAACTAATGTCTGTGTGTCGGGCAATCAATATAGGTCGGGTGGACTTCCACCAAAGCTTTGCAGTTCCCTTCAGTAGGAATGCAGCAAATGCGACCATCTCCGAGGTCGTGCACTCGAAGAATCCATAAAACTTCTCTATCTTCGCCACCTACTCCTCAGCAGCTACAGGGTCCTTGACCCCACTAAAAGATGGAGGTCTAAACTTCTAAAATTCTCGCAATCGATGTAGATAACATCCGTACCCTAATCCACTACCACCCAAAATCGGTGGGGGTGTAGGAGTATCAACTGTTCCTCGGTGCATGAGCTGTCTGCATAGGTGTATCAGGGGTAACTGCCTCTCCTGTAGCAGCTCCTGCCTCCTGTCTCTGCCTACCTGGCATCGTCTATGCCAACATCTCTACAATCGTCTCAAGACTACGCTCTAATCTCGTAAAGAGCGTCTCAGCACACTCGGGTACCTCAGTAGCACTTGGAGTCTCATGCGTAGGTAATGGTTCGGTAGCAGCTCGTTCCTTGGGTTTATCTCCCCGGCCTCGAGCCCTACCTCTCGTACCTCTACCACTACGCGTATTTGTCATATAGGCAAAGTTCCAGCATTCATAATCATGAATTAGTCCGTCTCCTATCTGGTATACACAGTTATATCTAAACACAGCACAGTACTATGGGATGTACACTTTCCTATTTTCTAACACCGACTCATATCAGACCAACCTCGGCTCTGATACCATTTTGTCAGAACTCGTTCTCAATCCATGACTTAACCAAAAACCACTACAAATTTTTTGCATTTATTGACTTACCTTTCCTCTCCTCAATGGTTGGGCTGTGATTCGATGTCAGAATCCTTACTTACCACATTATCCATTATCATACATACATGTCAATATACTGTTACTGACTGTAACTACTTTTATAATACACGTGAGATTATATAAAAGCTAATACAAATACATTCCCCATAATATATATCGTATACATCACTGTGCTGTTTCTATGTTTAGATACATAACCGTACAAAATCTGTATACCTGACGGTTGATAGGAACTAGCAGTGGACTCAGGAATACTATCCCTCAATAGCTCTCGCTCTACTGCTGATGCTCTGTAGAGAGATGTAAAGAAATGAGGGTGAGCATACAACGCGCTCAGTAAGGAAATCAGGCAAGCAAGTAGATATCGACACTATCTACTCAAAATAATGCTATGCCCTGAAAACATTGTTTCCTTAACTCACTTTAAAAGCATGTCTTTAAATATATATGTATACTTGTACAGATTAAATCCCATGTACAGAAATCATGCTTTCTTTCTCAAATGTAGGCATGTAGTGCAAAACAAAGCATCTTTATATAAATCATGCCTTTAGATAAATCATGCCATGTATATTTAAATCATAATAAATATGGCATTTAAATCATTCACATCACAAAATCAGAGTCTGACCCATACCTCAGGTCTGTCCGTAATTTAAATCAGTCAATCAAGTGATATATCATGTGAGACTCTGTGGTGAAATGTAAATAGTATCCTGGACTATGATCATATCCGACATGTGATCCCAAGCTACACGGAATCCTAGTGTGCGGGGCATCACTGCTGCAACGGAAGGGGGGTCAGTCCATCACAACTGTCAGCTATATCCTCCTCAACTCCACAACACCACACGGTACAGTGTACTCCCATGCTACATGCACGGTACAACAGGGTACTCCATGCCACTTGCACGGTATAACGTATTCCGTGGACCCTATATCATAGCCGGGGTGCCTGCCATAGGTCTTAGCCCTCAAACCATGGAATATCATACCACGTCTCTAGTATCCTCATGCGGATATCCTCTCACATAATGTGACACTCAGTCACACAAGGACTCGAGCATGAGTTTTAACATGTATTGTATATCACATACAGTGCGCGTCTTTGAGCACGACTCATAGTCGACACTCTGCTCAAACACTGTTTCACATCACAAACTCAACTCTAGTGCGAGTAAACCTCTAGCAACTAGGTCAATGCATAGTTCATGTATTTAAATTAAGTACGAGCAATAGCTCCAGTACCATGCTATGCACAATATCATCAAATCAAGTACGAGCAATAGCTCTAGTACTATGTCATGTGTAAATCATGAAGAATCGAGTACGAGCAACGCTCCAGCACTCTGTCATGCATCTCATGAAAAACTCGAGTACGAACTAATCGCTCCAGCACTCTCTCATGCATATATCAATAAAACTGAGTACGAGTAATAACTCCAGTACTCTATCATGCATGTCATGAAAATCTAGTGCGAATCGCAATCCAGCACTAATGTATGTGGAAAATATATGAAATCCAGTGCGAGCTGTGCTCCAGCACGATTCATTCTCACATAATATGATAAATGGCTCTTTAAAAAGGGATGATTTACAAAATATCAAAATCAACACTATAAAGTGTGCTTAATTCACATCAACCTTAAAATCATTAGCCTATCTATTTATTCTCTTGCTAAACAGCAGTTAAACACTCAAAATAGTGGTTTCCATGCTTTTTACAATTTTTCACAAAAGTTGACTTTTTGACTAATTAGGGGCAAAATCGTAATTTACCACTATCGGGTCGTAATAATTATTATTCACTTTCTCTGACCCTCAGAGTTTTTAAGTGAATGTAAAAGCAGACAAAAATACGTGCAGGTATCTCTAACTACTCACAAAAGTCCCTTACCTGCAATCACTCGAGAAATTTCACTTTCTTTGTGCTGCTCGTTTTAGCAGTCTGATTTGCTCCTCCAATAATCTCTGGAGCCGAGATCATGCGATGGTACGCAAATCAAAGTTCGATCGGGCTCCCGTTTGAAATTTATCGTCGAACTGCACAATTTTGTATATTTAACTCCGGGTCAATTTTCGATTAAATATAATTTAAAAAAATTTATCAAAAATCAAATCGGTCACTTTTGACCTCGTATCGACTTACCCGAAGTCCGGTGAAATCTCAAAAATTTTCCTTTTCCTTTTTCTTTCTTTTTCTTCTTTTTCCCATTTTCTCCTTGGCTGAACCGATCCGGTCCGGTTCAGCACAGAACCTTCTTCACTGAACCGCCGATCGGTTCAGGCTTCCTTTGGTCGTGTCAGCATCTTCCGGCCGGTTCTCGATGCATCACCGCCGTCGTTCGCTGCGCCACATCCTGGGGATCTTTCGAATGGCCTCGATCGGGACCAAGCACCGCCGGTTGCCGTCGAATCTCTTCTTTTCCTTCGCGGTAATTTCCCTTCGATTCGCCGGCGTCCGGCATCGGTGAGGCGCGTCCTGGTGGCTGGGAGGTCGCACGGTGCCGGGCTTCCTTTTCCGGTCGCGTGCCTGGCCGTGGGGTAGCTGGTGGTGGCCGCCCGGTCACCCTTTCCTCTCCGTCGGTTTGCTTCGGTTTCACTGAAGCTTTCTCTCTCCCCGATAATTTCAATCCGTTTCTTTTTTTTATTTATAATATATTTTTATTATTATTTTATTATAAAAATAATAATAAAAATCCTAAAAATATCCCAAAAATATCTCAAAAAATCATATTAAATTTATTTAATTCGTAAATGAATTTATCAGTCCGATTTTACCTTTTCGGTATATTTTTTCACTATTTTTGGGCTCATTTTTCGAGACAAAAATTTTGATAAATTCTAATAAATTTATATCTTGATCAATTGGCTCAAAATTAAATATTTTCCTCGATTTTGATCAAGATTCCTCAATTTCATATTTTTAATGAAATTGTCTTATCGAAATTATATCGAATTTCAGTCATTTGACTGTTTTACCCCTGCACTCGTTCAGGAATCAACTTAACCCTTATCTCGCTGTTATGTAGCTTACATGCATTTTTAATTTCTCAAATTGTCGATTGCATGTTAGTAAATACTCTTCTTATGATTCAACTATGTAATAAAGTGTTCATGCACATAGGAATCATAAGGAACAAGCTACATAAAATTCGGGTTTGACAATAGATAATGCTTGCACCGCAAAAACATATTGAACCATGGAAGTTAAAATTGTAAATTGTTTTTTGTTTTATTCCCACCATTGGAGAAGATCAAGATTATTATCTATTTGAAAATTTTGACTTAAGAAAAAATCCTATCTCATTGGAGCTACCTCCGTCATGACTTAATAAAGTTGTTGATTCAGATCCATTGGCTTTTCCATTTAGCTTTATTTTGTTCCTTGCTACTGCCTTAATTACGTTGAAAATGTCTCTAGTCTGCAGCCGCCACCACTATCGCTTTCTTTGTTCGATTCTTCTTATCTTTAGTTGGACTGCTCCTTCTCACCTCATAAAAATTAAACAAATCTCGAAAATATATGTTAATTTAGGACTTTTGGTCCTCAATATAATCAAGCCCAAAAAAATCTTTATAAAAGTAAAAAAATATATATTTAACTCACATTGATTAAGATCTATTAAAGTTGCATTACAATAAATAGGAATATTGTTTCCCAATATTTTCTAAATTTTTCCTCTATATCAATTATAATAGAAGATAAATTAGAGTAGCATCATTTCTAAATCTAAAAAATTAATTAAACTTTATAAAAACTATAAGAACAAATAAGGTGTAGCTGGATAATATTGAATTAAAAAGCTTTCGGTTGCATGTTTAAAAGTAGATAAAAAATCAACACAGCTTCAATAAAATTTCAATCATCAGGGTTACTTGTAAATTTGTTATAAAAAAGGAGTAATAATTTTTTTATAAAGCAAGATAGAAGAAAGCAAATGATAGAGTAAGTTCCATCTTGTTTCCATAGGAAGTGGAAACTGTTTAACATTTATGTTATTCACTTGATGAATCAGCTTTCATTCACACTTGTGATTTAGGTTGCAGATCCATTTTGCTAAAATTTTAATTTTATCAATTGGACCTATGCCATTAACATTAAAACCGTCATTAACACACAAATTTATAATATGACATGCATATCTAACATAAAAAATGTACCTTGCATAACTGAGTTTATATTTCTAATTAACATAAGAATAACTGCAATATTATTTCACACATTATCTAAAGTAATAGAAAAAACTTTATTTTCAATTCTATAAAATTAACACACATTAGTAATACATTGAGTAATATATATGAATTATGCGATTGTTTTAATACATCAAAAGATAAAATGCGTTTTTGCAAGCACCAATCTTCATCTATCCAATGATAAGTTATAACAAGATAACTTAAACCATTAATACTAGTTCAAATATCACTAGTTAAACAAATCCTAGATGAAATATTAATTAGGTTATGACTTAAAGCTTCCTTATATTCTGTTAAACATATCCATGAAATAATTTTTTAATGTATGTCTAGAAACAGATTGATATGCAGGTTATAAATATTGACAAACATATTCTAAATATGTGAATGGTTGTTCAGTCCTAACTACAAATCTAACTAAATCATGCCTAGCTTTATCGTTGTCAAAAATAATTTTTTTATATTAATTTGATTATGTTTACATTCTTTACTTTCTTCTTGTACCATATTTAGATTGAATTTATGTTTATTAATTAAATGTCGTTTCTACGTACATGTACTGCCACCATTTCCACTGGACTTATAAATATAGTCCATTTTTCATATTTTACAAATAGCAGAATATTCGTTCGTATCTTCTTTTTGCACAATGCCGAAATACTTTCATACTTCACTCTTCTTACGGTGGGTCTTCAATCTTGATGTTGTAGCGGTAGTGACAATGGTGGTGACTATTGATTGTATTTGACCACCGTGTGTCAGTATCGGATGAAGCTACTCTCTTGGATAAATATCGAGTTCAAATTAATTAAAAGATTCATCACGTAAATCGGGGATTGATAAGTGGTTAAGGTGTTAACTTTATAAATGCTTAATATTATCTTCTAATTATATTTTGTGCCTAAAAGAGCTTGCTAATCTTTATTTTATATTTTAGGTGGCAAAAATAAGTTTATGGAAGAAAATAGAGCTAAAATGACAAATCTCATAACTTTTGACCAGTGGGGGTATTTTAGTAATTTCACCTTCGTGAAATGAATTTTTATGAAGATGATGTCCTATGAAAGTTGTAGAGGACTTCTGAAGATTTTCAAAAGGTACAAAATTATCCAAATCGAAGTTCGTTTGATAGGTTAAATGTCCTTATAAAGTCAATACTAAAATATAGGAATACTATTCCGAGTAGGAGTGGGATTATAGATGGATATATATGGATATATTGTGCAATTAATTTGGAGCTTTTTAGTGGAGATTGATACAAGGAAGAGGATCCAAAAGAGGGTGAAAAAGGTATAAAACACTTCAAGTCAATCTAGAAGTCGCAGCAAGAGAGAGAATAGAAGATAAAGCTTAAAGATAAATTATTAAAACTATAATTAGAGTTTTACTAGAAGTTAAATTTTGTAATTCTCTCATTATAAATAGCTTGTTTATGGACTGGTTACAACACATTTGTTCTTACTTGTTTTATAAAGTTAACGTAAGTCCGATTATTCCTCCGCTTTGGTAGGGTTGGGAGGCCTTGCTCTGGTAGCATGTAAGTCTAGGCCTTGCTCTGGTAGCATGTAAGTCCAGGCCTTTCTCTGGTAGCATGTAAGTCTGATATTCCTCCGTTTTGGTAACGTTGGGTGGCCTTGCTTTGGTAGCATGTAAGACCGAGAGAGTGGGCTGCCTGGAAACCGACCCAGGGACCACGTGATAGTGTGCATGAGGCGAGGCATTGCTCTGGTAGCATGTAAGGCCGGGCCTTGTTCTGGTAACATATAAGTCCAATATACCATGCATACGACCATATTGTCGATGTTCCCTCTATACGAGGATGCCTGGGATGCGCACCCAGAGGAGATTATATATTTGATGTGCCATGACGAGTTTTATATGAGTTTTATTGCCTAGTCTCATTTTACACATGAGTTGTGTTTTGTGACTTTATCATGTGCTATTTACTGAGGTGATTTTTATCACATATTTTGAGAAAAGCCATTATTGCATATATTTACACATGCTTGTGAATGCTCTATATTGAGCCTTTTTAACTTCATGTTTTCACATGATTTGTGAGCTATGAGATGATGATGTTTTGAGAACTTTCATGCTACGATTTCAAATGAGTATACTGAGTTCATATACGAATACTTATTTGTGATGTGTGATATGGTTTATATAACTGAGTTCCCTTACCCCCTTACTGAGCGATTTAGAAGCTCACCCTGTTTTCTCTTCCCCCAGATTGCTTCAAGTGAAGTGAGTTCCCTGCGACGTATGGGTTAGAGGCTAGTGGAGGACTTGAGCTCCAGGTCGTATTTTGTGTATTGAGGTATATATTTAATATTCATGTAGCCAAACTAGAGTTATATTTACAGACACTTATTGTACAATGATGTACAGGATGTATTAGGATTAATTAACTTGGAATTGAGTAATGTATATGATACGATATATACTATCTTATGATGAGATCCTGAGGCATGATAAGTATGATGATGTATGACACTGCACAGGAATGCACCTTTAATTGTGAATTGATGAGTAAAAAGTTTTAAATTAGCCATATTTTTCGCGTTTCCGGGGCGTCACAGAGTTTTCTTGGTATCAGAGCTTAGGGTGTCTAGTACTGTCAGTGTTAGTTAAGTAAAATAGAATACATCCCAAGTGTCTGTATAAGTCTGGTCATGAACTGAATTTGAGGATTGAGATTTCAATAGATTTTGATATGTACGCGCAGGAGACGAGTTAAGATAGAGAATGAGTGGACGACGAGGTCGTTCGAGGAGGCAGGCAGAGTCCCCTCCGCCACCTGTCCCACAACCAGAGAGTCCTAACTCTCGATTTAATCGGATTGAGACCGATGTGAGGCAAGGTTTTGAGCAGATGGCAACGTTATTCGCGCAACACTTTGGAGTTAATGCCTCGGGTACTACTCCTACACCACCACCAGGACCTCCCGTACCCCCAGTACAGATGGATCCAGTTCCTCTCGTCACTCAGCCTGATGACAGAAGTATGGTCCGACTAAAGGACTTTTTGAAAATGAATCCACCCGCATTTAAAGGAAACAAGGATCCTACAGAGGCTGAGGAGTGGTTGACGGAGTTGAGAGTTATATTCGATTATCTAGGGTGCATAGATACTGAGAGGGTCAGTATGAGTGCCTATATGTTGAAAGGGAGAGCTCGAGATTGGTGGGGTACTACCCAGGGTATTTTGATGTCCTACCAGGATGTGATTGGTTGGGAAGAGTTCCAGACAGCCTTTAGAGCCCAATATGTACCACGAGCTGCCCAGAGAAGGAGGCAAGCAGAGTTTTTGAGTTTGGTACAGGGTGACATATCTATGGATGATTACGAGAGCCGATTTACCGCTCTGCTGAGATATGATCCAAAGACTTTCAAGAATGAAGAGCTCCGCACGGAGAGATTTATGTATGGATCGAAGCCCATCATCAGAGATCGATTGATTGGGTTGTGTATTACTGAGTTTGAAGATGCTCTGAGATGAGCACAAGAGATTGAGAGAGGAATTGAAATTGTACAATCACAAAATGAGTTCGAAGCAGTGACTAGGGACAAGGGCAAGAGGCCAGCGATGTCTCAAGCAAATGTTCAGAGAGGTTCCTTCAGGAGAGGAAGGATTGAGGTACAGAAAGGCAGATTGGAGAGACCCAAAGCTTATCATATTATCAAGGAGACCCCTCGATATGGTAGGCCTGAGATAAGGGTTTGTAGAGACTGTGGCCGATCGCATGAGGGAAGTTGTATTGGGTCGATCTATGGATGTTTTAGATGTGGTGACATGGGTCACAGAGTGAAGGACTGTCCTCAACCTCAGATACCACAAGCTTTGGAGCCTACTAGACAATAGCCTCAGAGAGTGAATCCCCAGAGATGGGTCACCGCTGCAGAGAAAGGGAAGAGACCCGTCACACAGGGACGTGTGTTCGCCCTGGATAAGGAAACAGCAGACACTTCAGCAGAAACTATAAGAGGTACACTCTCTGTCTGAAATCATGAGGCTTATGTGTTGATTGATTCAGGGTCCACGCATTCGTTTATTTCAGAACATTTTGCATGTAGTTTAAATTTGAAGTTTGAACCTCTAGAGTATAAACTACATGTAAATACCCCTATGCGTGAATCCTAGAGAACTGATTTGATCTGTAGAAGATGTGAAATAAATGTGGGAGATAGAGTGATGTTAGCAGATCTAATCATGTTAAATATGCATGGGTTTGATGTAATTTTGGAAATAGATTGGCTGGCGACCAATCGAGTGAATTTAGACTGCTACACTAAGATTGTAACTTTCTCCCTACCTGAACCTTACAGTGTATGTTTGAAATATTGAGCAAATAGACGTATGAAATTTTGTAAGCAATTTGAGAATTATAATATTATTTTTGAGACTATTAAATATGATTGTTCATGTGAAGGTTATGAAACACTCATCTTAAATGATGAGCGGGAACATCCGAGGATTGAGGATATACATGTGGTGTGCGAATTCTCGGATGTTTTCCCAAATGAGTTACCAGGATTACCCCTACAGAGAGAGCTAGAGTTTACCATTTATTTGGTACCAGTTACTCAGCTGATCTCTATTTCCTCCATACAGGATGGCATTAGTGGAACTTGAGGAATTGAAGAAACAACTACAGGAGTTATTGGATCAAGGGTTGATTAGACCCAGTGTCTCACCATGGGGAGCACCAGTTTTATTTGTTAAGAAGAAAGATGGTAGTCTCAGATTATACGTAGACTACCGGCTGTTGAATAAAGCCACGGTGAAGAATAAATACCCATTGTCCAGGATTGATGATCTACTTGATCAGCTGAGAGGGGCCTCAGTCTTTTCTAAGATTGATTTGAGATCGAGCTATCACCAATTGAGGATCAAGGAAGAAGATATTCCAAAGACGGCCTTTAGGACGAGGTATGACCATTATGAATTTCTGGTGATGTCCTATGGATTGACGAACGCCCTTGCAGCCTTTATGAGATTAATGAACGAAGTGTTCAGAGACTATCTAGATAGATTTGTGATAGTCTTTATTGATGATATCCTAGTATACTCTCGATCATATGAGAAGTATGCACAATATTTGTGGTTAGTACTTCAGATACTACGAAATAAGCAATTATATGGAAAGCTTATTAAGTGTGAGTTTTGGCTGGATCGGATAGCTTTCCTTGGTCATATAGTCTCAGAGGAAGGAGTATTAGTGGATCCAAGTAAAGTGGAGGCTGTGCTTAATTGGGAAAGACCAAAGACAGTTACAAAGGTGCGAAGCTTCCTTGGTTTGGCAGGGTATTACAGAAGATTTTTGGAAGGATTTTCGAGGATTGTCGCTCCTTTGACTAAACTCACGCGCAAGGAGACTCCGTTCATATGGACTGATCAGTGTGAGCTTAGTTTCAGGAGTTAAAAAGGAGATTAACAACGACACCTGTGTTAACTATTCCTGAGGGATCAGGAGGATTTTCGGTGTATAGTGATGCATCCCATCAAGGATTGGGGTGTATGCTTATGCAGCACGGAAGAGTGGTCGCATATGAATCTCGACAGTTGAAAGACCATGAGTGGAATTACCCCACGCATGATCTGGAGTTAGCAGCTGTGGTATTTGCCTTAAAGATCTGGTGACACTACTTATATGGGAAAAGATTCCAGATCTTCACTGATCACAAGAGTTTGAGATATCTCTTTGATCAGAAAGAGTTAAACATGAGACAAAGGAGATGGATGGAACTCCTTAAGGATTATGACTGCGAGATTCTATACCATTCGGGTAAGGCGAACGTAGTTGCTGATGCCCTGAGCAGGAAGGGTATGATATCTGCTATGATGATTAGGGAATGGGATTTACTGGAGCAACTCACCGAACTTCGGATCAGAGTTAAAGAGGTAGAGACTGGATTTTTGGCTAGCTTGCGGATAGAGCCTAGGATCATGGATCAGATTAGAACTGGGCAGCGCAGTGATCAGAGGTTGATAGATATGGTTAGCCAAGCTGAACAGACTTTGCAATCGGATCTCACAATCAGTGAGGATGGATTATTGAGGTTCAGAGAATGGATTTGTGTACCGAACGATGATACCCTAAAGAGACAGATACTGAGAGAATCCTACTGCTCGCGATACACCATGCACCCAGAGAGTACTAAGATGTACCAAGACTTGAGAAAGGTATACTGGTGGAGTGGTATGAAGCGAGACGTGGCAGAGTATGTGGCCAGATGTTTAGTATGCCAGCAAGTGAAAGCTGAGCATAGGAAGCCCAGAGGACTACTACAGCTTTTACCTATACCTACATGGAAATGGGAGCATGTCACCATGGACTTTATTATGGGTTTACCGAGGACTCGAAGAGGTCGTGACGCTATATGGGTTATAGTGGATAGATTGACTAAGAGTGCCCACTTCCTTGCCATCAAGAGCATAGATACTGTGGATGCCTTAGCCGAGCTGTATGTCAGCGAGATAGCTAGATTACATGGGGCTCCAACGAGTATTACTTCTGATAGAGATTCCCGATTTACTTCCAGATTTTAGACCCAGTTTCAGGAGTCCATGGGATCTCGATTGAGTTTCAGTACCGCCTATCATCCTCAGATAGATGGTCAGTCAGAGAGGACTATTCAGATCCTAGAGGATATGTTGAGGGTGTGTACGATGGATTTTAAGGGATCATGGGATGATCACCTGCCCCTAGCAGAGTTTGCGTACAATAACAACTATCATGCAAGTATTGGAATGGCACCTTTTGAGGCTCTATATGGTAAGAGGTGTAGATCCCCTGTAGCTTGGGAAGAAGTCGGTTACAGAAAGATAAATGCTCCCAAGCTTGTTGAGCAAGATGTACAGAGTGTGAAACTCATATGTGAGAGGTTACAGGCTGCACAGAGTAGACAGAAAAGCTACGCGGATGTGCGTAGATGGCCACTCGAGTTTGATATTGGTGATGCAGTATTTCTGAAAATATCACCGAGTAAGGGTATCATGAGATTTGGGAAGAAAGGGAAATTGAGTCCTCGAAACGTAGGACCATTCGAGATTCTTGAGAGAGTGGGAGAGGTAACCTACAGATTGGCATTACCCCCACAGATGTCCGAAATACACAACTTCTTTCATGTGTCTATGTTGAGGAAGTACCACCCGGACCCTTCTCATGTCATAGAGTATGACGAGATGGACATACAAGAGGACATGAGCTACACTGAGGAACCCGTCCAGATTCTCGATAGAAAGGAGAAGGTACTTAGAACTAAGAGCATCCCATTAGTGAAAGTTTTATGGAAACATCACTCAATGGAAGAGGCAACGTGGGAACTAGAGAATCTCATGAAGGAGAAATACCCACATCTATTTGACTAGTTGAGTTGAATTTGGAGGACCAAATTCTTTTAAGGAGGGAAGGATGTGAGATCTAAGAATTTTATACATATTTTAATTACGTAATATGAACTTGAAGTGTAATTTATTGAGCTAAGTGAAATGTATATGTGATGAATGAGAAATAATCCAAATAGTGAATTGTGGAAATTATATTTGGAGATTTACATGTTAAGTGTTTAACCTAAGTGTGAAACTATGAGGTCAGATCGATCTTGGAGAAGGAGAGATCGATCTGGTGAGTTAAAAATGACAAAGACGGAGGAATTTAAGCGAGCAGATTGATCTCCAATGGTAGAGGATTGATCTCTTTATGATTCTGTAATGAAGGGATCGATCTCATGAGAAAGGGATCGATCTCAAAATGTTTCTATTTGGGAGAAGATCGATCTCCTCAAGGAGCAGATCGATCTCATGAAGCATTCTGTAAGCTAGAGATCGATCTCATAATTGGAGCAGATCGATCTCATGAAGCCATTAAGAGATCGATCTCACCCCTCGACAGATCGATCTCCTAGGCATAAAATTACCCAAAATTGCCCCCAAATTCAAATGCAGATCGATCTCAGTAAGAGCCAGATCGATCTCCTACCCTCCGTCTATATAAGGAACCCCTGCTTTCTCCTGTAATTTCATTTTCTCTCTCTTTAAAACTCCATTTTCACCCGAGCACTAGCTTTCTCACTCATCCAAAGCACCCATTTTCGTCCAAATAAGAGATTGTGGCAAGAAAGAAAGTTGTTCCTCATCAAAGGGAGAACAACATACTTGGAAATCGGAAGACGGATCGGATCGAGGCAAGAGATAAGCTCTCCACAAGTTTTGGATAATTTTTAAACCTCGATCTTGATATTTGAGATGATTTTGGTGATAATGGTTGTTGGCATTGTGTTGAAATAGCTGGAAAATGATTAGGGATTGATAAAATTATAATGTAGTTGGAGTGATGATGATATTTAGCAACTTTGGTAATTTTGGGAATTTTGAGCTATAAATGGAGATTTAGACAATGTGGTGAATTAGCATAGATATTGTGGCATGGGAAATGTAGAATGTTGAGATGTTGTGAGCGAGATTGTGGTTTGTGATAGAGTTATGAGAATTGAGAAATTTGAGGTGTTATGAGCAATTATGCTCGATTTTGAGAATTGAGGTTACTGTGATGATGAGTATTGATGTTTTAACATCGTTTGGACAGCTCGGGAGTTTCAGAGTGGAATGCGAGGCTAGTCCGTGATACGGGGGGAAACGATTGCACTATACGAGGTGCAAAGAGGTAAGGGAAAACTAAACCATTTGTGTATGTGCTTTGATGAATTATTTGTAGCATGAACCATGATTTGAGAAAATGTGTGCGTGTTTTACCGGTTGAAACTCGGTTTTAATATGTTTTGTGTTGAGTACGCAAATGTTTTAAATGAGTTTTATGAGAGAAAAACCACTATGAGTTCTACGTGAAGGCAAAATGTTTTATAAGATAATGGCTAATGATTGAGACTTAGGCGTGTCATGTTGAATACACATTGGGCCTTGCGTTGGTAGCATGTAAGACCGATATAGTGGGATGCCTGGGAACCGACCCAGGGACCACAGGCCTTGTTCTGGTAACATGTAAGTCTGATTATTCCTCCGCTTTGGTAGGGTTAGGAGGCCTTGCTCTGGTAGCATGTAAGTTCGATATTCCTCCATTTTGGTAATGAGAGATGCCTCCGTTTTGGTAATGTGAGATGACCCCCGTTCTGGTAACGCTAGGTGGCCTTGCTTTGGTAACATGTAAGATCGAGAGAGTGGGCCACCTGGGAATCGACCCAGGGACCACGTGATAGTGTGCATGAGGCGAGGCATTACTCTGGTAGCATGTAAGGCCGGGCTTTGTTCTGGTAACATATAAGTCCAATATACCATGTATACGACCATATTGTCGACGTTCCCTTTATACGAGGATGCCTGGGATGCGCACCCAGAGGAGATTATATATTTGATGTGCCATGATGAGTTTTATATGAGTTTTATTGCCTAGTCTCGTTTTACACATGAGTTGTGTTTTGTGACTTTATCACGTGCTATTTACTGAGGTGATTTTTATCACATATTTTGAGAAAAGCCATTATCGCATATATTTACATATGCTTGTGAATGCTCTATATTGAGCCTTTTTAACGTCATGTTTTCACATGATTTGTGAGCTATGAGATGATGATGTTTTAAGAACTTTCATGCTACGATTTCAAATGAGTATACTGAGTTCATATACGAATACATATTTGTGATGTGTGATATGGTTTATATAACTGAGTTCCCTTACCCCCCTTACTGAGCGATTTAGAAGCTCACCCTGTTTTCTCTTCCCCCAGATTGCTTCAAGTGAAGTGAGTTCCCTGCAACGTACGGGTTAGAGGCTAGTGGAAGACTTGAGCTCCAGGCCATATTTTGTGTATTGAGGTATATATTTAATATTCATGTAGCCAGAGTAGAGTTATATTTATAGACACTTATTGTACAATGATGTACGAGATGTATTGGGATTCATTAACTTAGAATTGAGTAATGTATATGATACGAAATATACTATCTTATGATGAGATCCTGAGGCATGATAAGTATGATGATGTATGACACTGCACAGGAATGCACCATTGATTGTGAATTGATGAGTAAAAAGTTTTAAATTAGCCCTATTTTTCGCGTTTCCGGGGCGTCACAAAGGTAATAATGTAAGCAGGTAGATAACTACAGTATCTACATGCTGGTAAAGGCATGACATGTCAAACATTTATATCTCGAGCATGAGGCAATTAAAACAATGCCATGTATGAGTATATCATATATCGTAAAACATGAATCGACATGTAAAACATGAAAAACATCTCATGTAAATCCTCTCATGCTCGGTACAGTAAAACTCTTCAAAACAATCCCAAAGGGATTTAACACATCTTTAAAATCATTAATATTCTCATAAAAAAACCCATTAGTTTCTCATTTAATACCACATTTCATGAAAATCGTCACAAATCGAGGCTCGACCCCTCCCTTGGGTCTACCCTGGTCTATCGAGACCAAAAGTTATATCATGTGAGATATGCAGGTTACTGTATGGAAACAATCGAGGACTATGTCCCTGTGATCCCAGGCTACACGGATTTTGGTGTGCGGGGTATCACAACTATAACGGGAGGTGGGGTCAAATCCTACCCGCAGAATATCAAGTAACGTGAATACAATAGTCATGACTACATGGTACAGTGTACTCCGTGTGACATACACGGTACAATGTACTCCATGAACCCAATATCACAGTCTGGGGATGCCTGCCATAGGTCTTATCCCACTCCAGACCATGTCGATAACCAACCCATGTCTCAATCTACACGTACGAGCATATCTTCTCACTATGACACACAGTCTACAGGAGGCTCCAGCACGGTCATATGCATGTCATAAAATTCCTGTGCGAGCGAAGCTCCAGCATGGCTCCATACAAATTCATGATATCAGAAAAACCCTCGTGCGAGCGAAGCTCCAGCACGATTTCATAAAAATCAATGAAATCTGTGTACGAGCAGCGCTCCAATACGACTTAAAATAATTATAAATCCAATTTAAATTCACATACGAGCAATGCTCTAGTACGGATGCATAAGACCAAGTAAAATCCACGTATAGATTTAAAACTCATAAAAACATAATAGGCTACTCAATCTCACTAAAACCAATCAAAAATCACAACTGGCACCTAATTCATGCCCTTCCATGTAAAAACATGAAATAAACAGCCAGCCTATCTATAATTCACTTAAATTAAAGCAATATAATCATAGGAATATCAAAAACATGAAAATCATGCAATTTCATAGCCTTACTGTAAGACCTGAAATTAAATCGTAAATTTTTATGAGGGATGAAAATGGTCAAAAATTTAACTGAATGGGATTCGGATTGGAAATAAGGATTTAAAATGCGGAGTGAGCGAGTGTTCGTGAAAGGAAGTCGGGTTAAATTTGTCACGACCCTCAACTTACCAAAATACGTACAAATTTTTCGCATTTTCATGCATCAATCCTTAATCATCCTTCCTCGATCGTGAACAACCACACGCTTAACAGTTGGGCTGTGTGTCGACGTCTAACTCACTCCACCATACCAATTCAATTTGAAACATTATTTATGAGTAAACACTTGTATAAATGCATATATATCAGAGTTGTTACATGTGTTTACATTGTTTTACATCCCCAGTAGTTACATACAAAATGCTACTGTGCTATGTCTAGTTTAGATACAAAATAATCCAAGCGTGTATACCTTTAGCGATGGGATGCAGCGGATTACCAAAAAGGGAATGCCTCCAGTCACGCCCAATCTATACTCAAATCTCTGTAGAGAGGGGAAAATAAGGGGGGTGAGCAAACCACACGCTCAGTAAGGCAATCATGCGAACAGGTAGATACTGTACTATCTACGTGATCGTGATGCCATGCTCAAAAGCATTTTATTCATTGTTTATCTCAAAACATGAGTGTATGATTGTGTTAATGGTATGTAAAGCATTCATGCTATTAAAATTCAGTGCACATTTCAACTCAAAGCATGGTATAAATCATCATGCATAATTCATAATAAAAGCCTGGCATTAAACATCATGCATTTTCACAATAAGGCATGGCATTAAACATCATGCATTCGTGCACTTTAAAAACCATTAACAAATCAATTCAACATCAGGTCCCAGCCCATCCCTCGGGCTTTCCTGACCACAATCACTTCAAACATGGATTTATTCTCAAATAGCATTATACATGTGAGATAGGCAGTTTCAACAATAGGTAATAACCTCAAGGTCTATGTACATAACCTGTGATACCGGCTACACGGATCAGGTGTGCGGGATATCACCACCATCTGCTTCCACACGGGAGGTGGGTCAAATCCTACCCGCCGGTCCATAGCAGATCTCGTCCGAAGACGGCACATCACATCACAACACGGTACAATGTACTCCATGCTACATGCACGGTACAACGTACTCCGTGGACCCCCAGCCTTATCCCTCGTTCGGGCTCATCAGCTGTTCCTCCAACCCTTATCCCTCGTTCGGGCTCATCAGGCGGATCTCCAACCCTTATCCCTCGTTCGGGCTCATCAGGTTGTTTTAACATGCCATGTCTCAAAACAATGCACGTGTGAGCCTATTTAATCGATGTGACACCAAGTCTACTCGAAGCTCCAAACACGGCAACATGCAAGATGGGCATCCAGTGCGAGACAAACTCAAAGCACAATGCCAAAACAATATGAAATCCATGTGAAAACTAGTGCCTCTTGCACTCTTCCATACTCACGAAATCATGTAGGTGGCTCAAAACTTGCAAAATGTGGTTATCAAAACCAAAACATACTCATTTCTTTTGCAAATCATTTCAATGTTAGCCAACCTACCAATCATTTGCTAAAAAGCAATAAAACATGATTTTCAAAGCAATATGCTTTTGTTTTCATGCACATTTCTCAAACTCCCAACTTTTACCCTTCAATCACCCAACAACAACATTTCCTAATCTCATGCATTCTACCAAAACATTTATGCGCCCAAATTGCGCACAATATCTCTAAGAGTCCACACAATTCCCTTACCTCGATTTACTTGGTGTGACTCCTTTTCTCTTAGCTCCTCACGCTCTTGGGTCAACTCGCCTCGGCGTATCCTCGGAAGCTGCGATTCATTCATTAAATCGATTGAGTTAACGTATTTAACCCATAATTGAACTCACTAGTCAACATTATTCACTTATGCATTTTACAAATGCCTTAACCCTCATTTTACCTCTTTTAGGTAAACCTCACAATTTATCCACTAACAACATCTTAAAATCATACCCATAACATTATTGTCACCTCTAGACATCCCATTTCTCATTAATCTCAATCAATTTCACTTTCTCACTCTAGACCATTTCTAGGTCAACATCATACCAATGCATTTAGATGGTTTCTAACCATCCATACTCATGCCAAACAACTCCAAAATAAATTAAATAAACAATGTACCATAGTTGGAGTGTTAGAATCTTACCAAATTTGATTTCTCTTCTTGCTCCAATGGCAATGCCCTTAAATCCTTCAATATCAACAATGGGAAATTGCTTTCAAACTATGTTGTTCTTCTCTTTGATAGGAACAACTTTGTCTCTAATGGTCTCTCTTCAAACCTCACTGAAAATGGCTGATTTTTGAGAGAGAATGTTAGGTTTTTGGGTTGAAAGTAAAAGGTTTGTGTTTTTCCCGAAATTTTCTGATTTCCAGCACTCCTTATATAGAAATAACTTGAGGAGATCGATCTGGTCCAAGAGGAGATCGATCTGGTCCCTTAAAATCCCTCTTTTTCACGGCATTTTTAAGCCTGAGATCGATCTGTCGAAGCATGAGATCGATCTGTTGAGGCATGAGATCGATCTGTCGAAGCATGAGATCGATATGCTCCCAAACAGAGAGCTAAGGAGATCGATCTGGTCCATTGGAGATCGATCTGTTCTATTCTTTCGCCCAAATAAGAGCATTCTGGCTCTTCCAGATCGATCTCTCATCCCATGAGATCGATCTGCCCTTCAAAATTTCCAGATTTCCTCTGCAACAACACTTACCAAATATCCTTAATTTGCTACCATGATCATTTCCTCATTCATTCATCTTTGAGACTTGAGGATGGCATCCATCCTCACTTTATACACATTAAAACTTGTGTAGAATCTTTGTATGACCAATGGCACTTAATATAAACCAAAATGGAAGTGCACATCTTATGCAATTATACTTCCATTTTACCAAACTATTCAAAATCCATTCTACACACATTCTCCACATGTTTAAGTCCATTTCTACACATTTGTACAAAATGAAACTTGTATGTACGATTACCACTCTCATTACAAGTGTGTACATTACTTGTGGACTTACATCACATATACTTCACTCATTAATTCATAGTACAACTCTATTTACACTTCTATGTACATATATACCCTTATACATATACGGGGTCTCACATTCTCCCCCACTTAGAAAATTTGGTCCTCCAAATTGGAACCAATTATGCTGTGAACAACTCGGGATACCTCTCCCGCATCAAACTCTCCAATTCCCATGTGGCTTCTTCCACAGTGTGATGTTGCCAAAGTATCTTCACCAAGGGAATTGTCTTTGTCCTCAGCACTTTCTCTTTTCTGTCCAATACCCGAACTGGCTTCTCAACATAGGTCATACCCTCATTGAGCTCCAAAGGCTCATATCTTATCACATGTGTCGGGTCCGGGTGATACTTCCTCAACATGGATACGTGGAAGACGTTATGCACACTTGCCAACTCTGGTGGCAATGCCAGTCTATACGCCTTGTCTCCCACCTTATCAAGTATCTCAAATGGCCCGATATATCGAGGGCTCAACTTTCCCTTCTTCCCAAATCTCATAATTCCCTTCGAAGGGGAAACTTTCAAAAACACTGACTCACCCACCTCAAACTCTAGTGGTCTCCGTCTCTTATCAGCATAACTCTTTTGCCTGCTCTGAGCTGTCCGTAACCTCTCACATATCAATTGGACGTCCTCAGAGGCTTGTCTAACCAAGTCGGGAGCAAAGATCTGTCTGTCACCAACCTCTTCCCATCCAATAGGGGAACGGCATCTACGCCCATACAATGCCTCATATGGTGCCATCCCGATACTCGCATGAAAACTGTTATTATACGCGAACTCTGCGAGTGGCAAATGGTCATCCCAGGAGCCTCCAAAATCCAATGCACACTCTCTCAACATGTCCTCCAGGGTCTGTATAGTCCTCTCTGACTGACCATCTGTCTGAGGATGAAACGCGGTGCTAAAATTCAACTGGGTCCCCATCGCTTCCTGAAAATGTTCCCAAAAGTGGGAAGTGAAGCGGGCATCCCTATCAGAAACAACGCTCACTGGAATTCCATGTAGCCTCACTATCTCGCGCACATATAGGTTCGCTAACTGGCTCAGAGTATCGGTAGCTCTCATAGCTAGAAAATGGGCTGATTTCGTCAACCGATCCACAATCACCCATATGGCATCATGACCTCTCCGGGTCCTCGGCAATCCCATCACAAAATCCATGGTGACATGCTCCCACTTCCATGTCGGTATCGGTAGAGGCTGCAATAACCCTGCAGGCTTCTGATGCTCTACCTTCACCTGCTGACAAACGAGACACTTAGCAACATATTCAGCAATGTGCTTTTTCATTCCCGACCACCAATAAACCTTTCGAAGGTTTTGATACATTTTGGTGCCCCCTGGATGTATCGTATACTTCGATGAGTGAGCCTTTGTCAGGATCAACCTTCTGATCTCTGCGTCATCAGGAACACATATCCTACCTCTGAACCTCAACAATCCATCCGAACTCAACCCAAAGTCCGTCTCTATACCCCTCTGTATCTGCCCGACAATATCACTACACTGCTGATCAACTCGCTGAGCCTGTCGGATTCGATCTACCAGATCCGGTTCCAACTGCAGGCTAGCTATCATAAATCCACTATCAGCGTCAGGCGGGGTCATATCCAAACTGAGGTTCATGAACTGTTCCAACAGCTCGTGTTCCCTGATCATCATGAATGATACCATCCCGAGATGCTTCCTACTCAATGCATCAGCAACCACATTTGCTTTACCCGGGTGGTATAGGATTTCACAATCATAATCCTTTAACAACTCGAGCCATCTCCTCTGTCTCATGTTCAACTCTTTCTGTGAGAACAGGTACTTAAGGCTCTTATGGTCTGTATAAATCTGAAATCTCTCACCATAGAGGTAGTGGCGCCATATCTTCAGCGCAAACACCACCGCTGCCAACTCCAAGTCGTGGGTCGGGTAGTTCCTCTCATGATCCTTTAACTGTCTTGATCCATAGGCTACTACCTTCCCATCCTGCATCAATACACAGCCCAGTCCTAGGTGTGAAGCATCTGCATACACCGAGAAACCTCCTGAGCTGGTAGGAATGGTGAGTATTGGAGCTGTAGTTAATCTCCTTTTCAACTCCTCAAAACTGTCTTCACACTTTTTGTCCCACACAAACTCTACATTTTTCCTTGTGAGACGTGTCAAAGGAGCAGCTAACCTCGAAAATCCCTCTACAAACCTTCGATAATACCCAGCTAAACCCAGGAAACTTCTGATCTCTGTCACTGTTTGGGGTCTCTGCCACTGAACTACGGCCTCAATCTTAGATGGATCCACTGATACTCCATCCTTTGATACTATGTGACCCAGAAAAGAGATCTGTTCCAACCAAAAGTCGCACTTACTGAGTTTAGCGTACAACTTCTTCTCTCGAAGGGTTTGTAGTACTATCCTTAAATGCCTTTCATGCTCCTCTCTAGACCTTGAATACACCAGTATATCATCAATGAACACAATAACAAATCGATCCAGGTACTGGTGGAATACCTCATTCATCAAAGACATAAAAGCTGCGGGAGCATTCGTCAACCCGAATGGCATAACCATAAACTCATAATGTCCATACCGGGTGCGAAAAGCTGTCTTGGGTACATCTCCATCTCGTATCTTCAACTGGTGGTACCCTGATCTCAGATCTATCTTGGAAAAGACTTGCGCTCCCTTAAGCTGATCCAACAAATCATCGATGCGTGGGAGGGGATACTTATTCTTGATGGTGGCCTTATTCAACAACCGGTAGTCTATACACAGTCGGAGGCTTCCATCCTTCTTCCTTACAAACAGGACCGGTGCTCCCCAAGGTGAGACGCTCGGCCTGATGAACCCCTTCTCCAGCAACTCTTGTAATTGTTTCCTTAACTCCTCTAACTCAACTTGAGCCATTCTGTATGGTGGCTTGGACATCGGCTCTATACCAGGTGCCAAATCTATAACAAACTCCATCTCCCTATCTGGAGGTAACCCTGGTAACTCATCCGGAAAGACATCTGGAAATTCCCTAACCACTGGTATGTCTTCCAATACCGGACGTGCCTTATCCATCTCAATCACAAAAGCGATGAATCCTTCACATTATTCTTTCCACCATTAGTATCATAAATCATCTCATCACATACATAAATGAAATCAAATTTATCTTTCATACATCATGTATCAAGATTATACTCATCACACTTATAAAAATCATGTTCTTTAATTTCATTTCACAAAATTTACTACAAGATTGTCTATCTTTGGAAACATCAAGGTTTTAGCATGACAATCCATAACAACATGATTGGCAGCCAACCAATCCATTCCTAGGATCACATCAAAATCACTCATGTTTAATAAAATTAAATCGGCTGCCATCTCTTTACCTTCTATCTTCATTTTACAATCCCTATATATATGCTCAGTCAACTGACTATCATTCATAGGGGTAGATATCAATAACATCTTATCAAGCAGCGTGGGTTTTACATGCTTCAACAATTTACATGCAAAGGATGGCGAAATAAAGGAGTGTGTGGCACCAGGATCAAACAGTACATAAGCTTCTAAATCAAAGATTTGGATGGTACCTTTTACCACATCTGAAGACTAATCTGCAGTATCCTGATCCAGTGCGTGCACTCGTCCTCTGCTTACACCCACTGCTTGCTTCCCTTTTTCCTCAGCTGTAGCCCTCCTCCTCGGAGCAGCAGTACCAACTGGAGCTCTCTCTGGTTCCTTGCCCTTCTGTGGGGCTCTCTCTATCATCTCTGGGCAATCTCTGATTACGTGCCCTGGCTTCCCACATCTGAAGCATACAACCTGAGGTCCGTAACATGGTCGAGTACCATGGTACCTACCACACCTGCCACACTGTTCTATAGTAGGCCGTGGTCCTCCAATCACGATTCCCTTAGCTGGAGCAATGGCCGGATACATGGGAGTATCAACTGTCCTCTCCCGGATCTCATCAATTCTCGGCCTCTTTCTAGAGAACCTCTTGCTCCCTTTATAGCTGAAGCCTCTATCCATCATAGGTCTCTTCTTATCTCTGTCCCTCATCTTACCAACCTTTCCAAACTCCGAGGCGATTCTATCAACATCTTGTTCACATAATTGCGCCCTGCGCACTGCCTCTTCATAGGTCGGTATATCCAGGGGAACCAATTTAGACCTGATGGTTGGTCTCAATCCATCCACAAACTTCTGGATCTTCTCGACCTCATTACTCATCGTGTTGGGATCATATCTGCCCAGGGATATAAAAGCAGTCTCATACTCATCCACAGTCCTGCTCCCTTGGGTCAGTCCCAAAAATGCCATCTTCAGCTTCCGCTGGGCGGTATCCGGGACATACTGTCTCCGGAAGGCCTCTAGAAACACATCCCAGCTGATCTCAGTATGCCGGGCTCTCAAAATAGGCCTGGTGGATTTCCACCAATGTTCTGCTGATCCCTTCAGCATGAAAGCGGTAAATGCTACCATCTCGGTAGTAGTGCACTCAAAGAACCCATATAATTTCTCGATCTCATTGATCCAATCTTCAGCCGCCACTGGGTCCTTTACTCCACTGAAAGACGGCGGTCCAAACTTCTGGAACTGCCGCAGTCTATCCAGATCACATCCATATCCCCAACCTCTACTGCCTGGCGTAGCAACCGGCGTAGGCACATCCTGTGGGGGTGGGGTATCTGTCGTCTGAGGTCCTTGGGCTTGCCTTGCCCGTGCCTCGGGAGCAGTTGCTTGCTCAGCATCACCCTGTGTAGCGGGACTCTGTCTACCGCCAACTCCAGGTAAAGATTGAGTGACCAATTCCAAAATCATCTCAATGCTCCGCTCAATCCTCGCGAAGCGAGCCTCAGTACTCTCGGGCCTCTCCTCTGGACCCTGTGGAGCGTGCTCAACATCGACCTCCACCTCAATATCCTCCTGAGCCTCGTGTGTTTCCGGCTCAACACGACCCCCAGGCCTACCTCTACGGCCTCGAGCCTGTGCTCTCATCCCTCTACCGCGACTAGTATTAGGCATACTTACTCAGTTCCCTACATTCACAACCAATTACTTAGTCAACCCATCGACATACACTATTTGTATCTAAACAAGCACAGTAACTTGGGGATGTAATTTTTTTTTTTCACTTATTAAGTATTTTAGACACGACACACGTCAGACCAACTCGAGCTCTGATACCAACTTCTGTCACGACCCTCAACTTACCAAAATACGTACAAATTTTTCGCATTTTCATGCATCAATCCTTAATCATCCTTCCTCGATCGTGAACAACCACACGCTTAACAGTTGGGCTGTGTGTCGACGTCTAACTCACTCCACCATACCAATTCAATTTGAAACATTATTTATGACTAAACACTTGTATAAATGCATATATATCAGAGTTGTTACATGTGTTTACATTGTTTTACATCCCCAGTAGTTACATACAAAATGCTACTGTGCTATGTCTAGTTTAGATACAAAATAATCCAAGCGTGTATACCTTTAGCGATGGGATGCAGCGGATTACCAAAAAGGGAATGCCTCCAGTCACGCCCAATCTATACTCAAATCTCTGTAGAGAGGGGAAAATAAGGGGGGTGAGCAAACCACACGCTCAGTAAGGCAATCATGCGAACATGTAGATACTGTACTATCTACGTGATCGTGATGCCATGCTCAAAAGCATTTTATTCATTGTTTATCTCAAAACATGAGTGTATGATTGTGTTAATGGTATGTAAAGCATTCATGCTATTAAAATTCAGTGCACATTTCAACTCAAAGCATGGTATAAATCATCATGCATAATTCACAATAAAAGCATGGCATTAAACATCATGCATTTTCACAATAAGGCATGGCATTAAACATCATGCATTCGTGCACTTTAAAAACCATTAACAAATCAATTCAACATCAGGTCCCAGCCCATCCCTCGGGCTTTCCTGACCACAATCACTTCAAACATGGATTTATTCTCAAATAGCATTATACATGTGAGATAGGCAGTTTCAACAATAGGTAATAACCTCAAGGTCTATGTACATAACCTGTGATACCGGCTACACGGATCAGGTGTGCGGGATATCACCACCATCTGCTTCCACACGGGAGGTGGGTCAAATCCTACCCGCCGGTCCATAGCAGATCTCGTCCGAAGACGGCACATCACATCACAACACGGTACAATGTACTCCATGCTACATGCACGGTACAACGTACTCCGTGGACCTCCAGCCTTATCCCTCGTTCGGGCTCATCAGCTGTTCCTCCAACCCTTATCCCTCGTTCGGGCTCATCAGGCGGATCTCCAACCCTTATCCCTCGTTCGGGCTCATCAGGTTGTTTTAACATGCCATGTCTCAAAACAATGCACGTGTGAGCCTATTTAATCGATATGACACCAAGTCTACTCGAAGCTCCAAACACGGCAACATGCAAGATGGGCATCCAGTGCGAGACAAACTCAAAGCACAATGCCAAAACAATATGAAATCCATGTGAAAACTAGTGCCTCTTGCACTCTTCCATACTCACGAAATCATGTAGGTGGCTCAAAACTTGCAAAATGTGGTTATCAAAACCAAAACATACTCATTTCTTTTGCAAATCATTTCAATGTTAGCCAACCTACCAATCATTTGCTAAAAAGCAATAAAACATGATTTTCAAAGCAATATGCTTTTGTTTTCATGCACATTTCTCAAACTCCCAACTTTTACCCTTCAATCACCCAACAACAACATTTCCTAATCTCATGCATTCTAGCAAAACATTTATGCGCCCAAATTGCGCACAATATCTCTAAGAGTCCACACAATTCCCTTACCTCGATTTACTTGGTGTGACTCCTTTTCTCTTAGCTCCTCACGCTCTTGGGTCAACTCGCCTCGACGTATCCTCGGAAGCTGCGATTCATTCATTAAATCGATTGAGTTAACGTATTTAACCCATAATTGAACTCACTAGTCAACATTATTCACTTATGCATTTTACAAATGCCTTAACCCTCATTTTACCTCTTTTAGGTAAACCTCACAATTTATCCACTAACAACATCTTAAAATCATACCCATAACATTATTGTCACCTCTAGACATCCCATTTCTCATTAATCTCAATCAATTTCACTTTCTCACTCTAGACCATTTCTAGGTCAACATCATACCAATGCATTTAGATGGTTTCTAACCATCCATACTCATGCCAAACAACTCCAAAATAAATTAAATAAATAATGTACCATAGTTGGAGTGTTAGAATCTTACCAAATTTGATTTCTCTTCTTGCTCCAATGGCAATGCCCTTAAATCCTTCAATATCAACAATGGGAAATTGCTTTCAAACTATGTTGTTCTTCTCTTTGATAGGAACAACTTTGTCTCTAATGGTCTCTCTTCAAACCTCACTGAAAATGGCTGATTTTTGAGAGAGAATGTTAGGTTTTTGGGTTGAAAGTGAAAGGTTTGTGTTTTTCCCGAAATTTTCTGATTTCCAGCACTCCTTATATAGAAATAACTTGAGGAGATCGATCTGGTCCAAGAGGAGATCGATCTGGTCCCTTAAAATCCCTCTTTTTCACGGCATTTTTAAGCCTGAGATCGATCTGTCGAAGCATGAGATTGATCTGTTGAGGCATGAGATCGATCTGTCGAAGCATGAGATCGATCTGCTCCCAAACAGAGAGCTAAGGAGATCGATCTGGTCCATTGGAGATCGATCTGTTCTATTCTTTCGCCCAAATAAGAGCATTCTGGCTCTTCCAGATCGATCTCTCATCCCATGTGATCGATCTGCCCTTCAAAATTTCCAGATTTCCTCTGCAACAACACTTACCAAATATCCTTAATTTGCTACCATGATCATTTCCTCATTCATTCATCTTTGAGACTTGAGGATGGCATCCATCCTCACTTTATACACATTAAAACTTGTGTAGAATCTTTGTATGACCAATGGCACTTAATATAAACCAAAATGGAAGTGCACATCTTATGCAATTATACTTCCATTTTACCAAACTATTCAAAATCCATTCTACACACATTCTCCACATGTTTAAGTCCATTTCTACACATTTGTACAAAATGAAACTTGTATGTACGATTACCACTCTCATTACAAGTGTGTACATTACTTGTGGACTTACATCACATATACTTCACTCATTAATTCATAGTACAACTCTATTTACACTTCTATGTACATATATACCCTTATACATATACGGGGTCTCACAAAATTAATCCCGAATACGTGCAAGGGTAAAATGGTCAAAAGATCGAAAGCCGGTATAAATTCGAGAAGAAAAATTTAATTAAAAATAATGGATTTGAGAATCTTGATCAATAACGAAGAAATAATTAAATTTCGGGTTAAATTGATCAAGATATGAATTTATGAGAATTAATCGGGATTAATCGGGATTTTTAAGTCAAAAAAATCATTTCGAAAATAATCAAAAAATATACCGAAAAGTCATTCGGGACAATACCCCAAAAATATGGAGAAATTATACTCGAAAAAGGGTTAAGATATAATAAATAAATTAAATAAAATTAAATTAATTAATTTGGAATAAAATAATAATTTTTGGTAGATATTTTAGATTTTTAATATATTTTATTGATTAAAAATATTAATAAAATTAAATAATAAATAAATTAGTAAAAAAACGAATCGGGGAGAGAGAGGGAGAAGGAAAACGGAAGCGGTTGATCGAGGAGCATCACGATCGGCGATCGGTGACGACCAGGCGAGGCCGGCGAAGGGAAGCCCGACGAGGGCCGAGCCACCACCAGCACCGTGGAGGCATCGACGACGGCAAACGGCGGTGAAAACGAGGAAAAATTGAAACAGAGGAAGAAAAGAGGAATCGCCGGTGATCGGCGCCGATTCAAGCCCGACCGACCATAACCGAATGTTCCCCAGGCGTCGGTGAGCCGATTGGTGGCGGCCACGACCGACGAAGCTGCCGAAAAACGTCGAAAATGACAAAAAAAGGAAATGGGTACCGACGGAGGAAAGAACAGGTCGGACCGGCCACTTTCCGGGGACCTCGATCGAAGCCAACCCCAGATCTGAGATTCGGACTACCCAGCGGAGCCACTGGCGGCAGAAGCCGATGGAGAACCAACCGGCAAGGCCCTGAACCGATCGAACCGGAGCGAACCGGAGTGAACCGGCGGTCCGAACCGGGTCTGAATCGGACCGAACCGGTTCAGCCAAGAAAGAGAGGAAGAAAGGAGAAAAAGGGAAAAAGAAAAAGAGAAAAAATTGGAAAAAAAATTTCGGCGATATAATCGAGCTATGGGTAAGTCATAGCGGTCGAAATTGACCGATTTGAATTTTGGAATATTTTATTTAATTAAATTTCAACTAGAAATTTACCCGGAGATTTATGAAATTGTGTAGCTCGATAATTGGTATCCAACGAGAGCTCGAGACAGCCTCGATTTACATATTAGCATGGAATCTCGGGTAAGTGACCCTTATTTACAACAATTTGCATCGTTATGCGTGCTTCAAATTTTATTTTCGCATTTATTTAAATTAAATTTTGGAAAGTCGGATAAATTGTCGTAAATAATAAATTGAGCTATTCGAGAGTTAGAACGAGGCCCAATAAATTGTTGGAGGGCCCAATGAGCCCAATAGGCCTCGATAATGTGAAAATTAAGTGGAAAACGGCCTTAAGGCCGATTAAGGCCCATTAAGGTGCAATTGGGCCCAATAGGGGTAAACGGGCCCAATGATTTAAATTAAGTCCAAAAAATATTAAATACAATTAAGTTGTATAATATCTGACCTGAGAAATATTGATACGCAGTTTCGGGCATTTGATGGGGGAGCAGATCGGACTGCGCGACGTGACATCAGTGGAAAGGTCAGACTCGACAGGAAAATAAGGTAAGGGAATTCTGCGGACTGCTAGAGGTAACTTTACGAAATTTTAAGTTCAATTGCAGTCTTTTAAATTATCTGAAGGGTCTAGAAGTAAATAAATAATTTTAGTGCCCCGAATGGGCAAATTTACCAAAATACCCTTGTTAAGGGTAAAATTTACAACTTTAGGAAAAATTAGGAGGAGCAAGAACAAGAGGTTCCTGCTCGTTCTGGAGGTGTTTTGATGCATGCATGAGTAGGTTGGCTAACCTTGAAAGAAAAATGCACAGCATTTCATAGTTTCAACGATGAAATTGTTTTGAAAACTGTTTTGAGGAAACAGAGCCGCCTACGTGTTTTTATTGACATGTGACGTGTTAGAGCTCAGCTCACACGATATTTTGAGTTGTGTGATACATGCATTGGTGCTGGAGTCTAACTCGCACCAGATTATATATATATATATATATGATTTTCGTGACACGGTGCTAGAGTCTAACTCGCACCAGATTTTACATGATTTTCGTGACGGGTGCTAGAGTGTAACTCACACCAGATTTTCCACATGATTTGATGAGAGTGCTAGAGCTTAGCTCGCACTAGTTTTACTTGATTTGATGAGAGTGTTGAGCATCGCTCGCACTGATTTTATGAGAACATGTGATTAGCTGTGCTTGGAGCATCGGGTAGACTGTGTGTTACCGATTAAATAGGCTCGCACGTGCGTTTTGAGACATGGCATGAGTATAGAGATATGATATGGGTCCACGGAGTACGATGTACCGTGCAAGTAGCATGGAGTACGATGTACCGTGTGGTATCTTCGGATACGGGGTATCTTCGAATACGGTATCTTCGGATACGGGGTATCTTTGGATACGGCATCTTCGGATGCGTTGGATCGGATAAGACTGACGGGTTGGATTGACCCACCTCCCAGGCAGTTCCCGATCAGGGTGAGACCCCGCACACTAGGATCCGTGTAGCAGAGGGGCTCACGAGGACACACGTCCATAGTCCTGGTTATTACCGATATACAGATGTTGCCTAGTCTCGCATGTTGATGATCTTGACGATGATTGAAACTGGGTTTTAAACTAAATTTGCATGATGCTATTTCCATGCTTTTTAAACCCATGTGTGATGTAAACGGATTTTCATGGTTTTGTGTGAGTCAGGACCATTCGAGGGATGGGTTGAGTCCTGGATTTGTTGTGAAATCTTAAATGAGAAAGAAATGATTTGAAATAGTAGCATGTTGAATTTTCCATGCAAACTTGTTTTACATGACATCATGAATCATAGCATCAGTTTTAAAATGTGTGGAGAAAGGGTGGTTTATGCATGGCACCACGTTCATGTAGGTAGTATGGTTACCTACTTGTTCGTTGGATTACCTTACTGAGCTTGATGTGCTCACCCCTTTCATTTTCTCACACAGATAATCTCCAGTAGATGTTGAGGCGACTCAGTACTGCATTTCGGATATCCGCTGCTGCCCATCAGTTAAGGTATATACACTTGTACATATTGTATCTAAATAAGCATAGCACAGTAACATGTTTGTAAGTAACTTTAGGGGATGTATAAATATTGTAAACAATTATAAATGACTGGAGAAGAAATAAGTACTATGGTAAATGAATGGTGGGACTGGCATTGACGCACAGCCTTATTGTTAGTGGAGTGTGGTCACGATCAGAAGACAGGTATGAATTTAAGTAAGAAAATAACAAAACCCGAAAAATTAACTCTGATTTTTTTGGGTAGTTTGGGTTGTGACACTTACTACCCTTTTGGAAAATTTTCTAACTAGGGGCAAAATCGTAATTTTCACATATACCTCGATTTTCGTAAAAATTATTATTCTATTTCTAGATTCCTTATGAAATTCTATGTAATGTAAATAACCCCAAAAATGCGCGCAGATATCTCTAAGCGCTTACAAAATTCCCTTGCCTCATTTTTCTGTACAGTCTGACATTTCTATTTATGACTCGTCACGCAGTCCGATTTGCTCACAATCAAATCTCCGGAACTGTGTATAAATATTTATCGGGTTAAATACAATTCACTTATCCATATTTAACCTTTATTGAGCTTAAATTTTAAAATGTTGGGCCCGTTTACTATTATTGGGCCCGATTACACCTTAATGAGCCTTACTCCGGCTTTATGCCCATTTCCACTTACTATTCACATCATCGAGGCCTATTAGGCTCATTGGGCCCTCAACGCTTATTGGGCCTCGTTTTAGGCGCTCGAATAGCTTAATTTAGTATTTATGACAATTTATTCCAATTTCTAGAATTGAATTCATTTAATGCGAAAATTAAATTCGTAATTTATGCGATAAATTTCTAACACGCATAACGATGCAAATTATCGTAAATAAGGGTTACTTACCAGAGATTCTATGATAGTATGTAAATCTAGGTTTGATCGGCTCACGTTCAGAATTTATCATCGAACTGCACAATTTTATATTTAATTTCGGGTTAATTTTAGATTAAATATAATTTAAATAAATTTCTCGAAAATCAAATCAGTCACTTTTGACTTCGTATCAAATTACCTAAAGTCCGGTGTATCCCTGAAAATTCTTCCCCTTTTTCGTTTTTTCGTTTTTTCCTCTCTTTCTTGGCTGAACCAGTTCGGTCCGGCTCAACCCGGTTCAGACCAGTCTGGTTCAGCCGGTTCAGTCCGGTTCTACCGGTTCAGGGCCTCGTCAGCCTGTTCTCCGTCGGCTTTCGCCGCTAGCAGCTCCGCTGGATCGTCCGATGCACGAATCTGGGGTCGGTTTCGCACGAGGTCGTCGAAAAGTGATCGGTCCGGCCTGTTCTCTCCTCGATGTCGGTGCCCTTCCTTTTCTTCCCCCATTTTCGACGCTGGCGGTCGTTCTACCGGCCGATTCAGTCGCTGATTGGTCGGTCTCTGCGTGGCGCACCTTCGGTTGGCAGTGGTCGGGCCCAGATCGACGCCGATCGTCGGATTTCTCCTTTTCTCTTCTCGGTTCTCTCTTTCGCTCCTTTCCTCATCGCCGGCCGCCGTTTCTTCCTTCTACCAGCGTCGGCGAGGCTCGGATGGCTCGATTGTCTCGCTTGGCAACTCTCCGGTGGCGTCGGGTGGCTCCGTTCGGGAAGCAGAAGGCTCGGGTTCGTCTTCCTCGTTTACCTTCTGTTTCACGCGATTCTACAATTTCGTTTCTTTTTTTTTTTCAGTTTATTTATTTATTATATTATATTATTATTTTAATTGATTATTTTATTCTAAAAAATCTCAAAAATATCTAAAAAAAATTATATTTTATTCTAATTAATTAATTTAATTTATTTTAATCCTTTTTTGGTATATTTTCTCCGTATTTTTGGGATATTGTCCCGAATGAAAATTTCGATTAATTCCAATAAATTCATATCTTGATCAATTTAATCCAAAATTTAATTATTTCTTCGTTATTGATTAAGATTTCTTAATCCCATTATTTTTAATCAAATTTTCTTGTCGAATTTATACCGACTTTCGGTCTTTTGACCGTTTTGCCCTTCACGTGTTCGAAAATTTCATTTCTGTCCTTTTGCATCTTTAATTTCGTGTTTTAACTAAATTCGAGTCTTACATTACTGATGCTTTTAATTGTTAGAGATCTAAGAGAATCAAGGTGTAAGTTAGATAAATTGAACTTATGTATTTGTTGCTTAATTCAATCGACGTCTCCCTAAAATTTAAAGCTTGTTACAAGAATATATCTAGAAAGCTTGTTCTAGTTAAAGATTAATTGAGGAACTTGTTTCAATTAACGAATTAATAAGGAAAGATGGTGTCACAGAGCTTGTTGCTATACTATGATTGAATATTTAATTGATGAAATCTTTTGAATTCAATTATCAACATTAAAATCAAGGAAAATCAAGACACTTAGTAACCAAAACTTTCTTTTATTTCCAAACCCAACTACTTTATATTTAACTCTTTCTTAATTAGTTTTTTTTTTTTAAAAAAAACTGATAACATTATAAATACCCTCATTTTGTCAACTTTAATTTAATTTTTATAAATAATTTAATTTATTCAATCTCCGTGGGATCGATTTCTACTTCGCTAATTATAAATTAGTGAAAAAGAGTTAATTTATTTTTGATGCATTTGGCACGTACCAAATTTTTGCGTCGTTGTTAATTCCTCCTTCATCCAAATTTCTAATTTTTTAAATTTATTTTTAACTCTAAATTGGGATTATCGACGGAATTTTCTATTGCTAATTTCATAATTTTGTCTCTAGGAATCCATCACTAATTCCTTCTTTGCCCAAATTTTTTATTTTTATTTTTTTAACTTCAAATTAGGATTAGAGACGAAAATATCTGTCGCTAATTCGAATATTAATGAATTTTTCCACCTTCATAACAGTTGGAAATATTTCAAAAAATATTTTCGACAAAATTTTCATCGCTGGTCCAACGATAATTGCTTCGAAAATTTCTTTGTGTTGTGTTCCAACTCCTTTTTTTGCCCATATTCTTTCTTTTCTCTCATTCTTCCCTATTTTTTCCTTATTTTTCCCTCTCTCCTACCATTTTTTCCTTTCTTTTTTGTAAATTTATTATGTCAATTTTGTTTATTATGTTGTTAATTATTTTTTATGTTAAATGTTTATATATATTTCATGATGAACTTTAATACTATTGCGACCCGATTCCTAAAAAATCACCACAAATTTTTTGCGAACTTATCTTACTTCAAATGGTTGGGTTGTGAATCAATGTCTGCCACTCAATATCATGCATAATAAATATATCTGAGACAATACTTTCATCCCAGACACTAACATTCGCAGAAGCTCATAAAGTTATCTTTCATAAATAGAAAGCTGTTTATATTGCCTTACATATACATCCCCCATATAAATATGTCTACATCACTGTACACTATCGTTCAGATACAATTATCACATAAGTGTGTATGACTCTATACTGTTGGATCACTGTGTGCAAAAGAGCGCAGGGCGGACGCAGCTGACACACTTTTACTGCAATTTGTTCTATAGAGGGGAAAAGTAAAGGGGTGAGCATAACACGCTCAGTAAGAAATATATGAAAGCAAGTAGATAACCATACTATCTACATGCTCATAATGCATGCTTAAAAATCATCTCAAAACCAATGCATTTACTTATCACTTTGCAAAACAGTCACGTTTACTTTGTAAAACATTTGCATCCAGGTGTGAGACCCCATATATGTATAACTTTGTATATATGTGTAAATGAAAGTATAATATGGATGACTTTGGATCAAGTAATTATGAATTCATAAGTGATGTAAAGTCCATAAATTCAATGTACACACTTGTAATAAGAGTTGTGATGTACGTACAAGTTTCATTATGTAAGAATACAAAGAAATGGACTTTTGTATGTGATAAATGTGAGTGGAATGAAAAATGAGTAGTGTGGTAAAATGGAATGAAGTTGCATAAGTGGTGTGAATCTTTATGCTTCCATTTAGTTTTTGTGTTGTATATCTTTGGTTGTTCGAGGAATACACACAAGTTTTAATGTGTATAAAGTATGAATGGATGCCATTTTTAAGACTTAAAGGTAACTGGATGAGAAAATGACTATAGTAGCAAATTGAGGATGTTTAGGTGTGAGTTTCTGTAGAAAACTGCAGCAAAATCTGGAAATATGAAGGCCAAATCAATCTTATAGGATGAGAGATCGATCTGGAAGAGCCAGAATGCTCTTATTCAAGCAATAGGAATAAGGCAGATCGATCTCCAATGGAGCTAGATCGATTTGCTAAACATTCTGTAATGAGAAGATCGATTTTGAGGAAAGCAGATCGATTTCCTTAGCTCTCGGGTTGGAGCAGATCGATCTCCCCCGGATGCAGATCGATCTCCTTAAGCTACTGCCTAAGACAGATAGATCCCTAGCCCTCGACAGATCGATCTCCTACCTCGAAATGTTGTGAAAATGAGAGATTTTAAGAGGACCAGATTGATCTCCACCTAAAGCAGATTGATCTCATCAAGCTAATTCTATAAATAGGAGCAGTGGATCTGTAGATTTCAGGAAACACTCTCACTCTACCATTTTTAACCCAAAAAAAACCTAGTTTTCTCTCTCTAAATCCACCCATTTTTAAGAATTCTTGAAGGAGTTAGGAGCATTCCCACTTGGAACAAGAAATCCAAAGAGGTGAGTTTCTAATGCACAAATCTAAGTACATTTGGTTAGTTATTGATGTTGAAGTTGATTTGGTGTGCATATTAATGGTAGAAACTATCTAGAATGCAATGGAACTATTATAACCTAGAAATAGGTCAGTGTGAGAAAGTGAAATGTATTGGAATTAATGATGAATATGATATCTTAAAGTGATAATGGTGTTGTGAGTATGACTTAAGATGGTGTTATGGAATGAGTTGTGAGATATACCCAAAAAGGGGTAAAAATGTGTATTTAAGGTATTGGGCCAAACTTAACGAAATAGGCTCAATGAAATACATTGATTTATTGAAGTTAAAATGTGAGTTAGCGACATTAACTCAAGTGATTGATGAATGATTTGAAGCTCCCGAAGATACACCGGAGCAAGTTGGGCCATAAGTGCAAGAAGTGTAAAGGAAGAGAGTTACACTCCGAGTAAATCGAGGTAAGGGAATTGTGTGGACTCTTAGAGATATCTATGCATAATTTGGGCACTTAATGTTTTGCTAGAGTGCATGTGGTACTAGGAAATGAAATTAGGTGATTGAAGGGCAAAAAGTTAGGTTTTTGAGAAATGTGCATGAAATCAAAAGCATGATGCTTTGAAAATCTTGTTTTGTTGCTTTTTAGCAAGTGATGGGTAGGTTGGTTGACATTTGAAAGCATTTGCAAATGAAATGAATTGATTTGGTTTATAACCATGTTTTGCAAAGATTTGAGCCACCTACATGGATTTCTTGAGAATGAAAGCGTGCTAGAGTATGACTTACACGAGATTTTCTATGTTTTACATGCATGAGTGTTGGAGCTTAGCTCGTACTAGTTTTCACATGGATTTCTATGATGTTATGCTAGAGTTGAGCTCGCACAAACTTTATACTAGTTTTAGCATGGTGCTGGAGCATAGCTTGCATTTGATGCCAATCATACTTGTTACCGTGCTTGAGGTTACTCACACGTGGTTTTGACATGTTGATAGTCGTGCTAGGAGCTTCGGGTAGACTTGGTGTCGCATCGATTAAATAGGCTCGCACGTGCATTTTGAGATGTGGCGTGATATCATGTGTTGATATGGGTCCACAGAGTACACTGTACCATGTAGGTAGCATGGAGTACATTGTACCATGGTGAGATTGTGATATACCATCTTCAGACGATGTTTAGATCTGCTATGGACCGACGCACTGGACGTGACCCACCTTCTGTGTGGAAGCAGATAGTGGTGATACCCCGCACACCTGATCAGTGTAGCCTGGGATCACAGGATATGACCATAGTCCTAGAGGAGATTTCCCTTATTATATTGCCTATCTCACATGTCTATTGTTTATGAATAAATCCATGTTTGAAAATGTTTTGTGGGTCAGGACAGTCCGAGGGAGGGGCTAATATCTTGACAAGTGATGATTTTATTAAGATGAGAAAGTTGATAATGGCTGTTAAAGTGCACTTACGCATGATGAGTTTTCCATGCTTTACTTATGAAATATGCATGATGATTTATGCCATGCTTTGAATTTGATTTGTGCACTAACAAATAGCATGATTTGCTTTACATGCCATTAGCATAAGCATGGACCAATGCTTTTGAGTTGTGAATGAGAAACTGTATGGTTTTGAGCATGGCATCATGATCACGTAGATAATGCAGTATCTACCTGTTTGCATGATTACCTTACTGAGCATGTGGTTTGCTCACCCCCTTATTTTTCCCTCTCTACAGAGATTTGAGTATAGACTGAGAGCGACTGGAGGCTTTCCCGTTTGGTATCCGCTGTATCCCATTGCGTAAGGTGTACACACTGATGTAATTTTGTATCTATACTTTCTATAGCATAGTAGCATTTTGAATGTTACCATTGGGGATGTAAAGCAATGTAAACACATGTAAATAACAACTCTTATTTATTTATACAAGTGTTTACTTCTAAATTATAATGCAAATTAAATTGTTGGATTGGATGAGGTAGGCATTGACACACAACCCAACTGTTTGAGAGTGTAGCTGTTCACGATCGAGGTAAGGTAAGGACGAAAAATAATTAATGTATGAAAAGTGAAAATTTTATGACGATTTTTGGTAAGTTGAGGGTTGTGACAGAAGTTGGTATCAGAGCTGAGTTGATCTGACGTCTTTCGATGTCTAAAATACTTAATAAGTTGGAAAATTTCATCCCCATGTTACTGTGCTTGTTTAGATACAATTGTGTGTGTGTCAATGGGTTAACTAAGAAATTGATGTGAATGTAGGGAATTGAGCATTATGCCTAATACCAGTCGCGATAGAGGGGCAAGAGAGCAAGCTAGAGGCCGTAGAGGTAGGCCTGGGGTAGTACTGAGCCAGAAACACACGAGACTCAGGATGAGGTTGAGGTGGAGGTAGAGGTTGAGCATGCTCCATAGGGTCCAGGGGAGAGACCCGAGAGTACTGAGGCACATTTTGCAAGGATTGAGCGGAGCTTTGAGATGATCTTGGAGTTGGTCACTCAATCGTTACTTGGAGTTGTGGGCAGGCAGAGTCCTGCTACACAGGGTGATACCAAGCAGGCGGTAGCTCCTGAGGCACAGGCACGGTCAGCCCAGAGACCTCAGACGACAAATACACCTACACCCTCATCTATACAGGATATTCCTACACCGGTTGCTACACCACAGGCAGTAGAGGTTGGGGTTACGGTTGTGATTTGGATAGACTCTGACAGTTCTAGAAGTTTAGACCGTTGTCTTTCAGTGGATTTAAGGACCCAGTAGCTGCTGAGGATTAGATAAACGAAATAGAGAAGTTATATGGGTTCTTCGAGTGCATTACTACTGAGATGGTAGCTTTTGCCGCATTCATGCTGAAGGGATCGGCAAAACATTGGTGAAAATCCACCAGGCTTATTTTGAGAGCCCGACATACAGAGATTAGCTGGGATGTGTTTTTTGAGGCTTTTCGAAAATAGTATGTTTCGGATACCGCACAACGAAAAATGAAGATGGTAATTTTGGGACTGATCCAAGGGAGTAGGACGGTGGATGAGTATGAGATGACCTTTATCTCCCTAGGAAAAAATGATCCTAATACGATAGGTAATGAGGATGAGAAGATCCAGAAGTTTGTGGATGGACTGAGACTAACCATTAGGTCCATATTAGTTCCCTTGGATATGCTGATCTACGAAGAGGCAGTGCACATGGCTCAGTTGTGTGAACAAGATATTGATTGGATCTCCTCAAAGTTTGGGAAAGTCGGTAAAGTGAGGGATAAGGATAAAAAGAGACCAGTGTTGGATAGAGGCTTCAATTATAAGGGAAGCAAGAGATTTTCTTGGAAAAGGCCGAGGATCGAGGAGATTCGGGAGAGGACAGTTAATCCTCCCATGTATCCGGCCATAGCTATAGCTAAGGGAATTATGATTGGAGGGCCACAACCTACTACAGAGCAGTGCAGTGACTGTGGCAGGTACCATGGTACTCAACCATGCTATGGACCTCCTGCAGTATGCTTCAAATGTGGGAAAATAGGGCACATAATCTGAGATGGCCCAGAGATGACAAAGAAAGCCCCATAGAAGGGCAGGGAGCCAAAAAAAGCTCCAGTTGAGACAACTGCTCCAAGGAGGAGGGTTATAGCTAAGGAAAAGGGGAAGTAGGCAGTGGGAGTGAGCAGAGGAGAGTGTACGCGCTGGATCAGTCTTCGATTGTGGTTAAAGGTACCATCCAAATCTTTGAGTTAGAAGCATATGTATTGCATGATCCTGGTGCTACACATTCCTTTATATCACCATCCTTTGCATGTAAATTGTTGAAGCATGTAAAACCCATACTACTAGATAAGATGTTGATGATATCTACCCCTATGAATGATAGTCAGTTGACTGAGCATGTATATAGGAATTGTAAGATGAGGATAGGAGGTAAAGAAATGGCAGCTGATTTAATTTTATTAAATATGAGTGATTTTGATGTAATCCTAGGTATGGATTGGCTGGCTACGAACTATGTGGTTATGGATTTTCGTGTTAGAACATTAACTTTTTCAGGATTAGACAATCTTATTGTAAACTTTGATGAAAAGAAATAAAATGACATGATCTTTATAAATAGGAAAAGTATGATTTAAATTCATAATACTTGAGAGATAAATCTATTTATCAATTATGTATGTTAATGTGACGGTTTGTGTTACTAACAGTGGAAAGGATAATGTGAAGGGTTCATTGCTTATGTGATTGTGACGGATAAGGCACGTCCGGAGTTGATAGACATCCTAGTGGTTAGGGAATTTCCAAATGTCTTCCCGGATGAATTACCGGGGTTACCTCTAGATAGAGAGATGGAATTTGGTATAGGTTTGATACCTAATACAGAGCTGATATCCAAGCCACTGTACAGAATGGCTCAAGTTGAGTTGAAAGAATTAAGGAAGCAGTTACAAGAGGTGCTGGAGAAGGGGTTCATCAGGCCGAGCATCTCACCTTGGGGAGCACCGGTTCTGTTTGTAACGAAGAAGGATGGAAGCCTCCAACTGTGTATAGATTACAGGTTGTTGAATAAGGCCACCATCAAGAATAAGTATCCCCTTCCATGCATCGATGATTTGTTAGATCAGCTTAAGGGAGCGCAGGTCTTTTCCAAGATAGATATGAGATCTGGGTACCACCAGTTGAAGATACGGAGTTGAGATGTACCCAAGATAGCTTTTCGCACCCGATATGGACATTATGAGTTTATGGTCATGCCATTCAGGTTGACAAATGCTCCAGCAGCTTTTATGTCGTTGATGAATGAGGTGTTTCACTAGTATTTGGATTGATTCGTTATTGTGTTTATTGATGATATACTGGTGTACTCAAGATCTAAAGAGGAGCATGAACAGCATCTAAGGATAGTGCTACAAACCCTCCGAGAGGAGAAATTGTATGCTAAACTCAGCAAGTGCGACTTTTGTTGGAACATATATCTTTTCTGGGTCATATAGTATCGAAAGATGGAGTGTCAGTGGATCCATCAAAGATTAATGCCGTGATACAGTAGCAGAGACCCCAAACAGTGATAGAGATCAGAAGTTTCCTGGGTTTAGCAAGATATTATCGAAGGTTTGTGGAGGGATTCTCGAGATTAGTCACTCTTTTGACACGTCTCACGAGAAAGAATGTTGAATTTGTGTGGGACGATAAGTGTGAGGAAAGTTTTCAGGAGTTGAAGCATCGTTTGACTATAGCTCCGATTCTCACCATTCTTACCAACTCAGGAGGTTTCTTGGTGTATACAGATGCATCACACCAAGGACTGGACTATGTATTGATGCAGGATGGGAATGTAGTAGCATATGGATTAAGACAGTTAAAGGATCATGAGAGGAACTACCCGACCCACGATCTAGAGTTAGCGGCCGTAGTGTTTGCATTGAAGATATGGCATCACTATCTTTATGGTGAGAGATTTCAGGTTTACACTGATCATAAGAGCCTTAAGTACCTGTTCTTGTAGAAAGAGTTATACATGAGACAGGGGAGATGGCTCGAACTTTTAAAGGATTATGATTGTGAGATCCTGTACCACCCGGGGAAGGAAAACGTAGTTGCTGATGCATTGAGTAGAAAGCATCTCGGGTTGGTGTCATTCATGATGATCAGGGAACACCAACTGTTGGAACAGTTCATAAAACTCAGTTTGGATGTGACCCCGCCTAACGCTAATAGTGGATTTATGATAGCTAGCCTGTAGTTGGAACCGGATCTAGTAGATCGAATTTGACAGGCTCAGCAAATGGATCAGTAGTGCAGTGATATTGTCGGGCAGATACAGAGGGGTACAGAGACGAACTTTGAGTTGAGTTCAGATGGCTTGTTGAGGTTCAGAGGTAGGATATGTGTTCCCGATGATCCAGAGATCAAAGAGTTAATCTTGACAGAGGCTCACTCATCAAGGTATATGATACCTCCGAGGATTACTAAGATGTATCAAAACCTGAAAAAGTTTATTAGTGGTTTGGGATGAAGAAAGACATTGCTGAATATGTCGTTAAGTGTCTTGTTTGTCAGCGAGTGAAGGTAGAGCATCAAAAGCCTGCAGGGTTATTGCAGTCTCTACCGATATCAACTTGAAAGTGGGAGCACGTCACCATGGATTTTGCGATGGGGTTATTAAGGACCCGCAAAGGTCATGATGCCATATGGGTGATTGTGGATCAGTTGATGAAATCAGTCGATTTTCTAGCTATGAGAGCTACCGATACTCTGGGCCAGTTAGCAAACTTGTATGTGCGCGAGATGTGAGGCTACATGGAATTTCAGTGAGCGTTGTTTCTGATAGGGATGCCCGCTTCACTTCCCACTTCTGGGAACATTTTTAGGAAGCGATGGGGACCCAGTTGAGTTTTAGCACCGCGTTTCATCCTCAAATAGATGGTCAGTCAGAGAGGACTATACAGACCTTGGAGGATATGTTGAGAGCATGTGCGTTGGATTTTGGAGGCTCTTGGGATGACCATTTGCCACTCGCAAAGTTCGCCTATAATAACAGTTTTCAAGCGAGTATCGGGATGGCACCATATGAGGCATTGTATAGGCGTAAATGTCGTTCCCCTATTGGATGGGAAGAAGTTGGTGACAGACAGATTTTTGCTTCTGACTTGGTTAGATAAGCCTCTGAGGATGTCTAGTTGATTTGTGAGAGATTATGAATAGCACAGAGCAGACAAAAGAGTTATGCTGATAGGAGACGGAGACTACTAGAGTTTAATGTGAGTGAGTTAGTGTTTTTGAAGGTTTCTCTTTCGAAGGGGACTATGAGATTCGGGAAAAAGGGGAAGTTGGGCCCTCGGTATATAGGGCCATTTGAGATACTTGATAAGGTGGGAGATAAGGCATACAGGCTAGCATTATCACTGGAACTGGCGAATGTACATAACGTCTTCCACATATCAATGTTACAAAAGTATCACCCGGACTCGACGCATGTGATAAGGTATGAGCCTTTGGAGCTCAATGAGAGCATGACATACATGGAGAAGCCGGTTCGGATATTAGATAGAAAAGAGAAAGTGTTGAGGACAAAGATAATTCCCTTGGTGGAAGTCCTTTGGTAACATCACACGGTGGAATAGTCCACATGGGAATTGGAGAGTTTGATGCCGGAGAGATATCCTGAGTTGTTCACGGAATGATTGGTTCCAATTTGGAGGATCAAATTTTCTAAGTGGATGAAAATGTGAACCCCATATACGTATAACTTTGTATATATCTGTAAATGGAAGTATAATATGGATGACTTTGGATCAAGTAATTATGAATTCATAAGTGATGTAAAGTCCATAAATTCAATGTACACACTTGTAATAAGAGTTGTGATGTACGTACAAGTTTCATTATGTAAGAATACGGAGAAATGAACTTTTGTATGTGATGAATGTGAGTGGAATGAAAAATGAGTAGTGTGGTAAAATGGAATGAAGTTGCATAAGTGGTGTGAATTTTTATGCTTCCATTTGGTTTTTTTATTACATATCTTTGGTTGTACGAGGAATACACACAAGTTTTAATGTGTATAAAGTATGAATGGACCATTTTCAAGACTTAAAGGTAACTAAATGGGAAAATGACTATGGCAACAAATTGAGGATGTTTGGGTGTGAGTTTCTGCAGAAAACTACAGTAAAATCTGAAAATATGAAGGTCAGACCGATCTCATAGGATGAGAGATCAATCTGGAAGAGCCAGAATGCTCTTATTCGAGCAATAGGAATAGGGCAGATCGATCTCCAATGGAGCTAGATCGATCTGCTAAACATTCTATAATGAGAGAACTGATTTTAAGGAAACCAGATCGATTTCTTTAGCTCTTGGGTTAGAGTAGATCGATCTCCCCTGGATGTAGATCAATCTCCTTAAGCTACTGCCTGAGACAGATCGATCCCTAGCCCTCGAAAAATCAATCGCCTGCCTCCAAATGTCATGAAAATGAGGGATTTTAAGAGGACCAGATCGATCTCCACTTAAAGCAGATCGATCTCATCAAGCTAATTTTATAAATAGGAGCAGTGGATCTGCAGATTTCGAGAAACACTGTCACTCTACCATTTTCAACCCAAAAAAACCTAGTTTTCTCTCTCTAAATCCACCCATTTTCAAGAAGATTTGGGGGAAGGCTATTAGACGTAAAGTTGTTCACTTCAAGAAGAAGAATAACATAGCTTGGGGGCATTCTCCCATTTGTTGTCTTGAAGGAGTTAGGAGCATTCCCACTTGGAACAAGAAAGAAATCCAAAGAGGTGAGTTTCTAGTGCACCAATCTAAGTACATTTGGTTAGTTATTGATGTTGAAGTTGATTTGGTGTGCATATTAATGGTAGAAACTATCTAGAATGCAATGGAGCTATTATAACCTATAAATGGGTTAGTGTGAGAAAGTGAAATGTATTGGAATTAATGATGAATAAGATGTCTTAAAGTGATAATGGTGTTGTGAGTATGACTTAAGATGGTGTTATGGAATGAGTTGTGAGATATACCCAAAAAGGGGTAAAAATGTGTATTTAAGGTATTGGGCCAAACTTAACGAAATAGGCTCAATGAAATGGATTGATTTGTTGAAGTTAAAATGCGAGTTAGTGACATTAACTCAAGTGATTGATGAATGATTTGCAGCTCCTGAAGATACACCGGAGCAAGTTAAGCCATAAGCGCGAGAAGCGTAAAGGAAGAGAGTCGCACTCCGAGTAAATCAAGGTAAGGGAATTGAGTGGACTCTCAGAGATATCTGTGCGTAATTTGGACGTTTAATGTTTTGCTAGAGTGCATGTGATACTAGGAAATGAAATTGGGTGATTGAAGGGCAAAGAGTTGGGTTTTTGAGAAATGCAAATGAAAACAAAAGCATGATGCTTTGAAAACCTTGTTTTGTTGCTTTTTAGCAAGTGATGGGTAGGTTGGCTGAAATTTGAAAGGATTTGTAAATGAAATGAATTGATTTGGTTTATAACCATGTTTTACAAAGATTTGAGCCACTTACATGGATTTCGTGAGAATGAAAGCGTGCTAGAGTATGACTCGCATAAGATTTTCTGTGTTTTACACGCATGAGTGCAGGAGCTTAGCTCGCACTAGTTTTCACATGGATTTCTATGATGTTATGCTAGAGTTGAGCTCGCACAAACTTTATACTGGTTTTGGCATGGTGCTGGAGCATAGCTCGCATTTGATGCCCATCATACTTGTTGCCGTGCTTGAGGTTACTCGTACGTGGTTTTTGACATGCTGATAGTTGTGCTAGGAGCTTCGGGTAGACTTGGTGTTGCACCGATTAAATAGGCTCGCACGTACATTTTGAGATGTGGCGTGATATCATGTGTTGATATGGGTCCACAGAGTACGCTGTACTGTGTAGGTAGCATGGAGTACGTTGTACCATGTTGAGATTGTGATATATCGTCTTCAGATGATGTTTAGATCTGCTATGGACCGGTGGGCTGGACGTGACCCACCTCCCATGTGGAAGGCGATAGTGGTGATACCTCGCACACCTGATCAGTGTAGCCTGGGATCACAGGAGATAGCCATTGTCTGAGAGGAGATTTCCCTTATTATATTGCCTATCTCACATGTCTATTGTTTATGAATAAATCCATGTTTGAAAATGTTTTGTGGGTCAGGACAGTCCGAGGGAGGGGCTGATGCCCTAACAAGTGATGATTTTATTGAGAAGAGAAAGTTGATAATGGCTTTTAAAGTGCACTTACGCATGATGAGTTTTCCATGCTTTACTTATGAAATATGCATGATGATTTATGCCATACTTTGAATTTGATTTGTGCACTAACAAATATCATGATTTGCTTTACATGCCATTAACACAAGCATGAACCAATGCTTTTGAGTTGTGAATGAGAAACTATATGGTTTTAAGTATGGCATCACGATCATGTAGATAATGCAGTATCTACCTGTTCGTATGATTGCCTTACTGAGAGTGTGGTTTGCTCACCCCCTTATTTTCCCCTCTCTACAGAGATTTGAGTATAGACTAAGTGTGACTGGAGGCTTTCCCTTTTGGTATTTGCTGCATCCCATCGCGTAAGGTATACACACTGATGTAATTTTGTATATAAACTTTCTATAGCACAATAGCATTTTGAATGTAACCATTGATGATGTAAAGTAATGTAAACACATGTAAACAACAACTCTAATTTATTTATACAAGTGTTTACTACTAAATTATAATGCAAATTAAATTGTTGGATTGGATGAGGTAGACATTGACACACAACCCAACTGTTTGAGAGTGTAGCTAATCACGATCGACGTAAGGTAAGGACAAAAAATAATTAATTTATGAAAAATGAAAAATTTGTGACGATTTTTGGTAAGTTGAGGGTTGTGACACCAGGCATCACCGATCAGGTGTGTGGGATATCATAACTTAGGGAGGTGGGTCAATCCCAATCCCGTCAGCCAAACAAATTAGTTCAGAAGTTCGAAGACTAAAACACACGGTACAATGTACTTCGTGTTGTCGCACGGTATAACGTACTCCTTGGAACCCAAATATATTGTGATATATAGCTGAGGGTACCGAGTACTCTCGAGGTCTATCCTCTCAGTATCACTATCATCCATTACCATATTCATAAAATCACGTGCGAGCAGGTTAGTACAATAACACTTAGCAACACATGACAGCTTCAACATGGTTTTAACTATCACACATCACACACTTCAAAAACCATTTTCACATAACAAAACAATATATGTGAGACTAGGCTGGGATGTAACATCAAGTTTCAAGGGACATATGACCACAGTCACTGGATTCCAGGCAATCATGGATCTGGTGTGCCGGAATCCCACGCTTAGGGAGGCGAATAAACCATCTTGTCAGCTCACTAAGATTACTAAGATATCACGGTACATTGTACTTCGTGGTTTACCTCATGATACATCGTACTCTCGTGGAGCCTTATATAATGTGATATATAGTTGAGGTACCGAGTACTCTCGAGGATTATCCTCTCAACATCACTATCATCTTTTACCATGTCTCAAAATCGCGTGCGAGCAGGTCAGTGCAAGAACACATAGCAATACACGACGGCTCTAGCACGGTGTTTCTCATTGACAACAAAATTCATAAAACCACGTGAGTAGGTCAGTGCAAGAACACATAACAATACACGACGGCTTCGGTACGATTTTATTTAAAGTCATAATAAGTTTAGGGATTCACTAGCAAATAGGTCAGAGTAATATTTTAACGGACCAGCCCAATCGGCCATGGCCACCCTGCCCCAAGTTCACTAACCCACACAGGCCCACAACAACGACTGCTGTGACATCGTTACTCAACCGTACTGTTCGCTTTGGGCCCATTGACCCACATGATTTTTTCATGGAGTGCACCACCCTCAGTGACCACCGCTCCAAGATTCGCGTCTCTAATGAATTCAAAACCCAGTGCGAGCTCTTTAGTGTATCACACAGCTTACACATTGCTCTAGCACCGCTTTCATTCTAAATTTCAGTTTAAAACTAAGTGCGAGCAAATCTGGTAACCTATAGTACCACATTGGCTCTAGCACATTTTTACATAGAAAATCGATAAATGACTCACTTCTGGTGAAAACGGTTCTCAAAATCGAGTCCAACATGAAAAATGGTGCAAAACGGAGTGAGAGGGGAAACTTCCCATATAGTTACCTATCATGGAATTTCTCCCACTCAAGCACGCTTAACTTTGGAAAACATGCAATTTAATGCAGACAGTAAAACTTGAGCCAGTCTATCATTATACACTTACAAAACAACTTTTCATGATAAAGACACTGAAAGCATGCACTTTATGCATTTATGCTTTTTCAGTAAATTTACAGTATAATTTCATCTGTAAATTGGGTCATTTTTGGAATTTCCTATAATTTGGTTTTTAGGTAGATATATCAATATCTATATATTCTAGAGTATTTATATACATACAGGAGGTAAGAAATATACGTATAGTTATCTCTAATAGCTCACATAAATCCCTTACCTAGAATCCTGTCAAATACACTTTTCACCTTTTCCACTTTCTGCATATCAGTCTATCCGGCTTTGTATGTAAGACCCTTAATTTTTGATACAATGTATATAATTATGATATGTACAAACAAGTTGAATTATGAATGAATTCATAAGTATGGTAATGTGCTTGTAATGTGAAGCATAAGTGATGTAAAATCCATAAATTCAATGTACACACTTGTAATAAGAGTTTGTGATGTACATACAAGTTTCATTATGTATGAATATGAAGAAATGGACTTTTGTATATGATGAATGTGAGTGAAATGGAAAATGAGTAATGCAGCAAATGGAAGGAAATTGCATGAGTTGCATAAACCTTTATACTTCCATTTAGTTTTGTAATTATATACCTTTAGTTATACAATGAATGCACACAAGTTTTAATATGTATAAAGTATGAAGGGATGTCATTTTCAAGTTTTAAAAGTGGTTGGATGAGAAAATGACTATGGCAGCAAAATGTAGGAAGTGTTGTGTGAGTTACTGCAGAAAACTACAGAAAAATTTGAAAAATATGAATGCCAGATCAATCTCATAGGATGAGAGATCGATCTGGAAGAGCCAAAAATGCTCTTATTCGAGCAATGGAACAAGGCGGATCGATCTCCAATGGGGCCAGATCAATCTGCTAAACATTCTGTAAGAGATCGATCCTTAATGCATACAAATCGATTTCCTTAGCTCTCGGGTTGGAGCAGATCGATCTCAAGCCTTGACAGATCGATCTCATGCATTCAAATTGGCGTGAAAATGAGGGATTTAAGAGAACCAAATCGATCTTCTTCCAATGCAGATCGATCTCATCAAGCAATTTCTATAAACAGGAGTAGTGAAATCTGTAAATTTCGAGAAACAACCTCACTCTTCCATTTCAACCTAAAATCTAACTTTCTCACTCCTAAATCCATCCATTTCCAGTAGGATTCGAGGAAAGACCATTAGATATAAAGTTGTTCATATCCAAGAGAAGAACAACATACTTTGGAATCAAAACCTCATTTGATGGATTGAAGGAGCAATGGACATTTTCATTTGTAACAAGAAGAGAAACTAGATTGGTAAGTTTCTAATACTTTAGCCCAAGTACATTTATATATTTATTGATTTTGGAGTTGATTTGTGTGTATATTGATGGGTAAAACTACCTAGGATGCAATAGAACAAGTAAAACTTAGAATAAGTCTAGTGTGAGAAAATGTAGGTTGAATGAGTTGATGATTTATGGGTATGCTAAAGTGTTTATGAGATAATGTAAATGAAGTTACATTGTGAGGATAGTCAATTTATGGAAATGAGTATAAGAGATGTTTTATAAAATGCCATAGTGAAGAAATTGATGAAATATGAACACTATGAGCTTAATATCGATTTAATATCGATATAGTATGAATCAATAGGCCTAAAAGAATCAATAGACTCGAGATATGAGTAGAACAATGAAACTAGGCATTATAAGTATTAATGGAGGCTATAGGTTGAATCGACTATAGCAAACACAAGAGTTGTATTATACGGACTAAATTGATGTGAAATACGACTTTGTGTAGTTTCGGAGAGTTCGTTGGACAGGAATTGAACCACACAAGTAAGTGGCTCTAAGGAAGTGGAATCACGCGATGCGATTCCAGGTAAGGGAATTCTGTGAGTATATAGAGATAGCTGCTCGTACTTGATCTCGTGGGTAAATATAGGGCATTTATGAAAGGAATGATTGTTTACGAAAATGATTATTGGTATGTGTGAATTGCTACGAGTATGTATATGATTTGGTTTTGAAGTGGATTTGATAAAAAGGGATAGTAAGGCTAATAATTGCATAAATCGCATGTTTTGATGTTTTTATAAAACACATTGCTTTGTTTTAAGCAAATCTACGAGTAGGCTGGCTAAAGTTTAAATGACTTTGTGAAATAGCACATGCGAGGTGCAAATCATGAGTTTGAGACTGTTTTGGTTGATTATGAGCCGCCTATCGTGTTTGTGTGAATTAAATCATGCTGGAGCCTCGCTCGTATGGGATTTTGGTATTTTCACTTGTATGAAACGTGCTCGAGCTTAGCTTGCACTTTGATTTGAAATTGTGATGATGTTTTATAAATCGTACTGGAGTTTCTGCTTGTACGTGGATTTCGAGTGGTTTTCTTATGCATATAACCGTACTGGAGCTATGCTCGTACATGGTTTTCTCATGAATTTATGCATAAATGTCGTACTAGAGCGTTGCTCGTATAAGGATATTTATTGATGATGCATGAATCGTGCTAGAGCTTAGCTCGTACAGGTTTTCACACTGTGGTATGTATGATGCTGTGGTGTGAGTAATACGGATTAATTCAGGGAATCCGAAAGGGGCGAGCAAGGCCATGAGGGGCTAGGACCTGACATGGTGTTCAAGGAACCCAAAAAGGGCGAGCAAGGCCATGAGGGGTTAAGACCTGACATCAAAAGAAAATAATCCCACGTGTACTTGAGATTGAGTAGGTTACACATGTTATGGGGTAGATAAGACCTACGACTGGCACCCCCAACCATGATATGGGTCCGCTGAGTACATTGTACCGTGTAGATCACATGGAGTACGTTGTACCGTGTGGTTGAGATGCTGATTTAAAAGTCTGGCATAAGACTAACCCACCTTCATTCCAGCATGATGCTCCGCACTGGGATCCGTGTGGTCTGGGTTAATTATGACATAGTTGACCAACATAGTCCTTGGTTTATCGTGACCGCCTGTCTCACATGATATCACATGGTTTTGATACCAGTGATAATTTGTGTTGTCCAGGGTAGACCCGAGGGAGGGGTCGAACCTTGTGGTATGTTTTGAAGGAATGATGAATTGTTTCGATGGGTTTTGCTAATGTTTTGACAAGGTGTTTCACTTTGAGAGAATGATTTATGATAAACTTTGTGATTTGAGATGAAGTCAATAAACGTTTATTAAAATGAGCATGAGAGGTTTTCACATGACGATTTTCCATGTTACATGCCTATTTTCCATGTTGTTCAGTACGGGATATATGTGTATTAATGTGGTATAGTTTTATTATTTCCTCATGCTCTGAATATAAATGATTTATGCCATGACATTATCAGCATGTAGATAGAGTAGTTATCTACCATGCTTGCATTATTGCCTTATTGAGCGTGTGGTTGCTCACCCCTTTATTTTTCCCCCTCTACAGAGAGCACACAGTAGCCTCGTGAAGGACTGAGGCGTTATATTTTAGTATCCGCTGCTCTCCATCGCCCAGAGGTATACACACAGGAATTTCTTTTGTATCTAAACATGTAAAGGCACAGTAATCATTTTAAATTGTAATATGGGGGATGTATATGTTAGCAAACATGTCATGTATAAGTATGTGACTTAACCTTAAATGTATGAAATTACTTTTGGTTAATTGGAAAGTGGATGGTAAATGATGATTATTACTGGCTTATAGCCCAACTATATTTGTGAAGATTGTTCACGATCGGGTAAGTTAACGAATGAAGCGAAAAATTTATAGTGATTTTTAAATGAAATGGATAAAAAGGATCGTGACAGAGATTGGTATTAGAGCAAAGTTAGCCCAATGTGAGTCAGTACTAATAAGTAGAAAAGTTACATCCCCATATTACAGTGCTTTTGTTTAGATATAACTGTGTATATCGAGATGGAATGAGACTAATAAATGATTATGAATACAAGAAGTTAGGCATTATGCCTGTTACACGCCGAGGTAGAGGGGTGGATGCACGCGCTAGAGGCCGTAGGGGTGGCTTGAGAGCTGTACGGAGCCACAGACTACCAGGCTCCACAGAACCCCACGAAGAGACCAAGGGATACCGAGGCACGCTTTGCTAGGATAGAGCAGAGTATCGAGAGCCTTGTTGTGATAGTCACACATGCATTGGGTACCGGTGATAGACGAGGTCCTGCAGCGTATCCTACTACTACTGGACATGCAACTACATAGGCAAAGAGGCCTCAGACGATGGGAACTGTCACACCACCCCCAATACAGGACACCCCCACAGTCGAGTGATAGTGACTTGGGTTATGATTGTGAACTGAGTAAGCTATGCCAGTTTTAGGAGTTGAAACCTCCAGTATTCAGAGGGGTGAAGGACCCGATCATTACTGAGAATTGGGTTTATGAGATGGAGAAATGGTATAGATTCTTCAGATGTACATCGGTTGAGAAAGTGGCCTTTGTCGTATTTATGCTGAAAGGCGAGGCAGAACACTAGTGGAGATCCACCAAATCTATTATGAGGGTCCGACACTCCGAGATCACATGGGAGATATTCTTAGAGGCCTTTAGGAGGCAATATATTTTGGTCACTGCACAGAGGAAATTGCGGATGGAGTTTATGAACTTGGTTCAGGGGAATCGTTCTGTGGATAAGTATGAGTCGAGGTTCATGTCTTTGGGGAGATACGACTCAGATACGATGAGCAGTGAGACTCGAAAGGTTTAAAAGTTCATGGATGGATTGAGATTAGCCATCCGGACGAAACTAGCTCCATTTGACATTCAAACTTACGAGGAGGCAATGCACAGGGCACAGTTGTGCGAGCAGGACTTTGAGTGGAATGCCTCTGAGCTTGGGAAGGTTAGTGGCCGAAAGGACAAAGATCGAAAGAGATTTGGAGTTGAGAGAGTGGTCAGAAGAGGAGGCCAAAGATTGTTTAAGAAGAGGCCAAAGATTGAGGAGGTGCAGGAGAGAGTTGCTAAACCTCCTGTGTACCCAGCTTTAGCTCCATCGAGGGGTATGATCATTGGCAAACAATGGCCTACTACTGAGCTGTGTAGGAGATTTGGCAGTTTTCATGGTACTAGGCCTTGTCTGACGACCCCTGTTACGTGTTATATATGTGGGAAGCTAGGGCATAACTCTAGGTATTGTCCTGAGATGATTGATATTGCCCCACATAAGGACAAAGAGCCAGAGAGAGCTCCAAGAGAGACAACTGCTCCGAGGAAGAGAGCTGCAACTGAGGAAAAAGGGAAACAGACGATAGGCAGAGGACGGGTACATGCACTAGACCAGGACACTGCATACACTTCTACGGATGTGATAAAAGGTACCATCCTAATTTTTGATTTAGAAGCATTTGTATTGTTTGATCCTGGTGCCACACATTCCTTTATATCGCCTTCCTTTGCACATAAATTGTTCAAACATGTAAAACCCACATTGTTAGATAGGATGTTGATGATTTCTACACCTATGAATGACAGTCAATTGACCGAGTATGTATATAGGAATTGTAAGTTGAAGATAGGAGGAAAGGAAATGGCAGCCGATTTAATTCTACTGAGTATGAGTGATTTTGATGTAATTCTAGGAATGGATTGGTTGGCTACAAATCATGTTGTTATAGATTGTCATGCTAAGACATTGATGTTTCTAGAGATAGATAATATTGTTGTAAGTTTTATTGAAAAGAAATGAAGAACATGATTATTGTAAATGAAAAAAGTATAATTTTAATCCATCATATTTGAGAGATGAATTTATTTATTAATTGTGAATGTTAATGTGATAACTTATGTTGCTAACGGTGGAAAGGATAATGTGAAGGGTTCATTGCATACGTGGTTGACATAGATAAGGCACACCCGGGATTGAGAGACATTCCAGTAATTGCAGAATTCCCTGATGTCTTTTCGGACGATTTACCAGGGCTACCACCTGATAGGGAAATGAATTTTTGTATAGAGTTAGTACCTGGTATGAGTCAATATCTAAACCGCCGTATAGAATAGCTCCGATTGAATTGGAAGAGCTAAAGAAGCAGTTGCAAGAGTTGCTGGAAAATGGGTTTATTAGATCGAGCATCTCACATTGGGGAGCTTCGATTCTGTTTGTAAGGAAAAAGGATGGAATCCTCCGACTGTGTATAGATTACCGGTTGTTGAATAAGGCTACCATTAAGAATAAGTACCCCCTTCCACACATTGATGATTTGTTGGATCAGCTTCGGGGAGCACAGGTCTTTTTTAAGATAGATCTATGATCTGGGTACCACCACTTGAGGATACGGAGTGGAGATGTACCCAAGATAACATTTCGTACCCGTTATGGCCACTATGAGTTTTTGGTTATGCCATTCAGTTTGACGAATGCCCCCGCAACATTTATGGCTTTGATGAATGATGTATTTAAGTCATACCTGGACCAGTTTATGATCATGTTTATTGATGCCATTTTGGTTTATTCCAAGTCTAGGGAAGATCATGAGGAACACTTAAGGATAGTTCTGCAGACCCTTCGAGAGAAGGAATTATATGCCAAACTCAGTAAGTGTAATTTTTGGTTAGAATAGATCTCATTTCTGGGCCATGTTGTATCGAAGGATGGGGTATCAGGAGATCCATCCAAGATTGAGGCAGTTCTACAGTGGGAACAACCCAAGATAGTTACTGAGATCGAAAGTTTTCTAGGGTTGGTAGGTTATTATCAGAGATTTGTTGAGGGTTTCTCCAGACTAGCTGCTCCGTTGACACGCCTCACATGGAAGGATGTGAAGTTTATGTGGGATGAGGCATGTGAGAGGAGTTTTCAGGAGCTTAAGCGTCGGTGGACCACTGCTCCAGTTCTCACCATTCCTACCAGCTTAGGAGGTTTCTCTGTGTATACGGATGCATCACACTAGGGACTGGGCTGTGTACTTATGTAGGATGGGAAGGTAGTTGCTTATGGATCCAGACATTTGAAGGACCACGAGAGGAGCTATCCAACTCATGATTTAGAATTGGCAGCCGTAGTGTTTGCATTGAAGACATGGCGCCACTATCTCTATGGTGAGAAATGCTCGGTATATACAGATCATGAGAGCCTTAAGCATCTGTTTTCGCAGAAAGAGTTAAATATGAGACAGAGAAGATGGCTCGAACTCCTAAAGATTATGATTGTGAGAGCGTGTACCACTCGGGTAAGGCAAATGTAGTTGCCGATGCCTTGAGCAGGAAAAACCTTGGGTTGGTGTCTTATATGATGGTTCAGGAACACGAGTTGTTGGATCAATTTGCGATCCTCAGTTTGGATGTAATCCCACTTGGTTCAGAGAGATTGGACATTATGGCTAGTTTACGATTAGAGCTAGAGTTGATTTATCGTGTTCAACAGGCTCAGCAGAGCGATCGACAGTGTATCGATTGGTTGAGTCAGATACAAACAGGTGTGTGTACTGATTTTGAGCTGAGTACAGATGGATTATTGAGGTTCAGGGGTAGAGTATGTGTTCTCGATGATCTTGAGATCAGGAGATTTATTTTATCAGAGGCTCACTCATCGAAGTACACGATACATCCGAGGAGTATTAAGATGTATCAAAGCCTTCAGAAGGTTTATTGGTGGTCTGGAATGAAAAGAGACATTGCTGAATATGTCGCTAGATGTCTCGTTTGTCAACAGGTAAATGTAGAGCATCGAAAGCCTACAGGGTTATTGCAGTCTCTACCGATACCGACATGGATGTGGAAACACGTCACCATGGATTTTATGATGGGTTTACCGAGGATCCATAGAGGTCATGATGCCATTTGGGTTATTGTGGATCGGTTGACGAAGTTAGCCCATTTCTTAGCTATGAGAGCTATCGATACTCTGAGTCAGTTAGCGAACTTGTATGTTTGAGAGATAGTTTGTTTACATGGTGTTCCAATGAGCATTGTTTCTGATCGGGATGCCCGCTTCACTTCCCATTTCATGGAACATTTTCAGGAAGTGATGGGGACCCAACTGAGTTTTAGCACCGCTTTTCATCCTCAAACTGATCGTTAGTCAAAGAGGACTATACAGACCCCGGAGGATATGTTGAGAGCGTGTGTGCTGGATTTTGGAGGCTCCTGGGATGATCACCTATCGTTAGCTGAGTTCGCCTATAATTATAGCTATCATGCGAGTATCAGGATGGCACCATATGAGGCACTCTATGGACGCAGATGTCGATCCCCTATTGGATGGGAAGAGATTGGTGACAGATAGAGTTTTGCTCTCGATTTAATACAGCAGGCCTCTGATGACATCTAGCTGATATGGGAGAGATTACGGGCGGCTCAGAGCCAACAAAAGAGTTAAACTGACAAGAGACAGAGACTACTAGAGTTTGATGTGGGTGAGTCTGTATTCTTGAGAGTTTCTCCCTCGAAAGGGATTATGAAGTTTGGTAAGAAGGGAAAGTTGAGCCCTTGATATATCGGACCCTTCGAGATTCTGGAGAGAGTGGGAGATAAGGCTTATAGGTTGCCATTGCCACCAGACCTAGCAGGTGTTCATAACGTCTTCCACGTCTCTATGCTTCGGAAGTACCACCCGGACCCGACACATGTGATAAGATATGAGCCACTGGAGCTCAATGAGAGTATGACATATGTTGAGAAGCCGATTTGGATATTGGATAGGAAAGAAAAGGTGTTGAGGTCGAAGACAATTCCCTGAGTGAAAGTTCTTTGGTAATATCACACTCCGGAGGAAGCTACATGGGAATTGGAGAGTATGATGCAAGAGAAGTACCCAGAGTTGTCCTCAAGTTAACTTGGTTCTAATTTGGAGGACCAAATTTCTTGGAGGGGAGGAATGTAAGACCCGTAAATTTCTATGTAATGTATATGATTATTGAATGTACGGACAAGTTACATTACATATGAATTACAAGAAATGGATGTTTGTAAGTTCTTAGTGTGAATAAATCACAAAATGGATATCGAATGGATTAAATGAGAGTTTAACTTGGAAAATTGCAGCAAAAATGCTGCAGGATGAAGGCCAGATCGATCCCATGTAAGGAGAGATTGTGTTGCCCCGGAAGCGCGAAAAACAGGGCAAATTTAAAACTTTTTTTCACATCCATTCACGATAAAGGGTGCATTCCTGTGCACTGTCATACTTTGTCATACATATCATACCTCAGGATCTCATCATCTCATAATTATATTTCATACAATAAACATTACTCAATCCAAGTTAATTAATCCTAGTACATCCCATACATCACTGTACATCAAATACATCAAGTGTCTGTAAATACACATTAGTCTGGGTACATGAAATGTAAATTATACCTCAAATACAATTATATAGCCTGAAGCTTAAGTTCTCCACTAGCCAATACTCCGTACATCGCAGGGAAGAACTCTCTTCACTTGAAGAAATCTGGGAGGGAGAAAAAACAGGGTGAGCTTCTAAATCACTCAGTAAGGGGGTAAGGGACTCGTTAATAAAACAATGATTTGCACAACACAATCATTTTATCTCGTAGTTGAAACTCAATTAAAACGTAGCATGAACTCATTAAAACATCATTCTCAACTCATTTCTCTGAAATCATGTAAAAATATGGGTGTACATAACTCAGTACAAATCACAGTCACAAGCATGTGGAAATCAGAATGCGATAATGACTTTTCTCATTAAAACGTGATAAAAATCACCTCAATAGAATGCACGTGGCACAACCACAAAACACAATTCATGTGTATAGAAAGGAGACTAGGCAATAAAACTCATATAAAACTTGTCATGGCACATCATAATAAATCTCCTCTGGGTGCGCATCTCAGGCATCCTCATAAGAGGGAACGTCGACATGGTCATGTACATGGTATATTGGACTTACGCGTTACCAGAACAAGGCACGACCTTACATGCTACCAGAGCAATGCCTCTCCTCATGCACACTATCACGTGGTTCCTGAGTCGGTTCCCAGATGACCCACTCTATCGGTTTTACATGCTACCAAAGCAAGGCCACCCAACGTTACCAGAACGGGGGTCATCTCACGTTACCAAAATGGAGGCATCTCTTGTTACCAAAACGGAGAAATATCGGACTTACATGCTACCAGAGCAAGGCCTGGACTTACATGCTGCCAGAGCAAGGCCTCCTAACGCTACCAAAGTGGAGGAATAATTGGTCTTACATGTTACCAGAATAAGGTCCAGACTTACATGCTACCAAAACAAGGCCCGATGTGTATTCAACATGACACGCCTAAGTCTCAATCATTAGCCCTTATCATATAAAACGTTTTGCCTTCACGTAGAACTCATAATGGTTTTCTCTCATAAATCTCATTTAAAACATTTGTGTACCCAACACAAAACATGTTAAAAACCAAGTCCCAACTGGCAAAACCACGCACACATTTCTCAACCTTAGTACGCCTTAACGTAGAGACCAAATCTCTTTTCTTGTTTTAATCACAAAATGATTGTAAAACATTTTCATGCTTAGTTTATAACTCATAAAAGTTGGGCCCCAACCGACTATAAAATCGTGTGCACTATTCATTCACAACTCATAAAAACATGCTTATTTGCTCAAATCACTTTTCATGCTACAATTAACACTAAAACATATACACAAACGAGTTTAAGCTTTCCCTTACCTCTTTGCACCTCGTATAGTGCAATCGTTCCCCCGTATCACGGACTAGTCTCGCATTCCTCTCTGGAACTCCCAAGCTGTCCAAACGATGTAAAAACATCAATAACCCAACTCAATCGCATTATTGAGCACACATTTACTCATATTCTGATTAACACCTCAAATAACTCAATTCTTACAACTCTATCACAATTCACATTCTCATCCACTACATCTCAGAATTCTACATTTCTCACACCATATTCTATTCTAAATTCACCTCATTGTCTCAATTTCAATTTATAGCCATAATTCTCAAACATTACTACAAATTGCCTAACGTTACCTTTACTCCAACAAAATCATAGTTTCATAAATCCTTAACCATTTCCTAGCTATTTAATCACAATGCCTACAACCATAATCACCAAAAATCACTTTAAAATCCAAGATCAAAGTTTAGAATTTACCCAAACTTGTGGAGTACTCAACTCTTGCCTCAATTCAATCCGTCTTTCAATTTCTAAGTATGTTATTCTCCTTTGGATGAGGAACAACTTTCCTTCTTGCTACAACCTTTGATTTGGATGGAAATGTGGACTTTAGAAGAGAGAAAAATCTAGGGCTCGGCTAAAATGGAGGTTTGGAAGAGAGAGAAAAGATGAAATGCAGGAAAACACTGGGGCCCTTTTATAGATGGAGGGTAGGAGATCAATTTGGTCCTTGATGAGATCGATCTGCATTTGAATTTGGGAACATTTTAGGGTAATTTTATACCTAGTAGATCGATCTGTCATGGGGTGAGATCGATCTCTTAATTGCTTTATGAGATCAATCTGCTCCAATTATGAGATCGATCTCTAGTTTACAGAATGCTTCACGAGATTGATCTGCTCCTTGAAGAGATCGATCTTCTCCTTACAGAATGCTTCATGAGATTGATTTCTTCCTCATGAGATCGATATCTTCATTACAGAATCATAAGGAGATCGATCCTCTTCCATTGGAGATCGATCTGGCCTTCACAGATTGTACTGCTGCTGCACCAATTTGCAAAAAACTCAATGTAAAACTTCTCAAAATCTACCCCATAGTCCATATTTCAATCCGTAGACATTCAAGACTTAAAAATCTTTTCTTCATATACTTCATCATGTTTAAAATTTACGTGTACATTAACATATCATAATTACATACACCAAGTTACAATTCTCATAAATGGGGTATACAAAATTCACAGTTCTCACAGAGACCGATCTCATGGCCTAAAAAATACAATGCCAAGCATTCTGCAAGAGGGAGATCGATTCCTCACTTAAGCAGATCGATCTCCATTTGTCTTGGGCTGGATAAGATCGATCTCATCCCTCTCTACTTTCCCCCTCTACAGAGCGTACATAGCAGCCCAGTGAGGATTGAGGCATTATGTTTTGGACACCCACTGCTTCCATCGTCGAAAAGGGATACACATAGGGATTCTTTTTGTATCTAAACATTCAAAGGTACAATAGTTATTTTGTATTGTAATGTGGGGGATATAAAAGTTAGAAACGTCTCATGTATAACTTAACTTCCAAATGAATGACACTTCTTTTGATTGATTGGAAAATGAATGATGAGTAATGATTATTATTGACTCACAGCCCAACTGTGTAGTGGTGAGTTTGTTCACGACCGAGTAAGGAAAGGAAAAATGCAAAAAATTTGTAGCGATTTTCGGTTAAAAAGGATAAAATAGGTCGTGACAATAATTATGTTGTAAGTTTTGAAAAATAAGAAATAAAGATTTATACCTTGCTTTAAGAAGTCTTATAAGTTATGTCGATGCAAAGGTTATCTTGCACATGTGGAAGATATCAAAAGGAAGTATCTGAAGCTTCAAGAGATTCCAAAAATATAAGATTTTTTGGATGCTTTTCCTAATGAATTACCTAGATTTCTACAAAATAGGAAGCTTGAGTTTACCATTGATTTGTTTTTGGAAACTCAACCCATATCAAGCCTCCTTATAGAATGGTGTTGGTGGAATTAAAAGAGTTGAAAAAGCAAGTCCAAATGTTATTAGACAAAACGTTTATACGCCTGGGCATTTGACCTTAGGGTATTTCAGTTCTATTTGTGAAGAAAAAGGATGGTAGCTTAAGATTGTATATTAACTATCGGTTGTTGAACAAGACTACTGCCAAGAATAAGTATAAACTCTCAAGGATTAATGACTTGTTTAGTCAGTTGCAAGGTGTCACAGTGTTCTCTAAGATTGATCTAAGGCTAGGGTCTCACCAATTAAACATATAGAGGAGGATATCCCCAAGACAACCTTCTGGACGTGATATGGCCACTTTGAGTTCCTACTGATGTCATTCAGTCTAATCATCATACTTGTCGCATTCATAAATTTAATGAACAAGGTGTCTAAGTAGTACATGGATAAGTTGGTGATAGTGTTTATTGCTAACATATTAGTTTATTCCAAGTCCCAAGGGAGCATGAGGATCATGTAAGGTTGTGTTACAAATGCTCCAAGATAAGAAGTTGTATGCTATGTTAGAGAAATATGCTTTCTAGTTGGAATAGATTGCATTTCTTCATCCGTCTAAGATTGAAACAGTTCTACAGAGAGAATGACCTAGGAATGTGATTGAGATTTAAAGTTTTTTGGGACCTATTGGGTACGACAGGCATTTTGTGGAAGAGTTCTATAAGTTAGTTGCTACATTGAAAAGGCTCACAAGGAAATATGTGAAATTTGAGTGGTCTGACATTTTTAAGTACAGTTTTTAAGAGCTTAAGCAGAAGTTGACATCGGTACCGATCTTAATCATTCCCAGCAGTTCAAGGGATTTTTTTTTTGTTTATAGTAATTCCTCATTGTAAGGGTTGGGTTTTGTGGTCATGCAACATGGGAAGGTAGTAGCTTATAGTTCTCTCCAACTTAAAGACCATGAGAAGAACTACCCAACTCGTGACTTAGAACTACTCGCAATGATTTTTGCATTGAAGATTTGGCGACATTATCTGTATGGTGAAAGGTTTCTGGTGTTCACTGATCACAAGAGTTTGAAGCATCTGTTTTTTCAAAGGAAAATTAATATGAGGTAGAGGAGATGGATGGAGCTTCTAAAAGATTACGATTATCAGATATTATACCACTTGGCTAAGGCTAATGTGGTAGTAGATGCACTGAGTAGGAAACACCAAAGATTAATTTCTTACATGATGATCAAGGAGCATGAGTTCCTTGAGTAGTTAGCAGGTTTGAAGTTGGATGAGGCTCCTTCTGATATTAATCTTAAGATGGCTAGTTTAAGGAATAAACTAGATTTGATGGAATAGATTAGGCAAGCTTAGACGAAGGCTTAGTTTTGTATAGAAACGGTTATAGGGATCCAATAGGATCAGAGGCCAAATGTTGATATTAGTAATGATGCACTTTTGAAGTTTCATGGCCGAATTTATATGCCTGATGATGAGGCCTTTAAGAAACTAATCTTGGATGAAGCCCGCACCTCCAGACACACTTTGCACCTAGAGAGTAACAAGATATACCATAACTTGTGTAAGGTGTATCAGTTGGTTAATATGAAGTGAGATATCATTGAGTATATGGCTAAATGTCTTGTGTGTCAATAGGTTAAGGTAGAGTACTAAAAACCAGTAGGATTACTTAAGCCTCTACCTACATCGACAAGAAAATATGAGCACATCACTATAGACTTTATGACTGGATTGCCAAGGACCTAGAAAAATCATGATGCGATTTGGGTCATAGTTGATAGATTGACTTAATCAGTACATTTTCTAGCCATTAAGGTTATATATTCTCTCAGTGCTTTAATTGATTTGTATGTTAGGGAGATTATTAGGTTACATCAAACTCTAGTAAGCATCATTTTGGATGGAGACTCTAGGTTTACTTCTTACTTTTGGAAATAGTTTCAAGAAGTTATGGGGTCTCGATTGAACTTCAGTATGGCCTTCTATCCCCAAACTAATGGTTAGTCAAAGAAGATCATTCAGACTCTGGAGGACATGTTATGGGCTTATGTTATAGATTTTAAGGGCTCTTAGGATGATCATCTACCGTTAGTCAAGTTTACATACAACAACAACTACCATCCAACATTGAGATAACCCTCTACAAAGCTATTTATAGAAGGAGATACAGGTCTCTATATGCTCGGAAGATATCGGTGATAGGAAGATGTTTACTTTCGAGATAGTTAAGCATGCTTAAAAAAAGGTCTGATTGATTTGTGAGAAACTTAAGATAACTTAAAGCTGGCAAAATAGTTATGCAGACACAAGGAGATGTGATTCAGAATTAATAGCGGGTGATTCAATATTTTTGAAGGTTTCGTTGTCCAAAGGAATTATGAGGTTTGTAAAGAAAGGGAAGTTAAGTCCACGATTCACTAGGCTATTTGAGATCTTGGATTGAGTGAGAGGTGTGGCCTATAGGTTAGCTTTACCCCCACAACTATTCGAGGTGCACAACATCTTCCATGTATCCATGCTTTGGAAGTACCACTAAGATCCGTCCCACGTGATTGAGTATGAACCATTAGAGATTAAGGAGGATCCCAGTTATGATGAACGACAAATCTAGATCTTGGATAAGAAAGAAAAGGTGTTGATGTCACGACTTATTTTTCCTAAAAACCCTACAAAGTTTTTGCTTTTTCATTTCCTTACCCGTCGTGAACAGTTTCACTACTAACAGTTGGGCTATGAGTCGATGTTAGTCCCTCCTGTGATGTTACTTACCTTAACATCTATTTTTCATATTTCATTTACATATAAATTTATTTTAACTAAATACATCCCCAATATTACATCCGTGTAGAATACTGTGCCTCTATATGTTTAGATACAAAATTATACGAATGTGTATACCTGGTCTTGATAGGAAGCAGCGGATAACCGAAATGCAAGACTACTGTCGCTCTCTTCTAGTGAATGTACCCTGTAGGGTGGAAAATGAAAGGGTGAGTGCAACTTGCTCAGTAAGGCAATAATGCAAGTAGGTAGATAACTACACTATCTACATGCTGGTAAAGGCATGACATGTAAATCATTTATTTCTCAAGCATGAGGCAATTAAAACTATGCCATGTATGAGTATATCATATATCGTAAAACATGAATCGGCATGTAAAACATGAAAAACATCTCATGTAAAACCTCTCATGCTCGGTACAGTAAAACTAATCAAAATAATCCCTGAGGGATTCAATACATCTTTAAAATCATTAATATCCTCATAAAAAACCCATCAATTTCTCATTTAATACCACATTTCATGAAAATCGTCACAAATCGGGGCTCGACCCCTCCCTCGGGTCTACCCTGGTCTAACAAGACTAATCAAATATATATCATGTGAGACATGCAGGTTAATGTATGGAAACAATCGAGGACTATGTCCCCGTGATCCCAGGCTACACGGATCCCGATGTACGGGATATCACAACTGTAATGGGAGGTGGGTCACCCTACCTGCCAGAATATCACATCACGTGAATACTATAGTCATGACTACATGGTACAATGTACTCTGTGTGACATACACGGTATAACGTACTCCATGAACCCAATATCATAGTCTGGGGATGCCTGCCATAAGTCTTATTCCACTCCAAACCATGTCGATAACCAACCCATGTGTCAATCTACATGTGCGAGTATATCTTCTCACTGTGACACACAATATACAGGAGGCTTCAGTACGGTCATATGCTTGTCATAAAATTCTTGTACGAGCGAAGCTCCAGCATGACTCCATCCATATTCATGATATCAGAAAAACCCTCGTGCGAGAGAAGCTCCAGCACAGTTTCATTAAAATCAATAAAATCTGTGTACGAGCAACGCTCCAGTACGACTTAAAATAATTATAAATCCAATTTAAATTCATGTACGAGAAGTGCTCTAGTACCTATGCATAAAACCAAGTAAAATCCACATACGATTTAGAACTCATAAAAACATGATAGGCTGCTCAATTTCACTAAAACAAATAAAAAACCACAACTGGGGCCTAACTCGTGTTCATGTAAAAACATGAAATAAACAACCAGCCTATCCATAATTTGCTTAAATTAAAGCAATATAATCATAAGAATATCAAAAACATGAAAATCATGCAATTTCATAGCCTTACTACGTTTTTTGAAATTTTCCTAACTAGGGGTAAAATCGTAATTTTCACATATACCTCGATTTTCATAAAAATTATTATTCTATTTCTAAATACCTTATGAAATTCTACGTACTGTAAATAACCCCAAAAATACACGCATGTATCTCTAAGCGCTTACAAAATTCCCTTACCTCGATTCTCTATACAGTCTGACTTTTCCAATGCAGAGAATTTCGCTCAGTTCGATTTGCTCCCAATTAAATCTTCGGAGCTGCATATAACCATTATCGAGTTTAATACAATACACTTATCCATATTTAACCTTTATTGAGCTTAAATTTAAAATGCTGGGCCCGTTTACTCTTATTGAGCTTGATTACACCTTAATGGGCCTTACTCCGATTTTACGCCCATTTCCACTTACTATTTACATCATCAAGGCCTATTGGGCTGATTGGGCCCTCAACGCTTATTGGGCCTCGTTCTAGGCTCTTTGGGTAGCTTATACAGTTATTTACGACAATTAATTTCCAATTCCAAACATTACGAAATTATACGAAAATTGAATCGCAACGTACGCGATTAATTCCTAACTCGTATAACTATCCAATTTATAGAAATCGAGCTTCACTTACCTGAGATTTTGTGATAGTACACAAATTGAGGTTGACTCGAGCTCTCATTTGTCGTCAATTATCGAGCTACATAATTACATATTTTCCCAGGGTCAATTTTCAGTCGGATATTAATCAAATTAAATATTTCAAAATTTAAATCAATCAATTTCGACTGCTTACCGACTTACCCATAACTCGATTGCATCACCAAATTTTTTTCCCAATTTTTCCCCTTTTTCTTTTTCTCTTTCTTTTGCTTCTTTTCTGGCTGAATTGGTTCGGTCCGGTTCAGCCCGATTCAGACCAGTTCGATTCAGTCGATTCGGCCTAGTTTAGGGCTTGGCCGATCGGTTCTTCACTGGCTTCCATCGCCAGCAGCTCTGCAGGATCATCCGGTGTACGGATCTGGCCTCGGTTTTGCCAAAGGTGGTTGAAAAGTGGCCGGTCCGACCTGTTCTCTCCTTGCTGTCGGTGCCGTTCTCTTTTCTCGTTATTGTCGGTGCTGGTTGCCATTCCAATGGCCGATTCAGCCACTAATCGGTCGGTATTTGCGTAGGCCTCCTTCGACTGGTGGTGGTCAGGCCTAGATCGACGCCGGTCATCGGATTTCTCTTTTCTCCTCTTGGTTCCCTCTCTTTCCCCTTTCTCAGCTGTCGTTCGCCAATTCCTTCGGCCTCTACCATCGCCAACGAGGCTCAGCTGTCCGATGGCTTCGGCCACCTTGCCTGGGTCCATCGCCGGTGGCTCCGTCGGTGAGGGAAAGGGGGCTCGGCTCTTTCATTTTGCTTCTGTTTCTACAAAATCGCGATTTCGCGATTCTGTAAAATTTATTTATTTATTTATATTATTATTTTATTATTATTTTATTCAATAAAATCTAAAATATCTTTAAAAATTTTATTTTATTCATTTAATCAATAAATAATTTTATCTAGCTTATTTCGTCTTTCCGGTATATTTTTCCAATATTTTTGGGATAATTTTTCGAAGTAAAAATTTTGATTAATTTCAAATAAATTCATATCTTGATCAATTGGACTCGAAATTTAATTATTTCTTCGTTATTGATCAAGATTTGTCAATTCCATATTTTTAATGAAATTTTCTTATTGAATTTATACCGAATTTTAGGTCTTTTGACCATTATATCATTCTACATGTTCGGGACCAATTTAGACCGACTTTCCTTCTTGGACCCACTATAATTTCTCATTTAAAATTCGTATCTCTGTTCGAACAATTCAAATCTCATAAATTTAATTTGAAATTCTTTAACTGTCCGTTTTCAAATTTTACGTACGTTCGACTACTTCATTCATATTTATATGATCAAAATCATCCGTCTTATGATTCCATTAACATATAACAATATCCATACAATGTGTGAATCATAAGGAAATAGGATAAAAATTGGGTCTTACAGTTGAGGTTGAAGACGATTCTGATGTTCAAAGTTCATTGACAACACCACTCCTCCGAGGAAGCTACTTAGGAGCTAGAGAGTTTGATGAAGGAGAAGTACCTACACTTGTTTTGAGTTACTCGAGAAATTTAGAGGACCAAATTTTTTAAGTTTGGGAGAATGTAAAATCTCGAATTTTCATTGTATGAACTTGATACAATATTGTATAAGTTGATTTTGCAATGTATGCATGTTATGAGATTGTTGGAAATGTTGAGAGTTATGAATTCTTTGTGAATCTATACTTTACAATGATTGTGGTTGAGATGATTTATGTTTATTGATTTTGAGTTTGTATGATGTATTAAGTTTAAGTTAAGTACTTGAATCTTATTAGATGTTGTGAATGTGTTATTGTTGGTTTAAATGTGTATATAACTGTATTAAGGAATGATTCTTAAGGTGTTTAAGTGTTGATAGAAGTTAGGGGTTGAAGGTTGGGTGCTTTTAAGGTTTGAACATCGAAAGAATGATATTTCAGGCCAAGGGATCGATCCCCTACCTTAAAAGGACAGATCCCTAATTGGTAGAAACTCAAATTGAATAGTAAAAGAGTAAGGAACCGATCCCCTGAAGTCAAAATACGTAAATTCTGCAGTAAAGAACAGAGAAATTGATCGCCTTATTCCAAAACACAATTTTAACGTATTTTTAAGGGAGGGGATCGATTCCCTCCATAAATGGATCGATCCTCTTGTGTTCTGAAACCTTGAAAATGGGTTTTAAAACACAGAAAAGCTTAGAAAAACAAAAGGAAGCTCGAGAAAGAAAAGGAAAAAGAGAAAAAAGAAAGGAACAGAGAAAGGAAAGGGAAAGAGGAAGGAGATTTTTCAAGAGCTCTACCCTACTTCACTCCTCCACCTCAATTTTACCAAAGCCCTAGTTCTAGAGTGGGATTTGAGTGAGAGAAAGGAAGAAACCAAAGATCAAAAGAGGATTTTTGGCTCAAAAGGGGAGAAGCAAGGTAAATGCTAAATGTTGGTTTTGAAATTGGCGGGTAAAGTGTATTTATGATTATTAAATGGTGTATTGATGGGTATTTATGGTTTGAAGGTAGTTATTAGTGTGGAAACTTAGAGAGACGAAACCTAGGGTTTCTATCTCTACAAAGTATGATTTTCTAAAATTATAATTGTCATGCCCTTCTCTCACACGTGACTTACCAAAATTACTACAAAATTTTCACATTTTACTTACTTTTCCTTCTGTCATCACTCTACACCAAATAGTTAGGCTGTGATTCGATATTAGTCACCCATTCACAACATATATAGAATTTAATATTCTTTTCAGTAATGTAAACTTTTATACATAAATACAAATATTTATGCATATACATCCCCGACTATACAATCGTTTACATAGTTGTGCTTATACAATGTTTAGTACAAAATATCAAGTGTATACCTCTCGTAAGATGGATATGCAGCGGATCAGGGAATATCAGTCCTTAGTTGTATCCACCTACTATGGATGCTCAGTAAAGAGGGAAATAATAAGGGGGTGAGCTCACAGCTCAGTAAGGAAATCAGGCAAGCAAGTAGATAACCGCACTATCTACAAAATATTATGCTCATGCCTTGAAATCATTTCCTTACCCTATCTGTATCTAAAGCATGCATCTTGCTCAAAGCCTTTATGCAATATATATATATAGATACAAAACATCAGTTATAAAACTGGAAATATGCTGGTTTAACAACCTCAGTATTTTATGCACAATATTGCATTTTTCATGTAATTTCACACCAATCATATTTTCTCATGCCATTCAATTAAATCAAATAATATGGCATTTCATCAAGTTTAAAACATGAAAATTTGGGCCTTACCCATCCCTCGGGTTACCCTTTTACCACACTTACAAATTCACATGTTCATATTATGAAAACCATGTGATAATTCAATCAAGAAATCTCAATGTACATAGCATGAAAAGAAAATAGAGATAGGTGACTACATGTTTCGAGTTTATGATCATAACTCATTTTCTGTGATCTCAGGCTACATAGTACTCAGTGTGCGGGGTCTCACAATTGCTGTAATAGAAGCTGGGTCAATTCTCTATCGTCAGCTCTCAATCTGAGGACCTGATCCCGGAGCACACCAGATCCTACTGGATCCTGCTCCTACTGCTAACCAGTCCTATCTAAGTACATCAAGTACTCACGGTACAGCGTACTCCATGTGACATACACAGTACATAGTACTCCATGAACCCTATCTCAAGGTGGGATGCTCGCCATGAGTCTTAGTCCTCATACCTTGGATTTACCTCATAGTCGAGATGCTCGCCATGAGTCTTAGTCCTCATACCATGGGTTATTTCAATAGCCCTCGACCATATCTCAAATTATTGTACGTGTGAGCGTATAATATCGGTACAACACACAGTCAACACATGCTCCCAACACAGCTGTTTCATGCTCTTTTCAAAATAGGTACGTGCGAGTAAACTTCCAACATGGCCATATCACAACATCACAACTCCAGTGCGAGCAATGCTCCCAGCACTATGTCATGTAAAAACACGAGTATGAGCAAAGCTGCCAATACTCTATAATATAATATATATGAAAACTGAGTACGAGCTAAGCTCCCAGTACTCTATCATGTAAAATTGAGTATGAGCATAGCTCCCAATACTCTATAATGCATCAATCACAAAATTGAGTACGAGTAATGCTCCAAGTACTCTAACATGCATAAACCACATTCAAATGTAGTACGAGAATACTCTCAAGTACTATGTGATGCATATCTCAAATATAGTGCGAGTATTCTCTAGCACTTATGGTTTTCACACAAAATTGGATAGATGGCTTTTCAAATCACAATTCACCCAAATAAATCAAATTCGTACTCAAGTGTGATGTTTTCGTATATATCATGAAAACATTAGCCATTATATCATGCAAATCATGAATTTTAGTCACAACATGCTTCTAAGGTATTTTTCACCCTATTTTTGGATAAAACACACTTATCCTCATTAGTCCCTATCATAGTAACATGCCTATTCACGGGAATTCATATAGAATATAATATCGAAATTCTATTCGAAGTAGTGTAGCTATCTCTAGCTACTCACGAAATTTCCTTTCCTCGGATCACGTCACGTGACCTCTCTTCCTCAGTTCTGCTCACTCTAGCAGTCCGATTAGCTTCCACAGTGATTTTCGAAGCCATTATACGTATTTACGTTAGTATACCGTAATATACTCGTTTTACTTGCATAATCTCAACTCAATACATCAACTCATCACTTTCTTACATTATGGTATTATGCCATATTTCCCATATAGCTATATTCATTCTTCCTTATTTCTAATTTATTCATTTCATAAAACTACTTTACAATCTTCTATACATGCATATTCCATCATTAAGTTTATGCCAACACCATTCCCTCATCATTTTCCCACTTTCATGCTAATAGCTAGGTCATGCTCATTTTTCATGATCCTTTCATTTCCAACAATTCATACATATACCAATTAACTCACTAATACACCTAGTTTAACATATATCAAAGTGGTGTACTGAATCTTACCTAGCTTGAACTTTTCTCCTTTTCACCAATTATGACAAAATCCTCTTTGCTCTTCCAAATCTTGATTCCAATCTCTTGTTTCCAAGTATATAGCTCTCCCTTTTACCAAGAACAACTTTGTTTAACTAAAACTCACTCAAAATTGATTGCAAACTGAAGTTTTCTAGTGTTGAAATGTAAGACCCTTAATTTTTGGTGTAATGTCTATAATTATAAGATGTACAAATATGTTGAATTATGTATGAAACATAAGAAATATATATTTTTGAAGTTCTAAGTGTAATTGGAATGTTGAAGTGATTGGATATGGGTTTTAATAAGGAAATCTGCAGAAAAATAAAGTTGGATTGAAGATTTGAAGGGAAACTATTAGATACAAAGTTATTCAAATCAAAGAGAATAACAACATAGCTTGGAGTCATCACCTCATTTATTGGATTGAAGGAGCAAGGAGCATTTTCATTTGGAGCAAGAAGGAAATCCAAATAGGTGAGTTTCTAATACACCAAGTCAAATATATGTTTGTTTAGTTGCTATTGTGAGTTGATTGGGTGGTGTATTAATGATTGAAACTACCTAGGATGTGATGGAACTAGTGTGACCTAGAAAATAGAATGAATCTAGTGTGAGAAAATGTGATTTGGATGAGTTGGTGATTGTTGAGTTAATGTATTTTGAAATGACAAAACAAGTTAATACAATAATGTTAAAATGGTATACAAACATGTTTAGAAGATATCAGGACCAGAACTTAGAGTTCTGCTGATGAGAGATCGATCTGGGGTATGAGAGATCGATCTCCTGGGTTTATATTTGATGAGAGATCGATCTCATGATGGAAGAGATCGATCTGGCAAGCCTTAAAACGGTGTAAAGGGTTTAAGGTAAAAAAAGATCGATCTGCAAGGGTTAAGAGATCGATCTGCTCTAAGTCAGAGAACTTAGGAGATCGATCTGGTAAGGAAGAGATCGATCTGCTCAAAGTCAGAGAGCTTAAGAGATCGATCTGGTGTATTGAGAGATCGATCTTGCCTCAAACAGAGAGGATAGGAGATCGATCTGCCTATTCGACAGATCGATCTGCCTCTGCCTATTTAAACTAACAGATCGATCTGGTAATGTATGAGATCGATCTCCCTGTGTATTTGTGCTTTGTCATTGCAGGATTTAAAACTAGGAGATCGATCTGGCCAAGATAGGAGATCGATCTGTCTGACCACCGGAGGTTCCCAACGGCTATTTTCTTCAAATCTCAACGGGAAAAACTGCATTAAATGCTCCAACTACCCAACCTTCAGTATATAACCAAGCATTGAAGACAAAGCAAAATGAGAGAGACTATCACTGAACATTCCAAACATTCTCAAGCTTTAATTCTTTCATTCCTTGTATCTCTATTGCTGATTAATTGAGATTTATTGTACAAGCTTAAGTACTACAAGCTTTGTTAGTCCTACCCACTGAAAAGCCTTATTCTGTATTCATCCTCACCTTAAAAGAAAAGAGGATTGTTCCTCAGTGAGTGTTATTGTAAAAGGGTGAATACATTTTCTGTATTGTTAAGGGTAGAGAGGTTATTCCTTAACCTGTAAAAGGAACTTTGTAAACTCTATTGAAAGAGAGAAAGAAACCACTTGACAAGAAGGTCAAGGAGAGAGGACGTAGGCAAGAGTTGGCCGAACCTCTATAAGTTGCTGTGTTTGTTTCTCTTTCCCTCTCTTTGCATTAAATTGTTATATTGCACTGTTTTATTCATTATCACTTGTGTTTAAATTGCGATTAATTTAAAATCGGTCATAATTGTTAGAAAACCGATTCACCCCCCCTCTCGGTAGAGCCAACAATTGGTATCAGAGCTAGGACTCTTTAATCACGTAGGAACAACTTCCTAAGAGTAAAAACGATCAAATGGCTCTTAACAATGTAACAACTAGTTTGATAGGAGATGGGCACTCCACGGTTAGACCTCCCATGTTCAATGGTGAACATTATTCATATTGGAGGACTAGGATGATGCTATTCATTCAAGCAAATGACTATGAAGTATGGAGAATTATAGTTAAGGGACCTCAAATCCCTACAAAGAAAATAGAGGGAAGAGATATTCCCAAAGAAGAAGATGAATGGGACTCTAATGACATTAAATGTGCACAACTAAATGCTAAAGCTATGCACACATTATTTTGTGCTTTAGGTCCTAATGAATATAATAGAGTATCCGGGTGTGATAATGCCAAGCAAATATGGGATAAATTGGCAATAACTCATGAGGGTACAACCCAAGTGAAGGAGATAAAAGTAGGTATGCTCACACATGATTATGAGCTCTTTAGGATGAAGGAAGAAGAATCCATTAGTGATATGTTCACTAGGTTTACCGATATAATTAATGGATTAAAATCTTTAGGAAAAATATATTCTAATATTGAAATGGTAAAGAAGATTTTAAATAGCTTACCTAAGTCATGGGAAGCTAAAGTGACAGCAATAGAGGAATCTAAGGATCCACACACATTATCCTTAGATGAATTAATAGGTTCCTTGCTAACTTATGAGATGAAGCTTAAAAGAAATGAAGAGCCACCCAAGAAAGTGGGTGTTGCTCTAAAATCCACTGCTGAAAAGGAAATTAAAAATGAGAGTGGCAGTGAGGAGGATATTGAGATGGCAATGTTTGCCAAAAGATTTAATAAATTCATGAGGATGAGAACTAGCAATAGCAATAGGAGAAACAATAGGAGAGAACAAGAGGAATTAGGTAGAAAAGACTCTATTGTGTGTTATGAGTGTAAAAAACCTGGACACATAAAATTTAACTGCCCTCTCCTCAAAAGATCTAATGATAGGTTTCATAAAAAGAAGGCAATGGTCGCAACATGGAGTGACAGTGACTGCTCCGATGATGAATCAAATGAGGACATTGCCAACCTATGCTTCATGGCTATTGATGATGATGAGGTAACTTCTAATATCAATGAATACTCTTTTGATGAACTGCAAGATGCATTTGATGATTTAGCATTAGAGTATGAATCTATGAGCATGAAGTATAAAAAGTTAATATCAAAACTAAAAAGGGAAAATGAGATAATGTTAAAAGATAAATTGGAATGTGAGGAGAAACTAGAGATTGCAAATCTAGAAATTGGTGATCTTAAGGAGAAAAATAGCAATTTACATAACTCCTTTAATAGATTTCACATGGGGCAACAAAAGCTAGATAGCATGTTAGAAACCCAAAGGGCATTTTTCGACAAAAATGGCTTAGGGTATAATGCACAAAGTAGGGAGACCCATCTTAAGAGTTTTATGGCTAGGAAGAGCATGAATAAACCTGAAATTACTTGGTCATATTGTAATAAGAAGGGACATAAGTCACATTATTGCACTAAAAAGATGAGGAATCTTAAAGGAAAAATTGTAAAAAGGATATGGATTCCAAAAGAGGTAATTCATTCCAAGGACTGCAATGCATTAGCAAAATGGATCCCAATGGGATCAAGAATTTCATTTACTAACCTCCAAGGACCCAAGAGAATTTGGGTACCTAAGACTTGAGTGGGTTTATTTTTTTTTGTTGTAGGTGATTGAGCATAGCCACAAAGCTAAAACAAAAGAAGCTTGGTACTTAGATAGTGGATGCTCAAGGCACATGACGGGTGATAAAAGCTATTTCAATTCCTTCAAATCGAAAATTGGTGGAGAAGTCACTTTTGGGGACAACTCCAAAGGCCAAGTGGAAGGAAGTGGCTCAATAGGTAATAATCATTTCTCTCTAGAAAAAGTATTACTTGTTAGGGGTCTAAAGCATAACTTGCTAAGCATTAGTCAACTTTGTGACAAAGGTTACAAAGTAATTTTTGATTGCATGAAATGTAATGTTATAGATCCTAAGTCAAATAAAATTCTTCTTCTAGGTCATAGGCAAGGTAACATATATATAGTCTACCTTAATGAACTCAAAAACGAAAACTTATGCTTAATGGTAGATAACAAAAAGGAATCTTGGCTATGGCATAGAAGACTAGGTCATGCTAGCATGCATGTGCTATCCAAATTAGCTAGAAAGGATCTAGTCATAGGCTTACCCAAACTATCCTTTAATCATGAAGAAATATGTGAAGCTTGTGTTAAAGGAAAACACAAGAGAACAACCTTTAAGCCTAAGAATAGTGTATCCACCACTAGGCCTCTTCAATTACTGCATTTAGACTTATTTGGACCAACTAGAACCACTAGCCTAGGTGGGAAACACTATGGTTTTGTAATAGTTGATGATTACACTAGGTACACTTGGGTGTTCTTTTTGAGAGTAAAAAATGAAGCCTTAGAGAAATTCATAACTTACTCAAAGGTGACTCAAAATGAAAAAGGATATACAATAACAAGCATTAGAAGTGATCATGGCAAAGAATTTGAAAATATAGGATTTGATGAGTATTGCAATGATCAAGGAATAAGTCATAACTTTTCAGCCCCTAGGACACCACAACAAAATGGTGTAGTTGAGAGAAGAAATAGGACTTTGGAAGAGATGGCTAGGACCATGTTATGTGAAAATAACTTGCCAAAGTACTTTTGGGCTGAAGCTATAAACACATCATGTTATATAATCAATAGAGCTATGATAAGACCCATGCTAAAGAAAACTCCTTATGAGCTCTACAAAGGAAAGAAGCCTAATATTAGTTACTTCCATCCTTTTGGCTGCAAATGCTTTGTTCTAAATAATGGAAAAGATAATTTAGGAAAATTTGATGCCAAAAGTGATCAGGGAATATTTCTAGGATATTCATTGAATTCAAAGGCTTATAGAGTTTATAACAAAAGAACATTAATGGTTGAAGAATCTATTCATGTTATATTTGATGAATCAAATAATATATCTAAAGATTCAACCAACAATGATGAAAATATTGAGATATTTGATGAAGGCTTAGAAGATGACTTTCTAGAAAAGCTTGATTTGAATAAAGAAGATGAAGAAGAAATAGAAGTTTTAGAAAGAGAACCTAGAGCACCAAGAGAGTTAGGATATGTAAAAGATTGTGAAATAGTAGGAGATCCAACTCTTGGAGTTAGAACTAGGTCATCCTTAAGGAATATGTGCCAATATATAGCCTTTGTATCTCAAATAGAGCCTAGGAATGTCAATGAAGCCTTAGAGGATAATAATTGGTTCCTAGCAATGCAAGAAGAGTTAAATCAATTTGAGAGAAGCAAAGTATGGAAACTAGTTCCAAGGCCTAATGATCACTCAATAATTGGAACTAAATGGATATTCAAGAACAAAATGGATGAAAATAGTGTGATCATAAGGAATAAGGCTAGGCTAGTTGCTCAAGGCTATAGACAAGAGGAAGGCATAGACTATGATGAAACATATGCACCGGTAGCTAGATTAGAGGCAATAAGAATGTTACTTGCCTTTGCATGTTATAAAGATTTCAAGTTATATCAAATGGATGTAAAGAGTGCATTCTTAAATGGTTTCATTAATGAAGAAGTCTATGTAGAGCAACCTCCCGGATTTGAAAATCATGAATTTCCTGAACATGTTTTCAAATTATCTAAGGCACTTTATGGGTTAAAACAAGCTCCTAGAGCTTGGTATGAAAGGTTGTCAAAGCTCTTAATAGAAAAAGGATTCTCAAGAGGAAAGGTAGACACCACATTATTCATCAAAAATAAAAATAAGGACTTACTAGTTGTACAAGTATATGTAGATGATATTATTTTTGGTTCAACTAATGAGTCTTTATGTCAAGAGTTTGCTAAGATCATGCAAGGGGAATTTGAGATGAGCATGATGGGAGAACTCACATTCTTCTTGGGACTTCAAGTGAAGCAAACAAAGGATGGAACTTTCATCAATCAAGCAAAGTACACCAAGGACTTGCTCAAGCGATTTGGAATGGAGAGTTGCAAACCTCAAGCCACTCCAATGGGCACCAACATCAAGCTTGACAAAGATGAAGGTGGTAAGTGTGTAGACACTAAACTCTATAGGTCTATGATTGGATCATTGCTTTACTTAACTGCAAGTAGACCAGATATATTGTTTAGTGTATGCCTTTGTGCTAGATTTCAATCCTCTCCTAGGGAATCACATCTATTGGCAACTAAGAGAATTTTTAGATACCTCAAAGATACTCCCTCACTAGGACTTTGGTATCCCAAAGACTCCACTTTTGCCCTTCATGCATTTTCAGATGCTGATTTTGGAGGCTGCAAAATAGATAGGAAAAGTACTTCAGGTACTTGCCAATTCTTAGGAAATAGGTTAATTTCTTGGTTCTCCAAGAAGCAAAACAGTGTAGCTCAGTCCACAACTGAAGCTGAGTATATAGCAGCTGGTAGTTGTAGTGCTCAAGTGTTGTGGATTAAACAACAAATGAGAGATTATGGTATTGACATGAAACAAGTGTCTATTAAATGTGATAATACCAGTGCCATTAATCTGTCTAAGAATCCTATTCAACACTCCAGAACCAAGCACATAGAAATTAGACATCACTTCCTTAGAGATCATGTACAAAAAGGGGATATAATCTTAGAGTATATTGATACTACACATCAAATAGCTGATATATTCACCAAACCCCTTGATAGAGATAGGTTCTGTATCCTTAGAGGTGAATTAGGACTCATGAGTATGCCTTAGGACTTTCATGTTGTAAAAATCTTGATTTCAAGTTGTTTTTTAAATGATTTCTTGCAAAGATTTTCTGGCAAAAAGGATGAGAGATCGATCCCCTTGAGATATAGATCGATATCTATCCCTTAAACAAGCCTAAATTATCAAGGTTAAGCTAAGCAGATCGATCTTCTAACCATAAGATCGATCTCCTTACGTCTCTGTCTAAAGGCAGATCGATCTGTCCCCACGACAGATCGATCTCATCAAGCTTCCGCATTCTACAGATCGATCTGTGCATGTAACAGATCGATCTCCTTAAGCCTCTGTTTGCGACCAGATCGATCTGTCCCTACGACAGATCGATCTCTCTTCGCTTCTGGGAGTACCAGATCGATCTGTCGCCTCGACAGATCGATCTCCTATGCCTTGGAGTATAAATACCCGCGAAAAATCCCCAAATCTCCCAAAACCTAAAATTCAAATTCTCAAATTCCCTCGCACCATCACCTTCGAATCCTTCTCAGATCGATCTTCGTACGGTCATTCCTGCATCCCAGTGTCGTATTCTGGTATTTTAACCCACATCTCTTACAAATTTCTCAAAAATTTTCTCTGATTTGTGTTGTTATTCATTCTAGGGCAACCCGAGGTACTGTTTCATTGCTTTTCTCTCTGTTGAATTTGTTTAGGCGAATTTAGAACCTAGAATCATGCCTAGGAAGTCAGTAGCAAACAAACCCCCTAGAACCACAGGAGAGGCAGGTTCCTCATCCCAACCCACTCCTTCCGCTTCCATCGCTTCTTTCAATAGGTGTTTTAAAACACCTGCAAAAAGGAAGCGATACGAAGAGTCCTTCTCAACCATGCCAATCAAGCATTGGCGCACCATTGATTTTTCCTTCCTCAATCGCATTGATTTTCCATACGTGTCAAAATTTGAGGAATTTGGTTGGATGTCCTTTTTGAAAATAAACACTCCCGTACCTCAAAATCTCGTTCGTGCATTCTTTTCCAATGCCGAACTCAATTACGATCCCATTGATTCCTGTCAAATCCTTGGTTTCACAACGTTTGTCATGGGACGCTCAATTGCCGTAACCCCTGAAATTTTAGCCCAAGCCTTCGACATACGTGACGAAGGTTTGACAAACGAAGATGAAGAGGTTCCCTTAGAGTTTGATATTCCCGGGGAAAAGGCAAGTGAACTTCCGATGCATCCCCGACTACTCCATCTCATCATCTCGTGGAACCTTCGTCCGTTTGGTACTCGACACTCAACTATTCGGAGGCTAGATAGGTTTTGGATTCATCATATCCATACCACCAGTCAAAAACCCAATCTAGTTCACTTCATCTTCCAAGACTGGTTAAAAATAGTCCGAGGCCAAGCGACAATGATAGTGTTTCCTCAACCGTTGGCATACTTTCTTCAACGCCTCAAGATAGACAGCAGTTGCGAAACCGGAGAACTGCCCTCTCCCAAGAGCGTCCTCAACATCGGGACCCTCCATCACATGGGATACTACAAAGATATCCGAGGCCATTGGACAAAAAAGAGAGAATAGCAACCTGCTGAGGCTATGGAGGAGGACCCCACTGCTGAGCCAGTGCATCCACCTGCAGTACCAGCTCCTGAACCGTCATCTTCAACAGCTGCGCCAACTGCACAAACCTCGTCTCCTGCTGACTTGGAGCTGATCGTGAAGATGATAAGCAACCTCAATCAGAGGATCGATGAAGGACATATCACTCAGCAGCGTATGTTTGCCGAATTGACTCAACGAGTGGATAGGATTCAAGACACTCAAAAGGCGATGTTCGATAGATTTCAAGAAACTCAAGAGGCCATGTTCGATGAACTTCAAGTGACGCGCACGCATGTTGAGGAGCTTTTGGATCGTGATCCTCCCTCACATTAGGCTTTAGGTGTATGGTTTAGTTTAGTTATATCATTTCGCACTGTCTTTGTACTGAATTTGCTTGAATGCAATATAAATTGATTGTTTATGAAAATGTGGCATTTTGTGAGTCAATATTGATTTTGAACTGCCATGGTTTTAACAATGTTGCATTTTGTGAGTTAATGACTATGTGTGATTGATATGACAAAAAGGGGGAGAAGAAACATAAGAAACATCATAAGAAACAACATGATAAGAAACATGCATGTTGTTGACATGATAAGAAACATGCATGTTGTTGTGATTTATGTTAAATGTTTAAAAGGATGATAGGATGATTTAATTGAGGGGGAGTTAAGATGATTTAATTGAGGGGGAGTTAAGATTTAACTAAGGATGAGTTAAATCTTTAACAAAGTCAAAAGCTCACAAAAAGGGGGAATTTTGCAAATTCACTAAACATGTTTATTGGATGAGTTTTGTCATATCAAAAAGGGGGAGATTGTTGAGTTAATGTATTTTGAAATGACAAAACAAGTTAATACAATAATGTTAAAATGGTATACAAACATGTTTAGAAGATATCAGGACCAGAACTTAGAGTTCTGCTGATGAGAGATCGATCTGGGGTATGAGAGATCGATCTCCTGGGTTTATATTTGATGAGAGATCGATCTCATGATGGAAGAGATCGATCTGGCAAGCCTTAAAACGGTGTAAAGGGTTTAAGGTAAAAAAAGATCGATCTGCAAGGGTTAAGAGATCGATCTGCTCTAAGTCAGAGAACTTAGGAGATCGATCTGGTAAGGAAGAGATCGATCTGCTCAAAGTCAGAGAGCTTAAGAGATCGATCTGGTGTATTGAGAGATCGATCTTGCCTCAAACAGAGAGGATAGGAGATCGATCTGCCTATTCGACAGATCGATCTGCCTCTGCCTATTTAAACTAACAGATCGATCTGGTAATGTATGAGATCGATCTCCCTGTGTATTTGTGCTTTGTCATTGCAGGATTTAAAACTAGGAGATCGATCTGGCCAAGATAGGAGATCGATCTGTCTGACCACTGGAGGTTCCCAACGGCTATTTTCTTCAAATCTCAACGGGAAAAACTGCATTAAATGCTCCAACTACCCAACCTTCAGTATATAACCAAGCATTGAAGACAAAGCAAAATGAGAGAGACTATCACTGAACATTCCAAACATTCTCAAGCTTTAATTCTTTCATTCCTTGTATCTCTATTGCTGATTAATTGAGATTTATTGTACAAGCTTAAGTACTACAAGCTTTGTTAGTCCTACCCACTGAAAAGCCTTATTCTGTATTCATTCTCACCTTAAAAGAAAAGAGGATTGTTCCTCAGTGAGTGTTATTGTAAAAGGGTGAATACATTTTCTGTATTGTTAAGGGTAGAGAGGTTATTCCTTAACCTGTAAAAGGAACTTTGTAAACTCTATTGAAAGAGAGAAAGAAACCACTTGACAAGAAGGTCAAGGAGAGAGGACGTAGGCAAGAGTTGGCCGAACCTCTATAAGTTGCTTGTTTGTTTCTCTTTCCCTCTCTTTGCATTAAATTGTTATATTGCACTGTTTTATTCATTATCACTTGTGTTTAAATTGCGATTAATTTAAAATCGGTCATAATTGTTAGAAAACCGATTCACCCCCCTCTCGGTAGAGCCAACAGTGATTTATGGGATTATGCTAAGTTGTTACTGAAGTAATGGGAATGATTTGAGATGGTTAAATGAAGCCACATTTTGAGGATAGTCAATTTATGAAAATGAGTATATAAGGTGTTTGACAAAGTGCCATAGTGAAGTAAATGATGAAATATGAACACTATGAGCTTAATATCGATTTAATATTGATTTAGTATGAATTAATAGGCCTAAAAGAATCAATCGAGTTGAGATATGAGTAGAACAATAAAACTAGGCCTTATAAGTGTTAATGGAGGCTATAGGTTGAATCGACTATAGCAAACACTAGAGTTGTGTTGTATTGGACTAAATCGGTGCGATATACGATTTTGTGCAGTTTCGGAGAGTTCGTTGGAGACGAATCGAACCGCGAATCGAACCGCACAAGTAAGCAGCTCTAAGGAAGTGGAATCAAGTGACGCGATTCCAGGTAAGGAAATTTTGTAAGTATATCGAGGTAGCTTCTCATATATTGTGGCTATATAGGGCTTTGGAAAAATGCATGAGTATCTAAAAAGTATTTGATGGTGTATGGAAATAACTACAACTGTGTATGTGTGTGGTTTGATTTGAGTGATTCTTATAAAAAGGGATTAGTAAGGCTAATAATTGTATAAATCACATGTTTGAATGTTTTCATATAACATAATGCTTTGTTTTGAGCAAATTAGTGGATAGGTTGGCTAGTGTTTGAATGATTTTGTGAACTAGAACATGTGAGGTGCTAAACCCGGTTTTGAGATTGTTTTGGTTGAATGTGAGCCGCCTAACGTGTTTACGTGAGTTAAATCATGCTAGAGCATCGCTCGCACTGGATTTCAGTATTTTCACATGTATAAAACGTGTTGGAGCTTAACTCGCACCTTAATTTGATTGTGATGATGTTTTATAAACTGTATTAGAGCTTTGCTTGTACTTAGATTTTGAGTGGTTTTCTTATGCATATAACCGTATTGGAGCTATGCTCGTACGTGGTTTTCTCATGAATTTATGCATAAATGTCGTACTAGAGCATTGCTCATACGAGGAGATTTATCTATGATGCATGTATCGTGCTAGAGCTTAGCTCGCACAAGTTTTCACATAGTGGTATGTATGGGCCGTGGAGATAATAAGACCCTTAAGCCCGACAGGGTGGGGAGACTTTGTTTGGTGGTGAGGCTCTCTTACGGTAGGATCCTTAAGCCTACATCCTTAAGCCCTAGAGGGGTGAGGAGGCTCTGTTGGTAGGGAGGCTCTGTTGGATACGAGTAGTTCCACGTGCACTTGAGACTACATCGGTTACATGTGGTATGGGGTAGATAAGACCTATGGCTGGCACCCCCAACCATGATATAGGTCCACGGAGTACGTTGTACCATGTACATCACATGGAGTATGCTATACTGCATGGTTGAGATACTGATGAGAAAGTTCAGTGGAGAACTAACCCACCCTCGTTCCAGCATGATGCCCCGCACACCGAGATCCGTGCGATCTGGGATGATTTATGACATAGTTGGCCAACATAGCCCTTGAGATATAGTGACCAGTCTCAGCTTATATTACATAGTACCACATGGTTTTTATACATGAGTGTGATTGTGATTGTATAGGGTTGACCCGAGGGAGGGGTCGAGCCTTGTGGGATTTTGATTGAGAAACGATAATGATATTTGTGATAGAGAAATGATTGTGATGGGATTTTAACATGGTTTGAGAAATAGATGAATTTAAAAAGGATGTTTCTTAAATGAATTTCCCTTTTGTGATGAGTTTTAATAAGACTGAGCATGAGATGGTTTTACACGTTGATATTTCCATGTTTTATGCCTATTTACATGATTTTCAATACATGATATATGTATATATGTCACGCCCCGAAAATGCGGAAAATAGGGCTAATTTAAAACTTTTTACTCGTTAATTCACAAATAAAGAGTGCATTCCTGTGCAGTGTCATACATTATCATAATTATCATGCCTCAGGATCTTATCATGATATAATAAATATTGTATTATACCCATTACTCGATTACAAGTTAATTAATCCTAATACATCCCATATAATGTCATACATCAAGTGTCTGTAATTACAATAATAGTCTGGGTACATGAAAAGATAAAAGGTACCTCAAAGCACAATATATATATATGGCCTGGAGCTTGAATCCTCCACTAGCCACTACTCCGTACGTCGCAGGGAAGTCCTTATTCACTTGAAGAACTCTGGGGGGAAAAGAAAACAGGGTGAGCTTCTAAATCGCTCAGTAAGGGGGGTAGGGGACTCATTTCATAAACCAAAATGCACATCACAAAGCATTTATTTGTATGTGAAACTCATTTGAAAACCATAGCATGAAAACACTCAAAACGACACTCTCATGTGTCAAGTCATGTGAAAACATGAAGTAAAAAAAGCTCACTCTAGAGCAAAACAAAGCATGTGAAAATACGCGTTAAACGCTTTCTCAAATAACGTGGCATAGCCACTGGTTTAAAATCACACGTGGCATAGCCACAATACACACGTGGCAAAGCCACTGAATTATTTTCTCACGTGGCATAGCCACAAAACACACGTGGCAAAGCCACTGATTTAATTTCTCGCGTGGCATAGCCACAGAATAGGGTTTCTCAACGTGGCACTGCCACCAATGGGGTTTCTCAACGTGGCACAGCCACCAATGGGGTATAACGTGGCACAGCCACCAATGGGGTATACGTGGCACAGCCACCAAGGGGGTATCTCAACGTGGCACAGCCACCAATGGGGTATACGTGGCACAGCCACCAAGGGGGTATCTCAACGTGGCACAGCCACCAATGGGGTATACGTGGCACAGCCACCAAGGGGGTATCTCAACGTGGCACAGCCACAAATGGGTTTTTCTCAACGTGGCACAGCCACCAATGGGGTTTCTCAACGTGGCACAGCCACCAATGGGGTTTCTCAACGTGGCACTGCCACAGAATAGGTCATTCTCACGTTACCAGAACGGAGAAGAAATTGGGCTTACATGCTACCAGAGCAATGCCCGGTGTGTACTCACAACTACACACCTAAGTCTTATCACATAAGACGGGTTTGCCTTCACGTAGAACTCGTAATGGTTTTCTCTCATAAAACTCATTTGAAATCGTTTTGTACTTAACACAAAATGTAGTAAAATCGAGTTCCAACCGGCAAAGTACACGCACACATTTCTCAAATCACAATATTGCCTTAACGTAGAGCCCAGTTATAAACTCATAAAACATTGGGCTCCAACCGGCTATAAAATCGTGTGCAGTTTAAATCTTAACACAAAACACTCAACATGCTTGTTTATAAATCATAAATCATGCTATAACAGTTTACAAATCACATACACAAATGGTTTAGATTTCCCTTACCTCTTTGCACCTCGTATAGTGCAATCGTTCCCCCGTATCACGGACTAGCCTCGCATTCCACTCTGGAACTCCCGAGCTGTCCAAACGATGTTAAAACATCAATACTCCACATCACACAAGCCTCAATTCTCAAAATCGAGCATAATTGCTCATAACACCTCAATTCTCTCGATTTTCGTAACTCAACCCTAAACTACAACATCATTTTCAATATCTCGGCGTTCTATATCTCTAAAACCAATTATCTAGGCTAATTCTCCACATTGTCCAATTTCCATTTATAACTCACAATTTCCTAAATTCACCAAAACTCTCAATATACATATCACTCCTACCACATTGAAATTTAATCACTCCCTAGTCATCTTTCAACCATTTCAACACCCATTCAACCACCAATAACATCGAAATCAACTCACATATCTAGATCAAGATTTAGAAATTACCCAAAGCTTGTGAGACGCACAACTCTCGCCTCGATCCGATTCGTCCTTCGATTTCCAAGTATGTTGTTCTCCCTTTGATGAGGAACAACTTTCCTTCTTACCACAATAGCTGATTCGGTCGGAAATGGGGGATTTGGAGGAGTGAGAAACTAGGTTTTCGGAAAAATGGAGGTTTGAAAGAGAGAGAAAGTGAGATTTCAGGAGAAGACACGGGTTCCTTATATAGACTGGAGGTAGGAGATCGATCTGCCTCTTGATGAGATCGATCTGTGTTTGAATTTTGGGGGCGATCTGGGCAATTTTATGCCTAGGAGATCGATCTGTCGAGGGGTGAGATCGATCTCTTTATGGCTTTATGAGATCGATCTGTGCCTTGAGGAGATCGATCTTCTTCCAAACAGAAGCATTTGGAGATCGATCTCTTCCTCATGAGATCGATCTGCCTTCAAACAGATTCATTTGGAGATCGATCTCTTCCTCATGAGATCGATCCCTTCTCAAACAGATTCATAAGGAGATCGATCTCTTCCATTGGAGATCGATCTGCTTCTCAAATTTCCTCCTTCCTCGTCAGTTTTAACTCACCAGATCGATCTCTCCTTCTCCCAGATCGATCTGTCCTCATGCTTCATGCTCATTTTACACACTTAACACATAAGTCTCCAATTATAATTCCCACAATTTACTTAGTCCCATTAATTACACTTCAAATTATTATACATCAATAAATATGTCTGAAATTCTCAGATCTCACATCCTCCCTACCTTAAAAAGAATTTGGTCCTCCAAATTCAACTCAACTGGTCAAAATAGATGGGGGTATTTCTCCTTCATGAGACTCTCTAGTTCCCACGTTGCCTCTTCCCTTGAGTGATGCTTCCACAAGACTTTCACTAATGGGATGCTCTTGGTTCTCAGTACCTTCTCTTTTCTATCGAGAATCCGGACGGGTTCCTCAATGTAGCTCATGTCCTCCTGTATGTCCATCTCTTCATACTCTATGACATGAGAAGGGTCCGGGTGGTACTTCCTCAACATAGATACATGAAAAACGTTGTGTATTCCGGACATCTGTGGGGGTAATGCTAATCTGTAAGCTACCTCACCCACTTTCTCAAGAATCTCAAATGGTCCTATGTATCGAGGACTCAATTTCCCTTTCTTCCCAAATCGCATGATACCCTTGCTCGGTGATACTCTCAGAAATACTGCATCACCAACATCAAACTCGAGTGGCCGTCTACGCACATCCGCGTAGCTTTTCTGTCTACTCTGTGCAGCCCGTAATCTCTCACATATGAGTTTCACACTCTGTACGGCTTGCTCAACAAGCTCGGGAGCATTTATCTTTCTGTCACCGACTTCTTCCCAAGCTACAGGGGATCTACACCTCCTACCATATAGAGCCTCAAAAGGTGCCATTCCAATACTCGCATGATAGCTGTTATTGTACGCAAACTCTGCTAGGGGCAGGTGATCATCCCATGATCCCTTAAAATCCATCGTACACGCCCTCAACATATCCTCCAGGGTCTGAATAGTCCTCTCTGACTGACCATCTGTCTGAGGATGATAGGCGGTACTAAAACTCAATCGAGATCCCATGGACTCCTGAAACTGGGTCCAGAATCTGGAAGTAAATCGGGAATCTCTATCAGAAGTAATACTCACTGGAGCCCCATGTAATCTAGCTATCTCGCTGACATATAGCTCAGCTAAGGCATCCACAGTATCTGTGCTCTTGATGGCAAGGAAGTGGGCACTCTTGGTCAATCTATCCACAATGACCCATATCGCGTCACGACCTCTTCGGGTCCTCGGTAAGCCCATAATAAAGTCCATAGTGACATGCTCCCATTTCCATGTAGGTACAGGTAAGGGCTGTAGTAGTCCTCCGGGCTTCCGATGCTCAGCTTTCACTTGCTGGCATACTAAACACCTGGCCACATACTCTGCCACATCTCGCTTCATACCACTCCACCAATACACCTTTCTCAAGTCTCGGTACATCTTAGTACTCCCTGGGTGCATGGTGTATCGCGAGCAGTGGGATTCTCTCAGTATCTGTCTCTTTAGGGTATCATCGTCCGGTACACAAATCCGTCCTCTGAACCTCAATAATCCATCCTCACTGATGGTGAGATCCGACTGCGAACTCTGCTCAGCTTGGCTAACCATGTCTATCAATCTCTGATCACTGCGCTGCCCAGTTCTAATCTGATCCATGATCCTGGGCTCTATCCGCAGGCTAGCCAAAAATCCAGTCTCTACCTCTTTAACTCTGATCCGAAGTTCGGCGAACTGCTCTAACAAATCCCATTCCCTGATCATCATAGCAGATACCATACTTTTCCTGCTCAGGGCATCAGCAACCACATTCGCCTTACCCGGATGATAAAGAATCTCGCAGTCATAATCCTTAAGGAGTTCCATCCATCTCCTTTGTCTCATGTTTAACTCTTTCTGATCAAAGAGATATCTCAAACTCTTGTGATCAGTGAAGATCTGGAATCTTTCCCCATATAAGTAGTGTCGCCAGATCTTCAAAGCAAATACCACAGCGGCTAACTCCAAATCATGCGTGGGGTAATTCCGCTCATGGTCTTTCAGTTGTCGCGATCCATATGCGACCACTCTTCCGTGCTGCATAAGCACACACCCCAATCCTTGGTGAGATGCATCACTATACACCGAGAATCCTCCTGATCCCTCGGGAATAGTTAACACAGGTGCCGCTGTCAATCTCCTCTTTAACTCTTGAAAACTGAGCTCACATTGATCAGTCCATATGAACGGAGTCTCCTTACGTGTGAGCTTAGTCAAAGGAGCGGCAATCCTCGAGAATCCTTCCACAAATCTCCTGTAATACCCTGCCAAACCAAGGAAGCTTCGTATCTCAGTCACTGTCCTCGGTCTTTCCCAATTAAGCACAGCTGCTATTTTACTCGGATCCACTGATACTCCTTCCTCTGAGACTACATGCCCAAGGAAAGCTATCCGGTTCAGCCAAAACTCACACTTACTAAGCTTTCCGTATAATTGCTTATCTCGGAGTATCTGAAGTACTAACCACAAATGCTGTGCATGTTCCTCATACGATCGAGAGTACACCAGGATATCATCGATAAAGACTATCACAAACTTATCCAGATAGTCTCTGAACACCTCGTTCATCAATCTCATAAATGCTGCAGGGGCGTTCGTCAATCCAAAGGACATCACCAAAAATTCGTAATGGCCATACCTTGTCCTGAAGGCCGTCTTTGGAATATCTTCTTCCTTGATCCTCAATTGGTGATAGCCCGATCTCAAATCAATCTTAGAAAAGACTGATGCCCCTTTTAGCTGATCAAGTAGATCATCAATCCTGGGTAGTGGGTATTTATTCTTCACCGTGGCTCTATTCAATAGCCGGTAGTCCACACATAATCTGAGGCTACCATCCTTCTTCTTAACAAACAGCACTGGCGCTCCCCACGGCGAAACACTGGGTCTAATAAACCCTTGATCCAATAACTCCTGTAGTTGTCTCTTCAATTCCTCAAGTTCCACTAATACCATTCTGTAGGGAGGTTTAGAGATCGGCTGAGTATCTGGTACCAAATCAATGGTAAACTCCAGCTCTCTCTCTGGTGGTAAACCTGGCAATTCATCTGGGAAAACATCCAGAAATTCGCAAACCACAGGTATATCCTCAATCCTCGGGTGTTCCCGCTCATCATCTGAGATGAGTGTCTCATAACCTTCACATAAATAATCACATTTAATATTCTCCAAAATAATATTAAGATTCTCAAATTACTCACTAGAAATCCACATAATTATTTCCTCAACATCTCAATTGTACACTGTAAGGTTCAGGTAGGGAGAAAGTTACAATCTTAGTGTAGCAGTCTAAACTCACTCGATTGGTCGCCAACCAATCCATTCCCAGAATTACATCAAACCCATGTATACTCAACATGATTAGATCTGCTAACATCACTCTATCTCCCACCTTTATTTCACATCCTCTACAGATTAACTCAGTTCTCTGGGATTCACGCATAGGGGTATTTACATGTAGTATATATTCTAGAGGTTCAAACTTCAAGTTTAATCTACATGCAAAATGCTTAGAAATGAACGAATGCGTGGATCCTGAATCAATCAACACATGAGCCTCATAATTACAGACAGAGAGTGTACCTCTTATAGTCTCTGTCGAAGTGTCTGCGGTCTCCTTATCCAGGGCAAACACACGTCCCTGTGCCACAGGTTTCTTCCCTTTCTCTGCCGCAGTGGCCCGTCTCCGGGGATCCACTCTCTGAGGCTGTTGTCTAGTGGGCTCCGGAGCATGTGGTATCTGAGGTTGGGGACAGTCCTTCACTCTGTGACCCATGTCACCACATCTGAAACATCCATGGATCGACCCAGTACAACTTCCCTCATGCGATCGGCCACAGTCTCTACAAATCCTCATCTCCGGCCTGACATATCGTGGGGTCTCCTTGATAATAGGATAGGCTCTGGGTCTCTCCAATCTGTCCTTCTGCACCTCAATCCTTCCTCTTCTGAAGGAACCTCTCCGAGCCTCTGACTGGAAAAGTGCTGGCCTCTTGCCCTTATCTCTATTCACCGCTCTGAGCTCATTCTGGGATTGTACCATCTCAATCCCTCTTTCGACCTCTTGTGCTCGTCTCAGAGCATCTCCAAACTCAGTAATACATAGCCCCATCAGTCTATCTCTAATGACGGGCTTCAACCCATACACAAACTTCTCTGTGCGGAGCTCTTCACTCTTGAAGGTTTCTGGGTCATATCTCAGTAGTGCGGTGAACTGGCTCTCATAGTCATCCACCGACATGTCACCCTGTACCAAACTCAAAAACTCGGCCTGTTTCCTTCTCTGGGCGGCTCGTGGTACATATTGGGTTCTAAAAGCTGTCTGAAACTCTTCCCAACCAATCACATCCTGGTGGGACATCAAGATACCCTAGGTAGTACCCCACCAATCTCGAGCTCTCCCCTTCAGCATATAGGCACTCATACTGACTCTCTCAGCATCGGTGCACCCCAGTAAATCAAATATAACTCTCAACTCCGTCAACCACTCCTCAGCCTCTGTAGGATCCTTCTTTCCCTTAAATGCGGGTGGATTCATCTTCAGAAATTCCTTTAGTCGGACCTTACTTCTGTCCTCAGGCTGAGTGACGGGAGGCACTGGGGGTATGGGAGGTCCTGGTGGTGGTGTAGGGGTAGTATCCGAGGCATTAACTCCGAAGTGTTGCGCGAATAGCGCTGCCATCTGCTCAAAACCTTGCCTCACATCGGTCTCAATCCGATTGAATCGAGAGTTAGGACTCTCTGGTTGTGGGACAGGTGGTGGAGGGGACTCTGCCTGCCTCCTCGAACGACCTCGTCGTTTACTCATTCTCAATCTCAACTCGTCTCCTGCGCGTACATATCACAATCGATTGAAATCTCAATCCTCAATTTCAGTTCATGACCAGACTATTACAGACACTTGGGATGTATTCTATTTCACTTAACCGACACTGACAGTACTAGACACCCTAAGCTCTGATACCAAGAAAACTCTGTCACGCCCCGAAAATGCGAAAAATAGGGCTAATTTAAAACTTTTTACTCGTTAATTCACAAATAAAGAGTGCATTCCTGTGCAGTGTCATACATCATCATAATTATCATGCCTCAGGATCTCATCATGATATAATAAATATTGTATTATACCCATTACTCGATTACAAGTTAATTAATCCTAATACATCCCATATAATGTCATACATCAAGTGTCTGTAATTACAATAATAGTCTGGGTACATGAAAAGATAAAAGGTACCTCAAAGCACAATATATATATATGGCCTGGAGCTTGAATCCTCCACTAGCCACTACTCCGTACGTCGCAGGGAAGTCCTTATTCACTTGAAGAACTCTGGGGGGAAAAGAAAACAGGGTGAGCTTCTAAATCGCTCAGTAAGGGGGGTAGGGGACTCATTTCATAAACCAAAATGCACATCACAAAGCATTTATTTGTATGTGAAACTCATTTGAAAACCATAGCATGAAAACACTCAAAACGACACTCTCATGTGTCAAGTCATGTGAAAACATGAAGTAAAAAAAAGCTCACTCTAGAGCAAAACAAAGCATGTGAAAATACGCGTTAAACGCTTTCTCAAATAACGTGGCATAGCCACTGGTTTAAAATCACACGTGGCATAGCCACAATACACACGTGGCAAAGCCACTGAATTATTTTCTCACGTGGCATAGCCACAAAACACACGTGGCAAAGCCACTGATTTAATTTCTCGCGTGGCATAGCCACAGAATAGGGTTTCTCAACGTGGCACTGCCACCAATGGGGTTTCTCAACGTGGCACAGCCACCAATGGGGTATAACGTGGCACAGCCACCAATGGGGTATACGTGGCACAGCCACCAAGGGGGTATCTCAACGTGGCACAGCCACCAATGGGGTATACGTGGCACAGCCACCAAGGGGGTATCTCAACGTGGCACAGCCACCAATGGGGTATACGTGGCACAGCCACCAAGGGGGTATCTCAACGTGGCACAGCCACCAATGGGGTATACGTGGCACAGCCACCAAGGGGGTATCTCAACGTGGCACAGCCACAAATGGGTTTTTCTCAACGTGGCACAGCCACCAATGGGGTTTCTCAACGTGGCACAGCCACCAATGGGGTTTCTCAACGTGGCACTGCCACAGAATAGGTCATTCTCACGTTACCAGAACGGAGAAGAAATCGGGCTTACATGCTACCAGAGCAATGCCCGGTGTGTACTCACAACTACACACCTAAGTCTTATCACATAAGACGGGTTTGCCTTCACGTAGAACTCGTAATGGTTTTCTCTCATAAAACTCATTTGAAATCGTTTTGTACTCAACACAAAACGTAGTAAAATCGAGTTCCAACCGGCAAAGTACACGCACACATTTCTCAAATCACAATATTGCCTTAACGTAGAGCCCAGTTATAAACTCATAAAACATTGGGCTCCAACCGGCTATAAAATCGTGTGCAGTTTAAATCTCAACACAAAACACTCAACATGCTTGTTTATAAATCATAAATCATGCTATAACAGTTTACAAATCACATACACAAATGGTTTAGATTTCCCTTACCTCTTTGCACCTCGTATAGTGCAATCGTTCCCCCGTATCATGGACTAGCCTCGCATTCCACTCTGGAACTCCCGAGCTGTCCAAACGATGTTAAAACATCAATACTCCACATCACACAAGCCTCAATTCTCAAAATCGAGCATAATTGCTCATAACACCTCAATTCTCTCGATTTTCGTAACTCAACCCTAAACTACAACATCATTTTCAATATCTCGGCGTTCTATATCTCTAAAACCAATTATCTAGGCTAATTCTCCACATTGTCCAATTTCCATTTATAACTCACAATTTCCTAAATTCACCAAAACTCTCAATATACATATCACTCCTACCACATTGAAATTTAATCACTCCCTAGTCATCTTTCAACCATTTCAACACCCATTCAACCACCAATAACATCGAAATCAACTCACATATCTAGATCAAGATTTAGAAATTACCCAAAGCTTGTGAGACGCACAACTCTCGCCTCGATCCAATTCGTCCTTCGATTTCCAAGTATGTTGTTCTCCCTTTGATGAGGAACAACTTTCCTTCTTACCACAATAGCTGATTCGGTCGGAAATGGGGGATTTGGAGGAGTGAGAAACTAGGTTTTTGAAAAAATGGAGGTTTGAAAGAGAGAGAAAGTGAGATTTCAGGAGAAGACACGGGTTCCTTATATAGACTGGAGGTAGGAGATCGATCTGCCTCTTGATGAGATCGATCTGTGTTTGAATTTTGGGGGCGATCTGGGCAATTTTATGCCTAGGAGATCGATCTGTCGAGGGGTGAGATCGATCTCTTTATGGCTTTATGAGATCGATCTGTGCCTTGAGGAGATCGATCTTCTTCCAAACAGAAGCATTTGGAGATCGATCTCTTCCTCATGAGATCGATCTGCCTTCAAACAGATTCATTTGGAGATCGATCTCTTCCTCATGAGATCGATCCCTTCTCAAACAGATTCATAAGGAGATCGATCTCTTCCATTGGAGATCGATCTGCTTCTCAAATTTCCTCCTTCCTCGTCAGTTTTAACTCACCAGATCGATCTCTCCTTCTCCCAGATCGATCTGTCCTCATGCTTCATGCTCATTTTACACACTTAACACATAAGTCTCCAATTATAATTCCCACAATTTACTTAGTCCCATTAATTACACTTCAAATTATTATACATCAATAAATATGTCTGAAATTCTCAGATCTCACAATATACATGTGGCATAGTCTTATTTCCTCATGGTCCGATTATAAACGATTTATGCATAACATTATCAGCATGTAGATAGAGTAATTATCTACCATGCTTGCATTATTGCCTTACTGAGCTGTGGTTGCTCATCCCTCTCTACTTTTCCTTCTCTACAAAGCGTACATAGCAGTCCAGTGAGGACTGAGGCATTGTATTTTAGACATCCATTGCCAAAAGGTATATACACATGAATTCTTTTTGTATCTAAGCATGTAAAGGCACAGTAGTCATTTTGTATTGTAATGTGGGGTATGTAAATGTTAGAAAACGTGTCATGTATAAGTGTATAACTTAACTTTCAAATGAATGACACTTCTTTTGATTAATTTGAGAATGAATGATGAGTGATGATTATTATTGACTCACAATCCAACTGTGTAGTGGTGAGTTTGTTCACGACCGGGTAAGGAAAGGAAAATGCGAAAAATTTATAGTGATTTTCGGTTAAAAAGGATGAAAAGGGTCGTGACATGAAAGGTTACGTTTAGCTTTTGTTGTTGAATGGAATAGTGTTTCTCGTGAAACAGAGGTTGCAGAGGTCCAGTATTTATAGAATTGTCTCTATGAGATCGATCTGCTAACCACATGAGATCGATCTGCCCTGCATTTTTCACCTCGAAACTGACCTTTTAGGCCTAATGAGATCGATCTGTCCATAAGCTTGAGATCGATCTGCATAACTCATAACCTTAAGGAGATCGATTTGGCCTTGCAATGAGATCGATCTGTATTGCCAAGGAGATCGATCTACTCCTCTCCAGAAGTAGTTATGCTGCACTTTTCCATCCCAAATCACTATTACATTGATATTTAATTTACTTAACCATCCATCTTACATTTCATACACATTTACAACTTCAAAACATCCATTTCTTATGATTTATATGATCTGTAACTTGTCTATACATCACAAAATCATAAAGATTACATGTCAAATTATGGGTCTTACAATAATATAAATATATGTTGAGATTGATGGTATAATGTATTGATTTACTTAGATTGATTCTTGAAATAAAACCTATAGAATGATGAGTTAGGGTTTGAAGTTGATAAATTAGGGTTTCTTATTTATAAGTATTGATAGTATTAATCTTAGTGAGTTTGATGAATGACATAATTTTAAGGATAAATGTAAGATATTTATAATATAAATTATGATAAGGAAGATTAAAAAGTCTATAATAGTACATAAGTTAATATTTCTAAGTTGAGACTTAAAGGGGAATTAAAAGGAAATGTTAAGTTAAGAAGGTGTTTTGAGTTATGAAAGTTTAAGTAAGCTAAAGAGTAGGAAACTAATTTGTATGGTATGGCTTTTGCAGCAAAGAGGTATATTGAGAAGAGTTGGACAATATATATGCATTGCCTAACTTAAGCTTGGTGTCAAAGAGCCAAGTGCTGCGATCACCTCGAAGTGAGGGATTGCATGTAGAATTATGGCCTCTATGTGTTTTAATGCATGCATACAAGTTTACTATGTTTTGAGTATGTTTATGACATGGGAATCCATAAAAAGTCATATTTTTCACTGGAGGATCGATCCCATGAGGCATGGGATCAATTTCTCATTTAAGATTCCTAGAAACACTACATTTGGGTGATGAAGGATCGATCCCCTTCTCCTATTTTGAGTTTAGAAGTACCCTCTCATGCAAATTGAGCCATTTTGGTTCGAAGTCAATAAACTCATAATTTGATAAGCTTATGATTTTATGATTTAAGTACGAAGATCCCACAAGATGCATTAGAGGACTTCATTTTACAAAATTGCATGACAAAACTTGTTTTATGCATTCAAAACAAACTAATGCATTAAACTGGTTTCTCTAAAAATGTATTTGGCATTCACTATGTTTAAGCTGTGAAAGCAGATTATTCAATGGGATAACCATCCCACTTACTTATGTACTATGTTTTGAAAGTTACGATTATGTTTCTTATGTTATGAAATCATACCAACTATTATTTATGCACCCTTTTGAGAGATGGTAAGGCCGTCATTAGTAAGTGCTTATAAGATGTGTAACTTCCACCTTTTATGTGGCATTTATGCCTTTATGTTTATGTTTATGTATGGTTGTATGACCTGAGCAAGTCAACAACATTTTCAGTACTCACTGGTCTAGTGAGGTTGAAGAAACCTTAACCATGGCTATAGGTTAACCCTTCTTTTTAAGGGATTTATATCTATTGCACAAGATTACTAACTGGATAAACCGCCTAGTCTCTACTTATAATTTTAAGTTTATATAAGCATATGTTTCTAAAATTATGTTTTGTAAGAATGCATCACAAGCATGATTTATTTACATGCCTATACTTTTGTAAGAATACTTATGCTAAATTATGCTTTATGAAAATAAGTATGTTTTGAACTAATATGTTTGAAAACAAGCTACCTTATTATGTTTTAAATGAAGTATGCAAGTATGTTTTACGTCCCCCTTTGCATGTACTATTGCTGAGCGTTAAGCTCACCCCCTTTCCCTTCTTCCTCAGATTATCTGCGCTAGATACGATAGTGCGAATGCTTTTGGAGTAGGCTAAGAGAGCGCCATCCTCCTGCCCACTTTCATTTCTTTTGAAGGCATGTACATAGGTTATATATCTTAGTTTATATGTCAGACAAGTCCTTGCACAACTCATGTAATTTTTTTGGAATGTAACGATAGGTTATATAGGTATCAAATGTAGTCTTAGGGCTATATTAGATATTGATTATGACCTGTAAGTGACGTGTGATGAAATGAATCAAGCAAAGCATAATTATATTCTTTTGTCGACGATCAGTAGATGAAACCTTTTATGGTTGAATGATATTGGTATATGGTATATATGGAATTTCACATCACATACTATAAATGACACCACGACTAGGAGAATTATTAACTGAGTTGATTTATATGATCAACTGAAACTATTAGATGCTACATTAATCGTTGACGAACATCAATAAAAAAAAAAAAGAAAAATTTAATCTAATTTTTTATTGAAATGAGATGTAACAATATATTACACGAAATTTTTTAAAAAAACTTGTAAAATATATTAAAAAAGATGTTAACAATTCAAACTTGAATAGAAGATGGTACAAAATGTAAGACCCAATTTTTATCGAAATTCTTTATGATTCATGTGATGTAAACATAGTTTTATGTAAATTGAATCATAAAAAGAGATTTACGTGAATGAAAAATGTAAATGGGATGAACAAAAATTTCTGAATGCATTTAAAGATCAAATGAAGGATTGAAATAGTCACAGATTAAACGAATGGGATTCGGACTGGAGATAAGGATTTAAAACATGAAATGAGAAAGGGTTCGTGAAGGGAAGTTGCGTTGATTTGGTCCCGATCACGTTAAAGGGTAAAACGGTCAAAAGATTAAAATTCGGTATAAATTGGATAAGAAAATTTTCATTAAAAATATGGAATTGAGAAATCTTGATCAATAACGACGAAAATATTGAATTCCTAGTCCAATTGATCAAGATATGAATTTATTGGAATTAATCGAAATTTTCAACTCGAAAATTATCCCGAAAATATTGGAAAAATATACCGAAAATACAAAATAAGACAAATAAATTTATTTATGGATTAAATGAATAAAATATAAATTTTTAATGATATTTTAGGATTTTTTTATAATATTTTAATGAATAAAATAATAATAAAATAAATTATAAATAAATAAATAAATAAAAAGAAATCGCGAAACGCGATTTCTGCAGAAAGAAACGAAATCGAAGGCACGAACCGAGGAGATCCTCTGCACCGGCGAGCACCAGCGACCAGGAACCCCAGGTGAGGGCTGGCGAAGGGCGACGAACATCGTGGGAACCATCGGCAGTCGTGACGCGCGTCGACGTCGCCTGAAAGAGGAGATCGACGGAAGGGAGGCCGAAAGAGAGAAGAAGGAATCGACGACCATCAGCATCGTTTTGATCCAACCTGAGGCCCGACGAAGAACACCCAGGCCATGGCACGCCGAACAGCACCGAAAACGGTCCGAGAACCGGTCAGAGACACCATGAACGGCGAAGTGAGGCCTGAACCTGTAGGGACTGGTTCAGTGCAGTGCAGGTGTCACGACCCAATTCTCCTCTTTAGCCGAAAATCACTAAAAATTTTTCCCAAATTTCTTTCCTTACCCTTTCGTGAACTAACTTACCACCACACTGTTGGGCTGTGAGTCAATAATAAACATCACATCTCATTCATTCTCAGTTAAATAAAGCGATGTCATACATTTGAAAGTTACTTATTAACTTATACAAAACATGTTTTACTGACATCTACACCCCCCATAATTACACTTCAATTGACTACTGTGCTTTTACATTGTTTAGATACAAAAAGAAATCACTGTGTATATACCTCTCGTCGATGGAAGCAGCGGATGTCCAAAAACACAATGCCTCAGTCCTCACTGGGCTACTATGCACGCTCTGTAGGAGGGGGAAAATAGAGAGGGATGAGCAACCACACGCTCAGTAAGGCAATAATGCAAGCATGGTAGATAACTACTCTATCTACATGCTGATAGTGTTATGCATAAATCGTTCATAGTAGGAGCATGAGGAAGTAAAACTATGCCGTGTGAGTATACATATATATCATGTATTAAAATCATGTACATTGGCATATAAAACATGGTAAAAACATCATGTATAAATCATCTCATGCTCAATCTCATTTAAATTCATAAAAAGGACAATTCATTAGGAAACCTCCTTTTTAAACCCACATCATAAAACTCTTTCTCAAACACATACAATCCCATCAAATCAATTCACAATCACAACCACATTTTCATTTCACAATTCACACATGTGTATAAAAACCAGGTCACTATATCAAAAGTGCCTATGTGGACCAACTACATCATAATCATCCCAGACCACACACATCCAGGTGTGCGGGGTATCGTGCTGGCACGAAGATGGATTATCCCTCGCCAACTTTCTCATCACATAACCATCACGCGATACATCGTACTCCATGTGATATACACGGTACAACGTACTCCGCAGACTCATATCGTAATTGGGGGTGCCATTCCTAGGTCTTACCTATCCCATACCAAGAGTTTTCCATATCCGTGAAGGAGAGCCTCCCTGCCCCTCCAAGGCTTAAGGATGTTTGCTTAAGGATCCTTCTGTAAGAGAGCCTCCCCACCGAACAGAGCCTCCCCGCCTAACAGAGCCTCCTCGCCTATTTGGGCTTAAGGATGTTAGCTTAAGGATGTAGGGCTTAAGGATCTTACCGTAAGAGAGCCTCCCCACCGAACAGAGCCTCCCCGCCTAACAGAACCTCCCCGCCTCCTCGGGCTTAAGGATGTTAGCTTAAGGATGTAGGGCTTAAGGATCTTACCAACTTTCACAACCTTATACGTATCTCCATGTGCAAACTTGTGCGAGCAAAGCTCTAGCACGACTCATGCATCCTATCATAAAGAGACCACGTACGAGCATAGCTCTAGTACGGTTATACTCATAAGACAAACCACTCAAAAGCCACGTACGAGCAGAAGCTCCACTACGGTTTATAAATATCGTCATAGTTTCCAAATCAAGGTGCGAGCTAAGCTCCAGCACGTTTCATACAAATGAAAACATCAATACCCGGTGCAAGCTAGGCTCCAGCACGGTTTAATTCACATAAACATGATAGGCGACTCATAAGCTTTCATAACTAATCTCAAAACATATTTGGCACTTCCCATGTGCTATCACAAACATCAAACCATAATAGCCAACCTATCTATCAATTTATTTAAAACCAAACACATGTTTTGTGAAAGCATTCAAAACACTTGATTTATGCAATTATTACCCTTACTATCCCTTTTTATACATCCATGTAAACCAAATCATCCAATATTCACAACTATTTTCACATACCAAACAACCAATTTCTGAAACGTTCATGCATTTCATAAACACCCTATAATCCCATAAATTACGAGCAGCTACCTCTATATACTTACAAAAATCCCTTACCTGGAATCGCGACGCTTGATTCCGTTTCCTTAGCGCTGCTCACTCGTGTGGTTCGATTTGTCTTCACGAACTCTTCGAAACTGCACACAATCATATTTCACATTATATTCGATCCATATAATGCAACCCTTGTGCTTGCTATAGTCAATTCAATTTATTGCCTCTATTAACGGTTATGAGGCCTCGTTTCATTACTTTACCCATAACTCGAGTCTATGGATCTTCTTAGGCCTATTAACTCATTCCAAATTGATATATAATCGACATTAAGCTCATAGTGTTCATATTTCATGAATTCCCTCACTATGGCATTTATCAAGCATATACATACTCATTTTCACAATTCTTCCAAACTCACAATGTAATTCCATTTAACCATCCAAAATCATACACATTATCTCAATAACAACTTTAGCATGCCCATAAATCATAAACTCATTCATCCCATATCTTCTCACATTATACCCATTCTAGGTTTTCTAGGTCACACCAATTCCACCACATCCCTAGATAATTTATCCATGAATACACATCCAACCCAACTCCAAAATCACTTAAATAAACAATGTACTTGGATTGGAGTATTAGAAACTTACCAAATCTGATTTCTCTTCTTGCTCCAAATGTCAATGCCCTTAGCTCCTTCAATACCAACAATGGGATTTTGGATTCCAACTATATTGTTCTCTTTCTCAAGATGAACAACTTAGTGTCTAATGGCCTCCCTTAAATTCTTGCTGGAAATGGCTGATTTTAGAGAGAGAAAGTTAGGTTTTTAGGTTAGAAATGGAAGATTAGTGTTTTTCTCGAAATTTTTAGATTTTTAGCCCTCATTTTATAGAAATAGCTTGAGGAGATCAATCTGGTCCAAGAGGAGATTGATCTGGTCCCCTTAAATCTCTCATTTTCATGGCATTTTAAGCATGAGATCGATCTGTCGAAGCATGAGATCGATTTACTCCCAAACAGAGAGCTAAGGAGATCGATCTGTATGCTTGAGGATGGATCTTTTCATTACAAAATGCTTAGGAGATCAATCCGGCCCCATTGGAGATCGATCTGCTCTATTCCATTGCCCAAATAAGAGCATTTTGGCTCTTCCAGATCGATCTCTCATCCTATGAGATCGATCTGGCCTCCATACTTTCCAGATTTTTTACAGTTTTCTTGTTGCAACTCATACTAACACATCCTTAATCTGCTGCCATGACCATTTTCTCATCCATCCACCTTTATAACTTGAAAATGGCATCCATTCATACCTTATGCACATTGAAACTTATGTGCATTCATTGTATGTCCAAAGGTATACTGTATAAAACCAATGGAAGCATTTATATTCATGCAACTTCCTTCTATTTACCGCACTACTCATTTTGAGTTTCAATCACATTCATCACTTACAAGAACTCATTTCTTCATATTCAGACTCCATAAAACTTGTATGTACGTTACAAATCATATTACACATACGTACATTGAATCCATGGACTTACATCAATCATACTTTACATTACAAGTCCATTCGCATTCATCACACATTACAACTATACATATACGGGGTCTCACAGCAGGTATGCTGAACCGAACCGGACCGGTTTAGCCAAAAAGAAAAGAAAAAGAAAAGGGGAAAAAGAAAAAGAGAAAAAATTGGAGAAAATCTCAGTGATGCAGTTGAGTTACGAGTAAGCCGGTAAGCGGTCGAAATTGACTGATTTAAATTTTAAAATATTTAATTTGATTAATATTTAACTGAAAATTTACCTGAAAAAATATGTAATTGTGTAGCTCGACAATTGACGTCAACGGGAGCTCGAGTCAACCTTGATTTGCATACTATCATGGATTCTCAAGTAAGTAACCCTTATTTACTACAATTTGCATAGTTATGCGTGTTAAAAATTTACCACATATTTTTACGGATTAATTTCGTATAAAATGAATTAAATTATGGAATTAGAGATAAATTGTCGTAAATAATCAACTGAGCTATCCAAGAGTTTAGAACGAGGCCCAATAAATACTGATAGGCCCAATGAGCCAAATAGGCCTCGATAATGTGAATAGTAAGTGAAAATTGGGCTTAAGGTTGGTTAAGGCCCATTATGGTGCAACCAAGCCCAATAGGGGTAAACGGGCCCAATGATTTAAATTAAGCCCAAAAAATATGAAATACAATTAATTATATTGTATTTGACCTGATGAATAATTATATGCAGTTTTGGAGATTGGATTGGGAGTAAATCGGACTGCGTGACAAGACATCAGTGAAAAGGTCAGACTGTACAGAAAAATGAGGTAAGGGAATTTTGTGAGTAGCTAGAGGTAGCTAAACGTATTTTTCAAAGCTTTTACATACACTGAAACTGTATAAAGATCCTAGAAATGGATTAAAAATTTTAAGGACCTGGGATGGGTAAAAGACTATTTTACCCCTACTAAGGGAAAATTCACCTAAGGATGGTGAAAGCATGACATGCATGAAATGCATGATTTGAAAGATTTCGGTGAAATTTTAGCAAAACAAATTGGTAGATTGGCCAGTAATTACATAAATTTCACAAGATAACACTACGTAAGTGTTATTTATAATTTAAATGAAATTCTTTGGAAATTGGTCAACTATCAAGTTTATATGGAAACAGATGGTGCTGGAGCATTTCCTCACACTATATTTGAGTTTGTGAGTGTGCATAATGGTGCTCGAGCGGTTGCTCACACCGATTTGTGTGACATCATATGCATGAAATGTGCTAGAGCGGTTGCTCGCACTGATTTTTATTATTGTGAATGCATGAGAGGTGCTGGAGCCTAGCTCGCACCCTGGTTTGACTTGATATGCATAAAAAGGTGCTGGAGTGATTGCTCGCACTAGTTTTAATGATTTGACATGCATGAGAGATGCTAAAGCTTAGCTCGCATGAGTTTTGATTTGTGTGATGCATGCATTAGTGCTGGAGCAAGGGCTCGCACTAGAGTTTTACATGCATAGGTGCTGGAGTCTAACTCACACTAGATTTTCATATGATTTTCGTGGCAGGGTGCTGAAGTCTAACTCGCACCAGATTTTCACTTGATTTTTATGACACAGTGCTTGAGCCTAGTTCGCACTAATTTTACATGATTTTGACAGAGTGTTGGAGCTTAGCTCGTACTAAATCTTATGAGATTTTATGAAACGCGTGCTAGAGGTTTGCTCGCATGAGATTTTCCCTGATTTTATGAGAGTACTGGAGCATCGCTCGCACTGATTTTATGAGGCATGCGATGAGTTGTGCTTGGAGCGTCAGGTAGACTGTGTGTCACACCGATTAAATATGCTCGCACGTGCTTTTTGAGACAGGCACGATTATTGATATGAGATATGGGTCCACGGAGTACGTTGTATTGTGTAAGTAGCATGGAGTACGTTGTACCGTGCTGGGATTGATTATGTGGCATCTTCGGATGTGAGTGGCATCTTTGGATTGGAGATATCGGACAGGACTGACGGGATGGACTGACCCACTTCCCGGGCAGTTCCCGATAGTGGTGAGACCCCGCACACATGATCCGTGTAGCAGTGGGATCACAAGTATTTGGCCATACTCCTAGTTATTTGCCAGAGATATTGATATATATATTGCCTAGTCTCGCATGTTACTATCCTATGTTTTGAAAGCTTGAGAATGCGTGGATTTTGTGTGAGTTTGGACCACCCAAGGGAGGGGTTGGATCCTGACTGACGATATTGGTTTTGTTGTGAATAAATGGAATTTTCAATGTTTTAAAAAATGCTTGGAAATAAATGATTTTATGTGGATCAGGATCACCCGAGGGAGGGGTTGAGTCCTGATGAGTGTGATGGATGTGGATTCATGAAATGAATCAAAATGTTTTCTACGGTTTTGTGGAAACTCAGCATGATGTATTTTCCATGCTTGTTTATAATTCATGAAAAGAAATGTTTTAACATGAGGAGGTTATCCATGCTTTAATTGCAAATGCATGATTTTGATTTAATACATGAGATGCCATTGAGGCATGAGTTGCATGATTTCCATCCATAAGCACGAACAACTTTTATAAACTATGACATTGATGTGTGCATGACTTCGTGCTTGAGCTTTAAACAAAAAGAAATGAATTTAAGGGCATGGCATTATGAGCATGTAGATAGTAGAGCTATCTACTTACTTTCATGATTGCCTTACTGAGCGTGTGTAAACCCCACAAATTTTCTACATTTAACTAAATTATATAAAAATGGAAATAATATATATTAAAGGAAGTGCGAATATTCGTTGTAGGGCTCGAGGACTATAGGAACCGAGAAGCCCGTGAATGATCGGGAACTCGAAGATATAAGAAGTGATAAAGCGAATGCAAGTACGGAGGGATTGGAAAATTTTAATTTGTTAGTTGAAAATTGTTGATGTAAACACTTGTATCGAGAATTTGTAAAGAATGATGGAATCCCGATACTATTTCATTTTCGAAATAATGAAAATTTCATGGAAGGCATGGATATGATGTCATTGGATAATTTTACAAGAGAATGTGTATATACGGATATATACATAGGTGCCTATGCATATATAAATATACTAGACATTTAAATTGATGGATAATAATATAAATATAACAAATATATATATATATATATATATATACAATGAAATGTATAGTATATAATATATATGAGTATTAATAAATAAATAAAGCATGAGACAAATAAAAATGCAAATGATAAAAAAAAATTGATAGATGTACACCAACAAATAAAATAACAATAACCTTAAAAACCATAAACAAATAATATATATATATATTAATATAATATAAAATATAATATATATATATATATGTATGTAGTATAATATTAATATGTATGTACATATTAGGTGTACAGAATTGGCTTAAAAAAGAAGCCAATCCCGCACACCTGGAGAACCAAAGAAACAAGAAAAAAAAAGCAATTGAAACAGAGGAGACTTGGGCGGGAAAAAGAAGAGGAGAAAAGGAGGAGGTGCACGGCTGGAGAAGAAGGGAAGAAGAGAGAAAGAAGAGAAGGGAAGGGAGAGGAGAAGGAAGCTGGTTTTGGCTGAGGTAGAAGGGAAGAAAACCAGGAAAGAAGTGGAAGAAGAAGGAAAAGGGAAGAGTGGGCTGATCGACTGATAAAGAAGAGGAAGAGAAGAAGAAAACGAGGAAGAAGGAGACTGAAGCAGAAAATGAAGCTGGAAAGAGGAAGCATGAATCGAGGGGCTAGAAGAAAATAGGAGCAGCTGGAAAACTAGAGCAGACTGAGGCTTGAGGGCTGATCGGGAGAGCAAAAACCGAGAGAGTGTGCAGAGGAGCTGCTGCTGGAAATCCAAGTGCTACTGGAGGTGAGACCGGGAGAAGGGGAAGGACAAACCTAGGAAGAGGACCAGCAAAAAACTGAAGCTGGGAACCGAGAATTGAGGGAGACCGAAGGCAGCACCAAGAGAGGAAAATCTGAAACAAAACAGAGGCTGAAGAGATAGCAGAATAGTGGGAGTTTGGTACTAGAAACAGGTAGAAGAAGGAGTTGAGGCTGAGAGGAGACGAAACAGAGGATGAAGCATTGGAATCGAGAGGCGTGAAGAGAAACAGCAGCTGGAAACCGAGATTTAAGAAGGAGAAACTGAGAGGCAGGGCTGGAAAACGAGATTGAAGAAGGAGAAACTGAGAGGAGAGGCTAGAACCGAGGCTTCAATTGAAGCAGAACCTGGAAAACAGAGAACAAAACAGGGGCTGGAAATGGAAGGAAACCGAGAGGCTTGAGGGGAGAAGAAGGCTGAAAAGGATCGGGGCTTGTATTGAAGCAAACCGAGGGCTGAAACAAAACCGAAACAGGGCTGGAAACGTGAAACCAAGGAAGAAAAGAAAAAAAAAGAAGAAGAGAGGAAGAAAAGAAAAGGTAAAAATATATGTGTATATATGTATATTTAAATTGTACATGTATATACATGCTTGAGATATAGGCTTGGTGTGTATTAAGGTGTGTGAAATGAAAATGGAAAAAAAAAGGGGTAAAATACATATATGTATATATGTGTATTAATATACATGAATATATATATATATATATGTGTGGTATATATAAGCATGCTAGTATAGTTTGAATTAGATAAAAGTGGGAATGATGAGGAGTAGGCAAATATGTATATATATATATATATATATATTGCTGTATATACATGTGGGTGTATATAAGATAAATGTGTATTTAAGTGAATATATATATATTTGGGTATATATATAGGTGTATATAATGAATGGATATGTTAAGTATATGTACATACAAGAATATGTATGTATATGTGATAAGGAAAAATGGAAAACAATATATATATATATATATATGTATAGGAGTGTATATATATATATATATATATATATATATATATATATATATATGTATAGGTGTATATGCATATGGGTGTATATAAGATGAATGTGTGCTAGTTTATGTACATGCAAAGAATGTATATATGAGATAGGAAAAGAATGAAAACAAATAAAAATATATATATACATATGGGAGTGTATATATATATATATATATATTTATGTGTACATACATGTAGAGGTATATAATAAGGTGTATGTCAATAATTGTACGTACAAAATAATGTGGTAAGAGAAAATATATAACGTGCGTGTTGACTTAGGTACGTACAATAATACGTACACATATGGTAGTAACGGTAGGTTACGATTTTAACGCAATTTGGACTATTCGCATGAATAGGGTGCTAAGTATATAACTTCGATGTAGGTGATCGTAGAAAGAATTAATGGAGTCACTAGAAGGCGTCACCACTCGAATTCAGAAATTTCGATAAATCGAGGTAAGGGGTGTAATTTAAGATGGTAATGGTATCCTTACCCTTAGACTCCGATTTAATTATGTGTTTTCATGCCTTGTCATGCAACCCTTGATTGTAAAACAAAACCCTACACCTATTAAGCCCAAGTTTTATTTGGTCATGTTTTTGAAATAAAAAAAATGCCATATGAGATTAAATGCATAGTTTTAAACATGATTGCTGAATAAATGTCATGGTTTCGACTTATGTATAATTGCTTTCATGTTTCTGAATGAAATAAAATTTGGTATGTGAACTTATGCTTGAGAAATGAAATTTGTTTTCGAAAGGCAATTGTGGGGGCCACCTCTTGAGTCCTACGGGAACAAAGTGCCACACCATCTTTCTGTTTTATGAAAGAGTTTTCAGATTTCAAGAAATTCGATTTTATTAATCGATATGAGTTAATGAGCTATAAAAACCCAAGTAAGATTTTGAAAACTCTTTTTTAAGACAAAAAGGGCATTGTATAGTGGAATTGTGGGGGTTACCTCTTGAGTCCGACGGGAGCAAAGTGCCACACAGTCTATGTTACTGTGGGGGTTACCTCTTGAGTTCTGTGGGAGCAAAGTGCCACGTAATTTCCACAATGACATGTGAACGTGGGGGTTACCTATTGAGTCTGACGGGAGCAAAGTGCCACACAGTCTATGTTACTGAGGGGGTTACCTCTTGAGTTCTATGGGAGCAAAGTGCCACGCGGTTCACAAAGACATGCGAACGTGGGGGTCACCTCTTGAGTTCTGTGGGAGCAAAGTGCCACACAATCTATGTTACTATGAGGGTTACCTCTTTAGTCCGACGGGAGCAAAGTGCCACGCGGTTCATAAAGACATGCGATTGTGGGGGCCACCTCTTGAGTTCTGTGGGAGCAAAGTACCACACAGTCTATGTTATTGTGGGGGCCACCTCTTGAGTCCTACAGATGCAAAGTACCATACTGTCAATGCATTTTTGTCATACGCGCCTTTGTGGCGTATATGAATGTATATGAATCCTGCCTTCGGGCATATTTATGATTTCCCTCTATAGGTTATCCAAGTCTCCATCCGATATGAACTATGCTATATGATTTTGATCCTCCGATATATGTTTTTACATCAGTTATGCTTTTGAAGTTTTATCGGTTTTGAAATATTCTGGAGTTTTGTATGTTTCGATAGATTGTGATGTAACTGAATAGATTTCTTCTTCGAAATTATATTTCTATCAATTATGTTATATAAACGCTCTTTGAAAGCTATGAGATATTTGTAAAGAAACGTATCTCTTGGTTTTATCATGCATTCAATGTGATTTAGCCACCATGATCATTTTAAATGCGTTTCTTACTGGGCTTTTTGCCGAAAGCTCACCCCTCTACCTTTCAGATTATTTGCAGTGATCTATAGACACTATTTACCGAGTACAGACATAGGCTAGTGGGAAAGAGCTACCCTAGGCTACTTTTTGTACACGCAGTCAAGGTATACAATTACATTCCTCTACAGACACATTTGTACGCACAGAAATATATTGGGAATATTTTATTGGGCTGTAATTTGGAAGGAAACGATGTAGAGAATATGATTCTTGGGACTAGGTTGTAAGATGATTGGTATTAATCGATATGAATGTATTGAGTTGTAAATGTTGATTTGGAAAGTATGCTTGGTAGTTGTGGATATCTAGGATTGTTAAAACAACTGAATTGCAGGTGGGTATGCTCATATGTAAGTCGTTATGCTGCAGAAATTTCTATCGACCATATAGGTCAAAATATGGAATTTAAATATAATGACGGATTAAGAATTAGGAAAAACGATTTGACACTGAGCAGGAATGCAACCTAAGTGAATAAGGGAATAAGTGGGTAAATTAAATTAAAAAAATATTTCTCGATTTTCAAGGGTCAAGGGTCGTTACAGTTTAAATGGTATCAGAGCAAAGGTTGTCTAGTACTGTCAGTGTCGAAAATAAGGATGAAATTACATCCCAATGTCTGTGCTTGTCTGGTTGTACGTAATGTCTACTTAATAACTTTAAGGTTTGATCTTTGGAATTACGCGCAGGTATTAGATCACTGCACGATGATTGGAAAACGCAGACGTACTCGAAGGCAGGCTTAGCCACCTCCACCTCTTCCACCAGAGCCAGAGAGTCCTAGTACTCGTATGGCTCAGTTTGAGCAGCGATTGGAGCAGCGCCTCAAGCGAGACTTGGAATCGATAGCTGCCATGGTTGCCCAACACTTAGGGGTAATTGCTTCTGATTCAGTTGGCACAGTACCGATCCCTACTCCGGTGCCAACTTCGCCACAACCACCACCTTCTCCTCCACCAGTTTCGCCAGTACCTATGGCGCCTCAGCCTCCCGTACAGGCCCGGAGGGAAGAGAGAGATTTTGGTAGGATGAGAGATTTCATGAAGATGAAGCCTCAAGCATTTAAGGGAATTAAGAATCCAGTAGAGGCTGAAGAGTGGCTGGTGAGCCTTGGGAAGATCTTCAATTTTTTGGGGTGTTCTGATGTTGAGAAGGTTTCCATTGCCACCTACATGCTGCAAAGCCAAGCAGAGTATTGGTGGGGATCCACCAAGGTCCTTCTGACTGCTTAGCATTTGGTGATTAGTTGGGATGCATTCTCCATAGCTTTTAGGAAGCAGTATGTTCCACTAGCTGCCCAGCAGAAGTTGAGGATGGACTTTCTGAGTTTAGTACAGGGCAGTATGACCGTGGATGAGTACGAAAGTAAGTTCACTATGCTGATGAGGTATGACCCGGAGACGTTCCAGAATGAAGAACATCGGACTAAGAGGTTCTTAGTAGGGTTGAGGCCAGCTATTCGAGATCATCTTTTGGGGTTATGGATTACTGAATTTCAGCATGCCCTGGGAAGAGCACAGATGGTTGAAAGGGGACTGAATGTTACACAGACGGAGTATGGCCTTAAAGGAAAGAACAGAGATGAGAGTACATGGACGGAGTTGGTGAGACAGGAATTTCGGATGGGCCAGCCTAAGAGGCAGAGGACAGATGAGTCTATAACTAGGGTTGATTGGCCCACCGTTCCTATACCTGCTCCACAAGCTATCAGAGGTCCGCAGCAATATGGGACATTATGTAGGGAGTGCGGTAAACCCCATGAAGGTATTTGTTACATGGCCACAGGGAGCTGTTTTAGGTGTGGACAGAGGGGACACCTAATTAAAGATTGCCCACTAAAGAAGGTTCCACAGCCCCCAATGCTACCACGACAACCTGATAGGTAAGTTCCCCAGAGACAAGTCCCACAAAGACGGGCTACCGCAACAGAGAAAGCCAAGAAACCTGTCACTCATGGAAGAATCTTTGCCTAGGATTGATGTGGTGTGTAGGAATTATGAAATCAAGGTAGGAGATAGGATCATATTAGCAGATCTAATTTTGTTGAACATGTACGGCTCTGATGTAATTTTGGGTATGGATTGGCTAGCCACCAACCGTGTAAGTTTAAACTGCTACTCTAAGACTGTAACCTTCTCCTTACCTAGTAAGTTTGATGTAAGCCTTGCAGTTAAGGAATAAATTTTATGATTTTGTCTATTGATGAAAAAAAATCTTGAATATACGAGTCATATTGGAATGAGAGATGTATGTAAGGTACGAATATCTCTGGTATGTGAAATGATTCGGATCAAATGATATAAATTAAGAATAAGTTCTCATTAAGGATAAATGTGAAAGTGTGATAAGTTTGGTGTCTCAAACGATTATGTCCTACGGCAAAGGATCTTAAAGGAGTTTTATTGTTCTCAGTACACCATGCACCCGGGAAGCACTAAGATGTACCATGATTTACGAAAGGTATATTGGTTGGTTGGTATGAAAAGAAATGTAGTTGAGTTTGTGGCCAAGTATTTGATTTGCCAACAGATTAAGATCGAACACCAAAGACCAGCGGGGTTACTTAAGATTTTTCTAGTGCCTACTTGGAAATGAGTGCACATTACTATGGATTTCATAATGGGATTTCCAAGGACCCGAAAGGGCATGATACAATCTAGGTGATCGTAGACAGATAGACCCGAATGAATTTGGAGGACAAAATTCTTTTAAGGTGGGGAGAATGTAAACCCCATAAATTTCCTACGTTTAACTAAATTATATAAAAATGGAAATAATATATATTAAATGAAGTGCGAATATTCGTTATAGGGCTCGAGGACTATAGGAACCGAGAAGCCTGTGAATGACCGGGAACTCGAAGATACAAGAAGTGATAAAGCGAATGTAAGTACGGAGGGATTGGAAAATTTTAATTTGTTAGTTGAAAATTATTGATGTAAACACTTGTATCGAGAATTTATAAAGAATGATGGAATCCCGATACTATTTCATTTTTGGAATAATGAAAATTTCATGGAAGGCATGGATATGATGTCATTGGATAATTTTACAAGAGAATGTGTATATACGGATATATACATAGGTGTCTATGTATATATAAATATACTAGACATTTAAATAGATGGATAATAATATATATATATATATAAAACAAATATATATATACTATGAAATGTATAGTATATAATAATTATGAGTATTAATAAATAAATAAAGCATGAGACAAATAAAAATGCAAATGATAAAAAAAAAAAAGAATTGATAGATGAACACCAACAAATAAAATAACAATAACCTTAAAAACCATAAACAAATAATATATATATATATATTAATATAATATAAAATATAAAATATATGTATGTAATATAATATTAATATGTATGTACATATTAGGTGTACAGAATTGGCTTCAAATAGAAGCCAATCCCGCACACCTGGTGAACCAAATAAACAAGAAAAAAAAGCAATTGAAATAGAGGAGACTTAGGCGGGAAAAAGAAGAGGAGAAAAGGAGGAGGTGCTCGGCTGGAGAAGAAGGGAAGAAGAGAGAAAGAAGAGAAGGGAAGGGAGAGGAGAAGGAAGCTGGTTTTGGCCGAGGCAGAAGGGAAGAAAACCAGGAAAGAAGAGGAAGAAGACGGAAAAGGGAAGAGTGGGCTGATCGGCTGAGAAAGAAGAGGAAGAGAAGAAGAAAACGAGGAAGAAAGAGACTGAAGCAGAAAATGAAGTTGGAAAGAGGAAGCATGAACCGAGGGGCTAGAAAAAAATAGGAGCAGCTGGAAAACTGGAGCAGACCGAGGCTTGAGGGCTGATTGGGAAAGCTGAAATCGAGAGAGTGTGCAGGGGAGCTGCTGATGGAAATCTAAGTGCTGCTGGAGGTGAGATCGGGAGAAGGGGAAGGACAAATCGAGGAAAAGGACCAGCAGAAAACGGAAGCTGGGAACCAAGAATTGAGGGAGACCGAAGGCAGCACCGAGAGAGGAAAATCTGAAACAAAACAGAGGCTGAAGAGATAGCAAAACAGTGGGAGTTTGGTACTGGAAACGGTAGAAGAAGGAGGTGAGGCTGAAAGGAGACGAAACAGAGGATGAAGCATTGGAACCGAGAGGGGTGAAGAGAAACAGCTGTTGGAAACTAAGATTGAAGAAGGAGAAACCGAGAGGCAGGGCTGGAAATCGAGATTGAAGAAGGAGAAATCGAGAGGAGAGGCTAGAACCGAGGCTTCAATTGAAGCAGCACCTGAAAAACAGAGAACAAAACAGGGGCTGAAAATGGAAGGAAACCGAGAGGCTTGAGGGGAGAAGAAGGCTGAACAGGATCGGGGCTTTTATTGAAGCAAACTGAAGGCTGAAAAAAACTGAAACAGGGCTGGAAATGTGAAACCAAGGAAGAAAAGAAAAAAAAGAAGAAGAGAGGAAGAAAAGAAAAGTTAAAAATATGTGTATATATGTATATTTAAATTGTACATGTATATGGATAGGTGGTTGTGTATAAGTATGATAAGGTTAAGTATATATATGTATACATGCTTGAGATATAGGCTTGGTGTGTATTAAGGTGTGTGAAATGAAAATGAAAAAAAAAGGGTAAAATACATATATGTATATATGTGTATTAATATACATGAATATATATGTGTGGTATATATAAGCATGCTAGTATAGTTTGAATTAGATAAAAGTGGGAATGATAAGGTGTCATGCCCCGCTTTCGGGAACCCTTCTATCCATACATTCTCAACTACGGTTGGGCTGTGAGAAGATGCACTTACTAAAAATTTATTTATTTACAGCGGAATATTTAAATCTTTAATTCACACTCCCAGGTGTGTGTGTAGATACACAAAATTAATTGTATAAATACCAAGTGTTTACATATCATCCCCATAATACTGATTACAATTCCAAGATATAACTGTGCGATACGATAAATTAGATACAAAATACTCGTGTATACAATTCTTATACCTTTTACCGAATCGTGGGAGCTGTTCAACACAAAAGACTTAGAGATCACCGCTCTCTTACCTCTCAGTACCTGGAGGGGGAAAAGTAGTGGGATGAGCAAACCACGGCTCAGTAAGGAAATGTATGCTAGCAGGTAGATATCGTACTACCTACATAGCCCATGCATGCATAAACCAAAACCATGTTTTTGTTATAAATGGAAATATCATACGAACAATGCATTTAAATACATATTTCTCAAGAGCATTTTCGTGTAAATCAAATGTCAAACTTCCATTTAAAACATGCTCATAAATAGTGCCCTCATGGCACGAATGTGAAATCGGAGATTTATTAAAACACGAAATCTCTTTCACTTCTCAAATCATTCTTTCTCGCAAATCTCTTTCTTTTCTGAGATTGTCTCTGTTTCTCGATTCTCTGAGACAGGCATGGAATTTTAGGCAATCAAATATCCACGACTTATGGCCACAGTCAGTGATCCCAGGCCTCACTGATCGGGTGTGCACAGGGTATCACTTCGCCTGAAGGGGGATGGGTCAGTCCTACCTCCGGCTCATCTCAATCCACCTCATCTCCTCGTATACTCACGGTGAAGATACGTCGTGTGTCATCTACGCGATACTCGTACTCACGTGCACCCAGCACGGTACATAGTATACCAACGGGTGACTACACTATTCTACGTACAACCGTGGACCCAAGTCCATACTCCAACTCCGATGGACTTTTTATCCTTAAACCATGTCTCATATACCAGGCGAGCAAGCAGCGCGACACACAGTCAACGCAAAGCTCCAGCGCGGTACGATCTATCGTTAAGGCCCAGCCCGTTCAATTGGCCGTCGGCTGGTATCCCCTTGGGTCCCAGACCCCCAGGTTTACCTTAACTCAACAAAACAGGTACGAGCATAGTTCTCGCACTTTCTCAAAACCTCTGTGCGAGTTAAAACTCCCGCACGGTACATCAAGGCTTTAAACCGGGTGTGAGCTAACGCTTCAACACCAAATCTCATCTCAAAACTGATAGATGGCTATTTTCTCTTTTTTTAAAACTCAAAACACGTTTATTCACATAGCATGCCTTTTTCATGCCAAAACATGTAAAATTAGCCCACCTATCATCAACATTTCTCAATCATCAATAACAATGTAAAATTGAGAATTTCATTGAAAACATGCATATCATGCTATTTCCTTACCCTATCCCATTTCTCAATACATATATATACATCATAGTACTTTTCATACTTCCACATCATTTCATAAACTTATAATATCGAACTAGTCCTAGCAATATACCTACGAAATTGCTGTAATTACGTACGAACATCTCTATAGCTAACACACAGTCCCTTACCTCGTTTTACTTGTGTGCAACTATCCGCCTTTATGCTTCTTGCGTTCTCATCTCGACTTGCTCCGGTGTATCATCCGAAACTGAAATTTCACCCATCAAACACTTGAGTTAATGTTTCTAACTCTTATTCAACTAAGCATTTATCCAATGCCTTAATTACACATTTTTACCATTTGTGGTAAATCTCCCAATTTATCCTAATATCAACATTTCCAAACCATTTCCACAACATACTCATCCACTCAAGATATCCCATTCATCAAAAATACTCCCACATTCCACTTTCTCACACTTGACTCTTTCTAAGCTATATGCATTTCATACCATCCTAGGTAGTTCTATCCATAATATGCACACCCAAATATCTTTATAATCATTAACTAAACCAATGTACTTGGATTTGTGCATTAGAACTTACCTCATTGGATTTCCTCTTGCTCCAATTAGGATTGCCCTCTATTTCTTCAATCCTTCAAATGGGAAAATGCCTCTAGACTATGTTGTTCTTCTCTTTGATGTGAACAACTTTGTCTCTAATAGCCTCTCCTTAAATCTCACTGAAAATGGCTGGATTTAGGAGTGAGAAACTAGATTTCTTTGAGTTGAAGTGAAATGGAAATGTTTGTCCCGAAATTCTGATGATCCAACTGCTCCCATTTATAGGTTTGACTTGATGAGATCGATCTCCCTTGGGTGGAGATCGATCTGTTCCTCCAAAATCCCTCTCTTCTGAGACGTTTTAAAGGTAGGAGATCGATCTGTCGAGGCTGGAGATCGATCTGTTGTCAAACAGAAGCTTAAGGAGATCAATCTGGTCTTATGGGAGATCGATCTGCTTCCAACCCGAGAGCTAAGGAGATCGATCTGCTTCCTTTGGAGATCGATCTGTCCCCTTCCATTTCTCAAATAAGAGCATTCTGGCTCTCCCAGATCGATCTCTCATCCTATGAGATCGATCTGGCCTTCACAAATTCCAGATTTCCTGCAGTTTTTCTGCAACAACTCTTACCAAGCACCCTTAATTTGCTTCCATGATCATTTTCTCATTCATTCATCTTTGAGAGTTGAAAATGGGATCCATCCTCTCTACATACACATTAAAACTTGTGTAGAATCTTTGTATGACCAAATATATACAATATTACTCGAATGGAATTATACACTTATGTAAATCTTTCCTTCCATTTTACTATACTACTCATATCCCATTTTGATCACATTCTTCTCGTTTCAAGTTTATTTCTTCCTACTCACTCATAATGCAACTTGTACGTATAATCACAATTCTTACTACAAGTGCATACATAATCTTATGAACTTACATTGCATACACTTAACATTACAATACATCATCTTACTTATGATTCTATTTACATTCCCATGTTCCTATATACATAGCTATACATGTACGGGGTCTCACATTCTCCCCCACTTAAAGAATTTGGTCCTCCAAATTAGAACCAATTCAATCTGTGAATAATTCGGGATACTTTTCCCGCATCAAACTCTCCAGTTCCCATGTGGCCTCTTCCACAGTGTGATGTTGCCACAAAACCTTAACCAATGAAATCGTCTTGTTCCGCAACACCTTCTCTTTCCTATCCAACACCCTGATCGGTCTCTCGACATACGACATATCTTTCTTGAGCTCCAACGGCTCATAGCTAATTACATGTGTCGGATCCGGGTAGTACTTCCGAAGCATAGAAACGTGGAAGACATTGTGGACTTCTGCTAGCTCAGGTGGTAAGGCTAGCCTATATGCTCCTTCTCCCACTCTATCCAAAATTTCGAAGGGACCAATGTAACGAGGACTTAATTTTCCTTTCTTTCCAAACCTCATTGTTCCTTTAGAAGGAGATACTTTCAAAAATACGGACTCGCCAACATCAAACTCAAGTGGTCTCCGTCTCCTGTCAGCATAGCTCTTTTGTCGACTTTGAGCTGTTCGCAGCCTCTCGCATATTATTTGAACATCCTCGGAGGCTTGCTTAACCAAATCGGGGGCGAGCAATTGTCTGTCACCAACTTCTTCCCAACCAATGGGCGATCGGCATCTACGACCGTATAGTGCCTCATAAGGGGCCATACCAATACTTGAGTGATGACTGTTATTGTAGGCGAACTCAATCAATGGCAAGTGATCGTCCCATGAGCCTCTAAAATCCAGCACACACGCTCTCAACATATCCTCCAGGGTCTGTATAGTCCTCTCTGACTGACCATCTGTCTGAGGATGAAAAGCGGTGCTAAAACTCAACTGGGTCCCCATCGCTTCCTGGAAATGTCCCCAAAAGTGGGAAGTGAAGCGGGCATCCCTATCCGAAACAACACTCACTGGGACTCCATGCAATCTCACTATTTCTCGCACATACAGATTCGCCAGTGCACTCAATGTATCTGTAGATCTCATGGCTAAGAAATGTGCCGATTTCGTTAACCGATCTACTATCACCCATATCGCATCATGGCTCTTACGGGTTCTCGGTAACCCCATCACAAAATCCATGGTGACATGCTCCCACTTCCATGTTGGTATCGATAGAGGTTGTAATAATCCTCCTGGTTTCTGATGTTCGACTTTTACTTGCTGACAAGTGAGACATCTAGCGACATACTCAGCTATGTCTCTCTTCATTCCAGACCACCAATATACTTTTCGGAGGTTTTGATACATCTTACCACTCCCCGGGTGTATCGTGTATCTCGACGAGTGTGCCTCTGATAAGATCAGCTTTCTCAGCTCTAAATCCTTAGGAACACATATTCTATCTCCAAACCTTAGTATTCCATCTGGACTCAATATAAAATCTGCACCCTTCCCTTTTCGGATTTGGCTAATCATGACAATACACCATTGATCGATTTGCTGAGCTTGTCGGATTCTCTCAATCAACTCCGGTTCTAATCTCAAGCTAGCAATGATCCCATAGCTGCCAATCTCAGGTAGGGTCATATCCAGACTAAGGTTCGTGAATTGTTCCAACAACTCGTGCTCTCTAACCATCATATGTGATACCAACCCGAGACTCTTCCGACTCAATGCATCGGCAACCACATTTGCCTTCCCCGGGTGGTACAAGATCTCATAATCATAGTCCTTGAGGAGTTCCAACCACCTCCTCTGTCTCATGTTTAACTCCTTTTGTGAGAATAGATATTTCAGACTCTTATGATCCGTAAAGATCTGAAATCTCTCACCATATAAGTAGTGGCGCCATATCTTCAACGCAAACACTACGGCCGCTAACTCCAAATCGTGAGTGGGGTAGTTCTTCTCATGATCCTTCAGCTGTCTAGATCCATAAGCTACTACCCTTCCATCTTGCATCAAAACACAGCCTAGTCCTTGATGCGAAGCATCAGTATACACCGAGTAATTCCCCGAACTGTTAGGGATGACAAGAACTGGCGCGGTAGTTAATCTACGCTTAAGTTCCTGAAAACTCCTCTCACATGCTTCATCCCATGAAAACTCCACACTTTTCCTCGTAAGACGTGTCAATGGAGCAGCTAATCTAGAGAAACCTTCTACAAATCTCCTGTAGTAACCAGCCAAACCTAGAAAACTTCTGATCTCTATGACTGTCCTAGGTTGTTCCCATTGAACGACTGCCTCAATCTTGGATGGATCTACTGACACCCCATCCTTCGATATAACATGGCCTAGAAAAGAAATCTGTTCTAGCCAAAAGTCACATTTGTTAAGCTTGGCATATAACCTTTTCTCTCGGAGGGTTTGCAAAATAATCCTTAAGTGCTGCTCATGCTCTTCTCTGGACCTTGAATACACCAATATGTCATCAATGAAAATAATCACGAATTGGTCCAGGTATGGCTTGAATACTTCATTCATTAGAGCCATAAAAGCTGCCGGCGCATTGGTCAACCCAAAAGGCATCACTAAGAATTCGTAATGGCCATAGCGGGTACGAAATGCTGTCTTGGGCACATCCTCCTTCCGAATCTTCAATTGATGATACCCAGACCTCAGATCTATCTTGGAGAAGATCTGTGCTCCCCGAAGTTGATCCAGTAAATCATCAATGCGTGGCAAGGGGTACTTGTTCTTGATGGTAGCCTTGTTTAACATTCGATAGTCAATGCACAACCTGAGGCTCCCATCTCTCTTCTTCACAGATAATACCGGGGCTCCCCATGGCGAGACACTCGGTCTTATGAACCCCTTCTCTAACAACTCTTGCAGCTGTTTCCTTAATTCCTCTAACTCAACTGGAGCCATCCTATATGGTGACTTCGATATTGGTTCGGTTCCAGGCGTCAAGTCTATACCGAATTCCGTTTCTCTATCAGGTGGCAATCCTGGTAGATCGTCTGGAAAGACATCAGGGAATTCTCTGACCACTGAGATGTCCTCCATATCCGGATGTACTTTGTTCAAATCCACCACATAAGCAACAAAACCTTCAAAACAACACTCAAGCCATTTATACCAAAGTACTTTACCTCATACAAATTTAAGATTTCATTTCTTCTCTTAAAATTTTACAACACATTCTTCAGGTAGAGAAAACTTAATAGACTTAGAACGACAGTCTATGACAGCATGATTGGCGGCTAACCAATCCATTCCCAAAATTACATCAATGTCATACATATTCAACAAAATCAAGTTGGCTGTCATGCACTTATCTCCCACCCTCACTTTACAATCTTCATACACTTGTTCAACTAATTGGCTAACTCTCATGGGAGTACTTATCAGTAAGGTCCTATTCAAGTATGTGGGTTCTACAAAACCTTTTAACTTAGATGCACATGCAGTGATATAAAGGAATGCGTAGCTCCAGAATCAAATAAAGCTATAACCTCTAGATTGAAAATCAAGATTGTACCTTTTATCACTTCAGAAGAGGTATCAGCCGATGCCTGGTCTATCGCATACACCCTGCCTTGACCCACAACTTGTTTTCCCTTTTCTTCAGCCGAGGCTTTCTTCCTTGCAGGAGGTGCAACTGTAGGAACCCTCTCTGGCTCTTTACCCCTTTGTGGAACTGCCTCAACTATCTCCGGGCACTCTCTGGCATAATGTCCAAATTTACCACATCTGAAGCATCGGGTACCCTGAAGATGACATGGCCTACCACCATGGTATCGACCGCATAGCCTACACTGATCTGTAGTCGGTCGGGGTCCACCAATCACTATTCCCCTGGCTGGTGTCTGAGTCGGAGGCATAAAAGGTCTAACAACCTTCTTCTGGAACTCATCTACTTCTCTCCGACGTTTACTCATGAATTTTCGACCAAATTTGGCACTCTTGCCATCTCCCAGCTTCCTCGGACCCTTGTCCTTACCCCAACTAAATTCAGAAATCTGCAAGTCATGATCTTGCTCGCATAACTGGGCCCGTCGCACAGCCTCTCTATATGTAGCGACATCAAATGGGGCCAACTTCGCTCGGATCGAAGGCCTCAGTCCATCTACAAATCTATGGACTCTGACAGCTTCACTCCTGATCGAGTCCGGATCATATCGACCCAGTGAAGTGAATCGTGACTCGTACTCATCAACTGTTCGATTCCCTTGAGTCAGATTCAGAAATTCCATCTGTAGTCTCCGTCGAGCAGTATCTGGGATGTATTGCTCTCTGAAAACGTCCAAGAACATATCCCACGTGATAACCATTCCTTGAGCTCTTAACATCGGCCTGACGGACTTCCACCAGTGCTCTGCTTCGCCTCTTAATACAAAGGCCGCAAGCGCTACTCTCTCTGTAGCTGAACATCTACAGAAGTCGAATAACTTCTCCATTTGACTGATCCAGTCCTCAGCCACCGTCGGATCCTTTACCCCGCTAAACGAAGGAGGCTTAAAGTCCATAAAATGCCTCAACCTTTCCATGTCGCAATCATATCCATACCCCAATTCATCATCATGCTGATGTGGGGCAACCGGAGGAGGTACCGGTCGAATATGAGGTTCCCGTGGCCTAGCCGGTTCAGCTTGCGCAGGTGCAACATTCTCAGGTTCAGGTGCAGCTGCTGGGGGATTCGGTGCAGCCTGTCCCGCTGTACCAGGTGTACCCTCAAACCTAGCTATGATCTGACCCATCATGGTCATCATCGTGCGCATGTCTTCCTCCAATCGAGTGATTCGAGGATCAGAAGCCTCTATCTGTTCTTGGGGCTCATGACTAGAGGATGATCTACTGTGCCTCTCAGTCCTGTCATTTTGCCCTCGAGCCCTCGAGCTCTCTCCCCTCTTGCGGTGTCTCTCAGGTATAACTCACTAGCCTGATAACTTTCCTGCGTTATAACAAACATTTAATTCACTACCAGCTCCGTATACACATTTGTATCTAAATATCGCACAGTAACTTGGGGATGTGTGTTTTCTTAGTCCTAAGCATCAACTCACATCAGACCAACCAAGCTCTGATACCAATCCTGTCATGCCCCGCTTTCGGGAACCCTTCTATCCATACATTCTCAACTACGGTTGGGCTGTGAGAAGATGCACTTACTAAAAATTTATTTATTTACAGCGGAATATTTAAATCTTTAATTCACACTCCCAGGTGTGTGTGTAGATACACAAAATTAATTGTATAAATACCAAGTGTTTACATATCATCCCCATAATACTGATTACAATTCCAAGATATAACTGTGCGATACGATAAATTAGATACAAAATACTCGTGTATACAATTCTTATACCTTTTACCGAATCGTGGGAGCTGTTCAACACAAAAGACTTAGAGATCACCGCTCTCTTACCTCTCAGTACCTGGAGGGGGAAAAGTAGTGGGATGAGCAAACCACGGCTCAGTAAGGAAATGTATGCTAGCAGGTAGATATCGTACTACCTACATAGCCCATGCATGCATAAACCAAAACCATGTTTTTGTTATAAATGGAAATATCATACGAACAATGCATTTAAATACATATTTCTCAAGAGCATTTTCGTGTAAATCAAATGTCAAACTTCCATTTAAAACATGCTCATAAATAGTGCCCTCATGGCACGAATGTGAAATCGGAGATTTATTAAAACACGAAATCTCTTTCACTTCTCAAATCATTCTTTCTCGCAAATCTCTTTCTTTTATGAGATTGTCTCTGTTTCTCGATTCTCTGAGACAGGCATGGAATTTTAGGCAATCAAATATCCACGACTTATGGCCACAGTCAGTGATCCCAGGCCTCACTGATCGGGTGTGCACAGGGTATCACTTCGCCTGAAGGGGGATGGGTCAGTCCTACCTCCGGCTCATCTCAATCCACCTCATCTCCTCGTATACTCACGGTGAAGATACGTCGTGTGTCATCTACGCGATACTCGTACTCACGTGCACCCAGCACGGTACATAGTATACCAACGGGTGACTACACTATTCTACGTACAACCGTGGACCCAAGTCCATACTCCAACTCCGATGGACTTTTTATCCTTAAACCATGTCTCATATACCAGGCGAGCAAGCAGCGCGACACACAGTCAACGCAAAGCTCCAGCGCGGTACGATCTATCGTTAAGGCCCAGCCCGTTCAATTGGCCGTCGGCTGGTATCCCCTTGGGTCCCAGACCCCCAGGTTTACCTTAACTCAACAAAACAGGTACGAGCATAGTTCTCGCACTTTCTCAAAACCTCCGTGCGAGTTAAAACTCCCGCACGGTACATCAAGGCTTTAAACCGGGTGTGAGCTAACGCTTCAACACCAAATCTCATCTCAAAACTGATAGATGGCTATTTTCTCTTTTTTTAAAACTCAAAACACGTTTATTCACATAGCATGCCTTTTTCATGCCAAAACATGTAAAATTAGCCCACCTATCATCAACATTTCTCAATCATCAATAACAATGTAAAATTGAGAATTTCATTGAAAACATGCATATCATGCTATTTCCTTACCCTATCCCATTTCTCAATACATATATATACATCATAGTACTTTTCATACTTCCACATCATTTCATAAACTTATAATATCGTACTAGTCCTAGCAATATACCTACGAAATTGCTGTAATTACGTACGAACATCTCTATAGCTAACACACAGTCCCTTACCTCGTTTTACTTGTGTGCAACTATCCGCCTTTATGCTTCTTGCGTTCTCATCTCGACTTGCTCCGGTGTATCATCCGAAACTGAAATTTCACCCATCAAACACTTGAGTTAATGTTTCTAACTCTTATTCAACTAAGCATTTATCCAATGCCTTAATTACACATTTTTACCATTTGTGGTAAATCTCCCAATTTATCCTAATATCAACATTTCCAAACCATTTCCACAACATACTCATCCACTCAAGATATCCCATTCATCAAAAATACTCCCACATTCCACTTTCTCACACTTGACTCTTTCTAAGCTATATGCATTTCATACCATCCTAGGTAGTTCTATCCATAATATGCACACCCAAATATCTTTATAATCATTAACTAAACCAATGTACTTGGATTTGTGCATTAGAACTTACCTCATTGGATTTCCTCTTGCTCCAATTAGGATTGCCCTCTATTTCTTCAATCCTTCAAATGGGAAAATGCCTCTAGACTATGTTGTTCTTCTCTTTGATGTGAACAACTTTGTCTCTAATAGCCTCTCCTTAAATCTCACTGAAAATGGCTGGATTTAGGAGTGAGAAACTAGATTTCTTTGAGTTGAAGTGAAATGGAAATGTTTGTCCCGAAATTCTGATGATCCAACTGCTCCCATTTATAGGTTTGACTTGATGAGATCGATCTCCCTTGGGTGGAGATCGATCTGTTCCTCCAAAATCCCTCTCTTCTGAGACGTTTTAAAGGTAGGAGATCGATCTGTCGAGGCTGGAGATCGATCTGTTGTCAAACAGAAGCTTAAGGAGATCGATCTGGTCTTATGGGAGATCGATCTGCTTCCAACCCGAGAGCTAAGGAGATCGATCTGCTTCCTTTGGAGATCGATCTGTCCCCTTCCATTTCTCAAATAAGAGCATTCTGGCTCTCCCAGATCGATCTCTCATCCTATGAGATCGATCTGGCCTTCACAAATTCCAGATTTCCTGCAGTTTTTCTGCAACAACTCTTACCAACACCCTTAATTTGCTTCCATGATCATTTTCTCATTCATTCATCTTTGAGACTTGAAAATGGGATCCATCCTCTCTACATACACATTAAAACTTGTGTAGAATCTTTGTATGACCAAATATATACGATATTACTCGAATGGAATTATACACTTATGTAAATCTTTCCTTCCATTTTACTATACTACTCATATCCCATTTTGATCACATTCTTCTCGTTTCAAGTTTATTTCTTCCTACTCACTCATAATGCAACTTGTACGTATAATCACAATTCTTACTACAAGTGCATACATAATCTTATGAACTTACATTGCATACACTTAACATTACAATACATCATCTTACTTATGATTCTATTTACATTCCCATGTTCCTATATACATAGCTATACATGTACGGGGTCTCACATAAGGAGTAGGCAAATATATATATATATAGGTATATATACATGTGGGTGTATATAAGATAAATGTGTATTTAAGTGAATATATATATATATATATATATTTGGGTATATACATATAGGTGTATATAATGAATGGATATGTTAAGTATATGTACATACAAGAATATGTATGTATATGTGATAAGGAAAAATGGAAAACAATAAAAATATATATATATATATGTATAGGAGTGTATATATATATATATATATATATATATATATATATATATTTAGGTGTATATGCATATGGGTGTATATAAGATGAATGTGTGCTAGTTTATGTACATGCAAAAGAATGTATATATGAAATAGGAAAAGAATGAAAACAAATAAAAATATATATATACATATGAGAGTGTATATATATATATATATATATATATATATATATATTTATGTGTACATACATGTAGAGGTATATAATAAGGTGTATGTCAATAATTGTACGTAAAAAATAATGTGGTAAGAGAAAATATATAACGTGCGTGTTGACTTAGGTACGTACAATAATACGTACACATACGGTAGTAACGATAGGTTACGATTTTAACGCAATTCGGACTATTTGCATGAATAGGGTGCTAAGTATATAACTTCGATGTAGGTGATCGTAGAAGGAATTAAGGGAGTTACTAGAAGGCGTCACCACTCGAATTCAAAATTTTCGATAAATCGAGGTAAGGGGTGTAATTTAAGATGGTAATAGTATCTCTACCCTTAGACTCCGATTTAATTATGTGTTTTCGTGCCTTCTCGTGCAACCCTTGATTGTAAAACAAAACCCTACACCTATTAAGCCTAAGTTTTATTTGGTCATGTTTTCGAAATAAAGAAATGCCATATGAGATTAAATGCATAGTTTTAAACATGATTGCTGAATAAATGTCATGGTTTCGACTTATGTATAATTGCTTTCATGTTTCTGAATGAAATGAAATTTGGTTTGTGAACTTATGCTTGAGAAATGAAATTTGTTTTCGAAAGGCGATTGTGGGGGCCACCTCTTGAGTCCTACGGGAACAAAGTGCCACACCGTCTTTCTGTTTTATGAAAGAGTTTTCAGATTTTAAGAAATTCGATTTTATTACTCGATATGAGTTAATGAGCTACAAAAACCCAAGTAAGATTTTGAGAACTCTTTTTTAAGGCAAAAAGGGCATTGTATAGTGGAATTGTGGGGGTTACCTCTTGAGTCCGACGGGAGCAAAGTGCCACACAGTCTATGTTACTGTGGGGGTTACCTCTTGAGTTCTGTGGGAGCAAAGTGCCACGTAATTTCCACAATGACATGTGAACGTGGGGGTTACCTCTTGAGTCCAACAGGAGCAAAGTGCCACACATTCTATGTTACTGTGGGATTACCTCTTGAGTTCTGTTGGAGCAAAGTGCCACGCGGTTCACAAAGACATGCGAACGTAGGGGTCACTTCTTGAGTTCTGTGGGAGCAAAGAGCCACACAGTCTATGTTACTGTGGGGGTTACCTCTTGAGTTTGACGGGAGCAAAATGCCACGCAGTTCATAAAGACATGCAATCATGGGGGCCACCTCTTGAGTTCTGTGGGAGCAAAGTACCACACAGTCTATGTTACTGTGGGGGCCACCTCTTGAGTCCTACAGATGCAAAGTGCCATATGGTCAATGCATTTTTGTCATGTGCGCCTTTGTGGCGTATATGAATGTATATGAATCATGCCTTTGGGCATATTTATGATTTCCCTCCATAGGTTATCCAAGTCTCCATCCGATATGAACTATGCTATATGATTTTGATCCTCCGATATATGTTTTTGCATCAGTTATGCTTTTGAAGTTCTATCGGTTTTGAAATATTCTGGAGTTTTGTATGTTTCGATAGATTGTGATGTAACGGAATAGATTTGTTCTTAGAAATTATATTTCTATCAATTATGTTATATAAACGCTCTTGAAAGCTATGTGATATTTGTAAAGAAAAGTATCTCTTGGTTTTATCATGCATTCAATGTGATTTAGCCACCATAATCATTTTAAATGCGTTTCTTACTGGGCTTTTTCCCGAAAGCTCACCCCTCTACCTTTCAGATTATTTGCAGTGATCTATAGACGCTATTTGCCGAGTACACGACGTAGGCTGGTGGGAAAGAGCTACCCTAGGCTACTTTTTTTACACGCAGTCAAGGTATACAATTACATTCCTCTACCAGACACATTTGTACGCACAGACATATATTGGGAATATTTTATTGGGATGTAATTTGGAAGGAAACGATGTAGAGAATATGATTCTTGGGACTAGGTTGTAAGATGATTGGTATTAATCGATATGAATGTATTGAGTTGTAAATGTTGATTTGAAAAGTATGCTTGGTAGTTGTGGATATCTAGGATTGTTAAAACAACTGAATTGCAGGTGGGTAGGCTCATATGTAAGCCGTTATGCTGTAGAAATTTCTATCGACCATATAGGTCAAAATATGGAATTTAAATATAATTACGGATTAAGAATTAGGAAAAGTGATTTGACACTGAGCAGGAATGCAACCTAAGTGAATAAGGGAATAAGTGGGTAAATTAAATTCAAAAAAAAAAAATTCCCCGGTTTTCAAGGGTCAAGGGTCGTTACAGCGCGTGGTTTGCTCACCCCCTTATTTTCTCCTCTTTTCAGAGCATTCGCAGTAGATAGTGAGCGGTTGATGACTTGCATTTTTGGTATCCACTGTGTCCCATCGAGAGTCAGGTATACACATTTGTATAGTTTTGTATCTAAATATGTAAATGCAGAGTACTGTAAACGTATATGATGTCGGGGATGTAAGGTTATGTAAATGAAATTGTGAATGTAACATGGAAATGGAATAGTAAGTAGTGTGAGGGGACTAACACCGAATCATAGCCCAACTATTGGTAGGATGGTCACGATGAGAGGAAGGTAAGAATTAAATATGAAAGAAAAAAATGAAAAATTTACTCTGATTATTGGGTCGTGACAATTTGTGGTAGCAGAGCTAAGTTGGCCTGACATGAGTCGATGTTAGTGGTTAAGGAAGTTTACATCCCCATGTACTCTGCTTTGCTTAGATACAATTGTGTATATCGAGATGGAATTGCAGCTAGGAATTTGGTTTTGAATGCAAGAATCTAATTATTATAACTGATAGCCGCTATGGTAGAGGGGTGAGAGTACACGTGCTCAAGACTTAGGATGAGATTGAAGTGGAGGTTGGTATTGAGTATGCCCCACAGAGTCCGACAGAGAGATCGGACAGTATTGAGACACGCTTCGCGAGGTTGGAGCGGAGTGTGGAGAATATTTTTGGACTTATTTGCTCAGGGTATGCGTGAGATTTGATGGCAAGTCGGAGCATTAGTGGAAGTCCGCTCGACCCATCTTAAGAGTTAGACATCCAAAGGTGACATGTGAGATAATTCTGGATGTATTCCGGTGATAGAATATCCCAAACACTACTTAAAGAGAATTATAGATAAAGTTCCTTACTCTGACCCAGAGGAACTAGTTGATTGACGAGTATGAAACTCAGTTTATATTCCTTAACAGGTATGACCCCGAACACTATGAACAGTGGGAGTCGAGATGTCTAAATGTTCATGACAGGGCTCAGATTGTCAATTAGAGTCCGATTGGCCCTACTAGATATCACTACCTATGCCGAGGCAGTGCACAAACTACAGTTGTGTGAATAAGATCATGAGTTGCACGCCTCTAAGATTGGGAAAGGTAGTAAGGGTCGAAATAGAGACAGAAAGAGAATAGTGGATAATAGAGATGTCAGAGCGGGAAAAAGAGACCATTTGGTAAGAGACTAAGAGTTGATGAGTCACGGGGTAAGATGATTGGTAAGGCCCTAGTGTATCCAATTGCAGCACTTTTGAGGGTATTGTGATTGGATGACCCCGACCTGCTACTGAGCAGGGTTGGATATGTTGTAGTTACCACGAAAATAAGATGTTGGACGAGGGCGAGTGTATGCCTTGAACCAGGACACTACTGATATTTCATCTGATGTGGTGGAAGATACCACACTGGTTGTGAATAATGAAGTAATTATTTTAATTGATCCTGGTGCCACACATTTATTCATACCACCCTTATTTGCATATAAGTTAGTGAAAGACGTGAATGCCTACACCCTTGGGCACAATGCTAATAGTTAGCAGATTATCACTAACTGAATATGGGTATAGGGATTGTAAGTTGAAAACAGAGGAAAAAGGATACGTCAGCCGATTTTATTCAATGGAATATGATTAATTTTAAAGTAATATTTGAGAATAAATTGGTCGGCTGCAAGTAATACTGTTCAAATTTCAATCCTAAGATAGTGATATGGTTACCCCTAAAAAGTATACTATAAGCTTTGAAAAGTAATAAAAGGCGTGTAGCGATTGAAATTAAAGGAGTAAATGATTGTACTCATGGAATGAGTAATGATGGGAATGTTTTCTTGTTTGTGTGGTTGGTATGGATAAGGCACATCCGGAGTTAACAGATATCCTTATGATCAGGGAGTTTCCTGATATCTTCTCGGATAATCTACCAGGGCTACCATCAGATAAAGAGATAGAATTTTGTATTGAGTTGGTACCTGGTACGAAGCCGATATCCTAACCACGGTATAAAATGGTATTAGTGGAACTAGAAGGACTAAAGAAGCAATTATAGGAGTGATTCGATAAAATTTCATCTGATTTTTTTAGAGATCGATTTGAAGTCTGGGTAACATCCGTTAAGAATTCAGAATGTGAATGTGCCCAAAATGATTTTTGTAACCGTTAGGGCATTGATGAACAAGGTATTTAAACTTTACCTGGACTAATTTGTGGTCATCCTTAGCGATGATATTTTGATGTATTCGAAGTCCAGGGAAGAGCATGAGCAGCAACTGAAAACTATTTTACAGATAAATTGTTGAGAGTTTCTTGAAATGGGCTGCTCAGTTGACACATCTCGTTCGAAAAAAGATTGCATACAAGTGGGATGAAAAGTAAGAGAGTAGCTTCGGTGAGTTTTGGTGTATTGAGATATGAATTGACCATCGTAATTATTTTCACCATACCCAATAACTCAAGAGGTTTCGCAGTGTATATGGATACCTCAAAATAATGAGTGGGCTGTGTATTGATGCAAAATGGGAAGATAGTTGATTATGGATCAAGACAACTCAAGGATCATGAAAGAAACTATCTGACCCATGATTTAAAGTTGACAGTGGTAGTGTTTGTACTGAGTATATGACATTACTATGTATACGATGAGAAATTTCGGGTATGCACTGATCATAAAGGCCCTGAGTATCGATTTTCACATAAAGAGTAGAGCATGAGATAACGTAGCGAGTTAGAGTTTCTGAAGGATTATGATTATGGAAATTGTACCACCTAGGAAAGCTAATGTAATGGCTGATGCCTTGAGCAGAAAGAGCCTTGGGATGGTATCACAGATGAGGGTCAGGGAGCGTGAGCTGCTAGAGCAATTGTGAGCCTTAATAGTGATGTGATCCCTTCTGATGATGACAGTGATTGTGTGACAGCTAGTCTGGGATTAGAACCGGATTTGAGTGACTAGATTTGACAAGCTTAGCGTGATGATCGATAGGGTGTCGATAGTGTGGGTCAGATTCAGACGGGTACAGTGATAGAGTTCATAGTGAATAATGTTGGCTTACTGAGGTTCAAGGACAGTATAAGTGCTCCCCAAGACCACAGTTGATGAGATAGTGTTATTGTCAGAAGCTCACTTTTCGGGATATTCAGTGCATCCGAGAAGTAATAAATATATCAAAATCTTTGAAAAAGGTATTGGTGGTCAGATGTGAAAGAGACATTGTAGAGATTGTGGAGAAGTGTCTCGTATGTCAGCAGATTAAGGTAGAGCAAGAAAGGTTTGCAGGGTTATTACAGCCTCTACCTATATCGACACGAAAATGGGAGCGAGTTACCACGAATATCGTGATGGGTTACAGAGGACCGCAAGAATCACGAGGCTATCTGGGTGATAGTCGATAGATTGACTAAGTCTACCAACCTTCTGGTTATGAAATCCCTAGATACTCTGAGTGTATTGTCGGATTTATGTGTATGAAAAATTGTGAAACATTATGTAGCGTTCCAAGGAGTATGATATGAAATAGGGATTCCCACTTCACTTCCCATTTCTAGGAACATTTTTCAGGAAGCTATGGGAACCCGATTGAGTGTTGGTGCAGCTTTCCGTCCTCAGACAGATGGTCAGTCAAGGAGGACTGTATAGGTTCTGGAGGATATAATGAGAGCGTGTGCCATTGAATTGATAAGCTCCTAAGATGATCAGTTGCTACTAATTGAATTCGCCAATAGTGACAGTTATCACTTGAGTATCGGGATAACATGATATGAGGCATTGTATGGCATAGGGGGTTGTTCCTAGACTTGGATAGGAGGAAGTGGGTGATAGATAGAGAATTGCTCCCGAATTGGTAAGACAAAGCTCTGAGGATATTCAGTTGATTTGTGAGAGATTAAGAACACCTCAGAGCAGATAGAAAAGCTATGCTGACAAGAGACGGAGACCGTTGAAGCTCAAAGAGAATAGGTCGTATGTTGAAAAATCGATTCGGGCATTAAATAGGAAAGAGAAAGTGTTGAGGTCTAAGACGATCTCCCTAGTCAAAGTCTTTTAGTAGTATTACACTCCGAAAGAAGTCCTATGAGAATTAAAGAGTATGATGCGATAGACATACTCGGAGTTGTTTATGAACCCATTTGACTTGGTTCTAATTTGGAGGACCAAATTTCTTAAGTGGGGGAGATTATGTAAGACCCAATTTTTATTGAAATTCTTTATGATTCATGTGATGTAAACATGGTTTTATGTAAATTGAATCATAAAAAGAGATTTACGTGAATGAAAAATGCAAATGGGATGAATAAAAATTCTCGAATGCATTTAAAGATCAAATGAAGGATTGAAATAGTCACAGATTAAACGAATGGGATTCGGACTGGAGATAAGGATTTAAAACACGAAATGAGAAAGGGTTCGTGAAGGGAAGTTGTGTTGATTTGGTCTCGATCACGTTAAAGGGTAAAACGGTTAAAATACCAAAATTCGGTATAAATTTGATAAGAAAATTTTCATTAAAAATATAAAATTGAGAAATCTTGATTAACAATGAGGAAAATATTGAATTTCGAGTCCAATTGATCAAGATATGAATTTATTGGAATTAATCGAAATTTTCACATCGAAAAATTATCTCGAAAATATTGGAAAAATATACCGGAAAGACAAAATAAGACAGATAAATTCATTTATGGATTAAATGAATAAAATATAAATTTTTAATGAATAAAATAATAATAAAATAAATTATAAATAAATAAATAAATAAAAAAGAAATCGTGAAATGCGATTATTGCAGAAAGAAAATAAACCGAAGGCGCGAACCGAGGAGATCCTCTGCACATGCCACAACCGGCGACCAAAAACCCCAGGCGAGGGTAGGCGAAGGGCGACGAATATCGTGGGAACCACAGGCAACCGCGACGCGCGCCGACGTCATCGGAAAGAGGAGATCGACAGAGGGGAGGCCGAAGGAGAGAAGAAGGAATCGACGGCCATCCGCGCCGTTTCGATCCAACCCGAGGCCCGATGAAGAACACCCAAGCCATGGCCCGTCGAACAGCACCAGAAACGGCCCTGGAACCAGCTGGAGACGCCGTGAATGGTGAAGTGAGGCTTGAACCGGTACGGACCAGTTTAGTGCAGTGCAGGTTTACTAAACCGGACCGGATCGGTTTAGCGAAAAAGAAAAGAAAGAAAAGAAAAGAAAAAGAAAAAGGGCAAAACGAAAAAGAAGAAAAATTGAGAAAAATCTCGATGATGCAGTTTAAATTTCAGAATATTTAATTTGATTAATATTCGACTGAAAATTTACCCGAAAAGATATGTAATTGTGTAGCTTGACAATTAACGTCAATGAGAGCTCGAGTCAGCCTCGATTTGCATACTATCATGCAATCTCGACTAAGTAACCCTTATTTACGACAATTTTCATAGTTATGCGTGTTAGAAATTTACCGCATATTTTTACGGATTAATTCCTTATAAAATGAATTAAATTTTGGAATTAGAGATAAATTGTCGTAAATAATTAATTGAGCTATCCGAGAGTTTAGAACGAGGCTCAATAAATACTGATGGGCCCAATGAGCCCAATTGGCCTCGATAATGTGAATAGTAAGTGAAAAACGGGCTTAAGGCCGGTTAAGGCCCATTATGGTGCAACCAGGCCCAATAGGGGTAAATGGGCCCAATGATTTAAATTAAGTCTAGAAAATATGAAATACAATTAATTATATTGTATTTGACCTGATGAATAATTATATGCAGTTCTGGAGATTGGATTGAGAGCAAATCGGACTGCGTGACGAGACATCAGTGAAAAGGTCAAACTGTACAGAAAATGAGGTAAGGGAATTTTGCGAGTAGTTAGAGGTAGCTACGCGTATTTTTAACAAATTTTACATACACTGAAACTATATAAAGATCCTAGAAATGGATTACAAATTTTAAAAACCCGAGATGGGTAAAAGACTATTTTACCTTTACTGATGGAAAATTCACCTAAGGATGGTGAAAGCATGACATGCATGAAATGCATGATTTGAAAGATTTCGGTGAAATTTTAGCAAAGCAAATTGGTAGATTGGCCAGTAATTACATAAATTTCACAAGATAACACTACGTAAGTGTTATTTATAATTTAAATGAAATTCTTTGGAAATGGGCCAACTATCAAGTTTATATGGAAACAGATGGTGCTGGAGCATTTCCTCGCACTATATCTGAGTTTATGAGTGTGCATAATGGTACTGGAGCGGTTGCTCGTACTGATTTGTGTGACATCATATGCATGAAATATGCTAGAGCGGTTGCTCGCACTGATTTTTATTATTGTGAAATGCATGAGAGGTGCTGGAGCCTAGCTCGCACCCTGTTTTGACTTGATATGTATAAAAAGGTGCTGGAGCGATTGCTCGCACTAGTTTTAATGATTTGACATGCATAAGAGTGCTAGAGCTTAGTTCGCACGAGTTTTGATTTGTGTGATGCATGCATTAGTGCTGGAGCAAGGGCTCGCACTAGAGTTTTACATGCATAGGTGCTGGAGTCTAACTCGCACTAGATTTTCACTTGATTTTTATGACACAGTGCTGGAGCCTAGCTCGCACTAATTTTACATGATTTTGACAGAGTGCTGAAGCTTAGCTCGCACTAAATCTTATGAGATTTTATGAAATGCGTGCTAGAGCTTTACTCGCACGAGATTTTCCTTGATTTTATGAGAGTACTGGAGCATCGCTTGCACTGATCTTATGAGACATACGATGAGTCGTGCTTGGAGCATCGAGTAGACTATGTGTCACGCCGATTAAATATGCTCACACGTGCGTTTTGAGACAGGCACGATTATTGATATGAAATGTGGGTCCACGGAATAAGTTGTACCGTGCAAGTAGCATGGAGTACGCTATACCGTGCTGAGATTGATTATGTGGCATCTTTGGATGCGAATGGCATCTTCGGATGCGAGATATCAGATAGGACTGACGGGATGGACTAACCAACCTCCCGGACGGTTCCCGATAGTGGTGAGACCCCGCACACAGGATCCGTGTAGCAATGGGATCACGAGTATTTGGCCATACTCCTGGTTATTTGCCTGAGATATTGATATATATATTGCCTAGTCTCGCATGTTACTATCTTATGTTTTGAAAGCTTGAGAATATGTGGATTTTGTGTTAGTTTGGACCACCCGAGGGAGGGGTTGGATCCTGACTGATGATATTGGTTTTGTTAGGAATAAATGGAATTTTCAATGTTTTCGAAAATGCTTAGAAATAAATGATTTTATGTGGATCAGGATCACCCGCGTGAGGGGTTGAGTCTTGATGAGTGTGATGGATGTGGATTCATGAAATGAATTAAAATCTTTTCTACGATTTTATGGAAACTCAGCATGATGTATTTTCCATGCTTGTTTATAATTCATGAAAAGAAATGTTTTAGCATGAGGAGGTTATCCATCCTTTAATTGCAAATGCATGATTTTGATTTAATTCATGCGTTGTATGATTTTACATGAGATGCCATTGAGGCATGAGTTGCATGATTTCCATAAAAACAAACAGCTTTTATAAACTATGGCATTGATGTGTGCATGACTTTGTGCTTAAGCTTTAAATGAAAAGAAATGGATTTAAGGGCATGGCATTATGAGCATGTAGATAGTGGAGCTATCTACTTACTTGCATGATTGCCTTACTAAGCATGGTTTGCTCACCCCCCTTATTTTCCTCTCTTTTCAGAGCATTCGCAGTAGATAGTGAGCGACTGATGACTTGCATTTTTGGTATCCACTGCATCCCATCGAGAGTCAGGTATACACATTTGTATAGTTTTGTATCTAAATATGTAAATGCACAGTACTGTAAACGTATATGATGTCGGGGATGTAAGGTTATGTAAATGAAATTGTGAATGTAACATGGAAATGAATTAGTAAGTAGTGTGAGGGGACTAACACCGAATCATAGCCCAACTATTGGTAGGATGGTCACGATGAGAGGAAGGTAAGAATTAAATATGAAAGAAAAAACGAAAAATTTACTCTGATTTTTAGGTCGTGACATAAAATTTGCACCGATGAATTGTGGAGATCAACATCTATCTACCAATAACTTCAGATGAAGGAGATAACTGACTACCAAACAACTAAAGTGTACCCTAGAAGAGAGGGTTAATCATGTTCGATGGCCTTCTTCTAGAGCATCTTTTCCCGTTAGCTCTTAATCTCATAAGTCGTTCACCATTTTTCAATCACAAGTCTTGAATTTTTCACTAAATTAGGAGAACTAGCTGTAGGATTTTTTATTTTATTTTAAGGATCTTATGTGAAAATTAGGCCACCAATACGGACATGGTTGAAACTTGAGTTGACGGCATAATTAGCAAGTTTTCCTCTTCTACTTCTCTACAGGTGGCTCTCAATGAGTAGATATCGAATGGACAGAAGCGAATAGGGGACTTAGCCATATATTTATAATAATCTTTTTCTAAAACCCTAATGGCCCCACATCAAGGGCTTATAGAGTTTTAAGGCTTAAACAACCACCTTATCACACTGACACAAAGAATGTACAAAGCCTATAACTAATATGATCACATCAATTTGAATTGGGCTTACTTGCATGTTTCATACCAGGACTAAACTATCAGCCTATTTTTATTAAAACATAAAATTGTCAATTAATATTAGTCCACAGTAGAATATTTCTAACATTCTCCCACTTGAACAATATTAATTAGGGTTATTTAATTTAAGAAAATTTTGATTTTGAAAACAAGACTCTAGGCTGATTGACTTTATTTTGACGTGGCCACGATTTAAAAAAAAAAACCAATTAGTCCTTCAAACAACATCCTAAAGATCCTGTTCAATATGACCAACTAATACTGAATCATAACAATAATTGGGCCTTTTACTGATGCAAGAGAAATCCATGGTTATAGATATTAGTGATCATATCAACAATGGACCAAGTGTGACTATGTAGCAAGAAAACAACATTCATGGTGATCACATTAACTTGTATTATTTTTCTTGTCAGTCCTAAAAGATTTCTCCAATCTTGTCGAAAAAAAAACTTAATGGCAAGTCGACAACAACAAATCTTCATGGCACCTGGATCCGCCCAAAACTTAATTGCATCCAGATCTCGTATGTTTCATCATCCTCGAGGTTTCATAACGGTATCATTTATCGAGACATACATTTCAATATAAGGATTAACTATGCAAAATCCTCAAATGTACATGTACAAAAATTCATCATAACAATACATGATATAAAACAATAATAATACTCAATTAATATATCAAGCAAAATATCATGTAAGTGTTCTAAACAATAAAGCAAATATAAGTGTTCAAACGTTGATCACATACTCCCACTAGTACATCAAAAGAATCTAAAACACTTATGTTCTCAACATGCTTACTAAACACAGCAGGTCATAATCCCTTAGTCAAAGGATCAGAAGTCATGCTATCTGTGTCAATATGTTTAACAAGAATGTCACCATTTTTCACTAGATCTCTAACTTTAAGATATTTAATCTTCATATGTTTAGATACACTAGTACTTTTATTATTTTTAGTGAGCAAGATAGTAGACCTATTGTCACAATAGATCTTAAGTAGTCTAGAGATAGAGTCAACAATTTTGATTCCTAAGATGAGGTTCTTAAGCCAAACAACCCCATAACATGCAACAAACTCAGCCTGCATAGTAAAAGATGTCAAAAGTGTCTGTTTGACACTTTTCCAAGACACAGCTTGACTAGCCAACATAAAGACATACCCAGAAGTGGACTTTAAGTCATCTTGGCATCAAGCAAAATCAAAATTTGTATACCCAACTATCTCAAGATTATCAACTTTTCTATACAATAGCATGTGATTCTTCGTTTTCTGCAGATATTTCATAACCTTCTTAGCAGCAACCAATGATCCATACCGGGATTAGACCGATATCTACCAAGAACACCAATTACAAAAGCTATGTCTGGTCTAGTGCAAACCTGTGCATACATGAGACTCCTAATCGCATTAGAATAAAGTATCTTCTTCATGAATTCTCTCTCCAAATCATTCTTTGGACACTGACTGTGATTAATTCTGTCACTTTTCACCACAGACGTGTTTCCAGCTTTATAATCCTACATATTAAATCTTTTGAGCACACGATCAATGTAAGCTCTTTGAGAAAGTCCCAACAAATTTCGAGATCTGTCCCTATGAATCTCAATGCCAAGAACAAATGAAGCTTCTCCAAGATCTATCATATCAAAAGCTTTGGATAATAGTTGTTTGGTCTCATACAACAATCCCACATCGTTACATGCTAGCAAAATGTCATCCATATATAAAATAAGAAATATGTACTTATTCCCTCTGATCTTGAGGTTTATGCATTCATCTACTTTGTTCTCCTCAAAACCCATGGAAGTAACTACCTTATCAAATTTCAAGAACCACTGATGAGAAGCTTGCTTAAGGCCATAAATGGATTTCTTAAGCTGGCACACCAAATGTTCTTTCCCTAGCTCCCGAAAACCTTCAAGCTGCTGCATATAAACTTTTTCTTCAAGGTCACAATTCATGAAGGCTATTTTTACATCCATTTGGTGAAGCTCCAAGTCAAAGTGTGCAACCAAAACCATGATGACTTTAAAGGAATCCTTAGAAGAAACTGGTGAGAAAGTTTTATTAGAATTCACACCTTCCCTTTAATTAAATCCCTTAGCCACCAATCTAGTTTTAAATCTTTTAATGTTACCCTTAAAGTCTTTCTTGGTCTTATACACTCATTTATAGCCAATCGGCCTACATCCCTTTGGAAGCTCAACAACTTCCCAAACTCCATTTCGTTCCATCGAATTCATCTCATCTCATCTCTCATTGCATCTAACCACATGTTGGACTGAAGAAACTATAGCATCATCATAAGTCACAAGATCCACCACGTGCCCAATGTCATAATCATTTTCCCCAAGGTAAACAAGATAATCATCTAAAACAGAAAATCTCATTTGCCTAGTGGATCTTCTTACAGGCATTCCAATTTCAACACCTTGATCTTAAGGAATATGAGCAAGATTCACAAGATTCATACCTTACTCCTGATTGTTAGCTACAACATCAATATTATATGTATCATCATTGTGAGAAGCAGGTAGAGGAATGATAACATGCTTAACAGGCTCACTTTCACCAAAATTCTAAACTGTAAAATTACTATCAGGGATATCAAACTCAAAAACTTTAGCCACTTGTGACTCCACAATTTTAGTTCCACATGTAAGGCACAAAAATCGATATCCTTTAGAATGTGCTGGGTACCCTATGAAATAGCAACGAGTACTCATACTCAGCAGGACAACCCCAGACTCTAAAATGGTTTAAACTAGATTTCCTACCAGTCTACCACTCAAATGGTGTTTTAAGAATATATTTAGATGCGATTCTGTTTAAAATGTGCAAAGCAGTTTTAATAGCTTCACCCCAAAGTGATTCTGGAAGTTTAGTCATACTCATCATGCTTCTCATCATATCCTTTAGGGTGCGATTCCGCCTTTCAACCATACCATTTTGTTCAGGATACCAGGCATAGTATACTGAGCAACAATACCACATTCCTGTAGGTACTTGGCAAATGATCCCATATGTTGTCCGTTGTGCCACACTTGCCATTATACTCACCCCCTCTATTAGACCTAACAATTTCGATGACTTTACCTAATTGTTTCTCAACTTCAGTTTTAGAAATTTTAAAATTTTCAATTGCATCATATTTTTCGATAATTAGGTACGTGTAAGCATAACGAGAGAAGTCATCAATAAATGTGACAAAATACTTGTTACCACACAAAGTAGAGGTATGAGATCCACAGATATCAGTGTGAATGATCTTTAGAAGTTCAGAACTATGTGTTGCACTAGTCTTTTTGGTTTTAGTAAATTTACCCCTAATATAATCAACACATGTGTCTAAATCACTAAAGCCTAAAGGAGGTAATATTTCATCTTTTATTAATATATTAACTCTTTCATTTTAAACATGACCTAACCTTTTATGCCACAATAAAGAAGATTTCTCTTTAATGAATGACCTTTTAGACACTGTATTTTCAACATTCATGCAACTGTATTCCTTATTAGAAGTCAAACATAATCTATATAGATTATCAACTAATATAAAATTTCTCACAATTTTAGAGTTCAAAGATAAATCAACCTTTCCATTTCCAATGCCAAGTAATAACCTAATTTGTTCAAAACAGAAACAAAAATTAAGTTTCGTCTAAACGACGGTATATAGAAAACATTTTCTAAAATAAGCTGAAAACCTGACTCTAAGTTTAAACTAATTGTTCCTACAAATTTAGCTTATACTTCAGCATTGTTTCCTACTCTAATTTTTTACTCTTTTTTATTTGGCTTCCGTTTGTTTATGAACCCCTGCAACGTAATAGCAACATGAGTAGTTGCACCAGTATCAAGCCACTACGTATTAGGTGGAGCACTAACAAAAGAAGATTCAAAACAAACAAGAGCAAATGAATTACCTTTTTAATTATTTTGTTTCTCTAGTTTAAATTTAAGCTTATTACAATCACGTTTCATGTGACCATTCTTCTTGTAATAAAAGCACTTGATATCTTTCTTAATGACAGCATTGGGACCTCCTATCTTCATGGTCTGATTACTACCATGCCCTTTATGATACTTAACTTTATTAGAAGCATTGGACTTGAAATTCCTAAGTCTCTTAGGAGTTTTGGCAAAGTGTGGTTTGGAATGGATGGTTAACTGGGCACTCTCACTCTTTTCTTTCTTGAATTTTTCTTCCTCAGAAACACATTTAGAAATAAGATCATTAATGTTCCAGAGGTCATTCACAGTATTGTAGGCTGTTTATTTGGGTAAACTCAGTAGGTTAGGTATTCAAAATATGGTGGACTACGAATTTGTCAGGTTGTATTATGTCATGGGATTTAAGTTTAGATTAAATGTGGACTATCTTTATGATAAAATTTCTAACCCCAACAACACTGTCATACCTGATACTCATCAGCTCATTCATAAGGTTCCCAACCTCAGACGTGCTTGATATTTTGTATCTCTCTTCTATATATCTCTCTTCTATAGCATTATAAAGCTTTTTGGCATTTTCAATGGTAGGTGCTCAGAAATAGTCCTCTTAATGGTCTATAGGCACATGCGATTCGCTCTATTCCACTTTTCATAAAACTTCTTTTGCTCAGCAGTGCTTTTTTCAGACAAAGTAGCTGGCTCATCAACACACAGGGTTATGTCAATCTCAGCCATCACCAAGGTATAATGCAAGTCCTCATCCCATTTCTTAAAATTAGATCCATTTAGAACATCGATAGTAGCTAGAGATTTATCTGCGGTGACAGTCACTGGGATAACCAAACAACATAATTCATTATATCCCAACAATAATTGAAAAGTCCAGGTGTATCACTACAAACGCTCCTTTGCGTAGAGAATGTAACATACTAATTAGTACTTTTCCAATAAATCTAATACAAGAATATCCAAGTTTTAAAAACCTATTCCCTTTGGGCAGATAAACTTTCTAAACCGATATATAAATCATCTTAATGCTTTATGTGTATCCAAAATTACTCTATACAACAACCTCGTATGTGTTGCATAAAATAATTCATAACAATCTCGTATCCTTTATGATCAAGTAAATAATTTTATTAATATCAACAAATGAGCCACTTTAGCAGCCAAGCACTTATATCAATCAATGAAAAAATTTAATCAATCCAAGACTATTATAATTGCCCAAAATTAGTCCTTGCATACTTAGTTGAATGTATGCAATAAATTATTCCAAAAATGAAATACTAGATCCAAATCTATTTCATTAGATCCGAAACAATATGTGTTGCATTATAATTTAGGGCTTTAAGTCTCAACAAAAATTCTATTGTCATTATTATTATTTATTTTATTTTATGGACTAATATAGGCTGAGAGTACAAAATCTAACCATCTATCTAGGGAGAGTACATACTTCCTAGAGGTTCAGGACAGTCCCTTTGTAAGACCCGTAAATTTCTATTTATTGTTTATGATTTTGAAATGTACAGACAAGTTAAATTATATATGAATCATAAGAAATAGATGCTTTTAAGTTCTAAGTGTGAATGAATTGAAAAACGAGTGTTGAAGTAATTGAGTATGAGTTTAACTTTGAAAATCTAGGAAAGATTGCAGCTGAAATGCTGTAGGGAGAGGGCATATCGATCTCATTGCAAGGGGAGATCGATCTCATTGCCTTGAAATACAATGCTAGGGCATTCAGCAAGAGGGAGATCGATCCCTCACTCAAGCAGATCGATCTTAAGTTGCTTCTGTTTGGACCAGATCGATCTCCTCCCACAAGGAAAATTGATCTCTTCTAAAGACCAGATCGATCTCTAAAGCCTTTTGCCTGGCCAAGATCGATCTCATCCCATGAACAAAGATCGATCTTATCCCTTTAAGCAGATCGATCTCATTCCTTCAAGCAGATCGATCTCATGCAAATAGGCAGATCAATCTGCTGCCTGCAAAACTGAAATGCCGAGAGAGTTCAAGTAAGGGGAGATCGATCTCTCACCCTTGGAGATCGATCTCACCATGCCTTTCTTATAAAAACTGGGCAGCTGAATCTGCATTTCACGAACACAAACCCTTTTCCTCCATTTTTAACAATAACTTAGCTTTCTCACTCTAAAAATCACCACTTTTCAATAATTTTGAGAGAAGTTCCTTTGAGCAAAGTTGTTCCTAGTGAGGAAAAGAACAACATAGTCAAAGATTGGAAACTCAAACCTTGGATTGAAGGAGAAAAGAAGTTTTCCCCCAATTTGTCCAAAAGAGCAAAAAGGTCAAGTGAGGTAAGATTCCAATACACCATTTTCTAATATGTTAATCTAGACATTTTGATGAGTGATTTGGTGTATATAATCTTGTCTGAAATGTTCATTTACATGTTTAAACAACTATGACCTAGAATGTGCTTAGTGAGAGAAAGTTGAAATCGCATGTGGTTAATGATGATTTAAGTATGTAGAAATGTTAATAAGCATGTATAGATGATTTTAAGATAGTTTTGTGAAATTCATATGTTGGAATAGATAATGATTGAAAACTAGGTTTAAGAGGTGTTCGATGAATGCCATAGAGAAAGAAAATGATGGACTTAAGGCATTGTAAGATTAATGTCGATTCAATATGAATCAGTAGACTCGAGGAGTCTAATGGATTCTCAAGAAATGAATAGAACGATTGAAATAGGCTTAAGAAAGAGTAAGGTCCAATAAGATGTAACGAGGCCATAATGAGGTAAAATGGCCCAATGCATTAAATTGAACTTCATGCAAGTAAAAATGAAGTATACTGATGTGAGTTGTAAATCATTGTAGCTCCTGGAGACATAATTAGAGCCGATAAAATCGGATTGCGAGCATTGGAAGCCAAGGAAAGCGATTCGAGCGTGATTCAAGGTAAGGGATTTATGTGAGCTATTAGAGATAGCTATACATATATTTCTTACCTGCTGCATGCAAATGATTGCTATAAAGTATATAGATATTGATATATATACGTGAAAGCTAAGTGATAAGAAGAAGTTTATTTGCATGAATTGTATAACTTCAATGTCTTGTTGTGAAAAGATGTTTTTGTAAGTGTTTTGAGAAAGAGTAATAATAGACTGGCTCTCGGTTTAGTATTCTGCATGAAAAGCTTTTAACGAGTGATTGATGGGGGATTATCCTCTCACTCATACTTAGTGAATGGAGCCATATATTCATTTTCTGTGTGAACTTGTGCTAGAGCCAAAGTGACAACTGTAGATTTACCAGTCTTGCTCACACTATTTTTTAAAAAAGGATTTTTAAGAAAAGAAAAAGGTGCTAGAGCTGAGTGAAGCTGTGTGATCCCCTCGAGAGCTCGCATTAGTTTTTGGGAAAACATGCTAGAGCCATCGAGTACTGCTAAGTGATCTTACTCTGATTATGCTCACATGTGACCCCCTCGATTTAAAGTAATTGTAAGTAAAACTGTGCTTGATGCCCCAGGTATTTTGTGTGTTCTTACGCTGAGTTGCTCGCACGAGAGTTTATGAGTTTGCTGTGTGATAAGTAAAACCATGCTGGAGCCATCGTGTATTGCTTAGTGATCTTGCACAGACCTGCTCGCACGTGATTTTGAGACAATGAAAATGGGTGATAAGGATCCACGAGAGCATGATGCACCTTGAGCGTTAGCCATATAGTACGATGTGCCGTGATATCTTAGTGATTTTGTGTGAGCTGAAAGGATAGTTGATCCGTCTCCCCAAGCATAGGGTTCCCGCACACCTGATCAGTGTTGCTTGGAATCTGGACTATGGCCATAAGTCTTCTTATATCTGTGTGATATGACATTTTGTCACTATTATGTGAGGTGACATGTGTCCCTCCTGCTGTGTGATACAGGGTGATATGTTATCTCATTATATGTCTCATGTAAATTGATTACTAAGTTATTTGCTAAATATAAAGCAATTTCTCAGTGTGTGTTGTGTGGATTGATGAGTAAGCTGTGTGTTTTGAGGAGATATGCATGTACCCATCTAGCGAATTAATGATTTTACAATTGATGGAAACTATTTTCAAAGAATGCATATGTTTTAAAAGGAAAATAAATGTTTATATTTTAAGCATGTAGATAGTGTAGTTATCTACTTGATTTCATATTTTCCAAATCGAGCTTGTTAGCTCACCCCCTTATTTCATCCTCCACAGATATTACGCAGTAATGAGTTACTGCAGTTGTCCCTACTACAGTGTTTCTCCAGTTCTCCAACAATATAGAGGTTTACATTTATGAGAGAAAAATTTGTATCCAGTAAATTAATGCACAGTATAGTTATCTTTTGTACGAAAGGGATGTATACGATAGAAACTGATGTAAACGTTTTCGCATATTTATAAAAGAACAGTTTCTATTTCATTAAATGAATTTTAAATTACAAATGGATGAGATATGGATATGGATGTTAACTCATAGCCCAACTGTTAATAGTATGTTAAGTCACGGGAAGAGGGTCCTGACAGAGATTGGTACGAGAGCTGAGTTAGTCCGATGTGAGTCAGTATCCATAGTTAGGAAAGTATACATCCCTGAAGTACTATGCATTATTTGGATACAATTGTGTATAGCAAACTGGAAATGTGGCTGAGACACTTATTATTGAGTATGCAGGATGACAGATAGACGGCATACCCGTAGAGGAGAGAGTTCGCTCTCTCAGGGGCATAGAGATGAACCCGAGAGGCGCAGCGGGTCTAGTTCTATTAGAGATCTACCTGGTCTTAGTGATGCCGCTGAGGCACGTATAGCACAGTTACAACGTAGTATAGACACATTTATGGAGATGTTTACACAAGAGAACCCTACTAGGCAGGCTACTGCACCTGAGAGACATGAGCCTGCACAGCTTGTAGCAAGACCTTGAGCTTCAGAGGCAGAGATTCCTGCACCCCCTCCAGTTCAGGATATTCCCCCACAAGTTTAGGATCCTGTAGCTCCACAACAGGTTGGTGGTGAATGAGTTTATGATTGTGATTTGGGCAGATTAAGATAGTTTCGAAAGTTTGGGCCACCTTCATTTAGTGGGGTGAAAGACCAGATGTTAGCAGAGCATTGGATTCACAGTATGGAGAAACTCTACAGATTTTTCCATTGCCCTGCCACAAGGAAGGTTACCTTTACGGCTTTTGTACTAGAGGGTGAGGCCGAGCATTAGTGGATGGCCACCCAGCCGATTTTGAGTGTACGTCACCGGTGGTGACTTGGGATATATTTTTAGATGCCTTCAAGAGGCAGTACATTCTAACCATTGCTCAGATAAAGATGCAGATGGAATTTTTGACCTTGACTCAAGGGAATCGTAAAATTGATGAGTATGAGTCTGGATTCACATCCTTGGGCAGATATAACATAGTGACCATGAGTTGTCAGGATAAAAAGGTCCAAAAATTTATGGAGGGATTAAGACCTTCGATCAAAGCTCGATTGGCCCCATTTGACATTACCACCTATAACGAGGTAGTACGTAGAGCTCAACTATGTGAGCAGGACTATGAGTTGCATGCCTCAGAGTTAAGTGTCACACCCCACTTCTGGAAACCCTTCTATCCATACATTCTCTACTACGGTTAGGCTGTGAGAAGATGCAATTACTAAAATTTCATTCATTTACAGCGGAAGATTTAAATCTTAATTCACACTCCCAGGTGTGTGTAGATATACAAAATCAATTGTATAAATACCATGTGCTTACATATCATCCCCATAATACTGTTTACAATTCCAAGATATAACTGTGCGATACGATAAATTAGATACAAAATACTCGTGTATACAATTCTTATACCTTTACGGAATTGTGGGAGCTGTTCAACACAAAAGACCTAGAGACCACCGCTCTCTTACTTCTCAGTACCTGGAGGGGGAAAATAGTGGGATGAGCAAACCACAGCTCAGTAAGAAAATGTATGCTAGCAGGTAGATATCGTACTACCTACATAGCCCATGCATGTATAAACCAAAACCATGTTTTTGTTATAAATGGAAATCTCATACAAAAAATGCATTTAAACATATATTTCTCAATAGCATTTTCGTGTAAATCAAATATCAAGCTTCCTTTTAAAACATGCTCATAAATAGTGCCCTCACGGCACGAATGGGAAATTAGAGATTTATCAAAACACAAAATCTCTTTCTTTTCTTAATTCACTTTTTCTACAAATCTCTTTCTTTTCTGAGATTATCTCTGTTTCTCGAATCTCTGAGATAGGCATGGAATTTTCGGCAATCAAATATCCACGACATATGGCCATAGTCAGTGATCCCAGGCCTCACTGATCAGGTGTGCACAGGGAATCACTTCGCCTGAAGGGGAATGGGTCAGTCCTGCCCTCCGGCTCATCTCAATCCACCTCATCTCCTCGTATACTCACGGTGAAGATACGTCGTGTGTCATCTACGCGATACTCGTACTCACGTGCACCCAGCACGGTACATAGTATACCAACGGATAACTACACTGTTCTACGTACGACCGTGGATCCAAGTCCATACTCCAACTCCGATGGACTTTTCATCCTAAACCATGTCTCATATACCAGGCGAGCAAGCAGCGTGACACACAGTCAACGCAAAGCTCCAGCGTGGTACGATCTATCGTTAAGGCCCAGCCCGTTCAAATGGCCGTCGGCTGGTATCCCCTTGGGTCCCAGACCCCCAGGTTTACCTCAACTCAACAAAACAAGTGCGAGCAAGGTTCCCGTACTTTCTCAAAATCCTCGCGCGAGTTAAAACTCCAGCACGGTACATAAAGGCATTAAAACGGGTGTGAGCTAGCGCTTCAACACCAAATCTCATCTCAAAACTGATAGGTGGCTATTTTCTCTTTTTAAAACTCAAAACATGTTTATTCATACAGCATGTCTCTTCATGCTAAAACATGTAAAATTAGCCAACCTATCATCAACATTTCTCAATCATCAATATCAATGTAAATTAGAGAAAAACATTGAAAACATGCATATCATGCTATTTCCTTACCCTATCCCATTTCTCAATACATATATACATCATAGTACTTTTCATGCTTCCATATCATTTCATAGAATTATAATATCGTACTAGTTCTAGCAATATATCTACGAAATTGCTGTAAAATACGCACGAACATCTCTATAGCTAACACACAGTCCCTTACCTCGCTTTACTTGTGTGCAACTATCTGCCTTTATGCTTCTCGTGTTCTCCTCTCGACTTACTCTGGCGTATCATCCGAAACTGAAATTCATCCATCAAACACTCGAGTTAACGTTTCTAACTCTTGTTCAATTAAGCATTTATCCAATGCCTTAAATACACATTTTACCCCTTGTGGTAAATCTCATAATCTTTATCTCAATATCAACATGCCCAAACCATGCTCACAACATAATCATCCTCTCAAGATATCTCATTCATCATTAACACTTCTACATTCCACTTTCTCACACTAGACCATTCTTAGGTTGTGGTGGATTCTTTACTTTTTAGGTAGTTTCTATCATATCTATGCATACTAATCATTTCCCATATCAATATCCAACAAATGTACTTGGGTATTTGCATTAGAAACTCACCTAGCTTGATTTCCTCATTGCTCCAATGGAAATACACCTTGTTGCTTAAATCCAACAAATGGAGAAAATGCCTCCCAACTATGTTGTTCTTCTCTTTGATGTGAACAACTTTGTCTCTAATAGCTTTTCCTCAAATCTTACTGAAAATGGCTGGATTTAGGAGTGAGAAAGCTAGGTTCTTGAGTTGAAGTGGAAAGAAATGGTTTATCCCCGAAAATCTGCAGATCCAACTGCTCCTATTTATAGTTTTGACTTGATGAGATCGATCTTCCTTGGGTGGAGATCGACCTGGTCCTCTAAAATCCCTCTTTTCTAAGACATTTTACAGGCAGGAGATCGATCTGTCGAGGCTTGAGATCGATCCGCTGTCAAACAGAAGCTTAAGGAGATCGATCTGGTCTTAGGGGAGATCGATCTGCTATCGAACATAAGCTTAAGGAGATCGATCTGGTCTTAGGGGAGATCGATCTGCTTCCAACCCGAGAGTTAAGGAGATCGATCTGATCCCTTTGGAAATCGATCTGTTCCCTTCCATTACTCACATAAGAGCATTCTGGCTCTCCCCGATCGATCTCTCATCCTATGAGATCGATCTGGCCTCCATATTTCCAGATTTTCTGCAGTTTTTCTGCAACAACTCCCTTCAAAACTTCCTCAATTTACCTCCATAGTCCTTTCCTCATTCATTGCTCCTTGAGACTTAAAAAGTTCATCCAATCACACTTAGTATATATTAAAACTTGTGGGAAATCTTTGTACAACCAAATTTTCACGATATTTCCCGAATGGAAGTATACAACTTATAAAAATCTTTCCTTCCATTTTACTACACTACTCATATACCATTTCAATCACATTCTTCTCGTGATTAAGTTCATTTCTTCCTACTCATTCATAATGTAACTTGTACGTATAATTACGATTCTTATTACAAGTGCGTACATAGTCTTATGAACTTACACTGCATATACTTCACATTACAAATGTATCATTATACTTATGATTTTATTTACATTCCCATGCTCCTATATACAACTATACATATACGGGGTCTCACATTCTCCCCCACTTAGGAAATTTGGTCCTCTAAATTTGAACAAACTTAATCTGTGAATAACTCGGGATACTTTTCTCGCATCAAACTTTCCAGTTCCCATGTGGCCTCTTCCACAGTGTGATGTTACCACAAAACCTTAACCAATGAAATCGTCTTGTTCCGCAACACCTTCTCTTTTCTGTCCAACACCCTGATCGGTCTCTCGACATACGACATGTCCTCCTTGAGCTCCAACGGCTCATAGCTAATTACATGTGTCGGATCCGGGTAGTACTTTCGAAGCATAGAAACGAGGAAGACATTGTGGACTTCTGCTAGCTCAGGTGGTAAGGCTAGCCTATATGCTCCATCTCCCACTCTATCCAAAATCTCGAAGGGACCAATGTAACGAGGACTTAATTTTCCTTTCTTCCCAAACCTCGTTATTCCCTTACAAGGAGATACTTTCAAAAATACAGACTTGCCAACATCAAACTCAAGTGGTCTCCGTCTCCTGTCAGCGTAGCTCTTTTGTCGACTTTGAGCTGTTCGCAGCCTCTCGCATATTATCTGAACATCCTCGGAGGCTTGCTTAATCAAATCGGGAGCGAGCAACTGTCTGTCACCAACTTCTTCCCAACCAATGGGCGATCGGCATCTACGACCGTATAGTGCCTCATAAGGGGCCATACCAATACTTGAGTGATGACTGTTATTGTAGGCGAACTCAATCAGTGGTAAGTGATCGTCCCATGAGCCTCTAAAATCTAGCACACACGCTCTCAACATATCCTCCAGGGTCTGTATAGTCCTCTCTGACTGACCATCTGTTTGAGGATGAAAAGCGGTGCTAAAACTCAATTGGGTCCCTATCGCTTCCTGAAAATGTCCCCAAAAGTGGGAAGTGAAGTGGGCATCCCGATCAGAAACAACACTCACTGGGACTCCATGCAATCTCACTATTTCCCGCACATACAGATTCGCCAGTGCACTCAATGTATTTGTAGATCTCATGGCTAAGAAATGTGCCGATTTCGTTAACCGATCTACTATCACCCATATCGCATCATGGTTCTTACGGGTTCTCGGTAACCCCATCACAAAATCCATGGTGACATGCTCCCACTTCCATGTTGGTATCGGTAGAGGTTGTAACTGGTTTCTGATGTTCGACTTTTCCTTGCTGACAAATGAGACATCTAGCGACATACTCAGCTATGTCTCTCTTCATCCCAGACCACCAATATGCCTTTCGGAGATTTTGATACATCTTACTACTCTCCGGGTGTATCGTATATCTTGACGAGTGAGCCTCTAATAAGATCAGCTTCCTCAGCTCTAAATCCTTAGGAACACATATTCTATCTCCAAACCTTAGTATTCCATCTGAACTCAATATAAAATCGGCACCCTTCCCTTTCCGGATTTGGCTAATCATGTCAATACACCATTGATCAATTTGCTGAGCTTGTCGGATTTTCTCAATCAACTTCGGTTCTAATCTCAAGCTAGTAATAATCCCATAGTTGTCAATCTCAGGTAGGGTCATATCCAGACTAAGGTTTGTGAATTGGTCCAACAACTCATGCTCTCTAACCATCATATGTGATACCAACCCGAGACTCTTCCGACTCAATGCATCGGCAACCACATTTGCCTTCCCCGGGTGGTATAAGATCTCATAATCATAGTCCTTGAGGAGTTCCAACCACCTCCTCTGTCTCTTGTTTAACTCCTTCTGTGAGAATAGATATTTCAGACTCTTATGATCCGTAAAGATCTGAAATCTCTCACCATATAAGTAGTGGCGCCATATCTTCAACGCAAACACTACGGCCGCTAACTCCAAATCGTGAGTGGGGTAGTTCCTCTCATGATCTTTCAGCTGTCTAGATCCATAAGCTACCACCCTTCCATCTTGCATCAAAACACAGCCTAGTCCTTGATGCGAAGCATCTGTATACACCGAGTAATTCCCTGAACTGTTAGGGATGATAAGAACTGGCGCGGTGGTTAATCTGCGCTTAAGTTCCTGAAAACTTCTCTCACAAGCTTCATCCCATGAAAACTCCACACTCTTCCTCGTAAGACGTGTCAATGAAGCAGCTAATCTAGAGAAACCCTCTACAAATCTCCTATAGTAACCAGTCAAACCCAGAAAACTTCTGATCTCTGTGACTGTCCTAGGTTGTTCCCACTGAACAACAGCCTCAATCTTGGACGGATCTACTGACACCCCATCCTTCGATATAACATGGCCTAGAAAAGAAATCTGTTCTAGCCAAAAGTCACATTTGTTAAGTTTGGCATATAACCTTCTCTCTCGGAGGGTCTGCAAAATAATCCTTAAGTGCTGCTCATGCTCTTCTCTGGACCTTGAATACACCAATATATCATCAATGAACACAATTACGAACTGGTCCAGGTATAGCTTGAATACTTCGTTCATTAGAGCCATAAAAGCTGCCGACGCATTGGTCAACCCAAAAGGCATAACTAAGAATTCGTAATTGCCATAGCAGGTACAAAATGCTGTCTTGGGCACTTCCTCCTTTCGAATCTTCAATTGATGATACCCAGACCTCAAATCTATCTTGGAAAAGATCTGTGCTCCCCGAAGCTGATCCAATAAATCGTCAATGCGTGGCAAGGGGTACTTATTTTTGATGGTAGCCTTGTTCAACATCCGATAGTTGATGCACAACCTGAGGCTCCCATCTCTCTTCTTCACAAATAATATCGGGGCTCCCCATGGTGAGACACTCGGTCTTATGAACCCCTTCTCTAACAACTCTTGTAGCTGTTTCCTTAATTCCTCTAACTCAACTGGAGCCATCCTATATGGTGACTTAGATATTGGTTCGGTTCCAGGCGTCAAGTCTATACCGAATTTTGTTCTCTATCAGGTGGCAATCCTGGTAGGTCGTCTGGAAAGACATCAGGGAATTCTCTGACCACTGGGATGTCCTCCATATCCGGATGTACTTTGTTCAAATCCACCACATAAGCAACAAAACCTTCAAAACAACACTCCAGTCATTTATACCAAAGTACTTTACTTAACACAAAATTTAAGATTTCATTTCCTCTCTTAAAATCTTACAACACATTCTTCAGGTAGAGAAAACTTAATGGACTTAGAACGACAGTCTATGACAGCATGATTGGCGGCTAACCAATCTATTCCCAAAATTACATCAATGTCATACATATTCAATAAAATCAAGTTCGTCATGCACTTATCTCCCACCCTCACTTTACAATCTTTATACACTTGTTCAACTAATTGGCTAACTCTCATTGGAGTACTTATTAGTAAAGTCCTACTCAAGTATATGGGTTCTACAAAACCTTTTAACTTAGATGCACATGCAGGTGATATGAAGGAATGCGTAGGACCAGAATCAAACAAAGCTATAACCTCTAGATTGAAAATCAAGATTGTACCTTTTATCACTTCAGAAGAGGTATCAGTCGATGCCTGGTCTATCGCATACACCCTGCCTTGACCCACAACTTGTTTTCCTTTTTCTTCAGCTGAGGCTTTCTTTCTTGCAGGAGGTGCAACTGTAGGAACCCTCTCTGGCTCTTTACCCCTCTGTGGAATTGCCTCAACTATTTCTGGGCACTCTCTGGCATAATGTCCAAATTTACCACATCTGAAGCATCGGGTACCCTGAAGATGACATGGCCTACCACCATGGTATCGACCGCATAGTCTACACTGATCTGTAGTCGGTCGGGGTCCACCAATCACTATACCCCTGGCTGGTGTCTGAGTCGGAGGCATAAAAGGTCTAGCAACCTTTTTCTGGAACTCATCTACCTCTCTCCGACGCTTACTCATGAATTTTTGACCAAATTTGGCACTCTTGCCATCTCCCAGCTTCCTCGGACCCTTGTCTTTACCCCAACTAAACTCAGAAGTCTGCAAGTCATAATCTTTCTCACATAACTGGGCCCGTCGCACAGCCTCTCTATATGTAGCGTCATCAAATGGGGTCAACTTCGCTCAGATTGAAGGCCTCAGTCCATCTACAAATCTACGGACTCTGATAGCTTCACTCCTGATCGAGTCCGGATCATATCGACCCAGTGAAGTGAATTGTGACTCGTACTCATCAACTGTTCGATTCCCTTGAGTCAGATTCAGAAATTCCATCTGTAGTCTACGTCGAGCAGTATCTGGGATATATTGTTCTCTGAAAATGCCCAAGAACATATCCCAAGTGATAGCCATACCTTGAGCTCTCAACATCAGCCTGGCGGACTTCCACCAGTGCTCTGCTTCGCCTCTCAATACAAAGGCCGCAAGCGCTACTCTCTCCGTAGCTGAACATCTACAGAAGTCGAATAACTTCTCCATCTGATTGATCCAGTCCTCAGCCATCGTCGGATCCTTTACCCCGCTAAACGAAGGAGGCTTAAACTCCATAAAATGCCTCAATCTCTTGATATCACAGTCATATCCATACCCCAAATCATCATCATACTGCTGTGGGGCTACTGGAGGAGGTACGGGTCGAATATGAGGTTCTCGTGGCCTAACCGGTTCAGCTTGCGCAGGTGCAACATTCTTAGGTTCAGGTGCAGCTGCTGGGGGATTCGGTGCAGCCTGTCCCACTGTACCAGGTGTACCCTCAAACCTAGCCATGATCTGATCCATCTTGGTCATCATCGTGCGCATGTCTTCCTCCAATCGAGTTATTCGAGGATCAGAAGCCTCTATCTGTTCCTGGGGCTCATGACTAGAGGATGATCTATTGTGCCTCTCAGTCCTGTCATTTCGCCCTAGAGCTCTCGAGCTCTATCCCCTCTTGCGGTGTCTCTTAGGCATAACTCACTAGCCTGATAACTTTCCTGCGTTATAACAAATATTTAATTCACTACCAGCTCCGTACACACATTTGTATCTAAATATCGCACAGTAACTTGGGGATGTATGTTTTCTTAGTCCTAAACATCAACTCACATCAGACCAACCATGCTCTGATACCAAATCTGTCACACCCCACTTTTGGAAACCCTTCTATCCATACATTCTCTACTACGGTTGGGCTGTGAGAAGATCCAATTACTAAAATTTCATTCATTTACAGCGGAAGATTTAAATCTTAATTCACAGTCCCAGGTGTGTGTGTAGATATACAAAATCAATTGTATAAATACCATGTGCTTACATATCATCCCCATAATACTGTTTACAATTCCAAGATATAACTGTGCGATACGATAAATTAGATACAAAATACTCGTGTATACAATTCTTATACCTTTACGGAATTGTGGGAGCTGTTCAACATAAAAGACCTAGAGACCACCGCTCTTTTACTTCTCAGTACCTGGAGGGGGAAAATAGTGGGATGAGCAAACCACAGCTCAGTAAGGAAAAGTATGCTAGCAGGTAGATATCGTACTACCTACATAGCCCATGCATGCATAAACCAAAACCATGTTTTTGTTATAAATGAAAATCTCATACGAAAAATGCATTTAAACATATATTTCTTAATAGCATTTTCGTGTAAATCAAATATCAAGCTTCCATTTAAAACATGCTCATAAATAGTGCCCCCACGGTACGAATGGGAAATTAGAGATTTATCAAAACACAAAATCTCTTTCTTTTCTTAATTCACTTTTTCTGCAAATCTCTTTCTTTTCTGAGATTATCTCTGTTTCTCGAATCTCTGAGACAGGCATGGAATTTTCGACAATCAAATATCCACGACATATGGCCATAGTCAGTGATCCCAGGCCTCACTGATCAGGTGTGCACAGGGCATCACTTCGCCTGAAGGGGAATGGGTCAGTCCTGCCCTCCGGCTCATCTCAATCCACCTCATCTCCTCGTATACTCACGGTGAAGATACGTCGTGTGTCATCTACGCGATACTCGTACTCATGTGCACCCAGCACGGTACATAGTATACTAACGGATAACTACACTGTTCTACATACGACCGTGGACCCAAGTACATACTCCAACTCCGATGGACTTTTCATCCTAAACCATGTCTCATATACCAGGCGAGCAAGCAGCGTAACACACAGTCAACGCAAAGCTCCAGCGCGGTACGATCTATCGTTAAGGCCCAGCCCGTTCAAATGGCCGTCGGCTGGTATCCCTTTGGGTCCCAGACCCCCAGGTTTACCTCAACTCAACAAAACAAGTGCGAGCAAGGTTCCCGCACTTTCTCAAAATCCTCGCGCGAGTTAAAACTCCAGCACGGTACATAAAGGCATTAAAACGGGTGTGAGCTAGCGCTTCAACACCAAATCTCATCTCAAAACTGATAGGTGGCTATTTTCTCTTTTTAAAACTCAAAACATGTTTATTCATACAGCATGTCTCTTCATGCTAAAACATGTAAAATTAGCCAACCTATCATCAACATTTCTCAATCATCAATATCAATGTAAATTAGAGAAAAACATTGAAAACATGCATATCATGCTATTTCCTTACCCTATCCCATTTCTCAATACATATATACATCATAGTACTTTTCATGCTTCCATATCATTTCATAGAATTATAATATCGTACTAGTTCTAGCAATATATCTACGAAATTGCTGTAAAATACGCACGAACATCTCTATAGCTAACACACAGTCCCTTACCTCGCTTTACTTGTGTGCAACTATCCGCCTTTATGCTTCTCGCGTTCTACTCTCGACTTACTCCGGCGTATCATCCGAAACTGAAATTCATCCATCAAACACTCGAGTTAACGTTTCTAACTCTTGTTCAATTAAGCATTTATCCAATGCCTTAAATACACATTTTACCCCTTGTGGTAAATCTCATAATCTTTATCTCAATATCAACATGCCCAAACCATGCTTACAACATAATCATCCTCTCAAGATATCTCATTCATCATTAACACTTCTACATTCCACTTTCTCACACTAGACCATTCTTAGGTTATGGTGGATTCTTTACTTTCTAGGTAGTTTCTATCATATCTATGCATACTAATCATTTCCCATATCAATATCCAACAAATGTACTTGGGTATTTGCATTAGAAACTCACCTAGCTTGATTTCCTCATTGCTCCAATGGAAATACACCTTGTTGATTAAATCCAACAAATGGAGAAAATGCCTCCCAACTATGTTGTTCTTCTCTTTGATGTGAACAACTTTGTCTCTAATAGCTTTTCCTCAAATCTTACTGAAAATGGCTGGATTTAGGAGTGAGAAAGCTAGGTTCTTGAGTTGAAGTGGAAAGAAATGGTTTATCCCTGAAAATCTGCAAATCCAACTGCTCCTATTTATAGTTTTGACTTGATGAGATCGATCTTCCTTGGGTGGAGATCAATCTGGTCCTCTAAAATCCCTCTTTTCTAAGACGTTTTAAAGGCAGGAGATCGATCTGTCGAGGCTTGAGATCGATCTGCTATCAAACAGAAGCTTAAGGAGATCGATCTGGTCTTAGGGGAGATCGATCTGCTGTCGAACATAAGCTTAAGGAGATCGATCTGGTCTTAGGGGAGATCGATCTGCTTCCAACTCGAGAGTTAAGGAGATCGATCTGATCCCTTTGGAGATCGATCTGTTCCCTTCCATTACTCACAGAAGAGCATTCTGGCTCTCCCAGATCGATCTCTCATCCTATGAGATCGATCTGGCCTCCATATTTCCAGATTTTCTGTAGTTTTTCTGCAACAACTCCCTTCAAAACTTCCTCAATTTACCTCCATAGTCCTTTCCTCATTCATCGCTCCTTGAGACTTAAAAAGGTCATCCAATCACACTTAGTATATATTAAAACTTGTGGGAAATCTTTGTACAACCAAATTTTCATGATATTTCCCGAATGGAAGTATACAACTTATAAAAATCTTTCCTTCCATTTTACTACACTACTCATTCATAATGCAACTTGTATGTATAATCACGATTCTTATTACAAATGCGTACATAGTCTTATGAACTTACACTGCATATACTTCACATTACAAATGTATCATTATACTTATGATTTTATTTACATTCCCATACTCCTATATACAACTATACATATACAGGGTCTCACATTAAGTAAGAGTGGTAAAGGCAGTGATAGAGACCGGAAGAGGTCAGTGGATGATAGAGGATTCAGAAAAGGTCGACAGTTATTTGGTAAAGGGCCAAAGATTGAGGAGGTACGAGAGAGGCCTGTGAAGCCTTCAGCTTACCCAGTTTTACCTCCAGCTTCGAGGGGCATAGTTATTGGAAAACCTTGACCTACCACCGAACAGTACAGAATGTGTGGTAGATATCATTGGAGTAGGCCATGCCAGTTGGTAATGAGATCATGTTATACATGTGGTAAACTAGAGCACATAGCTTGTGAATGCCTAGAGTTGGTCGATACAGCCCCACAAAAGAACAAAGAGCCAAAAAAGCTACAATTGAGACACCGAAGAGGAAGGCCACAGTTGAAGAGAAAGGGAAACAAGTTGTTGGTCGAGGGCGAGTAGTTGCTTTGGACCAGGCATCTGCAGAAGCTTCTACGGATGTGATTAAAAGTACCATCCTAGTCTTTGATTTTGAAGCATTAGCATTAATTGATCCTGGTGCCACACATTCATTTATATCGCCATTATTTGCATGTAAATTGTTTGAACATGTAAAATCGGTACCTCTAAGTAGGAAATTACTTATAAGCACTCGAGTGAGAGATAATGTAGTAACTGAGTATGTATGTAAAGATTCAAGGTAAAAGTAGGGGAAATGGATATGTTGGCCAGTCTTATTCTGTTAAACATAAAAGACTTTGATGTAATACTAGGAATGGATTGGTTGGTTGCAAACCATGCTGTTTTATACTATTATGCTAAGACAGTAATGTTTTCCACCCCTAAAAAGTATGTTGTAAGATTTGTTAAGTAATGAAAGAAGTAGTAAATTATTTCCAACGATGGATGATTTTACTAACAAAGGTGATCATAATGTGTTGAAGGTTTTATAACATATGTGATTGACTTGGATAAGGCAGACCAGGAATTAGTTGATATCCCAATGGTTAGAGAGTTCCCCGATATCTTTTCAAAAGAATTACAAAGATTGCCACCAGACAGAGAGATGAAATTCTGTATTGATTTGGTGCCTGGAACGGAACCAATATCCAAGCCACCGTATAGAATGGCCCTAGTGGAATTGGAGGAGCTAAAGAAATAGTTACAAGAGTTGTTAGACTTATCAGACCGAGTGTATCACCTTGAGGATCACCGGTTCTGTTTGTAAAGAAGAAAGATGGGAGTCTCCGACTGTGTATAGATTATCAATTGTTGAACAAGGCTACCATCAAGAACAAGCATCCCCTTCCACGGATTAATGATCTATTGGATCAACTGCATGGAACACAGATCTTTTCGAAGATTGATTTGAGGTCTAGGTATCATCAATTAAGGATTCGGAGTGGAGATGTGCCCAAGACAACGTTTTAGACCCGTTATGGCCATTATGAGTTTTTGGTTATGCTATTTAGGTTGAAGAATGCTCCTACAGTGTTTATGGCATTAAAAAATGATGTGTTTAAGCCATACCTGGACAGCTTCATAATTGTCTTTATAGATGACATATTGGTGTACTCAAAGCCCAGGGAAGAGCATGAGCAGCACTTGAGAACAGTGTTACAGACCCTTCGAGATCAAGAGTTGTACTCTAAACTTTACAAATGCAATTTCTGGCTGAGTGAGATATCGTTTTTGGGTCATGTAGTCTCGAGATACGGGGTATCAGTGGATCTGTCCAAGATAGAGGCAGTGATACAATGGGAAAGATCCAAGACGATTACAGAGATCCGCAGTTTCCTAGGTTTAGCAGGTTATTACCGATGATTTATCGAGGGATTCTCAAAGCTGGTTGCTTCGTTGACATGTCTCACTCGAAAGAATGTGGTATTTGAGTGGGATGATACATGTGAAAGTAGTTTCGGTGAGCTAAAGTACAGACTGACCATCGCACCTATTCTCACCATACCCATCAGCTTAGGAGGTTACTTAGTGTATATAGATGCCTTAGGACAGGGACTAGGTTGTGTGTTAATGTAGAACGGGAAGGTAGTAGCCTATGGATATAGACAGCTTAAGGACCATGAGAGAAACTACCTGACCCATGATTTAGAGTTGGAAGCCATGGTATTTGCATTAAAGATTCGGCGCCACTACTTGTAAGGTGAGAAATTTCAGGTGTTCACAGATCATATAAGCCTCAGATATATGTTTTCACAAAAAGAGTTAAATATGAGGCAGAGTCGATGGATAGAGCTTCTAAAGGATTATGATTGCGAGATATTATACCATCTAGGAAAGGCTAATGTTGTGGCAGATGCCCTGAGTAGAAAGAGCCTTAGAATGGTATCGTACATGATGGTAAGGGAATATGAGCTGCTCGAGCAGTTTGCTCACCTCAGGTTGGATATAGACCCTCTTGATGTTGACAGTGACTGTGTGATAGCTAGCTTACGAGTGGAACTAGATTTGATTGATTGGATACGACAGGCTTAACATGCCGATCTATTGTGTGATTATCATGCGAGTCAGATTCAGAGGGGTGATGTGGTCGATTTTTTAGTGAGTGATGATGGCCTACTGAGGTTTAGAGGTAGGATTTGCCCGATGACCCAAAGTTAAAGAGATTGATTTTGATAGAAGCTCATTCATTTAGATATACATTGCATCCGGGGAGTAACAAGATGTACCAAAACCTTTGAAAAGTGTATTAGTGGTCGGGGATGAAAGAAGTATCGCAGAATTTGTGGTAAAGTGTCTTATATGTCAGCAAGTAAAGGTAAAGCATCAGAAGCCTGCAGGACTATTGCAACCTCTACCTATACCAACTTGGAAATGGGAGCATGTCACTATGGATTTCATCAATGGATTATCGAGGACTAAGAGGAACGATGATGCTATCTGGGTAGTGGTAGACAGATTGACAAAATTCACCCACTTTCTAACTATAAAATCTACAAATACTTTGAGTACTTTGGCAGAATTGTATGTACGAGAGATAGTGAGGTGCAAGGTGTTCAAGTGAGCATCGTATCGAATAGGGATTCCCGATTTATTTCCCACTTCTAGGAACATTTTCAGGAAGCTATGGGAACCCGTTAAGTTTCAATACCGCATTTTATCCTCAAACCGATGGTTAATCAGAGAGAACCATCCAAATGTTAGAGGATATGTTGAGAGCGAGTTTTATGGGTTTTAAAGTCTATAGGGATGATCACTTACCATTGACTGAATTTGCATACAACAACAGTTATCACTCGAGTATCGGGATGGCACCATATGAGGCATTGTATGGGAGAAGGTGTCGTTCCCTTATTTATTGGGAAGAAGTGGGTGATAGAAAGACTTTTGCTCCCGATTTAGTATAGTAAGCCTCTGAGGTTATTCAACTGATATGTGAGAGATTGAGAACAGCTTAGAGCAGGCAAAAATGTTACGCTGACATGAGACAGAGGCCACTAGAGTTTATTGTGGGTGACTCATTATTTTTGAAAGTATCTCCCTCGAAAGGGATTATGAGGTTCAGTAAGAAGGGTAAGTTAAGCTCTAGGTATATCAGACCATTTGAGATATTGGAGCCTGTGGGAGATAAGGCATACAGGCTAACATTGCCACCGGAGCTAGCAGGCATTCATAGTGTCTTCCACGTATCGATGCTTTAGAAGTACCATCCCGATCCAACTCATGTGATTCGGTATGAGCCATTAGAGCTCAAGGATGATCTGTCATATGTAGAGAGATTGATTCGGATACTGGATAGGAAGGAAAAGGTGTTACAGAATAAGATGATTCAGTTGGTTAAGATTCTCTGGTAGCACAACAATTTAGAGAAAGCTACTTGGGAGTTAGAGAGCCCTGACTTTTTGAGGAATGACTTAGTTCTAATTTAGAGGACCAAATTTCTTGAAGGAGGGGAGGAATGTAAGACCCGTAAATTTCTATGTATTGTTTATGATTTCAGAATGTACAGACAAGTTACATTATATATAAATCATAAGAGATGGATGTTTTTAAGTTCTAAGTGTGAATGAATTGCAAAACGAGTGTTAAAGTAAATGAGTATGAGTTTAACTTTGAAAATCTGGGAAAGATTGCAGCTGAAATGCTGCAGGGACAGGGCATATCGATCTTATTACAATGGGAGATCGATCTCATTGCCTTGAAATGCAATGTCAGGGCATTCAGCAAAAGGGAGATCGATCCCGCACTCAAGTAGATAGATCTCAAGTTACTTCTGTTTGGACCAGATCGATCTCCTCTCATAAGGCAGATCAATCTCTTTTTAAGGCCAGATTGATCTCTGAAGCCTTCTTCCTGGCCAAGATCGATCCCATCCCATGAACAAAGATCGATCATATCCCTTTGAGCAGATCGATCTCATTCCTTCGAGCAGATCGATCTCATGCAAATAGGCAGATCGATCTACTCCCTGTAAAACTGAAATACTGAGAGAGTTCAAGTAAGGGGAGATCGATCTCTCACCCTTGGAGATCGATCTCACCATGCCTTTCCTATAAAAATTGGGCAGCTGAATCTGCATTTCACGAAAACAAACCCTTTTCCTCCATTTTTAACAATAACCTAGCTTTCCCACTCTAAAAATCACCACTTTTCAATAAGTTTTGAGAGAAGGTCCTTTAAGCAAAGTTGTTTCTGTGAGGAAAATAACAACATAGTTAAAGATTGGAAGCTCAAACCTTAGATTGAAGGAGAAATGAGGTTTTCCCCCGATTTGTCAAAAAGAGGAAAAAGGTCAAGCGAGGTAAGATTCCAATACACTATTTTCTAGTATGTTAATGTAGACATTTTGATGAGTGATTTGGTGTATATAATGTTGGCTGAAATGTTCATTTACATATTTTAACAACCATGACCTAGAATGGGCTTAGTGAGAGAAAGTTGAAATGGCATGGGGTTGATGATGATTTAAGCATGTAGAAATGTTAGTAAGCATGTATAGATAATTTTAAGATAGTTTTATGAAATCCATATGTTGGAATAGATAATGATTGAAAAATGGGCTTAAGAGGTGTTTGATGAAATGCCATAGAGAAAGAAAATGATGAACTTAAGGCATTGTGAGATTAATGCTGGTTCAATATGAATCAGTAGACTTAAGAACGATCGAAATGGACTTAAGAAAGAGTAAGGTCCAATAAGATGTAACGAGGCCATATTGAGGTAAAATGGCCCAATGCATTGAATTGAACTTCATGCAAGTGAAAATGAAGTATACTGATGTGACTTGTAAATCATTATAGCTCCTAGAGACATAATTGGAGCCGATAAGACCAGATCACGAGCATTGGAACCCAAGGAAAGCGATTCGAGCGTGATTTGAGGTAAGGGATTTATGCGAGCTATTAGAGATAGCTATATGTATGTTTCTTACCTGCTGCGTGTAAATGATTGCTATAAAGTATATAGATATTGATATATCTACGTGAAAGCTAAGTGATAAGAAGAAGTTTATTTGCATGAATTGCATAACTTTAATGTCTTGTTGTGAAAAGATCTTTTTGCAAGTGTTTTGAGAAAGAGTAATAATAGACTAGCTTCCGATTTAGTATTCTGCATGAAAAACTTTTAACAAGTCATTGATGGGGAATTGCACTCTCACTCATACTTAGTGAATAGAGCCATATATTCCTTTTCTGTGTGAACTTATGCTAGAGCCAAAGTGGCAACGATAAATTTACCAGCCTTGCTCACACTAGGTTTTTGAAAAAAAGGATTTTTGAGAAAAGAAAAAGGTGTTAGAGCTGAGTGAAGCCGTGTGATCCACTCGAGAGCTCGCACTAGTTTTTTGGAAAACATGTTAAAGCCATCAAATACTACTAAGTGATCTTGCTCTGATTATGCTCGCATGTGACCCCCTCGATTTAAAGTGATTGTAAGCAAAACTATGCTCGATGCCTCAGGTATGTTGTGGTTCTTACGCTGAGTTGCTGGCACGAGAGTTTATGAATTTGTTGTGTGATGAGTAAAACCATGCTGGAGCCATCATGTATTGCTTAGTGATCTTGCACATACTTGCTTGCATGTGATTTTGAGACAATGGAAATAGGTGATAAGGATTCACGGGAGCATGATGTACCATGAGCATTAGCCATGGAGTATGATGTGTCGTGATATCTTAGTGATTTTGTGTAAGCTGAAAAGATGGTTGATCCACCTCCCCAAGTATAGGGTTCCCACACACCTGATCAGTGTTACTTGGAATTCGAACTATGGCCATAAGTCTTCTTTGTGTGATATGACATTTTGTCACTACTGTGTGAGCTAACATATGTCCCCCCTGCTGTGTGGTACAGGGTGATATGTTATCTCATTATATGTCTCATGTAAATTGATTACTAAGTTATTTGCTAAATATAAAGCAATTTCTTAGTGTGTGTTGTGTGGATTGATGAGTGTAAGACCCGTAACTTAACATGTAACCTTTATGAATTTTGGAATGTATAGACTAGTCACAAATGATATAAATTATGAGGAATGAATGTTTTAAAGTTTTAAATGTGGATGGAATGAAAAATGAATGGTTAAGTAAATCAAATACCAATGTAACAGTGAATTTGGATGGAAAAGTGCAACAGAACTGCTTCAGGAAGGGAGCAGATCGAACTCCTTGGCAATACAGATCGATTTCCTTAAGTCTCGGGTTGCAACATATAGATCTCATTGCAAGGCCAGATCGATCTCCTTAAGGTTCTAAGTTGTGAAGAACGATCTCATGTTTAAGGACAAATCGATCTCATTGGGCCTGAAAGGTCAGTTTCGAAGAGAAAAATGTAGGGGAGCTGCAACCTCTGTTTCACGAGATTTACTATTTCATTCAAGAACCAAAGCAAAACCTAACATTTCAACACTAGGAAACTTCAGTTTGCAATCCATTTTGAGTGAGATATAGTTAAGCAAAGTTGTTCTTGGTAAAGAGGAGAATAACATACTTGGAAACAAGAAGTTGGAATCAAAGGTTTGAAGAGCAAAAAGGATTTTGCAAAATTTGGAGAAAATGAGGAAATCTCAGCTAGCTAAAATTGAATGCACCAAGTTGATATATGTTAAACTAGGTGTATTGGTGAGTTAATTAGTATATGTGTGAATTGTTGGAAACAAAAGGATTATGAAAAATAAGCATGACCTAGTTATGGGTATAAAAGTGAGAAAATGATGAGAAAATAATTTTGGCATGGATTACATTATGGAATATGCATGTATGGAAGATTTTAAGTTAATCTTATGAAATGAATAAATTGGAAATAAGGAGAAATGAAGATAACTATATGGAAAATATGGTATAATACCATAATGTAAGAAAATGATGAGTTGATGTATTGAGTTGAGATTTGGCAAATGAAATGAGTATACTAACGTAAATACGTGTAAGAGCTTCAAAAAATCACATTGGGAGCTGATCGGACTGCGAGAGTAAACAACACCGAGGAAGAAAGGTTACTTGACGTGATCCGAGGTAATGGAATTTTGTGAGTAGCTAGAAGTAGCTAGACGTATTTTGAATAGCATTTTGATATTATATGTTATATGAATTCCCATGAATAGCATGATGTTGTGATAGAAATCAAAGTGGATAAGTGTGTTTTATCCACAAATGGGGTGAAAATACCTTAGAAGCATGATGAGACTAAGATTCATGATTTTGCATGATAGAATGGTTAATGTTTTCATGTATATGAGAAAACATGCACATTTAAGTGCTTATTTGATTTGAATTGGATGAATTATGATCTGAATAGCCATCTATCAGGTTTTGTGTGAAAACCATAAGTGCTAGAGATTTCTCGCAAGTCTTTTCTAAGATTGATTTGAGGTATGGGTATCATCAGCTGAGAGTAAGGAGTGGAGATGTACCCAAGACAGAATTTTGGACCCGATATGGCCATTATGAGTTTTTGGTTATGCCATTCGGATTGACGAATGCTCCCGCAGCTTTCATGGCTTTGATGAATGATGTGTTCAAGCCATGTTTGGATCAATTTGTTATCGTCCCCATAGATGATATATTGGTATATTCAAAATCTGAGGAAGAGCATGAGAAACACCTCAGGATTGTATTACAGACTTTACGAGAGCAGAAGTTTTATGCTAAACTCAATAAGTGTGATTTTTGGTTGTCACAGATCTCATTTTTGGGACACGTTGTGTCAAAAGATGGTGTATCAATGGATCCATCCAAGATTGAGGCTGTAGTTCAGTAGGAACAGTCGAGGACAGTCACCGAGATCAAGAGTTTCTTGGGTTTAGTAGGATATTATCAAAGATTCGTAGAAGGATTCTCGAAGTTAGCTGCTCCGTTGACACGTTTCACTCGTAAGGGTGTAGCTTTTGTATGAGATGAGGATTGTGAGAAGAGTTTTCAGGAGTTGAAGAGTCGATTGACCACTGCTCTAGTTCTCACTATCCCTACCAGCTCAGGAGGATTTTTAGTGTATACTGATGCATCGCATCAGGGACTGGGCTGTGTATTGATGCAGAATGGGAGGGTAGTTACTTATGGATCCAGACAGTTGAAGGATCATGAGAAGAACTATTCAACCCATAATTTGGAGTTAGTAGCAGTAGTGTTTCCGTTGAAGGTATGGCATCACTAGTTGTATGGAGAGAAATTTCAAATATTTACCGATCACAAGAACCTCAAGTATCTATTCTCACAGAAAGAATTGAATATGAGACAGAGAAGATGGCTAGAGCTTCTAAAGGACTGTGATTGTGAGATACTTTATCATCCAGGTGAGGCTAATGTTGTAACGGATGCTTTGAGCAGAAAGAGCCTAGGGATGGTATCGTATATGGTGGTCAGGGAACATAAGTTGCTAGAGCAGTTTGCTAGCCTCAGTTTGGGAGTTATGCCTTATGACATGGATACACACTGTGTGATTGCTAGTCTACCTTTAGAGCTAGATTTGTTAGACAGGATCAGATAGGCTCAGCAGACTGATCTGTATATCATTGATGTGAGTAGCCAGATACAAAAGGGCACAGTGACTGATTTTGAGTTGAATTCTGATGGACTTCTGAGGTTTAGAGGAGATTGTTGTTCTTGAGGACCCAGAGCTCAGGAGACTGATATTGATGGAAGCTCATTTGTCGAGGTACACGCTACATCCGAGGAGTAATAAGATGTATCAAAATCTTCGGAAGGTGTACTGGTGGTCAAGTATGAAGAGAGATGTGGCGGATTTCGTGGCGAGATGTCTCGTATGTCAACAAGTGAAGGTAGAGCATCAGAAACCTGCAGGGTTATTACAGCCTCTACCTATACCAACATGGAAATGAGAGTATATCACCATGGATTTCATGATGGGTTTACCGAGGACCCAAAGGAATCACGATGCGATATGGGTAATTATTGATAGACTGACGAAGTCAGCTCACTTTCTAGCGATAAGAACTACCGATACTCTGAGTGCATTGGCAAAACTGTATGTACGTGAGGTAGTGAGGTTAGATGGTATTCCAGTGAGCATTGTTTCAGATATGGATTCCCGCTTCACTTCCCACTTTTGAGAACATTTTCAGGAAGCCATGGGAACCCAGTTGAGTTTGAGCACCGCTTATCATCCTCAGATAGATGGTCAGTCAGAGAGGACTATACAGACTCTGGAGGATATGTTGAGAGCATGTGTACTGGATTTTAGAGGCTCCTGGGATGATCATTTGCCACTAGTCAAATTCGCCTACAACAACAGTTATCATGAGAGTATCGGGATGGCACCATATGAGGCTTTGTATGGCTGTAGATGTCGTTCCCTTATCGGTTGGGAAGAAGTGGGTTACAGAAAGATTTTTGCTCCTGACTTGATTACACAAGCCTCTGAGGATGTCCGAATAATAGTTGAGAGATTGAAGACAGCTTAGAGTAGATAAAAGAGCTATACTGACAAGAGACAGAGACCACTTGAGTTCGCAGTTGGTGATTCAGTATTTCTGAAGGTTTCTCCTTCCAAGGGTATAACAAGATTTAGAAAGAAAGGTAAGTTAAGTCCTCGCTATATTGGACCCTTTGAGATACTGGACAGAGTGGGAGATAAGACATATAGATTAGCTTTGCCACTGGATTTATCGGGAGTGCTCAATGTCTTCCACGTTTCAATGTTGAGAAAATATCATCCAGATCCAAATCATGTGATTCGGTATGAGCCATTGGAGCTCAAAGATGATTTGACATATGTAGAGAAATCGATACGGATACTAGATAGAAAGGAGAAAGTCTTGAGGAATAAGACTATCGTGTTAGTGAAGATTCTCTAGCAGCATCACATTTCAGAGGAAGCTACTTAGGAGCTAGAGAGTTTGATGTGAGAGAAATATCCCCAATTTTTTATAGAGTAACTTGGTTCTAATTTGGAGGACCAAATTTCTTAAGGTAGGGAGGATTGTAAGACCCGTAACTTAATATGTAACCTTTATGAATTTTGAAATGTATAGACAAGTCACAAATGATATAAATTATGAGGAATGAATGTTTTGAAGTTGTAAATGTGGATGGAATGAAAAATGAATGGTTAAGTAAATCAAATACCAATGTAACAGTGAATTTGGATGGAAAAGTGTAGCAGAACTGCTTCAGGAAGGGAGCAGATCGATCTCCTTGGCAATACAAATCGATTTCCTTAAGTCTTGAGTTGCAACAGATCGATCTCATTGCGAGGCCAGATCAATCTCCTTAAGGTTCTAAGTTGTGAAGATCGATCTCATGTTTAAGGGCAGATCGATCTCATTAGGCCTGAAAAGTTAGTTTCGAAGAGAAAAATACAAGGGAGATCGATCTCATATGGCTAGCAGATCAATCTCATAGAGACAATTCTATAAATACTGGACCTCTGCAACCTTTGTTTCACGAGATTTACTATTTCATTCAAGAACTAAAGCAAAACCTAACATTTCAACACTAGGAAACTTCAGTTTGCAATCAGTTTTGAGTGAGATATAGTTAAGCAAAGTTGTTTTTTGGTAAAAAGGAGAACAACATACTTGGAAACAAGAAGTTGAAATTAAAGGTTTGAAGAGAAAGAAGGATTTTGCCAAATTTGGAGAAAATGAGGAAATCTTAGCTAGCTAAGATTTAATGCACCAAGTTTATATATGTTAAACTAGGTGTATTGGTGGGTTAATTGGTATATGTGTGAATTGTTGGAAACAAAGGGATCATAAAAAATAAGCATGACCTAGTTATGGGTATGAAAATGAGAAAATGATGAGAGAATGGTTTTGGCATGGATTAAATGATGGAATATGCATGTATGAAAGATTTTAAGTTAATCTTATGAAATAAATAAATTGGAAATAAGGAGAAATAAAGATAGCTATATGGGAAATATGGTATAATACCATAATGTAAGAAAGTGATGAGTTAATGTATTGAGTTGAGATTCGACAAATGAAACAAGTATACTAACATAAATACATATAACAGCTTTGAAAAATCACATTGGAAGCTTATCAGACTGTAAGAGTAAGCAGCACCGAGGAAGAGAGGTCACTTGACGTGATCTGAGGTAAGGGAATTTCGTGAGTAACTAGAGGTAGTTACACGTATTTTGAATAGCATTTTGATATTATATGTTATAAGAATTCTCATGAATAGGCACGATGTTGTGATAGAAATCAAAGAGGATAAGTGTGTTTCATCCACAAATAGGGTGAAAATACCTTAGAAGCATGATGAGACTAAGATTCATGATTTTGCATGATAGAATGGTTAATGTTTTCATGTATATGCGAAAACATGCACATTTGAGTGTTTATTTGACTTGAATTGGGTGAATTGTGATTTGAATAGCCATCTATCAGTGTGAAAACCAAAAGTGCTAGAGATTTCTCGCACTATATTTTGAGATATGCATCACATAGTACTTGAGAGTATTCTCGTACTAACTTTTTAATGCGATTTATGCATGTTAGAGTACTGGAAGCATTGCTCGTACTCAGATTGTGATTGATGCAGTATAGAGTATTGGGAGCTATGCTCATACTCAGCTTTACATGATAGAGTAGTGGGAGCTTAGCTCGTACTCAGTTTTCAGATAACACGCATTATAGAGTATTATGAGCTTTGCTCATACTCGTGTTTTTACATGACATGGTGCAGGGAGCATTGCTCGCACTAGATTTATATCATTGTGATATGGTCATGTTGGGAGTTTACTCGTATGTACCAGTTTTTAAAAGAGCATGAAACAGCCATGTTCTGAGCCTGTGCTGACTGTGTGTCGCACAAATATATATATATATATGCTCATACGTGCAATATTTTGAGATAAGGTCGAGGGCTATCGAAATAACCCATGGTATGATGACTAAGACTTATGGCGAGCATCCCACCTTGAGATAGGGTTCATGGAGTACTGTGCACCGTGTATGTCGTACCTTGTACTGTGAGTACTTGATGTACTATGATAGGACTAGTTAGCAGTGGGAGCGGGATCTAGTGGGATCTGTTGTGCTCCGGGATCAGGTCCTCAGATTGAGAGCTGACGGTATAGATTTGACCCACCTCCCATTACAACAATTGTGAGACCCCGCACACCGAGTACTGTGTAGCCTGGGATCACGAAAAATGAGTTATGATCATACACTCTAAACATGTAGTCGCCTATCTCGATTTTCTTTTCATGCAATGTGAATCAATATTTCTTGATTGAATTATCACATGATTTTATGATATGAACATGTGAATTTGTGAGTTGTAAAAAGGGTAACCCGAGGGTTGGGAGAGGCCCAGATTTCCATGTTTTGAAACATGATGAATGCCATATGATTTTGATTTAAATGAATGACATGATAAATGTGATTTGTGTGAAATTACATGAGAAATACAGTGTTATGCAGAAAATGCTGAGATTGTTAAACCAACATATTACCAGTTTTATAACTGATGTTTTGTATCTATATATATTGCATAAAAGCTTTAAGAGAGATGCATACGTTAGATACAGATAGGGTAAGGAATGATTTCGAGGCATAAGCATGGTATTTTATAGATAGTGTGGTTATCTACTTGCTTGCCTGATTTCTTTATTGAGCTGTGAGCTCACCCCTTATTATTTCCCCCTTTTTCAGAGCATCCACAGTAGGTGGACACGGCTGAGGACTAATATTTCCCTGATCCGCTACATATCCATCTTACTAGAGGTATACACACTCGAACATTTTGTACTGAACAATGTAAAAGCACAGTTATGTAAACTAATGCACGGTCGGGATGTGTATGTACAACTGATTGTTTTTATGTATAAGAGTTTATATTATAGAAAAGAATATTAAATTCTATGTATGTTGTGAATGAGTGTGAATGGGTGACTAATATCGAATCACAGCCTAACTAAATGGTGTAGAGAGATGACTGAAGGAAAGGTAAGTATAATATGAAAATTTTGTGGTATTTTTGGTAGGTCACGTGTGAGAGTAAGGCATGAAATGAGTAAGCTATGTGTTTTGAGAAGGAGATATGCATGTACCCATCTAGCGAATTAATGATTTTGCAATTGATGGAAGCTATTTTCAAAGAATGCATATGTTTTAAAAGGAAAATAAATGTTTACATTTTAAGCATGTAGATAGTGTAGTTATCTACCTGCTTTCATATTTTCCTTACTGAGCTTGTTAGCTTACCCCCTTATTTCCTCCTCCACAGATACTACGCAGTAGTGAGTTACAGCAGTTGTCCCTGCTACAGTGTTTCTCCAGTTCTCCAACAGTATAAAGGTATACATTTATGAGAGAAAAATTTTGTATCCAATAAATTAATGCACAGTATAATTATCTTTTGTATGTAAATGATGTATATATTAGAAACTGATGTAAACGTTTTCGTATATTTATAAAAGAACAATTTCTATTTCATTAAATGAATTTTAAATTATGAATAGATGAGACGTGGATATGGATGTTGACTGACAGCTCAACTATTAATAGTAAATTAAGTCATGGGGAGAGGGGCGTGACACCCTTATATTTTAAGAAATCAAGTGCAGCAGCTTCAACAACGTTTGGAGCTCTATGAGGCTCTAGAGCGCAATCAACCGCATCGTGCCTCTGAAGATGAAGAATCAGCACAATAAAATCACAGAAAATTTGTGCACAACATTTAATAATTCATTAAATAAATACTAACATAAATAATAAATATTTAACAGTATTAAAAATATTACAAAAACATCATAGAAAATTATAGAATAAAATTACAAGCATAATAGAAAAAAAAAAGGTGGCTGAAAACTCCATCTAGATATACCGCACGCACAGCTGCAGTGCGTGAGCCTTGCGATGCACATGCACTGTGCATCTCTTCCTTTTGCCGGGTATGTTCGACCCAACTACTGTGCTATTTGACCCAAACAGGTCTGTAGAATTTTTTTTGATTTTTTTATAATTACTAATCGCCTAGTTTACAGAATAAATTTACCTAGTTTTAGTATCCTAAATTCACATAAACCAAGCTCTGATACCAAATGTAGGATTTTTTATTTTTATTTTAAAGATCTTGTGTGAAAATTAGACCACCAATACACAAAATAATAATCGATAAGTGTACCTTTTTCAGCGGATATGGTTGAAACTTGAGTTGACAACATGATTAACAAGTCTTCCTCTTCTACTTCTCCACAGGTGCTCTCAATGGGTAGATACCGAACGAACAGAAGCGAAAAGGAGACGTAACCATATATTTATAATAACCTTTTTCTAAAACCCTTATGGTCCCCTTATCAAGAGCTTATAGAGTTTTAAAGCCTACAAAACTACCTTGTCACACTGACCTAAAAGAATATATAAAGTCCATAACTAATATGATCACAACAACTTGAATTAGGCTACTTCTATGTTTTATACCAGAACTAAACTATCAGCTCATTTTTATTAAAATATAAAATTACCAATTAATATTAATTCACAGTAAAATATTTTTAATACTAGCTTCAATTTTAATTGGTTGCTCAATTTCAACCTTAGTTGCAGATGAAACGAAACCGCTCCTAAAAGGCTAAATAGAGGGTAGTGTCGTTGTTGTCGCCTCATCCTTGTATTTCACCAATCTTGATTTTTTCCTCTTTGGAGTTGCAAAAACAAAACAATAGCCAAATAAAAATGTTTTACCTAATTATAAGAAAAAAAAAGGAAAAACAATGAAGGAGATGAGAACTAAGATCGGGAGGTGAAAAGAAACAAAAGCGGAAGTAGAAAAGAGAAGCGGTGATGAGAGTGGTAGCAAAAGGAAAACAAACAGGCGATGCCACGTGTACACAATGTACCATCAAGTCATGCAACGCCTATTCATTACTACTGCCACATGCCTTCACCCTTCCCAATAACTATTTTCGTTGATATTATGCCCAAAAAAAAAAGTGTCATGCTAGAAAAAAAATGCTAACCATCTGTGAACAGAAAAGAAAATAGGGGGTCATTTGGTATGAGTAATGTAATCACTTTGCGCTGCAATTTAATTGAGCGCAAAGTGATTACAACGTTTGGTATCAAGAAAGTTGGATGTAAAGTGATTGCAACTGCAATCACTTTACATCCAAAAGCTGCACAGTTGCAGTCTAAATAGGCTGTAATCATTTTACAGCCTTGGCTGTAAAGTTAATTTTACTCCAATTATCCTTTTACCAAAAATGCAAAAAAAAAAAGAAACTGAGGATTGTACGATCCCTTCCCCCCCCCCCGTTTCTCCCTTCTCTTCTTCTTTTTTTTTTGTTCGCCGAGCAAACCCTCTCTCTCCCTCTGTTCCGTTCGTCGAGCAAACCCTCTCTCTCTCCCTTTGTTTCCTTCGCTTGTCGTTCCTCCCCTTCACGACCAATCGACAACCCTCTTTCTTCTTCCTATGTTTCCCCTTTTCTCCCTTTCCCCTTCACCCAAGAAACCAGAAAACCAAGAAACCTTTTCCCCCTCCGTTTGTGTGCCGACGACCAGTGAGGACACCGAGGCATGCTAATTTAACCCTTCTTGTCTCTTTTATTTTATGCTTATTTATTTTTAGTTTCTCCCTTTGTTTCAAGAATAAGTATCGATTTTCTTCAAGATTCCTGTAAGCACAATTATCAGAGAGTATGGTAATGTTTAGAATTGATTGTAATTTTTAATATTTCACTTCTTGTTTTTCATATATTTTCTGCATCATTAACAATGTAATTTTTTCAACCTTTTTCTGTACATCTTCTTTATGTTCTTGTGTCCTCTATTTCCATTTTTAATTCACAAGTTATTCTTATTTGAAATTTAATAGATTCATGATCCATCCAATTCTAATGTTGAGTCCTATCAAATGAGGATTGATTTAACCCCATTTTTTGTTTATATCATCTGTTTATTGATTTTTTTTCAATAAATGTAGATTATTTCTTGTAATTATTTTTCAATTCGAGTCTTCCTTCTAGTTCCTGTACAATCACTGAAATGAAGGAAAATACCAATACCGGATGCTGGCATGTTCAGTACTTTTATGGTTTAATAATTAACAAAAGTGGGGAGGAAGCATAATGTTACTCTGCTAAACTGATTTGGCTATAAAGATTGGGAAATGTATTTCTGCAATCTTAAATCCATGACATAGTCATTGAGATATGAGTATGAAATCTTAATCAGGATTTTATTGTTTTTAATTGGCAAAAATTCTTAAATATTGTTCCAAAAGAAAACTGATAGCAAATATGACACTCCAACGTGTTTGATTTCTGGGTATACCAATGGATCCAACAATATGTTCATGATTTAAAAGGCTTAGAACACCCTCATTTCTCAACTCTTGAAATCAAACATAATGATTTACCACAACACCAAAAAGGTAGAAGACTGCAAACACATCAGCACAGTTTACAACATTGCCAGCCAATATTATCCATTAGCTGGCCAACAATCTCCATAGTGTCCATTTTCAATTGAAGTAGGATTTCCATGTATGTCATTAACTATGCCCTGGTTAAATGATAATAATTATGTTTTGAAAGTGTTAGGATTATTTAAATATTTGTGGGATACTGAGGGGACCTCTACTGATGGTACAAGGTCTCAGTGTCGATAAAGTGATGTATATCATATGCTTGCCTAATAGTATATCATACAAGTATATATTGTATAAAATGCGAATTAAGAGTTTAAATAAGATTGACTGTCAAATGAGATTAAATGACCTGAACAGTTGTGAATATAAGATGATAGGGGTATGAATGATTGAATGACAATGAGATTGTGAATGTGTGATTTTGAAAAAGATCTTTGGAGTTAGTTTGAGGAATTTCTTTTTGATGAAATTTAGATTTATTCTGTATTTTTGACTTAGTGAACATGAGTCATTAAGGCTTAATGAGATCCTAGAAATTGCATTTGATGGCTTATAGTGACGATATGAACATATGGAGATGATGTGAATGCACAGTGATAAAGATGAGTTCGAACTATGATATTCGAATTATAGGAGTTGAGATATGCATGTGGTATGTGCTTTAAATGAATTCGAGGATTGTAATTGGCATAGATTGAGTTCAATCATATAACTAATAGCGAATGTGACCTCTGAGTGACATGACCATGTAATGAGGACTAATAGCCAAGGGGTTCATGTGAAAACAAAGTATAAACGATATAGTTATAATTAAGTCCTTGGAATGCTCAAAAGACAATTTGATATTGTACTGTGATATATAGCTTGGCATCATTTGGAGATGTATTTATGCATTGGCTATAAGCTTGCATTTCATATTTGAGTGTTTTAAAATCTATGCACTGTTTTAAAATAAACATGTTTATCTCGTGCCACTTTACATTGTACATATTTGCTTTGCATTATGCTTTAGCTTGAAAAACATGGTTTTGAACTGACCCTGTAAGTAAGGGTTGTCATGCATAGCATTAGTGGGGGTGGGTGTTAATGTTGTATCATCCCATATATTCAATTTGATTTCATCATTATTTTACTTCTTGCATTTGCTTAGCTGAGCTGGTGCTGAAGCCGAAAAATCTTGAACCATACTTTAATAGCACAGGTGGTGTCTCTGCATATTGTTGGCCCTGCACTTAGCATTACTAGTACTTAGTAGTTGGAGTATGCGTTCTCATGTATATATAGCAAATGGCATTACTACATCTATGACCCATGGCCGTAACAAGTATTTATACATGTTGATTCATTCTTTTAGATGACATGATTGTAAAAGATGTATAATCCATTCAAGCTTGTGATTAGTGTATAGTAAGTTGAGATTTGAGATTGGTTGAATCAATAGGTAGAGCACATGCTATTTTTTTTTATCTGCATTGATCCATTTATTATGAACATCTTGATCACATCTTCATGCATATACATATATATATATATATATCCAAATACTGCATATCTATACATATATTAGCAGATTAATGCTTGTAACATAAAAATTAACTACATACTCATGACTCGCCTAGAAGAACTTAGCTACAAAGTCTCTTTTCTAGAAAATCTGTATTAGTTAGAAACTTAGAATCAAAGAAGATATTTCTTTGAAACGTAACTATACATAAATTATGATTTATAAAGACTTAAAATGAATAGAAAATGCTTTAATAATTGAAACCCCTGTGATATCTTCTCTTTGAAAGAATACAAAATAGGGAAAATTTTGAAAATATTTCAAAAAAAAAAAAAACAAAGAGAAGAGTAAACATATAAGCTAGAAACTCATAAGTCTAAACCACAGTGCCATGAACAACTAGGCAAGCACCCCTTCTTATACTAACTTGGTCACTGGATGAATGCATGGCTATGACCGGCTACTGACCGTTAACTCGTCCACAATGCCATTGTTAAGTGGTCCGCACAGAGTCCAAATATTGTCCTATGTTCAGTGCATGTGGTAGGCCTGTTATTTTTTCAATTGTTTTCTTGGGCCCATGACCGAAGGAGAGTTTAAACTAGCAGTATATCAATAACATAATTGTTTGAGCTATACATTCAACTTGCATTATTACTCATTTTTATATGATTGGTATGATATCTGAAAGAATTGAGCAAATTAATTATTTGTATCTGCATAAAAAATGTCCATAAAAAAAGTTAATAATTTTTACAATTTTGGTAATTAGATATGGCAAAGACATACGTAGTGTATGTTGGATACAGGCTGGGCATCTATAACAGTTGACCGGAAGCTCAAAGACAAGTCCATGGGTTTATGGGAGCAACTTATCAATCATTTCCTACTAGAGCCCAAGATGAACAAGCTTTTCTAGATTATTGGGGATTGAATGATTATTCTAATACTGAAATACCAAGTGTCGATTGTATTAGGCACCAAGAAAGACAGTTAAATGATCAACAGCGTCATATTATTCAACATCAACCTTCCACTATTTATTGGTGTCATTTAGTAATTGCATTATGTATTGGTGTTATTTTAACTTTGATTTGTGTTCGTAATGGTTAGTGTAATTGTTTTGATGGTCTTGTAATTTGAATTCTCATATTGATTTTAGGGTTTAATATGACAATGTGCTAGATAATATATATGTATGTTGTTAGTTAAATGATATGTGAACTTGTTATGTTAAATAACTTTTTCATTGAAACTTTTTTTAATGACAGAATGGAAGGATTCTCGCAACAACAATATGCAATGGTCGCCACTGCCATAGCTTTATGTCTAAAGCTTTTAAACATTATTCACTTGGTTAATGCCTATGTTCAAGATTGCGGTATTTTGTTATTGAATATGAGAAAGCGTAAAAGGGAGAGTGGTACTAGTTATGAGAGACAAGTCATTAGGCAGTTGAATTTTAGAAGGATGGTGTTTGATTCTGATTTGACATGTGTTGAAAACATTAGAATGGATAGGCACTGCTTCTATAAAATGTGTAATATGCTTCAAACAATTGGTAGACTTGCACTAACAAAAAACATGAATGCTGAGGAAATGGTTGCTATATTCTTGTACATTATTTCTCATCACGTGTGTTGGCTCTACCGAGAGGGGGGGTGAATCAGTTTTCTAACGTTAATAGCAAATTTTAAATTAATCCTAATTTAATCAGCAAATGATAATGAGCAATACAATGAAATTAAACAATTTAATGCAAGATAGGGAAGAGAGAAACAAACACAATCGTTTATAGAGGTTCGGCCAATCTCTTGCCTACGTCCTCTCTCCTTGACCTTCTTGTCAAGTGCTTTCTTTCTCTCATTCAACAGAAGTTACAATGTTCCTTTTTCAGGTTAAGGAATAACCTCTCTACCATTTGCAATACAAAGAAGTATTCACCCTTTTACAATGTTTTTCTCACTGAGGAACAATCCTCTTCTCTTTTGAGGTAAGGATGAATACAATGTCAAGCTTTAATGTGGGTAGGACAATTACAGCTTTTGCACTTAAGCTTATACAACAAACTCAATAAATGAGGAATAAAGACACAAGGAATGAAAGAATTAAACTCTTGAGAATGTAAGAAAAATGCGCAGCAATGGTCTCTATTCTCATTGTCTTCAATGCTTGGTTAAATACTAAAGGATTGGTAGTTGGAGCATTAAATGCTGTTTTTCCCATTGAGATTTTTGCAGAACTAGCCGTTGGGTACCTCCAGTAGAATGCCAGATCGATCTGCCATCTTGACCAGATCAATCTCTTAGTTATAAATCCTGCAAGATCAAAGCAAAATAACACAAGGAGATCGATCTCATATGTGAGCAGATCGATCTCATGATTTGAAAATATTAGAGGAGATCGATCTGTCGAATAGGCAGATCGATCTTCCAATCTCTCTGTTTGAGTATAGATCGATCTCACAGATCGATCTATTATCTTTACTTTAGGGGAGATTGATCTCTCAATAACCCAGATCAATCTCCTTAGCTCTCTGACTTTGAGAAGATTGATCTCTTCCTTACCAGATCGATCTCATAAGCTCTCTGTTTGAGTGTGGATCGATCTTACAAATCGATCTACTGTCTTTGCTTTGAGGGAGATCGATCTCTTTCTAGATCAGATCGATCTCCTCAACTCCAGTATTAAGCAGATCGATCTCATAACCCTTATAGATCGATCTCACTCTTCCTCAATACCTTTGTATAGGTTCAAAGCTTGGCAGATCGATCTCATGTCTTCCTGAGATCGATCTCTCATCCAAGAAAATCCCAGGAGATCGATCTCTCATAACCCAGATCGATCTCTCATCAACAGAACTTTAAGTTCTGGTACTGATAACCTCTAAACATATTTTTATATCATCTTTACATTATTGAATTTACTTGTTTTGTCATTTCAAAATACATTAACTCAACAATCTCCCCCTTTTTGATATGACAAAACCTATTCAATCAACATGTTTAGTTGCCTATTTTCAGTTTGCACAAACTCCCCGTTTTTGTAAACTCCCCCTTACTTTTGGCTTTAGATCTCTAAACTTTCTTAACTCCCCCTCATTTTAATCATTCCTTTTAAACCATTAGATATGATTCTTAAAGTCATTTAAACATGTTTTAACCAACGCATGTGTTCTTAACATTATTTCTTCTCCCCCTTTTTGTCATATCAATGGCAAGAAAGAAATCTAAACAATACTCCTGTCATTTCAAATTAACATTTCATTAAAAACTCATTCAATAACATAGAGGGCAGCTCATTCAAGCAAATTCAGTTCAAACAACAACGAGTAATGAAAACATATAACAAAACTAGATCTAGCAAATAAGTCCTATGGTGGAGGAGGAAATCGATCCATGAGATCCTCAACGTGAGTACGAGTGACTTGAAGCTCATCAAACATCGTCTCCTGAGTCTTATGAAGATTTGCAAAGCCTTCATCCACTTTGCGGTTCAGCTCCTCGAACATCCGCTGCTGGGTTGCATGAATGTTTGCAAAGCCTTCATCGATCTTTCTGTTCAATGCACTCAACATTGTCACAATGGACTCCATGTCAGCGGTTAAGGAAGCAGGTGCAGTGGGCTGAGGAGTCGAGGACGATGGACCCACAGTTGGTGCAGCAGGTGGATCCATAGGCTCATCGGAGGGATCTTCCTCCATAGCTGCAGCAGACTGTTGTTCCCTCTTCTTCTTCCAGTCGCCTCGGAAGTCCTTGTAGTAGTCCATGTGGTGGAGTGACCCGATGTTGAGGACGCTCTTTGGAGAGGGCATTTCACACGTTTCGCAGCTGCTGTCCACTCCGAGTCGTTGGAGAAAGTACGCCAATGGTTGCGGAAACACTATCGTTGTGGCTTGGCCACGTACGATCTTCAACCAGTCTTGATAGAGAAAGTGGACGAGGTTGGGTTTTTGACTGGTGGAGTGAATGTGGTGAATCCAGAATCTATCTAACCACCTAACGGTGGAGTGACGGGTACCGAATGGACGAAGGTTCCAAGATATGATGAGGTGGAGTAACCGTGGGTGCATTGGGAGGTCACTCGCCTTATCCCCGGGAATATCAAACTCCAAAGGGACTTCCTCATCTTCGTTTGTCAAGCCTTCATCGCATATGTTGAAAGCGTAGGCTAGGACTTCAGTGTCTATTGTAATGGATTTACCCATGACATACGTTGTAAACCCGAGAATTTTACAAGTATCGTTAGGATCATAGGTGAGTTCGACATTGGAAAAGAATGCTCGAACGATGTTTGGAGGTATGGGAGTATTGATTTTGAGGAACGACATCCAACCAAATTCTTCAAATTTGGACAGATAGGGAAAATCAATGCGGTTTAAGAAGGAGAAATCGATGGTTCGCCAATGTTTAATTGGCATGGTGGAAAAATATTCTTCATATCGCTTCCTTTTCGCAGGTGTTTTAAAACACCTGTTGAAGGTAGCGAATGAAGAGGGAGGAATGGATTGGGAAGATGACCCTTGTTCTACATTAGATCAGAGAGATTTTTGGCCTGCTCTCTTAAGTCTAGGCATGGTTTTAGACACGGGAATTACTCTAAGACAGGTTCACAAACAAAAATCAATGGAACAGTGACTAGATTTGCCCTAGAGTGAAATTTAACACAAATCTTAAGAAATTTTTGAGAAAACAATAAGGAATGTGGGTTACTATACCAGTAAATGAAGGAGAGATGCGACGAAGACCGTACTGAGATCGATCTGAGGAGGAATCGAGAGAGGAAGTGCGAGGGAAGTTAGGGATTTGAGGTTTTGGGGATTTCAAATTTAGGGATTTTTCGCCAGTTTTTATAGTCCAGGGCACAAGAGATCGATCTGTCGAGACGACATATCGATCTGTCATTTCCAGAAGCCCGAAGAGATCGATCTGTGGTTCCATAAGATCGATCTGTGGTTCCATAAGATCGATCTGCAGAACACAGAAGCTTAAGGAGATCGATCTGTCGTATGCACAGATCGATCTGTTGTTTGACAGAGGCTTAGGGAGATCGATCTGCCGAATGCATAGATCGATCTTCAGAATACAGAGGCTTGAAGAGATCGATCTGTCGTATGCACAGATCGATCTGCTGTTAAACAGAGGCTTAAGGAGATCGATCTTATGGATAGAAGATCGATCTGCTTAGCTTAACCTTAATGCTTTAGGCTTGTTGGAAGTATGGAGATCGATCTATATAGATGGGAGATCGATCTCTCATGCTTGTTGCCCAGAAAAATCTTTGTAAAACTCTTTTAAAAACAACTTAAAACCAAGATTTTGAAGCATATATATATCTTAAGGGATATTCATGAGTCCTAATTCACCTCTAAGGATACAAAACCTATCTCTATCAAGGGGTTTGGTGAATATATCAGCTATTTGATGTAAAGTGTCAATATACTCTAGAATTATATCCCTTTTTTGCACATGGTCTCTAAGGAAATGTTGCCTAATCTCAATGTGCTTGGTTCTAGAGTGTTGAATAGGATTTTTAGATAGGTTGATAGCACTGGTATTGTCACATTTAATAGAAACTTGTTTCATGTCAATACCAGAGTCTTTCATTTGTTGTTTAATCCACAACACTTGAGCACTACAACTACCTGCTGCCATACTATTTTGTTTCTTAGAGAACCAAGAGATTAATCTATTTCCTAAGAATTGGCAGGTACCTGAAGTACTTTCCCTATCTATTTTGCATCCCCCAAAATCTGCATCTGAAAATGCATGAAGTGTAAAGGTAGAGTCCTTGGGGTACCAAAGTCCTAGAGAGGGAATGTCCTTAAGGTATCCAAAGATCCTTTTAGTTGCTAATAAGTGTGATTCCCTAGGAGAGGATTGAAATCTAGCACAAAGGCATACACTAAACAAAATATCTGGTCTACTTGCAGTTAAATAGAGCAATGAGCCAATCATAGACCTATAGAGTTTAGTGTCTACACACTTACCACTTTCATCTTTATCAAGCTTGATGTTGGTGCCCATTGGAGTTGCTTGAGGTTTGCAATTGTCCATTCCAAATCGCTTGAGCAAATCCTTAGTATACTTTGCTTGATTGATGAAGGTTCCATCTTTTGTTTGCTTCACTTGAAGTCCCAAGAAGAAGGTGAGTTCTCCCATCATACTCATTTCAAATTCTCCTTGCATGATCTTAGCAAACTCTTGACATAAAGACTCATTAGTTGAACTAAAAATAATATCATCCATATACACTTGTACAACTAGTAAATCTTTATTTTTATTTTTGATGAATAATGTGGTATCCACTTTTCCTCTTGAAAATCCCTTTTCTATTAAGAATTTTGACAACCTTTCATACCAAGCTCTAGGAGCTTGTTTCAAGCCATAGAGTGCCTTAGATAATTTGAAAACATGTTCAGGAAATTCATGATTTTCAAAGCAGGGAGGTTGTTCAACATAGACTTCTTCATTAATGAAACCATTTAAGAATGCACTCTTTACATCCATTTGATATAATTTGAAGTTTTTATAACATGCAAAGGCAAGTAACATTCTTATTGCCTCTAGTCTAGCTACCGGTGCATAGGTTTCATCATAGTCTATACCTTCCTCTTGTCTATAGCCTTGTGCAACTAACCTAGCCTTGTTTCTTATGATCGCACTATTTTTATCCATCTTGTTCTTGAATATCCATTTAGTTCCAATTATAGAGTGATCACTAGGCCTAGGAACTAGTTTCCATACTTTGCTTCTCTCAAATTGATTTAATTCTTCTTGCATTGCTAGGAACCAATTATTGTCATCTAAAGCTTCATTGACATTCCTAGGCTCTATTTGAGATACAAAGACTATATATTGACACATATTCCTTAGAGATGATCTAGTTCTAACTCCAAGAGTTGGATCTCCTACTATTTCATAATCTTTTACATATCCTAACTCTCTTGGTGCTCTAGACTCTCTCTCTAATATCTCTATCTCTTCTTCATCTTCTTTATTCAAGTCAACTTTTTCTAATAAATCATCTTCTAAGTTTGGGATTTCCTCCAAGTTTTCATCAAATATTCCAACATCCTCATCATTGGTTGAATCTTTAGATACATCATTTGACTCATCAAATATAACATGAATAGATTCTTCAACCATCAATGTTCTTTTGTTATATACTCTATAAGCCTTTGAATTCGATGAGTACCCTAGAAAGATTCCCTCATCACTCTTGGCATCAAATTTTTCTAAATTATATTTACCATTATTTAAGACAAAACATTTGCAACCAAAAGGATAGAAGTAGCTAATGTTAGGCTTCTTACCTTTGTAAAGCTCATAAGGAGTTTTCTTTAGCATGGGTCTAATCATAGCTCTATTAATTATATAGCAAGATGTGTTTATAGCTTCAGCCCAAAAATACTTTGGTAAATTATTCTCACACAACATGGTTCTAGCCATTTCTTCCAATGTTCTATTTCTTCTCTCAACTACACCATTTTGTTGTGGTGTCCTAAGGGCTGAAAAATTATGGCTAATTCCTTGATCATTGCAATACTCATCAAATCCTATATTTTCAAATTCCTTGCCATGATCACTTCTAATACTAGTTATTGTGTATCCCTTTTCATTTTGAGTCACTTTTGTATAGGCTATGAATTTTTCTAAGGCTTCATTTTTTACTCTAAAAAAGAACACCCAAGTGAACCTAGTGTAATCATCAACTATTACAAATTCATAGTGTTTCCCACCAAGGTTTGTTGTTCTAGTTGGTCCAAATAAATCTAGGTGAAGTAATTGAAGAGGCCTAGAGGTGGATACACTATTCTTTGGCTTAAATGTTGTCCTTTTATGTTTTCCTTTAACACATGCTTCACATATTTTTTCATAATCAAAGGAAATTTTAGGCAATCCTATAACTAGATCCTTTCTAGCTAACTTAGAAAGTACATGCATGCTAGCATGGCCTAGTCTTCTATGCCATAACCAAGATTCCTTTTTATTAACTACCATTAGGCATATGTTTTCATTCTTAAGTTCATTAAGATAGACAATGTATATATTACCTTGTCTATGGCCTAAGAAAAGAACTCTATTTGTCTTAGGATCTATAACATGACATTTCATACAATCAAAAGTTACTTTGTAACCTTTGTCACAAAGTTGACTTATGCTTAGTAAGTTATGCTTTAGACCCCTAACAAGCAATACTTTTTCTAATGAAAAATAGTCATTACCTATTGAGCCACTTCCTTCAACTTGGCCTTTAGAGTTGTCTCCAAATGTGACTTCTCCACCAACCTTTGATTTAAAAGAGTTGAAGTGGCTTCTATCTCCCGTCATGTGCCTTGAGCATCCACTATCCAAGTACCATGCTTCCTTTGTTTTAGCTTTGTGGCCATGCTCAATCACCTACAAAAAGATTCAAACTCAAGTCTTAGGTACCCAAATTCTCTTGGGTCCTTTGAGGTTAGAGAATGCAATTCTTGATCCCTTTGGGATCCATTTTGTTAATGCATTAACATCCTTTGAGTGAATTACTTCTTTTGGAATCCATATCCTTTTTACTATTTTTCCTTTAAAAGAGCTCATATTTATATTGCAATTATGTGATACATGTCCCTTTCTATTACAATATGAACAAGAAGTTGAGAGTTTATTTATACTATTTCTAGCAACAAAAGCTTTTAAGATGAGTATCTCTACTTTTTGCATTATATCCTAACCCATTTTTGTCAAAGAATGCCCTTTGGGTCTCTAGCATGCTATCTAACTTTTGTTGACCCATGTGGAACCTATTAAAGGAATTATGTAGATTGCCATTTTTCTCTTTAAGGTCACAAATTTCAAGATTTGAAATTTCTAGTTTCTTTTCACATTCTAATTTGTCCCTTAGCATTAACTCATTTTCTTTTCTCAATTTGGATATTATCTTTTTATATTTCATACTCATGCATTCATACTCTAATGCAAGATCATCAAAGGCATCTTGCAATTCATCAAAAGAATATTCATTGAGGTTTGAAGTTACCTTTTCATCCTCAATAGCCATGAAGCACAAGTTGGCAATGTCCTCATTTGAGTCATCATCGGAGCAGTCACTGTCGCTCTATGTTGCCACCATTGCCTTCTTTTTGTGGAACCTATCATTGGACCTTTTAAGAAGAGGGCAGTTAAACTTAATGTGCCCTGATTTTTTACTTTCATAGCACACAATTGAATCTTTTCTACCTCTTTCTTCTTGATCTCTCTTATTGTTTCTCCTATTACTACCACTAGCTCTCATTCTCATGAACTTGCTAAATCTTTTGGCAAACATTGCCATTTCAAGGTCCTCTTCACTACCACTCTCATTCTTAATCTCCTCTTGAGCAGTGGATTTTAGAGCAACTCCCGCTTTCTTGGGTGGCTCTTCATTTCTTCTTAATTTCATCTCATAAGTGAGTAGTGATCCTATTAATTCATCTAAAGACAATGTGTGAGGATCCTTAGATTCCTCAATTGCAGTCACTTTAGCTTCCCATGATTTAGGTAAGCTATTTAATATTTTCTTGACCATTTCAATATTAGAGTAAATTTTTCCTAAGGACTTTAATCCATTAATTACATTCGTGAATCTAGTGAACATATCACTAATTGATTCTCCTTCCTTCATCCTAAAAAGCTCATAGTCATGTGTGAGCATTCCTACTTTGGTCTCCTTTACTTGGGTTGTACCCTCATGAGTTATTACCAATTTGTCCCAAATTTGTTTGGCATTGTCACATCCGGAGACCCTATTGTATTCATTTGGACCTAAGGCACAAAATAATGTGTGCATAGTCTTAGCATTTAGCTGAGCACATTTAATGTCATTTGAATCCCATTCATCTTCTTCTTTAGGGATATCTCTTCCCTCTATTCTCTTTGTAGGGATTTGAGGTCCTTTAATTATAATCCTCCACACCTCATAATCATTTGCTTGAATGAATAACATCATCCTAGTCTTTCAATAAGCATAATGTTCTCCATTGAACATAGGAGGTCTAACCGTAGAGTGCCCCTCTCCTACCAAACTAGTTGCTACATTGTTGTGAGTCATTTGATCGTTTCTAACTCTTAGGAAGTTGTTCCTATGTGATTAAAGAGTCCTAGTTCTGATACCAATTGTTGGCTCTACCGAGAGGGGGGGTGAATCGGTTTTCTAACGTTAATAGCAAATTTTAAATTAATCCTAATTTAATCAGCAAATGATAATGAGCAATACAATGAAATTAAACAATTTAATACAAGATAGGGAAGAGAGAAACAAACACAATCGTTTATAGAGGTTCGGCCAATCTCTTGCCTACGTCCTCTCTCCTTGACCTTCTTGTCAAGTGCTTTTTTTCTCTCCTTCAACAGAAGTTACAATGTTCCTTTTTTAGGTTAAGGAATAACCTCTCTACCCTTTGCAATACAAAGAAGTATTCACCCTTTTACAATGTTTTTCTCACTGAGGAACAATCCTCTTCTCTTTTGAGGTAAGGATGAATACAATGTCAAGCTTTAATGTGGGTAGGACAATTATAGCTTTTGCACTTAAGCTTATACAACAAACTCAATAAATGAGGAATGAAGACACAAGGAATGAAAGAATTAAACTCTTGAGAATGTAAGAAAAATGTGCAGCAATGGTCTCTGTTCTCATTGTCTTCAATGCTTGGTTAAATACTGAAGGATTGGTAGTTGGAGCATTAAATGTTGTTTTTCCCGTTGAGATTTTTACAGAACTAGCCGTTGGGTACCTCCAGTAGAATGCCAGATCGATCTGCCATCTTGACCAGATCGATCTCTTAGTTATAAATCCTGCAAGATCAAAGCAAAATAACACAAGGAGATCGATCTCATATGTGAGCAGATCGATCTCATGATTTGAAAATATTAGAGGAGATCGATCTATCGAATAGGCAGATCGATCTTCCAATCTCTCTGTTTGAGTATAGATCGATCTCACAGATCGATCTACTGTCATTACTTTAGGGGAGATCGATCTCTCAATAACCCAGATCGATCTCCTTAGCTCCCTGACTTTGAGAAGATCGATCTCTTCCTTACCAGATCGATCTTATAAGCTCTCTGTTTGAGTGTGGATCGATCTTACAGATCGATCTACTATCTTTGCTTTGAGGGAGATCGATCTCTTTCTAGATCAGATCGATCTCCTCAACTCCAGTATTAGGCAGATCGATCTCATAACCCTTATAGATCGATCTCACTCTTCCTCAATACCTTTGTATAGGTTCAAAGCTTGGCAGATCGATCTCATGTCTTCCTGAGATCGATCTCTCATCCAAGAAAATACCAGGAGATCGATCTCTCATCAACAGAACTTTAAGTTCTGGTACTGATAACCTCTAAACATGTTTTTATATCATCTTTACATTATTGAATTTACTTGTTTTGTCATTTCAAAATAAATTAACTCAACAACGCGAAAAATAGGATCCTTAAGCAAAAATTTGTTAGGAGTGGAAAGACCGTGAGTGGGCAATTTACTGTGGTATTAAATTCAGTACTAAGGGTACATTCAGTTTTGTTAAAGAAGCCAGAGCATGTAGTTGAGAATTCCAATGACCTTAGATGGAAATGGTTTAAGGTAATGTGTCTATATGCTGAAGTTTTTACGTACATTCACTATAATGCTTAAATGAAACTAATGGATAAAATATTTGTGTCAATTTTCTATTGGAAACAATAGAACTGTTTAGGTTCATTAGATGAGACTTATATTAAAGTTAACGCTTTGGAGGTTGATAAGCCTAGGTGCAGAACAAGAAAGAATGAAATTGCTACAAATGTCTTAGGGGTCTGTTCACAAGATATGGAGTTCATATATATCTTACCTGAATGGGAAGGATTCGCTGCAGACTCTAGGTTCTTCGAGATGCTATCTCTAGAAGGGATGGGTTGAAAGTGCCTAAAAGTATGAAATTATTATCGGCAGCGTGAATTTTTTTTCACATTGGAAGGGTTTACCTAAGACTTAAATTTTTTTTATACCATAGGTTTTTATTACTTATGTGATGCTAGGTATACCAATGGAGAAGGATTTTTAACTCCATATCGAGGGCAAAGGTATCATTTAAGTGATTGGAGACAAAATCACACCCCTCAATCAAAAAAAAGAGTTGTTTAGTTATAGACACTCTAGTGCCAGGAATGTTATCGAGAGATGTTTTGGGTTACTAAAGATGAGATGAGCAATACTTCGAGAAAGATCATGGTATCCAATGAAAACAAAGTGTAGAATAATTTCTGCATGTGCTTTGTTACACAACCACATAAGGAGAGAGATGTCAATTGATCCACTTGAGGCTGAACTAACAGATGCATTTGTTGAATCTAATCAAGAGGCTGAGACCATCGCATTCATCGAGTCTTCTACTAGATGGATAAATTGGAGAGACAACTTAGCAGAAGAGATATGGAATGATTGGCTTGCTTCAACGAACCGCAATTAATCTATGTCGTATGCTATTGTGTTGTTTGTTTGAATTCAAACAATCTAAATATGTTTGGTTTGTACAATTTCTCATAAATGGTTGTACTTATTTGTGATGTTTGTTTGCATTCGAACTATCTAAACTAGACACTTGTAATGGTTGTTTATTTCAACGTTTGTTTGGGTGAATTGATTAGAATGTTAAAATTATCACATTTTCTTTTAACTATTTCATTGCTTCCAACAAGTTGTTTTTCTAGTTTACTTGTGTAACAGGTTGATGGAAGGTGATTCATCCCAACGCGCTGCAAATAGAAGGCCCACACACCAGTGGATAGCAATTGAGGATGTCATCTTAATCGACTCTTATATAGAGCTTGTCAACCAAAGTGGTTGGAGCAAAGACAACGACACATTCAAGGCTGGATACTTGACACAACTTGAGAAATGGATGGCCGAAAAAATCCCGAACTGTGATATCAAAGGTAACCCTCACATCAACTCCAGGATGAGAATGCTTAAGTCACAGTACAGAGAGGTTGCAGATATGTTAGGTAATGTTGCATCTGGATTTGGGTGGGATGAAGAGAAAAAGTGTGTAACATGCGAGCTTGTTGTTTGGCATGGTTGGGTAAAGGTATTATAAATTATAACATATTGCAATTCATATATATATTTTTTTTATATAATATAGTTTAATTAAAGAATGTGCATTATTTTGAATTGAATTGTAGAGCCATCCTGGAGCAGCGGGACTACGAAACAAGCCTTTCCCATACTTTGATAAGTTATCTCTCATTTTTGGTAAGATTAAGGCAATTGGTTTAACAACAAAAACTCCTGGAGAAGTTGTTGATAATATCGAAACTGAAAATGAAAATGCAGAAGCAGGCCTTGAAGATATGAATCTTGATGCTGATGTAGGTGAAAATGATGCCTTCACACCATGCAGTGATCCATCTGTTGGTACTCAAAGACGTTCAGTTTGCAACGTTGATAGTAATGTTACTCGCAATAGAAACAAGAAAAAGAGATCTGCAGATCCTGGTATGGAGGCAGTTGTAGGAGCGTTAGTCTAGAACATGAATGGCCTTCATACCATAGGTGAGAAAGCGACTGCACAAGTTGGTATGTTGGCTGAGTGTTTTAAATTTATGGCTGATGATGCTGCTAGAAGGATGAAGGTGATGGATTTAATAGCAGAACTGAATGATGATGTAGAAGGATTTACAGAAAATGATATAGTTGAGATTACAGAAATCATCTTCAGTAGTTCGACCAGGGTTGATATTTTCTTGTCATGTTCTCTTGAAAGGAGAATGCTCTATGTAAAGAAATACCTTCGTCAAGTTCGTGCTACATCTGAGATATAGGAGTTTGAGTTTTGGATGGTTGACTTAGGATATTTATGACTTTTTATTATAAGTTGATGGATTTTTATAACTTATTATGTATGGGGATATGCTGGACTTAGTTTGATTGATACGACTTGATGGATGATTATGGCAAGTTATGGATTATTATGTATGAAGATATGCTAGTAGGACTTTAATTGGATTATTATGACTTGATGGATATTTATTAGGACTTGTATGAATTATTATGACTTTCATGCATGTTTTAGATAATTATCATGAAACAAAAATACTTTTATGGATGTTATGGGTAATTATCAAACATAAAAAATATTTTATAAGGACTTGTATGAATTATTATGACTTTCATGCATGCTTTAGGTAATTATCATGTAACAAAAATACTTTCATGGATGTTATAGGTAATTATCATACATAAAAAATATTTTATAAGGACTAAAATAAATTATTATGACATTCATTAAAAATAATAGATGAATTAAAATTTAAATTAATAATATATGAATTTGTAAATTAATAAATTTGTAAATTTAAATTAATAAATGAATTTGTAATAATATACTAATTAAAATTTAAATTAATAATCATGAAAATTTAGAATTACAAATAATGAGCAATATTAATAATATAATTTTATATCATTTACATTTTCATTTTAATTAATTTTTTCATTGCATTAAAGTTTTTTTATAGTTATGAGTATTTTTGGAATTTGACATAACTTTTTCAGTAAAGTGAGTGCGTACCAAACGCTATAAAATTATTTTTCCTGCAATTTAAACATAATTTTACATTACATACCAAACGCTGCAAAATTATTTTCTCAATAATCATTTTCTTACTAATTACTTTTTCAACAATCACTTTTCGCTGCAATCATTTTTTTATTAAAATACCAAATGCCACTTAGGTGTAAAGGAAAACAAACAGGTGTTACGCTTATTTCTCTCCTCGTCGTTTTATTCTTTGTTAAATACATAAAAAAGAGCAGAAAAAGGAGAAAGTCGGGCCGTCTGACGTGGATAGCCCCAAACTTCTCAATTTTCTAGCATCTTTCGTGTAAATGAGTCTCAAAATTTATCCAATCAACTGACAGTTTTATACCATCAGAACTTTCTAGCAAAAACCTAAAATAGCAGCATTTTATTGCCTTGTATATCTGTTTGAAAATTCATTTTCAATTAGTAATAAGGATCAATATACTATACTATTAAAAAAAATCAATATACTATATTATATATATATATATATATATATATATATTTCAAAAGTATCTTGACATTAATTTTTAAAGGGTCAATTTAAATTCAACTTATTCTTCAATGTAATTGTTCAGTAACGATGAAATAACAAAAAAATAAAAATTTTAGAATATATAATTATATTTTTAATTTTTAATTTTTTATTAAAAATTTATTTTTTTAATTATTATTTTATTTTTTAATTTTACTTAAATTAATATTATATTATTAAAATTAATTTTTTCCTCCATTTAAATTAACTTTTAAAAGTAATTTGAAATTAAAGGTGCCACAATGACCACGTGATTAGGGCAAATTTTTTTTCCAACTGTGCCGTTGTATGCATTTGGCACCCATGGGTGCGACATAATGGTAGTACTTCCTTCGTGTCGCACTGGCAATGTGGCTTACTGGACCCTTGGCTTTTTCCCTTTCTACCCCGTCTTTTTTTATTCACTGTCTTCATTCGGAGTTTTTTATTTTGAAATTATTATTTATTTTAATTATTTTGATATTTTGAGCAAAGAATATATAAATTATTAATATGAAAATTAATAAAATCAAACTATTATTTTATATTTATGAAGAATGACTATTAAAAATTTTTATTATTTAAAATCTGAAATATATTATTTTTAATTCCAAAATGTCATTATTTTATAATATTAAATATTATTAATATATTAATAATTTTTAAATATTTAACAAGAATTTATTATTTAATATAAAAATAATTTTATATTTTTAATTTATTGAGAAATCTTATTTTATATTAATATAATTTTCATAATTTTTAATTAATTATTAATTTCATAGATATAAAATGTTTTATTATTTTATACAAAATTTTTATAAATGTCTTTAATTGTCATTTTTCCTTATTATACTTCATCTTATTGCACTTATATCTAAACACATTTTACAACTGATTTTAATATTATTATTATTATAATATTTAATTTCATTGTTACAATAATTAATCACATTTGTTTTTAATTTTATCAGAATCAATCTCATTACTCATCTAAATAAATCCTTAGTTATTGACGGCTCAATCAAACAACACAAAAAATTTAAATCAAGGGTACGTTATTTACAAAATTAGAATATATTATAAGGATAATTATTCTATACACCGTCAATAGAGTTTTTTTACTCCACAAGCAGGGTTACGATGATGACACATGTCTGATTTTATTTATTTTTTATTTTCTTAATATTTTTAAAGGACATGTTGTCACGACCGAAAGAACAGACTTTTCAGTAACTTATTGCGAAAGTATGAAAATTTGGGCTAAATTTTTTTATTTTTCTTTTAACACTTATTTGTCATATGAGTACTGTCTGACAATCTTTCTAGGTCTCAAACTACCTAACTTGGTTTAAGATTTTGAACATAAGATCCCAGTCTGATTTCTTATTAACTTTCATTTATTAAGCTGAGATGCAATTATCTATGTCGATAAAATTTTGACAGCATAACGTTTTATATTTGGTCATACCCAGTCTATAAGGTACTAGGTAAAACAATTTATATCCACAAGGCAGTTGATTTTATGTTTATTTTCTCAATTATAATAAATAGCCTTGTTACCATTTTTAATTCATTTACATCCCATAACACGATAATTAACTTTCATAATCATGTTTTAACTCAATACACATCCCGACTCATGCACTAAAAGGTAATTGTCTGAAAATAAATATAATTAAACACTATAAATATATATATCGATATGAACTGTGAGATTTCTGAAGCATTTACTTCAAAATCGATACTGACATCGATGTCAATGCACCTTTAGTTTGAACATGTGATGAAAAATATAGGGGTGAGCTTTGGGGAAAGCTCAGTAAGCAAACCACACAAGCACTAAGGTAATATCATACAAGATACCGAATTCTAATGCATATCCAATGCATTCACATTCGATCATTCTTTTCAATCACTTATTCGAGTCAAATTTCGAAACTTATTGAAGGTTACACTTTTCCTTGGTTTACAGACTACAATATTATCAAGATGCTGTCAAGTATTTTAGGTAGAGAGGTATTTTGAAATACCTCGATCAGGCATCAAACCTGACAACCTGAAACTAAATACACCTATAGAGGTTCAAAATTCGAAACATGGTTGAATGCAAAAAGCCGAAGTTTAATGCAGTCTAAGCATGTAAGCTCTTTCCTCTTGAAATTGCTTGCATCCACATTCATTCTCAAAACACAACCATTTTTCGAAATGACATCATATACTCTGAAACATATCACATATCAAAATATATTCATATAGTGTAAACAACTTTTATTCGAAACATAACTTATATTTGAAACTTATCACATACCGAACTCATCTTATTTCGAAATATAACCAATAATGAAACATATTCCTTATTCCGAAGTGTATTCACATCCAAAACATATTTCTTATCTAAAACATATTCCTTATCAGAACACATTTTATATTCTAAGCATATTTCTTATCCGAAATATATTCCCTATTCGGAACAAATTTCATATTCGAAATATATTTCTTATTCGAAATATATCACATCGAAATATATTCATATATTCGAAATGTACTTCATATTCCAAAACACGCTTCACAATTCGAAACATACTTTATATTCTAAAACTCACTTCATAATTCAAATTATATTTCATATTATCTTAGCTAATTATTCTAACCCTTTAGTAAGAACGTTACTGACTATTATATTTCGTCAACTGAGGTCACATCATTAACTATTATCATCCTCGTTAGCAGGGGCTACCCCATATTCATTTCATCTAGATATGATATTGATAATTCTATGAAAATAGAATTATTTGTGCTTAATTTTCTAATTAATTATTTAAATTCCAAATTTATTTTGTTAATTATCCCCTTTATTTAATTAAAATTCTTATGTTTGCAGATAAATCAAATCCAGATGAATTTTGAATATTTCGGTAGAAAATGGATTGAAATTTGGCTAAAATCGAGATTGGACCATGCAGACAACACGAGCCATGCCACCTAGCACATCCAATTGGACAAAAAGATAGATGACATAGAAATATTTTTTCAAGGAGCCAATGGTGTGAAGACAAGTGGCCAAAAAAATTCCAACTCATCTAGGATGAAAAAATTACAATTTTACCCCTAAGTGTGTGTATAAATAGGAAAGGATGGCAATTGAAAATGTAAGTAGGAGTAGAGTATGTAATGTAAGTTAGGAGTAGTGTTAGTGTAGAAGTAGTGTTAGAATTAATCTTAGGATTTATTTTTCCTTGTTTCTTTTAGTCTAGTTTTCCGTTAGCTACCATTTACTTTTAATGTTCATTCCATTTTCATGTTCTTCATTTTCAAGTCTTGGATAATTTTTTTTCTTTTAATGGAAATCATCATCATTTTCATGCTTCTCGGTTTGGTTATAATCAACTCCTCAGTTTTTTCAAGTTTTAATACATAGTTTTTATCTCCAGTGTAGCTCTCGGTTGCCTTTGCATCTCAATTTTTTTTTACTTGCTCATTTAATTTTCTAGTAGTTTCACCATTTTGCATTTAAGTTAAACCATATTTAGTGCCTTAGCTAGTCACGCCTTGTTCATCCAACCTGAGAGAGAAGTAGATAGTGGCACGGGTTCATCCAACAAATTTAATGCATAAACGACGGGCTATGCTGGCAGAAGTGCTGCTGTTCACCACGGATCTCGGATGATAGGAGTGGAGCAACGAAGTATACGCTGACTGCAAAGAGGGGCTGGACTGGGCAAGTGATGCTCGGGCATGATGCAGCAATGATCAGGGAGCCATTTTTGCCTCTATTCTGCTCTGTTTTAAGAGCTTCGAACTGTTTATTTTATTTATCATTGTAGCTGCTGGTTTTAAAGTGTTCTCATTTCATGCATTGTTTTAAACTCACCATTTAATGATTTTCGTATATGAGTTCCTTTATTTAATGATCGATGCACTGGTGAATGTTGGATTGTTGCCATTTTAGTCTCGGTGATTGCAGAAGTTGATAGTAAGAAACTCGATGCTTTCATGCTCTCGGTTACTCTCAGTTGCAAGAAGTTGATGGGCACGGTAAGTTTCAGCTGAAGCAAGAGCTGGCGTGAAGGCAGATTGCTTGCTGGTTTGATGGCATCAAGTGTAGAGATACCGATAAGGAGATACGGTGCTGAGCAAATCCAGGAAATGAAGCTTGAAGCAGCTGAAGTTGTTGGTAGTTCGTGGGAGCAGGAGCAGCTAGTGCTGCCAGAAGCATGGGCAGAGAAGGAAGAAGCACACGAAACCGAGGCAGAGTTAGTGAGAGTGCAGACCAGGAAGCAGCTGGACGCGCCTGGCCAGAACCGAGAACAAGCAAGCTGGACACGCCTAGACAACCAAACCCGAGAGCACCTAGAAATAAATGAAACAATGTTAAAGACATGCACAGTAGCAGTGCAAATCGGGACCACTTTGATGTGTTGCAAATTGATTAAGGCTTGTTTGACATTTATCTTGTGCACAATAATCCATTTTTCTTGATTAGTTCATGAATTAGATTTAATTATGTCCTTAGTTCATTTTTATTTTATCATGCATTAGTTAAGTTAGATTAAATTAGTTACATGCATTAGTTAGATTTCATTGCTTAATTAGTAATTAGATATAATTAGGAGTAATGTAGAATTAATATTTTAGACATTTAGGCTTGTAGTTATTTTCTTAATTTTTCTTGGATTTTATTTCATTAAATCTTAAGTTAGTTTAAATTGCATTTTGATTAAGTAGTTTAATTGCATTTTAGGTTTGTTAATTTTAGTTTAATTAATCTAGTTTTGTTATTTCCATAATTGCATTTTATTTTAATTGCGTTAATTAGTTTTAACTTTTTTAATTATTTTTGTAGGTTTTTTGTTTTAATTGTGTGGAACACTGTAAGTAATTTTGCTCGATTTTATTAAGTTTTTATTATTTTATTGCTTTCCAGTAATTTTAATGTTAGCCATGTAGATCACCCACCTTAAATTTATAATTTGCTAGAATATACTTAGGGTAAGATTAACCGGTAGTTAATTAGGCTAATCAACTTCTTTGAGGGACGATAACTCAGGACTCAAATCCCATTATTACTTGTATGACTCATGAACTTGCGGTAATACGTTTAGATCGTATCAAGTTTTTGGCACCGTTGCCGGGGAAGTTTTAATTAGTCGTTAATTTATATCGGTGAAATTATGCTTAGGTGTAATCTAGCTTATAAATATTTAGGTTGTAAATATTTAGAAGTTTAATCTAGATTAGATAATTGAAAAATTAAAATAAAAAAAATTGAAAAATTAAAAAACTTTAAAAAATTTCTAAGGACTTTTAGATGTTTGCATGCGTAGAGCCGGGAGTTATGATAGCTTTCCTCTAGATCCTGAAATTAAAAGAACCCTTAGGAAAATTCTAAAGGATTCTAGGAAATTAATAGCTCCGCTGCAAAACATCATGACAAAAAATAGGGAAATTAGAACTGTTGGAGATTACGCGGTGCCGACGATTGGAGGATATTATTTCGGTATTAGGTCACCAGCTGTCCCTGCGAACAATTTCGAAATAAAGCCTGCAATCCTTCAGATGATCCAGACTTCTTTACAGTTTAGTGGGCTTCCACACAATGACCCACATGCTCACCTTGGGCAATTCCTAGACTTGTGCAACACGTTCAAACACAATGAATTATCTGATGATGCGTTTAGGCTTATATTATTCCCCTTCTCACTTAGTGATAGGGCGCGACACTGGTTAACCTCCTTGCCTCCAGGATCCATTTCTACATGGGACGAGTTAGCCCATCAATTTCTAGCTATGTTTTTTCCTCCTTCTAAAATGGCCAGACTCCGTAGTGATATATCTTCCTTTGCCCAGCTCGATTCGGAAACTCTTTACGAAGCATGGGAACGATATAAAGAGCTTCTTAGGAAGTGCTCTCACCATGGCCTACCTTTGTGGCTGCAAGTCCAGACTTTCTACAATGGACTTACAAGCCAGAATAGGACCATTGTTGATGCTGCTGCGAGTGGAGTGCTAATGTGTAAAACAGAGGAGGAAGCTTACGAGCTCTTAGACAAGATGGTTGCTAACAACAATCTATGGTCCTTGGAGAGGCAATTACCAAAGAAGTCGACGGGTATTTATGAGCTCGACACGCTGTCTACCTTGACCTCTCAAATCGATAATCTTACGAAGAAGGTAGAGTCAGCATAATCCTTCTACCAGTCCTAATCCGATTTATTCTGTCCAAAGTCCTTTCCTTTCATGCGATCTGTGTAGTGGTACACACCCTGCGGATAGGTGTCCGCTTAACCTAGAATCGGTTCAATATGTTGCCCTCCCTAAGCAACAGAACAACCCTTTTTTAAACACCTATAATCCAGAGTGGATGAACCATCCTAACTTTTCATGGCGCCAAAACCAAGGGCAAACTTCTAACTCTATATCTGTAGGACCTCTAGTTTTCAAGCTCTATCAGTTCAGGTACTACCACAGCATCCATTTCCATACCCACCACCTCAGTATCCACATTATCCACCCCACTTCCATCAACCACCACCACCACCACAACCCCAGCACTTACCTGCAGCTGAGAAGAAGCCCTTGCTTGAGGAAATGTTCATGACTATCCTGCAAAACCAAGCTACTTTAATTAAGAACTTAGAAGTTCAGGTGGGACAAATAGCAAATGCTCTTAGACAACATCCTCAAGGGACCCTTCCTAGTAACCCTGAAACTAATCCTATTAAGCAAAATGAGGGTAAGGAACATGTCAAAGCCATCACCCTTAGGAGTGGCAGAGAGCTAGATGAGCCACAAGTTAAGTCTGGACCTGAACAGTCCATAGTTGAAAAAACCATAGGTTCTAATGAAGCAGCCCAGAAAGAGCAGAACCAAATGATCAGGCTGCAAAGAAATTAAAGCTAGGCGCTTCTTCATCTTTACCTTCTTCTTCTTCACCGCCTTCCTCGTCCTCTGATTCTACATAAGTTCCCACTACATTACCTCTAGTTAGACCACCAATACCTTTTCCTCAGAGGTTCCAAAATCCAAAACTGGAACAACAATTTGCTAAATTTCTTGAGGTTTTTACGAAGCTTCACATCAACATTCCTTTGTAGATGCCTTAAAGCAAATGCCAAGTTATGTAAAGTTTCTAAAGGATATCCTCTCTAGGAAAAGGAGATTAGAAGACTATGAGACGATGGCCTTAACTGAGTAATGTAGTGCAATTATCCAGAGGAAATTACCCCCCAAGCTCAAGGATCCCGGGAGTTTTACCATACCATGCACGATAGGAAATTTGTTCTTTGATAGAGCCCTATGTGATTTAGGAGCCAATATAAATCTGATACCATGGTCAGTCTACCAAAAGTTAGGAATAGGGGATGTCAAGCCTACTACAATGACCCTTCAGCTAGCAGATCGATCCATCAAATATCCAAAAGGGGTCATTGAGGATGTCTTAGTAAAGGTGGACAAGTTTATTTTTCCTGCAGATTTTATTGTACTAGATATGGAGGAAGACAGGGAAGTCTCCATTATTTTAGGCAGACCATTCCTAGCTACTGGTAGAACATTAATTGATGTACAAAAGGGAGAGTTAATCATGAGAGTCCTAGATCATGAGGTGATATTTCATGTTTTCAAACCTTTGAAGCTCCCTGATGACTCTCAAAAGTGTTTCAAGATGGATGTTGAGGAAGATAAAAGGCTTTAGCATAGGAAATCTAAAAGAAGGAGGGAAGTAGATAGGGCTCAGGAGGATTTAACTGTTAACATTCTGTCACGACCCAATTCCATTCTCTTTAACCGAAATCACTGAAAATTTTTCGCGTTTTACTGTTACCTTACCCAGTCGTGAACTAAGCTCACCACACACTGTTGGGCTGTGAGTCAATAATAAACACCACATCTCATTCATTCTCAATTAATTAAAACGATGTCATACATGTGCATTTAATCGTGTACTTATACGAATACATGATTTACTGACATCTACATCCCCCATAAGTACAACTCAAAAGAATACTGTGCTTTTACATTGTTTAGATACAAAAAGAATCACTGTGTATATACCTCTTAGCGATGGAGATGCAGCGGAGTCCAAAATAATACGCCTCAGTCCTCACTGGGCTACTATGCACGCTCTGTAGGGGGGAAAATAGAGTGAGATGAGCAACCACACGCTCAGTAAGGCAATAATGCAAGCATGGTAGATAACTACTCTATCTACATGCTGATAGTGTTATGCATAAATCGTTTATAGTAGGAGCATGAGGAATAAAACTATGCCATGTGAATATACATATATATCATGTATCAAATCATGTGCATTGGCATATAAAACATGGTAGAGACATCATGTATAAAACATCTCATGCTCAATCTCATTTAAATTCATAAAAGGGCAATTCATTTAGAAACTTCCTTTTTGAACCAACAACATAACACCACCAAATCCACTCACAAACCACAACCACATTTTCATTCCACAATTCACGCATGTGTATAAATCTAGGTCACTATATCAAAAGTGCCTATGTGAATCATTACATCATAAATCATCCCAGACCACACGCATCCAGGTGTGCGGGGTATCATGCTGGCACGAAGATGAATTATCCCTCGCCAGACTTTCTCATCACATAACCATCATGCGGTACATCGTACTCCATGTGATATACACGGTACATCGTACTCCGCAACTCATATCATGATTGGGGGTGCCATTCCTAGGTCTTATCTACCCCATACCAAGAGTTTTCCATATTCCGAGAAGGAGAGCCTTCCTGCCGAACAGAGCCTCCCCGCCTAACAGAGCCTCCCTGCCTCCTCGGGCTTAAGGATGTTAGCTTAAGGATGTAGGGCTTAAGGGTCCTTTCCGTAAGAGAGCCTCCCCACCGAACAGAGCCTCCCCGCCTAACAGAGCCTCCCTGCCTCTTCGGGCTTAAGGATGTTAGCTTAAGGATGTAGGGCTTAAGGATCTTACCTTCACCATACCCATGTAGGAGAGCCTCCCTGCCTAACAGAGCCTCCCCGCCTCTTTGGGCTTAAGGATGTTGGCTTAAGGATCCCACCGTAAGAGAGCCTCCCCACCGAACAGAGCCTCCCCGCCTAACAGAGCCTCCCTGCCTCTTTGGGCTTAAGGATGTTGGCTTAAGGATGTAAGGCTTAAGGATCTTACCAACTTTCACAACCTTATACGTGTCACAATGTGCAAACTTGTGCGAGCAAAGCTCTAGCACGACTCATGCATCATGCATCTTCTCATAAAGAGGCGCGTACGAGCATAGCTCTAGTACGGTTATACTCATAAGATAACCATTCACAATGTCACGACCCAAACTACCCAAATATCAGAGTTAATTTTTCGCATTTTATTATTTTCTTACTTAAATTCTTACCTGTCCTCGAATCGTGACCAACACTCCACTAATAATTGGGCTGTGCGTCAATGCCAGTCCGACCATACCATTACCATCTAACTTATTTATTCTCCAGTCATTTATATTTGTTTACAATATTTATACATCCCCTAAAGTTACTTACAAACATGTTACTGTGCTATGCTTATGTAGATACAATATGTACAAGTGTATATACCTTATGTTGATGGGTAGCAGCGGATATCCGGAATGCAGTACTGAGTCGTCGCGACTTCAACTGGAGATTATCTGTGGGAGAAAATGAAAGGGGTGAGCACATCAAGCTCAGTAAGGCAATCCTACGAACAAGTAGGTAACCATACTACCTACATGAACGTGGTGCCATGCATAAACCACCCTTTCTCCACACATTTTAAAACAAATGATATGCGTCATGATGTTATGTAAATCAAGTTGCACGGAAAATTCAACATACAATTCATTTTAAATCATTTCTTTCCCATTTAAAATTTCACAATGAAGTCAGGACTCGACCCCTCCTTCGGGTGATCCTGACTCACACAAAACCATGGAAATTGAGTCTCTCAAAAGCATCGATATCGAAAACATACGTATATATATACAAGATACGAGACTAGGCAATACTGTATATCGGTAATAACCAGGACTGGCCAATATGTCCTCGTGAGTCCCTCTAGCTTCACGGATCCCAGTGTGCGAGGTCTCACCCTGATCGGGAACTGCCCGGGAGGTGGGTCAATCCAACCCGTCAGTCTTATCCGATCTCACGCATCCGAAGATGCCGTATCCGAAGATACCCCGTATCACAAAGATACCGTATCACAAAGATACCCCGTATCACAAAGATACCGTATCACAAAGATACCCCGTATCACAAAGATACCGTATCCGAAGATACCCTGTATCACAAAGATACCGTATCCGAAGATACCCCACGGTACATCGTACTCCATGCTACTTGCACGGTACATCGTACTCCATGGACCCATATCACTCTAGGTACTCCAGCCCAAATGGCCTGCTTCCCACAGAGGTTTTCATAACTCAATACTCGTTGCCATGTCTCAAAACGCACGTGCGAGCCTATTAAATCGGTGACACACAGTCTACCCGATGCTCCAAGCACGGCTCATCGTATGTTCTCATAAAAATCAGTGCGAGCGATGCTCAGCACTCTCATCAAATCAAGTAAACTTGGCAGAGCCCGCTTTACATCTCCACAAGGCCGCCAACCTCATCCCTCACTCTCACCCTACTTAAGAGGTCTTTTGAGCCTGTTGGGCCTTTTGGCTGACTCCAAGGGCAGACAGCGCTACTCCACAAATCCAGTAAAACTAGTGCGAGCTATGCTCAGCACTTTGTATATAAATTGTATGAGAATCTTATAAAATCTGGTGCGAGTTAGACTCTAGCACCGTGTCACGCAAAAGCATGTGAAATCTGGTGCGAGTTATACTCTAGCACCTATGCATGTAAAACTCTAGTGCGAGCTCTCGCTCTAGCACTAATGCATGCATCACACAAATCAAACATCGTGCGAGCTGAGCTCTAGCACGTCACATGTAAATAAAAACATGTAGGCGGCTCGGTTATTTCCAAATATTTTTCACAGAAATCACATCAATTAAGATATGCAATGCTATGCATTTTTCTTTAAAAGTGAGCCAGCCTACTCATGCATGTGTTGAAATACCTCCAGAACGAGCAGGAACCTCTTGTCCTTGCTCCTTCCAATTTTTCCTAAATTTATAGATTTTACCCTTAACAAGGGTATTTTAGTAATTTGCCCATTCAGGGCACTAAAATTATTAATTGACCTCTAGACCCTTCAGATAAATTTTAAAGGACTGCATATGAATTTACAATTGCGTAAAGTTACCTCTAGCAGTCCGCAGAATTCCCTTACCTTACTTTCTTGTCGAGTCTGACCTTTTCTTTTCCAATGTTGTCTCGTCACGCAGTCCGTTATGCTCCCAATCAAACGCCCGGAACTGCGTATTAATATTCCTCAGGTCAGATATTATACAATTTAATTGTATTTAATATTTTCTGGGCTTAATTTAAATCATTGGGCCCGTTTACCCCTATTGGGCCCGATTGCACCTTAATGGGCCTTAATCGGCCTTAAGCCCGTTTTCCACTTAATTCTCACTTTATCGAGGCCTATTGGGCTCACTGGGCCCACCAATAATTTATCGGGCCTCGTTCTAATTCTCGAATAGCTAAATTTAATATTTACGACAATTAATCTAAATTTCCATAATTTAATTCAATTTATGCGGAAATTAAATCAATATCACGCATAACGAGAAAATTGTCGTAAATAGGGGTCACTTACCCGAGATTCCATGCTAGTCCGCAAATCGAGATTGTCTCGAGCCCTCGGTGGATGCCAATCGTCGAGCTACACAATTAATTACATTTTCGGGTAAACTTTTCGGTCGAAATTTAATTAAATAAAATATTCCAAATTTAAATCGGGTCAATTTGACCGCTTATCGACTTACCCGAAGCTCGATTGCATCACCGGAATTTTCCCCAATTTTTTCCTCTTTTTCTTTTCCCCTTTTTCTCCTTTTTTCCTCTCTTTTTGGCTGAACCGGTTCAGTCCGGTTCGGACCGGTTCAGACCGTCGGTTCACTCCGGTTCGGCCGGTTCACAGCCGGTTCACCCCTTTTCCGGCCGGTTCTCCGCCGGCTTCCACCGCCAGTGGCTCCGCAAGGCTGTCCGCGTCTCAGATCTGGGCTCGACTTCGCCCAAGGCCGTCGGAAAGTGACCGGTCCGGCCTCTTCTCTCCTCCGACGTCGGTGCCGTTTTCCTCTCTCCGCTGTTCACGATGTTTCCGACCGTTCTGATGGCCGTGGTTACCCCGATCTAGCTCGCCAGCTTCTGGGCTTTCGGAATCTGGCCTCCGTTCAGCCCTAATCGGCGCCGATGGCCGGGAATCTCTCTCCCCCCTTCGGTTTCGTTTTCCCTCGGTTCCGTCGCCGTTTTGCCGCCGTTCATGCCTCTGCTAGGCCGGTGGTGGTCAGGCACTCGTCGGGCTCCCTCCTCGGCCTCGCCTGGTCGCCACCGATCGCCGGCAGGGGCTCGGTCGGCCGCTTCCGTTTTCTCCTCTGGAAATCGCGAAAACGCGATTCCCCCCCCCCCTTTTTTTTTTTCTCTTTTCTTTTTGTTTTATTATTTTTATTTTTATTTATTTTATTTATTTTACTATTCATTAAAAAACTCCATAAAATCCCAAAATATCTGCAAAATTATTATTTTTATTCTAATTTAATTTATTCAATTTAAATTTAATTTATTAAATATATTTTTCTCCAAATTTTCGATATTATTTCTTCGCGCTTTTCGAGATACCGTTCCGATAATTTTTTGGTATTTTTAAAATTTTCGAATCTTGATCAATTTAATCCAGAATAATTATATTTCATCTTTATTGATCAAGATTTCTCAAATCCATATTTTTAATTAATTTTTTCTCATCGAATTTACTCCGGCTTTCGGTCTTTTGACCGTTTTGCCCTTACACGTGTTCGGGATTAATTTAACCCGACTTCCCTTCACAAATGCTCCTTTATTTCATATTTTAATTAAATTCGGGTCTTACACACAATCCACGTACGAGCAGAAGCTCCTGTACGGTTTATAAACATCATCACAATCCAATTTCAAAGTGCGAGCTAAGCTCAAGCACGTTTCACACAAGTGAAAACATAGAAATCTCGCGCGAGCGAGGCTCTAACGCGAATTATATCACATACACGCGATAGGCGGCTTACATGCATTCAAAACATCTCATAATATGCTTAGTGCCTCGTATGGGCTATTTCACAACATCATTCAAGTACTAGCCAGCCTATCCTTTTATTTGCTCAAATCAAAGCATTGTGTTTTGTAAAAGCATTCAAAACACATGATTTATGCAATTATTAGCCTTACTATCCCTTTTTCATAACATCCACTTCAAATCCAAAACCACGCATATACCCATCATCTTTCACAAATACCATCAACATTTATTTGGGCAATTCATGCATTTCATACAACACCCAATATTCACCCAGTTCAAAATACGAGCAGCTATCTCTATATACTCACAAAATTCCCTTACCTGGAATCGCGATGCGTGATTCCACTTCCTTAAGCTGCTTACTCGTACGATTCGGTTCGCCTTCAACGAACTCTTCGAGACTGCACAAAATCGTATCCCGCATTATATTCGACCCATATATTGCAACCCCTGTGCTTGCTATAGTCAATTTAATCTATAGCCTCTATTAAAGCTTATTTGGCCTCGTTTCATTACTTTATCCATAACTTGAGTCTATGGATTTTCTTAGGCCTATTAACTCATTCAAAATCGATATCAAATCGATGTAAAGCTCATAGTGTTCATATTCCATGAATCCCCTCACTATGGCATTTATTCATCACATACATATCCATTTCCACATTTCTTCCAACCCACCATGTAATTTCATCTAACCATCTAAATCATAACATTATCCCAATGACAACTTTAACATGCCATAAACCATAAGTTCATTCAATCCCACATATCCTCACATTATACCCATTTTAGATTTCTAGGTCACACCACTTCCACTACATTCTTAGGTAGTTTATCCATCCATACTCATACCAATCAACTCCAAAAATCAATTAAATAGCTAATGCATTTAGATTGGAGTGTTAGAATCTTACCAATATGATTTCTCTTCTTGCTCCAATTGGTAATGCCCTCAACTCCTTCAATTCCAAAAATGGGAAAATGCCCTCTCACTATGTTGTTCTCCTCTTTGATAGGAACAACTTTGCCTCTAATGATCTCTCTTCAAATCTCACTGAAAATGGTTGATTTTAGAGAGGGAAAGTTAGGTTTTTGGGGTTGAAATTGTAAGGTTAAGTGTTTTCCGAGATTTCCAGATTTTTCAGCTCTCTTTATATAGAAATGACTTGAGGAGATCGATCTGGTCCAAGAGGAGATCGATCTGGTCCCTTAAAATCCCTCTTTTTCACGGCATTTTTAAGTCTGAGATCGATCTGTCGAAGCAATGAGATCGATCTGTTGAGGCATGAGATCGATCTGTCGAAGCATGAGATCGATCTGGTCCCAAACAGAGAGCTAAGGAGATCGATCTGGGTGCTTGGGCATCAATCTTTCCACTACAGAATGCTTGAGAGATCGATCTGGCTCTATTGGAGATCGATCTGCTCAATTCTTTCGCCCAAATAAGAGCATTCTGGCTCTTCCAGATCGATCTCTCATCCTAGGAGATCGATCTGGACCTCATGTTTTCCAGATTTCCTGCAGTTTCATTGCTGCAACTCATACCAACACACCTTCAATCTATTGCCATGGCCATTTCCTCATCCATCCACCTCTATAACTTGAAAATGGCATCCATTCATACCTTATGCACATTGAAACTTGTGTGCATTCATTGTATATTCAAAGGTATGCAACATAAAACCAAATGGAAGCATAACTCCATTCCATTTTACCACACTACTCATTTTGAGTCTCAATCACATCCATCACTTAGTAGAACACATTTCTCCGTATTCATACTCAATGAAACTTGTATGTACGTTACAACTTATATTACACATACATACATTGAATCCATGGACTTACATCAATCATATTTTACATCACAAGTCCATTCATATTATTTGATCCAAGTACACACATTACCCTTATACATATACGGGGTCTTACATTCTCCCCTCCTTCAAGGAAATTTGGTCCTCCAAATTAGAACCAAGTCACTCTTCAAACAGTTGGGGGTACTTCTCCCGTATCAAGTTCTCCAATTCCCACGTGGCCTCTTCCGCTGTGTGGTGTTGCCAAAGCACTTTCACCAAGGGAATTGTCTTATTCAGCAACACTTTCTCTTTTCTGTCCAATATCCGAACCGGCTTCTCAACATACGTCATACTCTCATGGAGCTCCAACGGCTCATATTTTATCACGTGTGCCGGGTCCTGGTGATACTTCCGAAGCATCGAGACGTGGAAGACGTTGTGGACATTCGCCAAGTCCGGTGGCAATGCCAACCTATACGCCTTATCTCCCACTCTCTCCAAAATCTCGAAGGGTCCGATATATCTAGGGCTCAGCTTGCCCTTCTTACCAAATCTCATAGTACCCTTCGATGGTGATACCCTCAGAAACACCGACTCACCCTCATCAAACTCCAGTGGTCTTCGTCTCTTGTCAGCATAACTCTTTTGCCGGCTCTGAGCTGTCCGTAATCTCTCACATATCAACTGGACGTCCTCAGATGCCTGCTGCACTAAGTCCGGAGCAAAAATTGTCTGTCACCAACCTCTTCCCATCCAATAGGGGAACGGCATCTACGCCCGTATAATGCCTCATAGGGTGCCATCCCGATACTAGCATGATAGCTATTATTATAAGCGAACTCGGCTAGCTGTAGGTGGTCGTCCCAGGAGCCTCTATAATCCAGCACACACGCTCTCAACATATCCTCGAGGGTCTGTATAGTCCTCTCTGACTGCTCATCTGTCTGAGGATGAAAAGCGGTGCTAAAACTCAGTCGGGTCCCCAGCGCTTCCTGAAAATGTTCCCAGAAATGGGAAGTAAAGCGGGCATCCCTATCAGAAACAACGCTCACTGGTACACCATGTAGCCGTACTATCTCTCGGATATACAGGTTCGCCAACTGACTCAGTGTATCGGTAGCTCTCATAGCCAAGAAATGGGCGGACTTAGTCAACCGGTCCACAATAACCCATATGGCATCATGACCTCTACGGGTCCTCGGCAACCCCATCACAAAATCCATGGTGACATGCTCCCACTTCCATGTCGGTATCGGTAGAGGCTGCAATAATCCTGCAGGCTTCTGATGCTCTACCTTCACTTGCTGACAAACAAGACACTTAGCGACATATTCCGCAATGTCTCTTTTCATTCCAGACCACCAATAAACCTTCCGAAGGTTTTGATACATCTTGGTACTTCCCGGATGTATCGTATACTTCGATGAGTGAGCCTCTGATAAAATCGTTCTCCTGATCTCAGGATCCCTGGGAACGCATACTCTGCCTCTGAACCTCAATAAGCCATCAGCACCCTGCTCAAAATCACTACCCACACCTGTCTGTATCTGCCTCAGCCAATCGATACACCGTCGATCGCTCTGCTGGGCTTGCCGAATACGGCCAATCAACTCTGGCTCTAGTCTCAAACTAGCCATGATCTCAAGTCTCTCAGATCCAGGTGGGGTTACATCCAAACTGAGGTTCGCAAAGTGTTCTAACAGTTCATGTTCCCGTACCATCATATAAGACACCAACCCAAGGTTCTTTCTACTCAAAGCATCGGCAACTACATTTGCCTTACCCGGGTGGTACATGATTTCACAATCATAGTCTTTCAGGAGTTCGAGCCATCTCCTCTGTCTCATATTCAGCTCTTTCTGCGAGAACAGGTACTTAAGGCTCTTATGATCTGTGAACACCTGAAATTTCTCACCATAGAGATAGTGGCGCCATATTTTCAAAGCAAATACTACAGCCGCCAACTCCAAATCATGTGTCGGGTAGTTCCTCTCATGATCTTTCAACTGTCTAGATCCATAGGCAACTACCTTCCCATCCTGCATAAGCACACAGCCCAGTCCCTGGTGTGATGCATCCGTGTACACCGAGAATCCTCCTGAGCTGGTAGGAATGGTGAGAACTGGAGCAGTCGTCAATCGACGCTTAAGCTCCTCAAAACTCCTCTCACATGCCTCATCCCATGTAAACTTAACATCTTTACGCGTGAGGCGTGTCAACGGAGCAGCTAGTCTGGAGAAACCCTCTACAAATCTCCGATAATATCCTGCCAATCCCAGGAAACTTCTGATCTCAGTTACTGTCTTGGGCTGTTCCCACTGCACAACTGCCTCTATCTTGGATGGATCCACTGATACCCCATCCTTAGACACAACATGACCCAGAAATGAGATCTGTTCCAACCAAAAGTTACACTTGCTGAGTTTGGCATACAATTCTCTCTCTCGGAGGGTCTGCAGAACTATCCTCAAGTGCTCCTCATGATCTTCCCTGGACTTGGAATACACCAAAATGTCATCTATGAAAACAATCACAAACTTGTCCAGGTATGGCTTGAATATATCATTCATCAATGCCATAAATGCTGCGGGAGCATTCGTCAATCCGAATGGCATCACCAAAAACTCGTAGTGGCCATAACGGGTACGAAATGCTGTCTTGGGTACATCTCCACTCCTGATCCTCAACTGATGGTACCCTGACCGCAGATCTATCTTAGAAAATACTTCGGCTCCCTGGAGCTGATCCAACAAATCATCGATTCTTGGAAGGGGGTACTTGTTCTTAATGGTGGCCTTATTCAACAACCGGTAATCTATACACAGTCGGAGGCTTCCATCCTTCTTCCTTACAAATAGAACCGGTGCTCCCCAAGGTGAGACACTCGGTCTAATAAACCCCTTCTCCAACAACTCTTGCAGCTGTTTCTTCAGCTCTTCCAATTCTATCGGAGCCATTCTATAGGGTGGCTTCGATATCGGCTCTGTACCAGGCACTAACTCAATGTAAAATTCCATTTCCCTTTCAGGTGGTAGCCCTGGTAATTCATCCGGAAAGACATCGGGGTAATCCGCAATTACGGGTATGTCCCTCAATTTCGGGGGTGCCTCATCTATATCGACCACATAGGCAATGAACCCTTCACATTATCCTCTCCATCGTTAGTAACATAACCCATCACTCCACATTCAACATTTATCATAATAAATGATTTATCTCTCAAGCATTATGCATTTAAAATCATACTCCTTTATTTACCACAAGTATACAAGTTTTCATATCATTTCTTTTCATCAAAATTTACAATAAGATTGTCTAGTCCTGAAAACATTAATGTTTTGGCATGACAATCCATCACAACACGATTGGTAGCCAACCAATCCATTCCCAAAATTACATCAAAATCATTCATATTTAATAAAATCAGATTGGCTATCATTTCCTTCCCCTCAATCTTTAATTTACAATCCCTACATACATGCTCGGTCAATTGACTATCATTCATGGGTGTGGAAATCATCAACATTTTATCCAACAATGTTGGTTTCACATATTTCAACAATTTATGTGCAAAGGAAGGTGATATGAAAGAATGTGTGGCACCAGGATCAAATAATACCAATGCTTCTAAATCAAAGATTCGGATGGTACCTTTTATCACATCCGTCGAAGCATCTGCGGTGTCCTGATCCAGTGCATGTACTCTTCCTCTGCTCACACCCGCAGCCTGTTTCCCTTTTTCCTCAGCTGTAGCCCTCCTCCTCGGGGCTGCTGTCTCAACTGGAGCTCCCTTAGGCTCCTTGCCCTTCTGTGGGGCAATCTCCATCTTCTCGGGACAATACTTAGCCATATGTCCTGGTCTCTCGCATCTAAAACACACCATAGGGGTCATCGAACAGGGCCTATTCCCATGGAATCTCCCACACCTCCTACACTGATCAGTAGTAGGTCGTGGTCCCCCAATATTCATGCCCCTCGGCGCAGTCAAGGCTGGGTATACGGGAGGTCTAGCAGCTCTATCCCGCACCTCCTCAATCTTTGGCCTCTTCTCGAAAAATCTTTGGCCATCTCTCTTGGCCACTCTTCCAATCCCGGATCTCTTCCGATCCTTGTCCTTTTTAACACTGACTCTCCCAAGCTCGGAGGCATTTCGCTCAAAGTCTTGTTCACATAACTGAGCCTTGTGTACCGCCTCCTCATAAGTCACAATATCGAAGGGAGCTAGCTTAGTCCGGATGGCCAATCTCAATCCATCCATGAACTTCTGAATCTTTCGGGTCTCACTACCCATCGTGTCCGGGTCATATCTACCCAAGGACATAAACTTGGACTCATACTCGTCCACAGTACGGTTCCCCTGAACCAAATTCATAAATTCCATCCGCAGTCTCCTCTGTGCGATAGCTGGGACATATTGTCTCCTGAAGGCCTCTAGAAATATCTCCCATGAGATCTCAGAGTGTCTGGCCCTCAAAATAACCTCGGTGGACCTCCACCAATGCTCGGCCTCGCCTTTCAGCATAAACACGGCAAAGGCAACCTTCTCACTTGAAGTGCATCGAAAAAACCTATACAGTTTCTCCATCTCATACACCCAATCCTCCGTAATCACTGGGTCCTTCACCCCTCTGAACACTGGGGGTTTTAGCGCTTGAAACTCTCGCAACCTGCTCAAGTCGCAGTCATAACCCACATCACTACCGCTCTGCTGTGGAGCGATAGGAGAATCTGTATCCTGGGCTGGAGGTGGTGTAACTGTAGCTGTCTCAGCAGTCTGAGGTCTCTCCGCCTCTGCAGCTGCCTGTTCAGTAGTATGCTGTGCCGCGGGACCTCGTCTGTCACCGGCGCCCAAGGCCTGCGTGACTATCTCCACCAGACTCTCAATACTCCGCTCTAATCTAGCGAAGCGAGCCTCAGTATCACCTGCTCTCTCAGCAGGGTTCTGTGGAGCCTGCTCAGTCTGTGGCTCCGCACGGCTCTCAGGCCTACCTCTACGGCCTCTAGCACGTGCTCTCGCCCCTCTACCTTTGCGTGTAACTGGCATAGTGCCTAACTCCCTGTATTATAATAATTCATTAAGCTCAATCCATCACGGTATACACTGTTATATCTAAACAAAAGCACAGTACTATAGGGATGTACTTTCCTACATTTTATTAATGACTCACATCAGGCCAACACAGCTCTGATACCAATCTCTGTCACGACCCAATTCCATTCTCTTTAACCGAAATCACTGAAAATTTTTTGCGTTTTACTGTTACCTTACCCAGTCGTGAACTAAGCTCACCACACACTGTTGGGCTGTGAGTCAATAATAAACACCACATCTCATTCATTCTCAATTAATTAAAACGATGTCATACATGTGCATTTAATCGTGTACTTATACGAATACATGATTTACTGACATCTACATCCCCCATAAGTACAACTCAAAAGAATACTGTGCTTTTACATTGTTTAGATACAAAAAGAATCACTGTGTATATACCTCTTAGCGATGGAGATGCAGCGGAGTCCAAAATAATACGCCTCAGTCCTCACTGGGCTACTATGCACGCTCTGTAGGGGGAAAATAGAGTGGGATGAGCAACCACACGCTCAGTAAGGCAATAATGCAAGCATGGTAGATAACTACTCTATCTACATGCTGATAGTGTTATGCATAAATCGTTTATAGTAGGAGCATGAGGAATAAAACTATGCCATGTGAATATACATATATATCATGTATCAAATCATGTGCATTGGCATATAAAACATGGTAGAGACATCATGTATAAAACATCTCATGCTCAATCTCATTTAAATTCATAAAAGGGCAATTCATTTAGAAACTTCCTTTTTGAACTAACAACATAACACCACCAAATCCACTCACAAACCACAACCACATTTTCATTCCACAATTCACGCATGTGTATAAATCTAGGTCACTATATCAAAAGTGCCTATGTGAATCATTACATCATAAATCATCCCAGACCACACGCATCCAGGTGTGCGGGGTATCATGCTGGCACGAAGATGAATTATCCCTCGCCAGACTTTCTCATCACATAACCATCATGCGGTACATCGTACTCCATGTGATATACACGGTACATCGTACTCCGCAACTCATATCATGATTGGGGGTGCCATTCCTAGGTCTTATCTACCCCATACCAAGAGTTTTCCATATTCCGAGAAGGAGAGCCTTCCTGCCGAACAGAGCCTCCCCGCCTAACAGAGCCTCCCTGCCTCCTCGGGCTTAAGGATGTTAGCTTAAGGATGTAGGGCTTAAGGGTCCTTTCCGTAAGAGAGCCTCCCCACCGAACAGAGCCTCCCCGCCTAACAGAGCCTCCCTGCCTCTTCGGGCTTAAGGATGTTAGCTTAAGGATGTAGGGCTTAAGGATCTTACCTTCACCATACCCATGTAGGAGAGCCTCCCTGCCTAACAGAGCCTCCCCGCCTCTTTGGGCTTAAGGATGTTGGCTTAAGGATCCCACCGTAAGAGAGCCTCCCCACCGAACAGAGCCTCCCCGCCTAACAGAGCCTCCCTGCCTCTTTGGGCTTAAGGATGTTGGCTTAAGGATGTAAGGCTTAAGGATCTTACCAACTTTCACAACCTTATACGTGTCACAATGTGCAAACTTGTGCGAGCAAAGCTCTAGCACGACTCATGCATCATGCATCTTCTCACGAGCATAGCTCTAGTACAGTTATACTCATAAGATAACCATTCACAATCCACGTACGAGCAGAAGCTCCAGTACGGTTTATAAACATCATCACAATCCAATTTCAAAGTGCGAGCTAAGCTCAAGCACGTTTCAGACAAGTGAAAACATAGAAATCTCGCGCGAGCGAGGCTCTAACGCGAATTATATCACATACACGCGATAGGCGGCTTACATGCATTCAAAACATCTCATAATATGCTTAGTGCCTCGTATGGGCTATTTCACAACATCATTCAAGTACTAGCCAGCCTATCCTTTTATTTGCTCAAATCAAAGCATTGTGTTTTGTAAAAGCATTCAAAACACATGATTTATGCCATTATTAGCCTTACTATCCCTTTTTCATAACATCCACTTCAAATCCAAAACCACGCATATACCCATCATCTTTCACAAATACCATCAACATTTATTTGAGCAATTCATGCATTTCATACAACACCCAATATTCACCCAGTTCAAAATACGAGCAGCTATCTCTATATACTCACAAAATTCCCTTACCTGGAATCGCGATGCGTGATTCCACTTCCTTAAGCTGCTTACTCGTACGATTCGGTTCGCCTTCAACGAACTCTTCGGGACTGCACAAAATCGTATCCCGCATTATATTCGACCCATATATTGCAACCCCTGTACTTGCTATAGTCAATTTAATCTATAGCCTCTATTAAAGCTTATTTGGCCTCGTTTCATTACTTTATCCATAACTTGAGTCTATGGATTTTCTTAGGCCTATTAACTCATTCAAAATCGATATCAAATCGATGTAAAGCTCATAGTGTTCATATTCCATGAATCCCCTCACTATGGCATTTATTCATCACATACATATCCATTTCCACATTTCTTCCAACCCACCATGTAATTTCATCTAACCATCTAAATCATAACATTATCCCAATGACAACTTTAACATGCCATAAACCATAAGTTCATTCAATCCCACATATCCTCACATTATACCCATTTTAGATTTCTAGGTCACACCACTTCCACTACATTCTTAGGTAGTTTATCCATCCATACTCATACCAATCAACTCCAAAAATCAATTAAATAGCTAATGCATTTAGATTGGAGTGTTAGAATCTTACCAATATGATTTCTCTTCTTGCTCCAATTGGTAATGCCCTCAACTCCTTCAATTCCAAAAATGGGAAAATGCCCTCTCACTATGTTGTTCTCCTCTTTGATAGGAACAACTTTGCCTCTAATGATCTCTCTTCAAATCTCACTGAAAATGGTTGATTTTAGAGAGGGAAAGTTAGGTTTTTGGGGTTGAAATTGTAAGGTTAAGTGTTTTCCGAGATTTTCAGATTTTTCAGCTCTCCTTATATAGAAATGACTTGAGGAGATCGATCTGGTCCAAGAGGAGATCGATCTGGTCCCTTAAAATCCCTCTTTTTCACGGTATTTTTAAGTCTGAGATCGATCTGTCGAAGCAATGAGATCGATCTGTTGAGGCATGAGATCGATCTGTCGAAGCATGAGATCAATCTGGTCCCAAACAGAGAGCTAAGGAGATCGATCTGGGTGCTTGGGCATCGATCTTTCCACTACAGAATGCTTGAGAGATCGATCTGGCTCCATCGGAGATCGATCTGCTCAATTCTTTCGCCCAAATAAGAGCATTCTGGCTCTTCCAGATCGATCTCTCATCCTAGGAGATCGATCTGGACCTCATGTTTTCCAGATTTCCTGCAGTTTCATTGCTGCAACTCATACCAACACACCTTCAATCTATTGCCATGGCCATTTCCTCATCCATCCACCTCTATAACTTGAAAATGGCATCCATTCATACCTTATGCACATTGAAACTTGTGTGCATTCATTGTATATTCAAAGGTATGCAACATAAAACCAAATGGAAGCATAACTCCATTCCATTTTACCACACTACTCATTTTGAGTCTCAATCACATCCATCACTTGCTAGAACACATTTCTCCGTATTCATACTCAATGAAACTTGTATGTACGTTACAACTTATATTACACATACATACATTGAATCCATGGACTTACATCAATCATATTTTACATCACAAGTCCATTCATATTATTTGATCCAAGTACACACATTACCCTTATACATATACGGGGTCTTACACATTCTGTCACCATTTTAGCTGACCCTCCTACTCTTCGCCCTGCTGCTGAGTGTTGTTTTCTTCAGCTGCATTTGAAGTGGTTGTGTTTTTATTTTCACTTTGTATATAGTTCCTTTTCTTTTTCTTTTTTGTTGTTTCTTTCTTTGTTTATGTTGCAGATTTCTTTTCCAGCATTACGTTTTCAATCAAGCTTCAGTTGTCATCATCATCAGAAAGGGGAGTACTCTGTTCTTGAGCTTAAATTCTTATATTATCTGCACATTGAGGACACTATGTACTTTAAGTTTGGGGGAGGGGATATCACTTGAGCAATTTTGTGAAAAATTGAAAAAAAAAATTAATTTTTTTTTTTGAAAATCTAAGAAAGAATTTTTAAAATTTTTTCAATAATATGAGCTTAAATTGTTTGATTTTGGGATGAATTAGTACTTAGCATGTAGTTTTCTTTTATTTCGATGATATGACCCCATGATTTAGTCTGACTTTGATTAACTGAGAAGCATGATTATAGGAAAAGCATGAAGTTGAATTCTTGAATTTGTCTTAATTCTAATTGTGATTTCCTCATTTTATGCACATGTCATGTCATGAATCTGTATATTTATTTAGAGAAAGCTTATGTGGACATAGGATTGCATTTGTTCAATTGATTTTGTGTGTCGTATTCTAGAATTTGTTTGATCTAATCTTGAGGTGAAATATTAGATCACACTTAATTAGGGAGATGATTTAGGCCATCTTTGGATCGTTTGAGCCTTTCTAGCCTTTCTTGTACATATGCTACCCCTAGTCACCCATCTGGGCCAAATAAGTTTTTCTCTGTAAATATTCCTGCAAAATTTTCCTTAGCTTAAATACTTTTTTCCTATCCCTTACCCCGAAAGCATGAAAAGTCATTTGGATATATTGTGAGCTATATGGGTATTAAGTGATAGTGAAGGAGTATGTACTGGAAAAAAAATGAAAAAGAAAGAAAAAGAAAAAGAAAAGAAGAAAGAAGAAAATTACAACAATAGAATAAAAAGTTTAGTGAGATAAATAAGTTTGGGGGAAATGATTTGAGCTCTTACATTAAGATCCTAGAAGTAATGCATGTTAAGGGGTAATTAAACCTAAATTGACTTTATCATACCTTAGGCCCAGCCTTACATTACAAGCTTAATGAAGTCCTATTGATCTTTGGTTAAGTGTGACTACATTAGTGGAGAGAGAAGTGAAAAGCAAACTTATGGGAATGATCACATGTCATTGACTTTACATTCACTGTGTTTGCATAATCTGATCCGGATAATGTACTATGAAGTGACTTTGACATTTTTCACACACTCACGAGGAGTCCAATTTGGGTTAGGACTTATGATTAAATAATTCTGAATGTTGGACTTGTAATTGTGAGTTTTTGAGATCATAGTTTGCACTTTTTCTTTGAGGATGATATTGGAGAAATTGTTGTGTTTAGTACTTATCATTCCTACAATTATTTTGTTTTGCTTAAGGACAAGCAAAAGTTCAAGTTTGGGGGTGTGACAATTCTATGAAAATGGAATTATTTGTGCTTAATTTTCTAATTAATTATTTAAATCCCCAATTTATTTTGTTAATTATCCCCTTTATTTAATTAAAATTCTCATGTTTGTAGATAAATCAAATCCGGATAAATTTTGAATATTTTGGTAGAAAATGGACTGGAATTTGGCTAAAATAGAGATTGAACCACGCAGACAACACGAGCCATGCCACCTAGCACATCCAATTGGACAAAAAGACAGATGACATTGAAATATTTTTTCAAGGAGCCAATGGTGTGAAGACAAGTGTCTGAAAAAATGCCAACTCATCTAGGATGACAAAATTACAATTTTACCCCTAAGTGTGTGTATAAATAGGAAAGGATGGCAATTGAAAATGTAAGTAGGAGTAGCGTATGTAATGTAAGTAAGGAGTAGTGTTAATGTAGAAGTAGTGTTAGAATTAATCTTAGGATTTATTTTTCCTTGTTTCTTTTAGTCTAGTTTTCCGTTAACTACCATTTACTTTTAGTTTTCATTCCATTTTCATGTTCTTCATTTTCTAGTCTTGGATTTTATTTTTCTTTCAATGGAAATCAGAATCATTGTCATGCTTCTCGGTTTGGTTATAATCGGCTCTTTTGTTTTTTCAAGTTTTAATACATTGTTTTTATCTCTAGTGTAGCTCTCGGTTGCCTTTGCATCTCAATTTTTTTTTACTTGCTCATTTAATTTTCTAGTAGTTTCACCATTCTGCATTTAAGTTAAACCATATTTAGTGTCTTAGCTAGTCACGCCTTGTTCATCCAACCCGAGAGAGAAGCAGACAATGGCACGAGTTCATCCAACAAATTTGATGCATAAACGACGGGCTGTGCTGGCAGAAGTGCTGCTGTTCACCACTAATCTCGGATGATAGGAGTGGAGCAGCGAAGTATACACTGACTGCAGAGAGGGGCTGGACTGGGCAAGTGATGCTCGGGCAAGATGCAGCAGTGATCAGGGAGCCATTTTTGCCTCTGTTCTGCTCTGTTTTAAAAGCTTCGAACTGTTCATTTTATTTATCATTGTAGCTGCTGGTTTTAAAGTGTTCTCATTTCATGCATTCTTTTAAACTCACCATTTAATGATTTTCGTATATGAGTTCCTTTATTTAATGATCGGTGCACAGATGAATGTTGGATTGTTGCCATTTTAGTCTCGGTGATTGCAGAAGTTGATAGCAAGAAACTCGGTGCTTTCATGCTCTCGGTTACTCTCGGTTGCAAGAAGTCGATGGGCACGGCAGGTTTCAGCTGAAGTAGGAGCTGGCGTGAAGGCAGATTGCTTGCTGGTTTGATGGCATCAAGTGTGGAGATACCGATAAGGAGATACGGTGTTGAGAAAATCCAGAAAATGAAGCTTGAAGCAGCTGAAGTGGTTGGTAGTTCGTGGGAGCAGGAGCAGCTAGTGCTGCCAAAAGCATGAGCAAAGAAGGAAGAAGCACACGAAACCGAGGCAGAGTTGGTGAGAGTGCAGACCAGGAAGCAGCTGGACACGCCTGGCCAGAATCGAGAACAAGCAAGTTGGACACGCCTAGACAACTAAACCCAAGAGCACCTGGAAATGAATGAAACAATGTTGAAGACATGCACAGTAGCAATGCAAATCGGGACCACTTTGATGTGTTGCAAATTGATTAAGGCTTGTTTGACATTTATCTTGTGCACAATAATCCATTTTTCTTGATTAGTTCATGAATTAGATTTAATTATGTCTTTAGTTCATTTTTATTTTATCATGCATTAGTTAAGTTAGATTAAATTAGTTACATGCATTAGTTAGATTTCATTGCTTAATTAGTAATTAGATATAATTAGGAGTAATGTAGAATTAATATTTTAGACATTTAGGCTTGTAGTTATTTTCTTAATTTTTCTAGGATTTTATTTCATTAAATATTAAGTTAGTTTAAATTACATTTTGATTAAGTAGTTTAATTGCATTTTAGGTTTGTTAATTTTAGTTTAATTAATCTAGCTTTGTTATTTTCATAATTGCATTTTATTTTAATTGCGTTAATTAGTTTTAACTGTTTTAATTATTTTTGTAGGTTTTTTCTTTTAATTGTGTGGAGCACTGTAAGTAATTTTGCTCGGTTTTATTTAGTTTTTATTATTTTATTGCTTTCCAGTAATTTTAATGTTAGCCATGTAGATCACCCACCTTAGGGTAAGATTAACCAGTAATTAATTAGGCTAACCAACTTCTCTGAGGGACGATAACTCGAGACTCAAATCTCATTATTACTTGTACGACCCGTGCACTTGCAGTAATACGCTTAGATCGTATCAGATATATTCTGTGAACCATGCTCATGTTTATAAAACATTTTCGAAAATATATTTCACACTTCAAAACATTTTCGCATTTCAAAACACATTTTAATGTATATTTCAAAATCTGAAACATATTTCATATGATCACTATTTTAACTCGTGATTAGGGAAATATCAAAATCTCAATTTGACATGACTATTGCTAACTATTATAACCTATCAGCAGGGCCCGAAATCGCCAACTATTATATAATCTGTCAGCGGGGGCCGAAACACCACTATATATTACATACCTTATCTGTAGGAGCCGAAACATTACTAACTATTATATACCTCATCAACATGGATCAAAACATTGCTATTTATATCGTCAATAGCAGGCTATATTATTGCTAACTATTATATACCCCGTTAGTAGGGACCAAAAATTGTCATAGCTAACTATTATTGCCTGTTAGCTAAGGCAAAATATTTAGCTATAAAAGCTATCTGAATGCATATTTGGAAATCAATTCTAATCACAATGTGGATAAAAGATTAGTTAGCATAAATCCAAAACATAGAGACGTTTGTCTCACATACCTTCAAAACATGCCATAAGTAAGATTTTAAAGCTTACTTAATGCAGGTATAAACCAATGCAAGATCTTTAAATCCCACAAAATCATAATATGCATCAAGATACAAATGTAATACAAAACAAGGTTCACATAAGAATATATCATTTTCGATAATCTTATCGTCAATATTTCCTTATACTTATAACACTTAAGATCCTTAAACACCATTTGATTCTTGTTCTAAGACCAAATTTATCCTATGATGTTACCTCGCATCAATGGAATTAATTTATACCTTAAGATTCTACCTTGCATCTCAAGGATTACTTATCCATTCGACATTCTTATCCAAATCAATCAATCTTTTCATAAATCGAAATTTTAATTGTTCCATTAATTACTCATACATATCACACATAGTCCTTGAATATTCTTCAATTTATGATTTAGTACTCATTTTATTCCATATGATGCTACCACGCACCTATGAAATTAGCTTCTACTTCATGGCACCACTTCGTTCCTCAATGATCATTTATCGATTTCATATTCTTATTGATAATCTGATCACATGTTCTAATTACACTTATAATCCTTAAACATGCTTAAATTTCTGTTCGAGGACCCAACATAATATGGATCAAGATACAAATGTAATACAAAACAAGGTTCACATAAGAATATATCCTTTTCGATAATCTTATCGCTGATATTCCCTTATACTTATAACACTTAATATCCTTGAACACCATTTGATTCTTGTTCTAAGACCAAATTTATCCTATGATGTTACCTCGCATCAATGGAATTAATTTATACCTTAAGATTCTACCTTGCATCTCAAGGATCACTTATTCATTCCATATTCTTATCCAAATCAATCAATCTTTTCATAAATCGAAATTTCAATTATTCCATCAATTACTCATACATATCACACATAATCCTTGAATATTCTTCAATTTATGATTTAGTACTCATTTTATTCCATATGATGCTACCACACACCTATGAAATTAGCTTCTACTTCATGGCACCACTTAGTTCCTCAATGATCATTTATCGATTTCATATTCTTATCGATAATCTGATCACATGTTCTTCTTACACTTATAATCCTTAAACATGCTTTAATTTCTGTTCGAGGACCCAAATTTATTCCATATGATGCTACCTTGCATCTATGGATTCAACTTAGAATCTTTTTAAGTCTAGAATTATCTGTATGACGCTTTATTGCATCCAAAAAAGGAATTACTAACCCGATATTTGTTCATGATTATTCCTTATCACTCTATAATTTATCGATAATTCATTTGATCCGATTACGTATGAAATCTTTAAACATTTCTTAACTACCGCCTTCATAATTAAATTCATTTTTTATGAATTTAATTAGCAGATTTTGAATTTCATACTTAAATTCATTATTTATGAATCTCACATAGCTTATGTAATTTAATTGCATAATATGCTACCTCATACGAAAATCGATTCTTTGTTTTCATATTTAAATTCATTAATTATGAATTTAATCGTAGCTCATGCAATTTAATTAAATAAAATGCTATAACAACTGTAGCAAGTAAAATTTACTTACCTCGTATGCTAATACAAGTTGTATTAATTGAGGTTCACTTATCTGAGATACTGTGATGGCACACAAATCAAGGTTTGGTCGAACTTGAGTTCGTTTCCTATTATCACGCTACACGTTTATATATTCAAAATTGCGTTAGTTTTGGTCTGATATAATAATTTTTGAAATATTAAAATAGCCAAATCTGACCTATTATCGGTTTATCCTTAAACCAAGACACCCAAAAAAATCTATCTTCTTTATATTTTTTTTCTTTTTTTTTTTTTTGCTGAACTTGTTCAGATTGGTTCAGTTCATTTCTCTTATACTGAACCGGTCCGAATAGGATCAGCCTCTGCTTTGGTCGATCTGGGCTTCGCTGGCAGTTCTCTGGCCGATCTTTCTTCAATAGGGGTGTGAGGTTAAGCAATCGCTTTAGTGGGTATGGCGTCTGGAGTGTAGCGGCGGAAGGTGACAGTTCGGCCTCTTCTCCCCTCTGTGTCACTTTTTCCTTCCTTTCATCGGATATGTCTCTCTAGCATGATTTCGACCTCACCTCTTAGCTAGCGGTCGTGTTTTCACCATCCTTTGGCTTACCGACACCGGTCCAGCACTCTCTCCCCTCTCCGACGCTCTCTCTCCTTCAATTCTTTTATCTCTTCGAAGTTTTGGGTCGGTGGAATATTTCCCACCGACTCATTTTCTTTCTTATATATATTTTTAAATTAAATATATAATATATTTAATTAAATATATACATATATTTACATATAATATATTTATATATTTAATTAAATATTTACATATTCAATTAAATAGATATCTAAAACATTTCCTAAATATTATTTCATATACTTTAAATTTATTCCCAAAAATAGAGAAATTTTGAGTTATCACACATGTGTAATCATTTTAACTCGCTTGTAGAATCAAAAAACCTCACTAACGATGTATAAGATAATTATTCATATTATAAAGGGTTTAGCAATCTAAAGAATAATCACTCAACTTAAAACATCTTTCTATGGCAATGTTTCTTATGTTCAAACTTCTCGAGGTAAACAATAATTAAAACATAGAACAACGCATGCATAAACTTCAACTCAAGCTAATTGCTTTCTTCGTCCGTAGATAACATATATATATATATATATATATATATATATATATATATATATATGAATAATTATCTAATATATCATAAGCAGAGTTTTTTAACTTTACAAGTGTATTTAAGATAATAGACATGTCCTATTTTATTTCTTTATTATTATTTTTAATTTCTTAAATAATATGTATAATTATTTTAACCTCGTTTGTAGAGTTAAAAAATTTCATTAACGCTATATTGAATACTAATCCTATATATATATAATGCAAAAGTTATATAAATCCATTTCACTATACATGTATTATTGTCGTCTTCATGAAACTTTTTTTAATTATGCACAAAGCAAAATCATCTCTAACACGTAGAAGAAATACTTAAAATTTGTTCAACAATTCATTCTTACACCCTACTCTAAGCTTTCAATATGCTTATTGCATGTGACAATATATAATATTCTCTACTGTAAAAATTTTAGCAATCTTTATATTAGAAAAGGTCGTGTGATTATCAGATCTACTGAAATTATGTCTTTCTTACGCCGGCTATAGACAATTTAACTGCAAGTCCTAGCCACCAACAATCGATAATAGACTGTTGTTGATCCAAAGAGTTGCTAGCCAAATTCTTCTACATATAACCTAGAGGTGTAACAAGATCAACCTACACGTCAGAGCTTTCTTTGTACGTTCTACTGATCTGATCATATTGCATAACCTGAAACTACCAGTTTATATGATCATAAAAGACAAGGGTTCCATTCTCTCCAACTGCTTAATCCCCTGTAGCAAAAGCTGTTGGGAAATTATTTATGTTGGCCTACATATATCAATTGATTATACATTACATGCTATCTAATTTAAGTAAGGTTTAGATGTAGAAGACTGTTAACCCCCAGTCAATTAATTCCAATGGACCTAGGTATGTTTCTATATTCTGATTTTCTTGCTGATTGAACATGAGATCATGGGTACAAATATTATGTAATTAAATTTTTTACAAGTAATATCAGAGTCAATTCATGTTTAATCATTAAGAATTAAGATTATTCTTTGAAATATTAGGGCTTTTATTCCCTATAAAATAAAGGTTAAAAATCTGTAAACAATTTTTTGGAGTTAGTATCATGTTTCAAGTAATCAAGAGTTTTAATTCTTTAAATCCCGAATTGAAAATTCAATCAAAACATTTATTTTGTATATGGTTTGATTCAAATTGATGAATGATAATTGTTTTTTTGTGACTTTTATAGTTGAAACATAGTTACAAGTTTAACAAATTTTCGTTTTGGTTGAAAAGAACATAAAGATTGAGTTTTAATGGTAGAATTGTTTCATTCTTGTTGGCTTGGTTTGTCCTAATTCTTTAATGTTTTCATCTGTTTTTTGCATTGGTATTGTAGAATACACATTTAATTTCAATTATGTAAAGTTAATTTGGTGAAAATAAGTCTGAAAAGTTGTTAAGAAAATTGAAGAACAGACCTGAAATGAGTTTGTTCTGCATCCAGCTGGGTCAAATCGACCCAGTTGGAGGTTGAAGAAGGTGGAGATCTCGATTGGGATCTCCTCCACGCACAAGGGGCGACGTGTGGACCCCACTTGTCGTCATCTGGTGGTCCAACAACCACCGTTTTCTTCTGTTTGGAATAAAATTTGATTTTAAAATTTTTGATGATTTTTCTATAATTTTTAAAAATTGTTAAATATTTATTATTTAATATTTTGTTTTATTTGAATTAAAGTTGTATGTTATGCACATGATTATTGTTGTGTTGCTTCATGGTGATTTGTTTTATGATGTTCTAAGTTGATTGGTAATATGTACTCTCCTTGAAATTGTTAATAAATTTATGTACTCTCACCTATAAACATGCACATATTTTATAAAAAAAATAAAGTTTCAAAATAAATTAAATTGATATAAAATGCCACCAAAGTGACCTCTTTTATGTTAATTTATTTATTTTGGAAAATAAGGTTGTCATTAAGGAATTTATATGAAAGTTTTTTTTTAATTCATGCGGAAAATAATAGACCCAAAGGAAGATTATTTTTTTACCGAATTATTAACACATAAGGTATTAAATATGTGATAAATTTTTTTTTTTACCATGCATGAAATATGTCGGTCCAAAGAAAGGTGTATTGTTAGCAGGATTTAGTTATCAATATTTACTAATAAAGTTTAAGAGTACCACTTACAAATTGATATTTCTGTTCAAAGACTAAATGTCAATGTTGTGCTTAGTATCTTATATGGCCTAAAATTATTTAATTGTAAGTTGATTATTATTGTTTTCTACTTACAGTGAATGTTTCTTCCATATCTGCCAATTTGAATAACATGCAAGTGCTTAACGGCACTAATTTTGAGAAATGGAAGGAGAACGTAACAATTTTGCTTGGGTGTATAGATCTGAACTATGCGATCAGGTTAGAAAAAACTCTCCTTACTGATAATAGTTCAGCTATGGAAAGGGCACTATATGAAAAATGGGAACGTTCAAATTGCATGAGTCTGATGATCATGAAGTACTCAATTTCGGATGCCATCAAAGGCACAATATTTGAGGAAGAAAATGCTAAACATTTCTTAAAGCAGATTGCAAACAGATTCGCTGCAAATGAAAATGTCGAAACAAACACTATTCTGACTAATCTTCTTTTAATGCAGTATAATGGAAAAGGATACATAAGGGAGTAGATTATGAAAATATCTAATTGTTACGACCCATTTCTCCTATAAACCCCTACAAATTTTACCTTACTTTTTCTTTTACTTACCCGTCGTGAACAGTTTCACTACTAACAGTTGGGTTATGAGTCGATGTTAGTCCCTCCTGTCATGTTACTCACCTTAACATCTATTTTCTATATTTCATTTACATATCAATTTATTTTAACTAAATACATCCCCAATATTACATCCGTGTACAGTATTGTGCCTCTATATGTTCAGATAAAAAATTTATACGAATGTGTATACCTAGTCTTGATAGGAAGTAGCGGATAACTGAAATGCAAGACTACTGTCGCTCTCTTCTACTGAATGTACCCTGTAGGGTGGAAAATGAAAGGGTAAGCGCAACTTACTCAGTAAGGCAATAATGCAAGTAGGCAGATAACTACACTATCTACATGCTGGTAAAGGCATGACATGTAAAACATTTATATCTCAAGCATGAGGCAATTAAAACCATGCCATGTATGAGTATATCATATATCTTAAAACATGAATCGTCATTTAAAACATGAAAAACATCTCATGTAAAACATCTCATGCTCGGTACAATAAAACTCTTCAAAACAATCCCAGAGGGATTCAACACATCTTTAAAATCATTAAAATCCTCATTAAAAATCCATCAATTTCTCATTTAATACCATGTTTCATGAAAATTGTCAAAAATCGGGGCTCGACCCCTCCCTCGGGTCTACCCTGGTCTAACAAGACCAATCAAATATATATCATGTGAGACATGCAGGTTACTGTATGGAAACAATCGAGGACTATGTCCCTATGATCCCAGGCTACATGGATCCCGGTGTGCGGGGTATCACAACTGCAACGGGAGGTAGGTCAAATCTTACCCGCCAGAATATCAAGTAAAGTGAATACAATAGTCATGACTACATGGTACAATGTACTCCATGTGACATACACGGTACAACGTACTCCATGAACCCAATATCACAGTCTAAGGATGCCTGCCATAAGTCTTATCCCACTCCAAACCATGTCGATAACCAACCCATGTCTCAATCTACTCGTGCTAGCATATCTTCTCACAGTAACACATAGTCTACAAGAGGCTCAAGCACGGTCATATGCATGTCATAAAATTTCTGTGTGAGTGAAGCTCCAGCATGGCTCCATGCATATTCATGATATCAGAAAAACCCTCGTGCGAACGAAGCTTTAGCTCGATTTCATAAAATCAATGAAATCTGTGTACGAGCAGCGCTTCAGTACGACTTTAAAATAATTATAAATCCAATTTAAATTCACATACGAGCAATGGTCTAGTACGGATGCATAAAACCAAGTAAAATCCACGTACGATTTAAAACTCACAAAAGACACGATAGGCTGCTCAATTTCACTAAAACAAATCAAAATCACAACTGACACCTAATTCGTGTCCTTTCATGTAAAAACATGAAATAAACAGCCAGCCTATCTATAATTTGCTTAAATTAAAGCAATATAATCATAGGAATATCAAAAACATGAAAATCATGCAATTTCATAGCCTTACTACTCTTTTTGAAAATTTCCTAACTAGGGGCAAAATCATAATTTTTTACATATACCTCGATTTTTGTAAAAATTATTATTCTATTTCTAGATACCTTAGGGAATTCTGGGTAATGTAAATAACCCAAAAAATACGCGCAGATATCTCTAAGCACTTACAAAATTCCTTTACCTCGATTCTCTGTACAGTTTGACTTTTTCCACTGATGTCTCGTCATGCAGTCCGATTTGCTCTTGTTAGCTCTACCGAAAGGGGGGTGAATCAGTTTTCTAAAGATAATGCTTAATTTAAATTTAATTGAATCTAATTGCAAGTAATCAAATAATAGTCAATATAATGTAGTGCAATAAATTGAAAGAAGATAAGGGAAGGAAACAGCAAACTCAGTAGTTTATAGAGGTTCGGCTAATCTCTTGCCTATGTCCTCTCTTCTTGACCTCCTTGTCAAAAGCTTTTTTTCTCTCTATCAATAGCTGTTACAAACTCCCTTCTATAGGTTAAGGAATAACCTCTCTACCCTTTTACATAGAGAAATATTCACCCTTTACAAAGTTAACTCACAGAGGAACTCTCCTCGTCTCTCTTAATTTAAGGATGAATACAAAGTGAAACTTTCTCTTGAGGGTAGGATGAAATAGCTTCTACACAAAGATTTTTACAACAATATCAATAAATGATGTTTGAAGGCAAAGAGAATGTTGGAAAAGATTTCCTGAGAATATATAGAATTTACAGCAATAATGTCTTGTTTTCCAATGTCTTCAATGCTTGATTTTATACAGCAGGATTGGTAGTTGGAGCATTTAATGTTATTTTTCCCGTTGAAGATTTTGCAGAAAGAGCTGTTGGGAACCTCCAGTAGAGTGCCAGATCGATCTCCCATTATGACCAGATCGATCTCTTAGTTTAACTTTCTGCGATTACAAAGCAACTTGAAGAATGGAGATCGATCTCATATTTGTAGAGATCGATCTTACAATTTGAAAATGTTAGTGAAGATCGATCTGTCGAACCAGCAGATCGATCTTCCAATCTCTCTGTTTGAGGCAAGATCGAGCAAGTATCTTTGTAGAGAGGAGATTGATTTCTAATCACCCTAGATCGATCTCATAAACTCTTTGTTTGAGCATAGATCGATCCTTTGTCTTAGAGGAGATCGATCTCTTCCTAAACCAGATCGACCTCTCAAACATTCTGTAATTTACAGATCGATCTCATAACCCCTACAGATTGATCTCTGCTTCCTCAACATCTTATACAGTTTCTTTGAGTTTTCAATCTTTTAGCAGATCGATCTCATATTCTCATGAGATCGATCTCTCATACTAGAAAACCCAAGAGATCGATCTCTTATCTCATGAGATCGATCTCTCAACCTTAAATACTTAGTTTTTGGTACTGATAAGCTCTAAACATGTTTAAATTATTTCTATATTTTATCCATTATTGAATTTACTTATTTTGTCATTTCAAAATATATTAACTCAACAATCTCCCCCTTTTTGATATGACAAAACTTTATTCAATAAACATGTTTAGTTACCCCTTTTGCATTATGCATAGAATTTGAATTGCTTTCAAAAACTCCCCCTTAATGTAAGCTCCCCTTAACTCCCCTTTAATTTAAGCTTCTTTAAACATGTTTTCTTAACATAACATATTCTTCTCCCCCTTTTTGTCATATTAATGGCAATAAAGGCATAAAATCATTTAATTTCAACAGATATGTCATTTCAAAATGAGATCTAAGCATAATACAAGTCCTCAATTGAGTAATCATGTCATTTCACAAGATAATCATTCAAGCAAATTATGTCTCAAACTGTAAACAATGGAAGATAAACTTAGTAATCATCTAGAACATTCTTAACAATCATGTCCTAAGGCTGAGGAGGAAACCGCTCCAGAAGTTCCTCGACTCGAGTGTGAGCAACCTGCAGCTCATAGAACATAGCCTGCTGTGTGGCATGAAGGTTTGCAAATCCTTCATCCATCTTCTGGTTAAGCTCCATAATCATCACCATAATCGATTCTAGCCCATCGGATGATGATGCAGGTGCAGTGGGATGAGCAGTCGACGAAAAAGGAACCTCAGTAGGTTTAGATGGTGGGGCGGTAGGTTCAGCTGGTGGGTCTTCTTCCATGGCTGCCTCAGACTGGTCTTCTCGCTTCTTCTTCCATTGCCCTTAAAAGTCCTTGTAGTACCCCATGTGCTGAAGTGTGTCAATGTTCAATACGTTCTTTGGAGAAGGCACTTCACCGGTCTCACAGGAACAATCGACCCTGAGTCTTTGAAGCAAGTATGCAAGTGGTTATGGGAAGACTATCATGGAGGCTTGGTCGTGTATGATTTTCAGCCAGTCTTCGTAAATGAAGTGGACGAGATTGGGTTTTTGATTTTGTGAAGAGTGAAGGTGGTGGAGCCAAAAATGATCTAGTCTCCTTACCGTGGAGTGACGGGTATCGAAGGGTCTAAGATTCCATGAGATGATAAGGTGGAGTAACCTCGGTTACATCGGTAGGTCACTTGCCTTATCTCTGGGGAGGTCAAATTCTATAGGTACTTCCTCCTCTTCATCGGTTAACCCCTAATCTTTGATCCCAAACACTCGGGCTAGTAAGGATATGTCAATAGGGATTGTTTTAGCCATGACAAATGTTTTGAACACTAAAATCTTGCAGGTATCATCAAGGTCGTAGATGAGTTCAGCATTAGAAAAGAAGGCCATAATGATGTTTGGAGGTGCCGGGGTGTTAATTTTAAGAAATGGAAACCAACCAAACTCTTCCATTTTTGACAAATAAGGAAAATCAATACGATTTAGGAATGAGAAGTTAATTGTTCGTCAGTGTTTAATTGGCATAGTTGAGAAATACTCTTCATATCGTCTCCTTTTTGCAGGTGTTTGAAAACACCTGCTAAAAGTGACAGAAGAGGGAGGAGTTGTTTGGGAAGATGACCCTCTATCAACATTTGAGGTTGATCTAGGTGGTTTTTGGCCAACTCTCTTAAGACGAGGCATGATTGTTGACTAAAATTTCAGCTAGACACACTCTAAGATTGTTTTTCAGACCCTAGGCAACAGTTCTCTAGAAACCTAGGCAATGGAATAGTTCTAGAATTGCCCTAATAAAGATTTCAGCAAAAATAAGGAAAATTTTGAAGAAAATTTAACAATGTAGGTTACTAGAACACAGATTGATGACAAGATTTGACAAGAACCTTACCGAGATCGATCTGGGAGTGAGAATCGGAAGATGAGGCGTGACAGAGGGCTAGGGATTTGAAGATTTGGGATTTTAAAATTTGGGGATTTTCAAGTAGTATTTATAGTCCAGGGCTAAGGAGATCGATCTATCGAGGTACTAGATCGATCTTATATTTCCAGAAACTTGAAGAGATCGATCTGATATTTCAAGGGATTGATCTTCAAAATATAGAAGATCAAGGAGATCGATCTGCCAAATACAGAGATCGATCTGCTACTTTACAGAGGCTTAAGGAGATCGATCTGCCAAATGCAAAGATCGATCTGCAACTTTACAAAGGCTTAAGGAGATCGATCTGCCAAATGCAAAGATCGATCTGTGAAATACAGAAGCTTAAGGAGATCGATCTTATGGGATAGAAGATTGATCTGCTTAGCTGAACCTTACTGCTTTGGCCAATTTGGAGCATGAAGATCGATCTATAGTGATAGGAGATCGATCTCTCATACTTTTTGCCCAGAAAATGAATTGAAAAATCAGTTGAAAATCACTTTGAAATCAAGGTTTTAAAGGGGATAAATCTCAAGGAACATTCATGAGTCCTAATTCACCTCTAAGAACATAAAACCTATCTCTATCAAGTGGTTTGGTCAAGATATCAGCTATTTGATGTAGAGTATCAATATATTCTAGAATTATATCTCCTTTTTGTACATGATCTCTAAGAAAATGATGCCTAATCTCAATATGCTTAGTTCTAGAGTGTTGAATTGGATTTTTAGAGAGATTAATGGCACTAGTATTATCACATTTGATTGAGACTTATTTCATGTCAATACCATAGTCTTTCATTTGTTGTTTAATCCACAACACTTAAGCACTACAACTACCAGCTCCTATATATTCTGCTTCTGTTGTGGATTGTGCTACACTATTTTGTTTCTTAGAGAACCATGAGATTAGTCTATTTCCTAAGAATTGGCATGTTCCTGAAGTGCTCTTTCTATCTATTTTACAACCTCCAAAGTCTGCATCAGAAAAAGCATGAAGAGTAAGGGTGGAGTCCTTAGGGTACCAAAGTCCTAGTGAAGGAGTGTCTTTAAGATACCTAAAGATCCTTTTAGTGGCTAGTAAATGTGACTCCCTAGGAGAAGATTGAAATCTAGCACATAGGCATACACTAAACAAAATATCTGGTCTACTTGTAGTAAGATAAAGCAATGAACCAATCATAGACCTATATAGTTTAGTGTCTACACGCTTACCACTTTCATCTTTATCAAGCTTGATGTTGGTGCCCATTGGAGTTGCTTGAGGTTTGCAGTTATCCATTCCAAATCGTTTGAGCAAATCCTTAGTATATTTTGCTTGATTGATGAAGGTTCCACTTTAGTTTGCTTCACTTGAAGTCCCAAGAAGTAGGTGAGCTCTCCCATCATGCTCATTTCAAATTCACCTTGCATGATCTTAGCAAACTCTTGACAAAGAGATTCATTAGTTGATCCAAAAATAATGTCATCTACATACACTTGAACAACTAGTAAATCTTTGTTTTTATTTTTGATATATAAAGTAGTATCTACTTTTCCCCTTGAAAATCTTTTTTCTATTAAGAATTTTGACAGTCTTTCATACCATGCTCTAGGAACTTGTTTCAAACCATAGAGTGCCTTAGATAGTTTGAATACATATTTAGGAAATTCATGACTTTCAAAATCGGGAGGTTGCTCAACATAAACTTCTTCATTGATGAAGCCATTCAAAAAGGCACTCTTTACATCCATTTGATATAATTTGAAGTTTTTGTAGCATGCAAAGGCAAGTAGCATTCTTATTGCTTCTAATCTAGCTATCGGTGAATAAGTTTCATCATAGTCTATTCCTTCTTCTTGTTTATAGCCTTGTGCAACTAGCCTAGCTTTGTTTCTTATGATCACACTATTTTCATCCATCTTGTTCTTGAAGATCCATTTAGTTCCAATTATAGAGTGATCACTAGGTCTAAGAACTAGTTTCCACACTTTGCTTCTTTTCAAATTGATTTAGTTCTTCTTGCATGGCTAAAAACCAATTATTGTAATCTAAAGCTTCATTGACATTACTAGGTTCAATTTGAGATACAAAGGCTATATATTGACACACATTTCTTAGAGAGGATCTTGTTCTAACTCCAAGAGTTGGATCACCTACTATTTCACAATCTTTGACATATCCTAATTCTCTTGGTGCTCTAGACTCTCTTTCTAACATTTCTAGTTCTTCTTCATCCTCTTTATTAATGTCAAGTTTCTCTAATAGATCATTCTCTATATTTGAGGTTTCTTTCAGTTTCCCATCAAATATTTCAATATCCTCATCATTGGTTGAACTTTTAGATATATCATTTGACTCATCAAATATTACATGTATTGATTCTTCAACCATCAAGGTTCTTTTGTTATATACTCTATATGCCTTTGAATTCAATGAATAGCCTAAAAAGATTCCCTGATCACTCTTGGCGTCAAATTTTCTTAAATTCTCTTTTTCATTATTCAAGACAAAGCATTTACAGCCAAAGGGGTGAAAATAGCTAATATTAGGCTTCTTTCCCTTGTAAAGCTCATAAGGGTTTTCTTTAAAATTGGTCTAATCATGGCTCTATTAATGATATAAAAAGATGTATTTATAGCTTCAGCCTAAAAATATTTAGGTAAGTTATTTTCACACAACATGGTTCTAGCCATTTCTTCTAATGTTCTATTTCTTCTCTCAACTACCCTATTTTGTTGTGGTGTCCTAGGGGCTGAAAAATTATGACTAATTCCTTAATCATTGCAATATTCATCAAATACAATATTTTCAAACTCCTTGCCATGATCACTTATAATACTAGTTATATTGTAACCTTTTTCATTTTGGGCTACTTTTGTATAGACAATGAATTTTTCTAAGGCTTCATTTTTTACTCTCAAGAAGAACACCTAAGTGAACCTAGTGTAATCATCTACAATCACAAACCCATAATGTTTCCCACCTAGGCTTGTTGTTCTAGTTGGTCCAAATAGATCTAGGTGAAGTAATTAGAGAGGTCTAGTGGTTGATACACTATGTTTAAGTTTAAATGTTGTCCTTTTATGTTATCCTTTAACACAAGCTTCACATACTTTGTCATAGTCAAAGGACAACTTAGGTAATCCTATAACAAGGTCTTTTCTAGCTAGCTTAGATAACATATGCATGCTAGCATGACCTAGTCTTCTATGCCACAGCCAAGGTTCTTTTTCTTTATCTACCATAAGGCAAACATTTTTATTTTTAAGTTCATTTAGATAAACAATGTCTATGTTACCATGTCTATGACCTAGAAAAAGAACTTTATTTGATTTAGGATCTATAACATGACATTTCAAGCAATCAAAAATTACTTTGTAACCTTTGTCACAAAGTTGACTAATACTTAGCAAATTATGTTTTAGACCCCTAACAAGTAAAACCTTTTCTAGTGAGAAGTAGTCATTACCTATTGAACCACTTCCTTCAACTTGGCCTTTGGAGTTGTCCCCAAATGTGACTTCTCCACCAACTTTTGATTTAAATGAGTTGAAATGGTTTCTATCACCGGTCATGTGTCTTGAGCATCCACTGTCCAAGTACCAAGCTTCCTTTATTTTTGCTTTGTGGCAATGCTCAATCACCTATAATTAACATTCAAACTTTTGTCTCAGGTACCCAAATTTTCTTGGGTCCTTTGGAGTTAGTGAATAGAAATCTTGATCCCTTTGGGATCCATTTTACTATAGCATTAATTTCTTTTGAATTAACTACCTCTTTTGGAACCCAAATTCTTTTCACTATTTTTCCTCTAAAGTGGTCATCTTCACATTACAACTATATGATGCATGCCCCTTTTTATTACAATGTGAACAAGTACTTGAGGGTTTATGCATATTCTTTCTAGCTATGAAACTTTTGAGGTGATTCTCCCCACTTTTTCCATCATATCCTAATCCATTCTTATCAAAGAAGGCCCTTTCAGTTTCTAGCATGTTATCTAATTTTTGTTGACCCATGTAAAATCTAGTAAAGGAATTATGTAAGTTACTATTTTTTTTCTTTTTGGTCATGAATTTCAAGATTTGTATTTTCTAATCTGTTTTCACATTCTATCTTATCCTTTAGAATTAACTCATTTTCTTTCTTTAGTTTAGATATTAATTTTTTGTACTTCATACTCATGCATTCATATTCTAATGCAAGATCATCAAATTCATCTTACAATTCATCAAAAGAATATTAATTGAGATCTGAAGTTACCTTTTCATCTTCAATAGCCATGAAGCAAAGATTGGCAGTATTCTCATTTGAATCATCATCGGAGCTGTCACTGTCGCTCCATGTTGCCATCATTGCCTTCTTGTTATGATACCTATCATTTGATCTTTTAAGAAGATGGCAGTTAAATTTAATATGTCCAGGTTTTTTTACATTCATAACATACAATAGTATCTTTTCTACCTAATTCTTCTTGATCTTTCTTGTGGATTCTCCTACCTCTACCACTTGCTCTCATTCTCATAAATTTGTTAAATCTCTTGGCAAACATTGCCATTTCAAGATCTTCTTCACTACCACTCTCATTTCTATTCTCTTTCAAATCTTCTTGAGTAGTGGATTTCAGAGCTACTCCCACTTTCTTTGGGTGGCTCTTCATTTCTTCTTAACTTCATTTCATATGTGAGTAGTGACCCTATTAATTCATCTAGTGATAGTGTGTGGGGATCTTTAGACTCCTCAATTGCAGTTACTTTAGCTTCCCATGATTTTGGTAGGCTATTCAAAATTTTCTTAACCATTTCTATGTTTGAATAGATTTTCCCTAAGGACTTTAGCCCATTTATTACATCAGTAAATCTAGTAAACATGTCACTAATTGACTCTCCTTCTTTCATCCTAAATAGCTCATAATCATGTATGAGCATTCCTACCTTAGTCTCCTTTACTTAAGTTGTGCCTTCATGAGTAATTGCCAATTTGTCCCAAATTTGTTTGGCATTGTCACAACCGGAGACTCTATTATACTTATTTGGCCCTAAAGCACAAAATAGGGTGTGCATGGCCTTTGTATTTAACTGAGCACATTTTACATCATTTGAATCCCACTCATCTTCTTCTTTAGGGATATCTCTTCCCTCTATTCTTTTAGTTGGGATTTGAGGACCTTTAGTTATAATCCTCCATACCTCATAATCATTTGCTTGAAAGAAAAGCATCATCCTAGTTTTTCAATAAGCATAATGTTCACCATTAAACATGGGAGGCCTAACTGTAGAATGCCCCTCTCTTACTAGATTGGTTACTACATTGTTGTGAGTCATTAGATCGTTTTTAATTCTTTAGGAAGTTATTCTTTTATGATCAAAGAGCCCTTACTCTGATACCAATTGTTGGCTATACCGAGAGGGGGTGAATCAGTTTTCTAAAGATAATGCTTAATTTAAATTTCATTAAATCTAATTGCAAGTAATCAAATAATAGTCAATATAATGTAGTGCAATAAATTGAAAAAAGATAAGGGAAGAAAACAGTAAACTCAGTAGTTTATAGAGGTTCGGCCAATCTCTTGCCTACGTCCTCTTCTTGACCTCCTTGTCAAGAGCTTTCTTTCTCTCTATCAATAGCTGTTACAAACTCCCTTTTACAGTTTAAGGAATAACCTCTCTACCCTTTTTACACAAAGAAATATTCACCCTTTACAAAGTTAACTCACAGAGGAACTCTCCTATTCTCTCTTAATTTAAGGATGAATACAAAGTAAAGCTTTCTTTTGAGGGTAGGATAAAATAGCTTCTACACAAAGATTTTTACAACAATATCAATAAATGATGTTTGAAGGCAAAGAGAATGTTGGAAAAGATTTCTTGAGAAAATACAGAATTTACAGCAATAATGTCTTGTTTTTCAGTGTCTTTAATGCTTAATTTTATACAGCAGGATTGGTAGTTGGAGCATTTAATGCTGTTTTTCCCGTTGAAGATTTTGCAGAAAGAGCCGTTAGGAACCTCTAGTAGAGTGCTAGATCAATCTCCCATTATGACCAGATCGATCTCTTAGTTTAACTTCCTGCGATTACAAATCAACTTGAAGCATGGAGATCAATCTCATATTTGTAGAGATCGATCTTACAATTTGAAAATGTTAGTGAAGATCGATCTGTCGAACCAGAAGATCGATCTTCCAATCTCTCTGTTTGAGGCAGCAAGTATCTTTGTGGAGAGGAGATCGATTTCTAATCACCCAAGATCGATCTCTTTAACTCTCTGACATTGAGGAGATCGATCTCTATCCTCAGGAGATCGATCTCATAAACTCTCTGTTTGAGCATAGATCGATCTACTACCTTTAGCCTTTGTCTTGAGGAGATCGATCTCTTCCTAGACCAGATCGATCTCCTGTGCCCTGGACTATAAATTCACGCGAAAAATCCCCAAATTTCAAAAACCCCAATCTTCAAATTCTGAAATTCCCTCGCACCACCTCCTTCGATTCCTCCTCAGATCGATCTCCGTACGGTCCTCCTTGCATCTCCGTGTCATTTTTCGGTATTGTAACCAACATTTCTTACTTTTTTTCTCAAAAATTCTCTTAGATTTGTGTTCATTGTCTTTCTAGGGCAAAACTAGTTACTGTTTCATTGATTTTTTCAATTGTGAATCTACTTAGCACATCTCTCGAGTCTAGAATCATGCCTAGGCATAAGACAGTAGGACACAAACCCCCTAGAACCACTGTAGAGGTCGGTTCCTCATCCCAACCCATTCCTCCACCTTCTATCGCTTCCTTCAATCAGTGTTTTAAAACACCAGCAAAAACAAAGCGATATGAAGAATACTTCTCAACCATGCTAATTAAGCATTGGCGTACTATAGATTTCTCCTTCCTCAATCGCATTGATTTTCCATACATGTCAAAATTTGAGGAATTTGGTTGGATGTCATTCTTAAAAATCAACACTCCCGTCCCTCCAAATCTCGTTTGGGCATTCTTTTCCAATGCCGAACTCATCTTTGACCCTGATGACACTTGCAAAATTCACGGGTTCAAAACCTATGTCATGGGTAAGACCATTCCAATCGACACCAATATCTTAGCTCAAGTCTTTCACATCAAAAATGAAGGTTTGACTAATGAGGATGAGGAAGTCTCCTTAGAGTTTGCTCTCCCTGGGGACAAGGCGAGTGACCTACCGATGCACCTTCGGTTACTCCACCTCATAATTTCTTGGAATCTCCGTCCTTTCGGTACCCGTCATTCAACCGTTAGGCGATTAGATCGGTTCTGGCTCCATCACCTTCACTCCATAAACCAAAAACGAAATCTTATTCATTTCATATATGAAGATTGGCTGAAGATCGTGCGTGGGCAAGCTACCACAATCGTTTTTCCGCAACCATTAGCCTATCTTCTCCAACGAGTTGGCGTTGACTGCAGCTGCGAAACCGGAGAACTGCCCTCTCCCAAGAGCGTTCTCAACATCGGGTCCCTCCATCATATGGGATATTACAAAGACTTCCGGGGAGATTGGAAGAAAAAGAGGGAACAGCAGCCTGCTGAAGCCATGGAGGAAGATCCCTCCAATGCGCCTGTGGCCCCACCTGCTGCACCAGCTCCGGAACCATCGTCTTCGACTGCTCCACCTTCTGCTCAGCCATCCTCACCTGCTGGCATGGAGATCGTTATGCAGATGATCAGTGAACTCAATCAGAAAATCGATCAAGGCTTTGCATCTCAGCAGCGAATGTTCGAGGAATTAAACCAAAGAGTGGATAAGATTCACGAGACTCAAGAGGCGATGTTTGATGAGCTGCAAGTCACATGCACGCACGTTGAGAATCTTTCGGATCGTGTTCCTCCCTCACCATAGGCCTTAGGTGTTTTGATTTAGCGTAGTTATATCATTTTAAGATACTTGATGTTATTTGTGATGAATTTGCTTGAATGAAATGTCGTTTGACTTGTTATTGGTTGTGTTAATGAAAAAGTTCATTTTGAAATGCCATGAGTATTCTCCTTTCGTGCTATTGATATGACAAAAAGGGGGAGAAGAAAACATGTGTGTGTGGTTGTGGTAAACGTTTAAAAGAATGATTAAATTGAGGGGGAGTTAAGTCAGTAACAAAGTCAAAAGCTCACAAAAAGGGGGAGCTCACAAAAAGGGGGAGTTTTTGCAAATTCACTAAACATGTTTGTTTGAATAAGTTTTGTCATATCAAAAAGGGGGAGATTGTTGAGTTAATGTATTTTGAAATGACAAAACAAGTTAATTCAATAGTATTAAGATGATATAAAAACATGTTTAGAGGTTATCAGTACCAGAACTTAGAGTTCTGCTGATGAGAGATCGATCTGGCTTATGAGAGATCGATCTCCTGGGTTTTTCCTTGATGAGAGATCGATCTCATGAAGGTATGAGATCGATCTGCCAAGCCTTAAACCCTTACAAAGGGATTTAGGTAGAGTGAGATCGATCTGCAAGGGTTAAGAGATCGATCTGGCTAAAGCTAGAGTTGAGAGATCGATCTGGTCTAGGAAGAGATCGATCTCCCTTAAGAGCATAAGACTGTAGATCGATCTGGAAGATCGATCCACACTCAAACAGAGAACTTAAGAGATCGATCTGGTAAGGAAGAGATCGATCTCCTCAAAGTCAGAGAGCTAAGGAGATCGATCTGTGTTGTTGAGAGATCGATCTCACCACTACGAGACTGCATGGCAGATCGATCTGTAGATCGATCTTGCCTCAAACAGAGAGATTAGGAGATCGATCTGCCTATTCGACAGATCGATCTCCCCCATTATTTTCAAACTAACAGATCGATCTGCTAACCTATGAGATCGATCTCCTTGTGTATTTGTGCTTCAATCTTGTAGGATTTATAACTAAGAGATCGATCTGGCCAAGATGGCAGATCGATCTGGTACTCTACTGGAGGTACCCAACGGCTAGTTTCTGCAAAATCTCAACGGGAAAAACAGCATTTAATGCTCCAACTACCAATCCTTCAGTATTTAACCAAGCATTGAAGACAAAGAGAAGATAGAGACTATTGCTGCACATTCCTAACACTCTCAAGCTTTTAATTCTTTCATTCCTTGTGTCTTCATAGCTCATTTTATTGAGATCCATTGTATAAGCTTAAGTGCAAAAAGCTTTATTTTTCCTACCCACTTTAAAGCTTCAATTTGTATTCAACCTTACCTTAAAAGAGAAGAGGATTGTTCCTCAGTGAGAGAGAATTGTAAAAGGGTGAATACTCTTCTGTATTGCTAAGGGTAGAGAGGTTATTCCTTAACCTGTAAAAGGAACATTGTAAGCTCTATTGAAAGAGAGAAAGAAAGCACTTGACAAGAAGGTCAATGAGAGAGGACGTAGGCAAGAGTTTGGCCGAACCTCTATAAACGATTGTGTTTGTTTCTCTCTTCCCTACTTTGCATTAAATTGTTTAATTTTATTATTGCACAATATTATTTTCTGATTGATATAAGATTAGATTAAAATTTGCCATCATTGTTAGTAAACCGATTCACCCTCCCCTCTCTGTAGAGCCAACAATTTTCTCACCTGGCAGCTCTCCGGTGGTGTCGGGTGGCTCCGTTCGGGAAGCAGAAGGCTCAGGTTCGTCTTCCTCGTTTGCCTTCTGTTTCACACGATTCTGCAATTTTGTTTCTCTTTTTATTTATTTATTTATTTATTTTATTATATTATTATTTTAATTGATTATTTTATTCTAAAAAATCCCAAAAATATCTAAAAAATTGTATTTTATTCTAATTAATTAATTTAATTAATTTATTCTATTTTTCCACTTTCCAGGTATATTTTCTCCGTATTTTTGAGATATTGTCCTGAGTGAAAATTCTGATTAATTCCAATAAATTTATATCTTGATCAATTTAATCCAAAATTTAATTATTTCTTTGTTATTGATCAATATTCTCAAATCCATTATTTTTAATTAAATTTTCTTATTGAATTTATACCTGCTTTCGATCTTTTGACCGTTTTACCCTTCAACGTGTTCGAAAATTTCATTTCAGTCCTTTTGCATTTTTAATTTCATATTTTGAATAAAATCGAGTCTTACATAATCTCCCTCACTTAAGAAATTTGATCCTCCAAATTAGAGCCAAGTCAAATCGGTCCATAAACAACTCCGGGTATGTCTATCGTATCATACTGTCATTCTCAAGTGACTTTTTTCGGAGTGTAATACTACCAATATACTTAACTAGGGAGATCATCTTAAACCTCAACACCTTCTCCTTCCCGTTTTAATACCCGAATCGATTTTTCAATCATACGTTATACTTTCATTAAACTAAGCTGTTGGAGCTCATATCCGATCACATATGCTAGGTCTGGATAGTATTTTCGAATGATCAAAAGATGGGACACATTGTGGATGCCTGCTAATTCAGGTGGTAACGCCAACCTACAAGTCTTATCTCCCACTTTGTTCAATCTCTTTTCGAATCTCGTTATGTCCTTTTGACAAGTAATTTTCGACAATACTGATTCACCCTCGTACACATAAATCCGCCTACGCACTTAGAGTATCTGGGGATTTCCTTAGCCAGAAGGTGGGTAAACTAAATCAATCTATCGACTATCAACCAGATAGCCTCATGATTTATCCGGGTCGTCTGTAACCCATCACGAAATTCATGGTAACTTGTTCCCATTTTCGTGTCAATACAGGTAGAGGCTGTAATAACCCTGCAGACTTCTAGTACTCTACCTTAATCTGCTGACATACGAGATACTTCTCCACAATCTCTACCATGTCTTTCTTCATATCTGACCACCAATACCCTTTTCTAAAATTTTGATATATTTATTACTTCTCGGATGCACTGTATATCCCAAAGAGTGAGCTTCTGACAATAACACTATCTCATCACTGCTGTCCTGGGGAGCACTTATACCGTCTCTGAACCTCAGTAAGCCATTATCACTCTCTGTGAACTTTGTCACTGTACACATCTGAATCTGACCCACATTATCGACACCATGCCGATCATCATGCTAAGCATGTCAAATCCGGTCACTCAAATCCGATTCTAATCTCAGACTAGCTGTCACACAATCATAGTCATCATCAGAGGGGATCACATCACTACTGAGGCTTACAACTACTCTAACAGCTCACGCTCCCTAACCATCATATGTAATACCATCCCGAGGCTCTTTCTGCTCAAGGCATTAGTCATCACATTAGCCTTTCCTGGGTGGTACAATTTCCACAATCATAATCCCTCAGAAGCTCTAACCCTCTTTGTTCTCGTATCTGACTCTTTCTGTGAAAACAAATACTTGAGACTTTTATGATCAGTGCATACCTGAAATTTCTCACCGTGTACGTAGTAGTGTCATATACTCAGTACAACCATTATCGCTGTCTACTTTAAATCATGGGTTGGATAGTTCTTTTATGGTCCTTGAACTGTCTGGATCCATACGTGACTATCATCTCATTTTGCTTCAACACACAGCCCATTTCGAAAAACTCTCAACAATTCTTCTGTAAAAACAATTTTCAATTGTTGCTTAAAATTTTCCTTGGACTTTAAATACACCCAAAATATCATCAATAAGGATGATAACAAATCGGTCCAGGTAAAGTTTAAATACCTCATCGTAGTTGAGTTCCACTAAATATTTCAATCACCCATATCCTTGACCTATGTACGCATAAACGTATAATGTCATTTCGAAATCGCTTCTGTTCAAGATACTAACCCGCGTCAGTTCCTTTTTTTCTTATATTAACGACTTTTATAAAATTTTAATTTTTAAACTTTCATGATTAATCGAATTCTCTATTTCTTTATCGTACAAGTAAAGGTATCCTAATTTTAAATGTATATATTACGACTATCGATTTCAATTTATAGGTTGTATATACTTTTAGACGCGGTCAAGTCTTCAGGCGGGGAGGTATTTTGAAATACCTTTATTAACCCTCAGACTTGACCACATTGACTGGTTATAAATATATTCACCCCTTATTCTTGGTCGCAATCCATATTCACTACATATCGCTTAATCCAAATTATTTCACATATCAGAGATATTCTTACCCTGCATACGCCTCTTATTCCAATATATCTTGTATTCAGGATCTATCACATCTCAAAACTTATCTCCTTTCATATATCACTTATAACAAACTCTTTCATTACTTGTCAAACTTACAATACACTTTTCAGGGTTAAAAATATCACTATCTTAAAATAGAACTCTGAATAGTATAATTTGCGGTCGACCAATTTATTCTCAAATATTACTTCAAATTATTCATATTCCACTTAATAAAATCAGCTGACTTATACTTCTTCCCCTCGTTTTCAACTTATAATCTCTTCATAATTATTCTGTTAGTTCACCCTCCTTCATTGGGGTACTAACTATCAGTCTTGTACCCAAGGGTGTAGGCCCTACTTTCGTGGTATCTACCACACATTCTACACTGCTTACACCGATATGCTGCTACACTGCTACACTGCTTACACTGCTACACTACTACATTGCTCCGTAGCAGGTCAAGGTCCTCAAATCACAATAACTCTCATAAGTGTTGAAATTAGATACACTAGGGCATTATCAATCATCTTACCCCGTGACTCATCAACTCGAATCTCTTACCAACTGGTCTCTTTCCCGCTTTGACATCTCTGTCATTCTCTATTCTCTTCTTGTCACGACCCTCAACTTACCAAAATACGTACAAATTTTTCGCATTTTCATGCATCAATCCTTAATCATCCTTCCTCGATCGTGAACAACCACACGCTTAACAGTTGGGCTGTGTGTCGACGTCTAACTCACTCCACCATACCAATTCAATTTGAAACATTATTTATGAGTAAACACTTGTATAAATGTATATATATCAGAGTTGTTACATGTGTTTACATTGTTTTACATCCCCAGTAGTTACATACAAAATGCTACTGTGCTATGTCTAGTTTAGATACAAAATAATCCAAGTGTGTATACCTTTAGCGATGGGATGCAGCGGATTACCAAAAAGGGAATGCCTCCAGTCACGTCCAATCTATACTCAAATCTCTGTAGAGAGGGGAAAATAAGGGGGGTGAGCAAACCACACGCTCAGTAAGGCAATCATGCGAACAGGTAGATACTGTACTATCTACGTGATCGTGATGCCATGCTCAAAAGCATTTTATTCATTGTTTATCTCAAACATGAGTGTATGATTGTGTTAATGGTATGTAAAGCATTCATGCTATTAAAATTTAGTGCACATTTCAACTCAAAGCATGGTATAAATCATCATGCATAATTCACAATAAAAGCATGGCATTAAACATCATGCATTTTCACAATAAGGCATGGCATTAAACATCATGCATTTTCACAATAAGGCATGGCATTAAACATCATGCATTCGTGTACTTTAAAAACCATTAACAAATCAATTCAACGTCAGGTCCCAGCCCATCCCTCAGGCTTTCCTGACCACAATCACTTCAAACATGGATTTATTCTCAAATAGCATTATACATGTGAGATAGGCAGTTTCAACAATAGGTAATAACCTCAAGGTCTATGTACATAACCTGTGATACCGGCTACACGGATCAGGTGTGCGGGATATCACCACCATCTGCTTCCACACGGGAGGTGGGTCAAATCCTACCCGCCGGTCCATAGCAGATCTCGTCCGAAGACGGCACATCACACCACAACACGGTACAATGTACTCCATGCTACATGCACGGTACAACGTACTCCGTGGACCCCCAGCCTTATCCCTCGTTCGGGCTCATCAGCTGTTCCTCCAACCCTTATCCCTCGTTCGGGCTCATCAGGCGGATCTCCAACCCTTATCCCTCGTTCGGGCTCATCAGGCGGATCTCCAACCCTTATCCCTCGTTCGGGCTCATCAGGTTGCTTTAACATGCCATGTCTCAAAACAATGCACGTGTGAGCCTATTTAATCGATGTGACACCAAGTCCACTCGAAGCTCCAAACACGGCAACATGCAAGATGGGCATCCAGTGCGAGACAAACTCAAAGCACAATGCCAAAACAATATGAAATCCATGTGAAAACTAGTGCCTCTTGCACTCTTCCATACTCACGAAATCATGTAGGTGGCTCAAAACTTGCAAAATGTGGTTATCAAAACCAAAACATACTCATTTCTTTTGCAAATCATTTCAATGTTAGCCAACCTACCAATCATTTGCTAAAAAGCAATAAAACATGATTTTCAAAGCAATATGCTTTTGTTTTCATGCACATTTCTCAAACTCCCAACTTTTACCCTTCAATCACCCAACAACAACACTTCCTAATCTCATGCATTCTAGCAAAACATTTATGCGCCCAAATTGCGCACAATATCTCTAAGAGTCCACACAATTCCCTTACCTCGATTTACTTGGTGTGACTCCTTTTCTCTTAGCTCCTCACGCTCTTGGGTCAACTCGCCTCGGCGTATCCTCGGAAGCTGCGATTCATTCATTAAATCGATTGAGTTAACGTATTTAACCCATAATTGACCTCACTAGTCAACATTATTTACTTATGCATTTTACAAATGCCTTAACCCTCATTTTACCTCTTTTAGGTAAATCTCCCAATTTATCCACTAACCACATCTTAAAATCATACCACAACACTATAAATAACTTTTTACATATCTCATTCATCATTAATCTCCATACATTCCACTTTCTCACTCTAGACCATTTCTAGGTCAAAATCATTCCAATGTATTTAGATAGTTTCTAACCATCCATACTCATGCCCAACAACTCCAAAATCAATTAAATAAACAATGTACCATAGTTGGAGTGTTAGAATCTTACCAAATTTGATTTCTCTTCTTGCTCCAATGGCAATGCCCTTAAATCCTTCAATATCAACAATGGGAGATTGCTTTCAAACTATGTTGTTCTTCTCTTTGATAGGAACAACTTTGTCTCTAATGGTCTCTCTTCAAACCTCACTGAAAATGGCTGATTTTTGAGAGAGAATGTTAGGTTTTTGGGTTGAAAGTGAAAGGTTTGTGTTTTTCCCGAAATTTTCTGATTTCCAGCACTCCTTATATAGAAATAACTTGAGGAGATCGATCTGGTCCAAGAGGAGATCGATCTGGTCCCTTAAAATCCCTCTTTTTCATGGCATTTTTAAGCCTGAGATCGATCTGTCGAAGCATGAGATCGATCTGTCGAGGCATGAGATCGATCTGTCGAAGCATGAGATCGATCTTCTCCCAAACAGAGAGCTAAGGAGATCGATCTGGTCCATTGGAGATCGATCTGTTCTATTCTTTTGCCCAAATAAGAGCATTCTGGCTCTTCCAGATCGATCTCTCATCCCCTGAGATCGATCTGCCCTTCAAAATTTCCAGATTTACTCTGCAACAACACTTACCAAATATCCTTAATTTGCTACCATGATCATTTCCTCATTCATTCTTCTTTGAGACTTGAAAATGGCATCTATCCTCACTTCATACACATTAAAACTTGTGTAGGATCTTTGTATGACCAATGGTACTTAACATAAACAAGAATGGAAGTGCACATCTTATGCAATTCTACTTCCATTTTACCAAACTACTCATAATCCATTCTACACACATTCTCCACATTTTTAAGTCCATTTCTACACATTCATACATAATGAAACTTGTATGTATGATTATCACTCTCATTACAAGTGTGTACATTACTTGTGGACTTACATCACATATACTTCACTCATGAATTCATAGTACAACTCTATTTACACTTCTATGTACATATATACCCTTATACATATACGGGGTCTCACACTTCTTTCTCAATTTCAGCCCTTACTACCTTTCCCAATTTCAGAGGCGTGCAACACATAATCTTATTCACGCAACTGTAATCTACGCACTGCCTCGACATAGGTAGTGACCCAATCAGACTCTAATCGACAATTTGAGACCTTCCATGAACTTGTGCTCTTTTCGACTCTCATTGTCCCTAGTGTCGGTGTAATACCTGGGCAGGTATATAAACTGAGTTTCATACTCGTCAATCAACCAGTGCCTCTGGGTCAGAGTAAAGAATTTCATCTGTAATTTCCTTTAAACAGTGTCCGGGATATTCTGTCACCGGAATACATCCAGAAATATTTCTCATGTCGGCTCTGGACGTCTTAACTCTTCAGATGGGTCGAGCGGACTTCCACTAATACTTCGCCTCGCCCTCCAACATAAACGTATTTAAAAGTCACTTTCTCAGTCAACATACACCGAAAGAATTCGTACAACTTCGCTATCTCATTCACCCAGTCCTTAGTAACTATTGGTTTCTTTACTATGCTAAATACGGGAGGGGTGTGGAAATCTCTATAGTCTGAGGCATCTGTTTAGGCTTTACCCTGCCTATCCTTGACTACCTGCATAGATTGAGTAAACAACTCCTACATATTTTCTACACTCCACTCCATCCTCTTGGAGCGTGTCTCAATACTGTTTGGTCTCTTTATATGACCCTGTGGAGTATGCTCAACATCAGCCTCTACCTCACTCTCATCTTGAGTTTCATGTGACGACTCATTTGATTCTCAGACCTATCTCTACGGCCTCGAGCATCTGTACTCTCCCTCTACCATAGCGGCTATCAGTTATAAAAACTATATTCTTGCATTCGAAACTAAATTCTTAGCTGCACTTCCAGCTTGATATACACAATTATATCTAAACAATGCACAGTACATGAGGATGTAAATTTACTTAACCACTAACACTGACTCATATCGGGCCAACACAGCTCTGATACCACCTCTTGTCACGACCCATTTTTCCTTGCTTTTTCTTTTACTTACCCGTCGTGAACAGTTTCACTACTAACAGTTGGGCTATGAGTCGATGTTAGTCCCTCATGTCATGTTACTTACCCTAACATCTATTTTCCATATTTCATTTACATATCAATTTATTTCAACTAAATACATCCTCAATATTACATCCGTGTCCAGTACTGTGCCTCTATATGTTCAGATAAAAAATTTATACGAATGTGTATACCTGGTCTTGAGAGGAAGCAGCGGATAACTGAAATGCAAGACTACTGTCGCTCTCTTCTACTGAATGTACCCTGTAGGGTGGAAAATGAAAGGGTGAGCGCAACTTGCTCAGTAAGGTAATAATGCAAGTAGGTAGATAACTACACTATCTACATGCTGGTAAAGGCATGACATATAAAACATTTATATCTCGAGCATAAGGCAATTAAAACCAAGCCATGTATGAGTATATCATATATCTTAAAACATGAATCGGCATGTAAAACATGAAAAACATCTCATGTAAAACATCTCATGCTCGGTACAGTAAAACTCTTCAAAACAATACCAGAGGGATTCAACACATGTTTAAAATCATTAAAATCCTCATTAAAAATCCATCAATTTCTCATTTAATACCACATTTCATGAAAATCGTCACAAATCGGGGCTCGACCCCTCCCTCGGGTCTACCCTAGTCTAACAAGACCAATCAAATATATATCATGTGAGACATGCAGGTTACTATATGGAAACAATCGAGGACTATGTCCTTGTGATCCCAGACTACACGGATCCCGGTGTGCGGGGTATCACAATTGCAACGGGAGGTAGGTCAAATCCTACCCGCCAGAATATTAAGTAACGTGAATATAATAGTCATGACTACATGGCACAGCATACTCCGTGGGACATACACGATACAACGTACTCCATGAACCCAATATCACAGTCTGAGGATGCCTGCCATAGGTCTTATCCCACTCCAAACCATGTCGATAACTAATCCATGTCTCAATCTACACGTGCTAGCATATCTTCTCACTGTGACACACAGTCTACAGGAGGCTCAAGCATGGTCATATGCATGTCATAAAATTCCTGTGCGACCAATGCTCCAACACGGCTCCATGCGTATTCATGATATCAAAAAAACCCTCGTGCAAGCGAAGCTCGAGCACGGTTTCATAAAATCAATGAAATCTGTGTACGAGCAGCGCTCCAGTACGACTTCAAAATAATTATAAATCAAATTTAAATTCACATACGAGCAATGCTCTAGTATAGATGCATAAAACCAAGTAAAATCCACGTACGATTTAAAATTCATAAAAGACATGATAGGCTGCTCAATTTCACTAAAACAAATCAAAATCACAACTGACACCTAATTCGTGCCCTTTCATGTAAAAACATGTAATAAACAGCCAGCCTATCCTTAATTTGCTTAAATTAAAACAATATAGGAATATCAAAAACATGAAAATCATGCAATTTCATAGTCTTACTACCTTTTTTGAAATTTTCCTAACTAGGGGAAAAATCGTAATTTTTTACATATACCTCGATTTTCATAAAAATTATTATTCTATTTAAAGATACCTTAGGGATTTCTGCGTAATGTAAATAACCCTAAAAATACGCGCAGATATCTCTAAGCACTTACAAAATTCCCTTATCTTGATTCTCTGTACAGTTTGACTTTTTCTACTGATGTCTCGTCATGCTGTCCGATTTGCTCTCAATCAAATCTCCGGAGCTATATATAACCATTATCGGGTTAAATACAATACCCTTATCCACATTTAACCTTTATTGAGCTTAAATTTAAAGTGTTAGACCCGTTTACTGTTATTGGGCTCGATTACACCTTAATGGGCCTCGACCCATTTCCAGCTCGTTTCCACTTATGAAATCCTTTCTTCAGGTCTATTGGGCTCTCAATACCTATTGGGCTTTATTCCAAACTCTTTGGATAGCCCGTATATCATTTACGACAATTAATTCAAAAATACGAATATAATTTATTTTTATGTAGAAATTAATCCAAAATCTGCAAAATAAATTTCAATTGCGTAATAATCATATTGTTGTCGCAAATGAGCTTCACTTACCTGAAATTATGTGATGGTGCGTAAATCGAAGTTCAATCGACTCACGTTCGAAATTTATTGTCGAACTGCACAATTTTATATTTAATTTCGAGTTAATTTATGATTAAATATAATTTAAATAAATTTCTCGAAAATCAAATCGGTCACTTTTGACCTCTTACCAACTTACACGAAGTCCGGTGTATCCCCAAAAATTCTTCCCCTTTTTCTTTTTTCTCTTTTTCTTCCTTTTTCTCTATTTTTCCTCTCTTTCTTGGCTGAACCGGTTCGGTCCGGTTCAACCTGGTTCAGACCGGTTCTGTCCAACCAGTTCGTCCGATTTGGCCGGTTCAGGGCCTCACCGACCAGTTATCCATCGGTTTTCATTGCCAATAGCTCCGAAGGGTCGTCCGATGCACGGATCTGGTCTCGATTTCTCCCGAGGTGGTCGAAAAGTGGTCGGTCCGGCCTGTTCTCTCCTCGCCATCGGTGCCCTTCCTTTTCTTCCTCCGTTTTCGGCGCTGGCCGCTGTTCTACCAGCCGATTCAACTACTGATCGGCTGGTCTCTGCGTGGTGTACCTTCGGCTGGCGGTGGCCTGGCCCAGCTCGACGTCGGTCGTCGGATTTCATTTTTTTCCTCTCGGTTCTCTCTCTCGCCCTTCCTCTCGTCGACCATCGTTTTCTTCCGTCTACCAGCGTCGGCGAGGCTCGGGCGGCTCGATTGTCTCGCCTGGTAGCTCTCCGGTGGCGTCGGACGGCTCCGTTCGGGAAGCAGAAGGCTCAGGTTCGTCTTCCTTGTTTGCCTTCTGTTTCACACGATTCTACAATTTCGTTTATTTTATTTTATTTTATTATTATTTTAATTGATTATTTTATTCTAAAAAATCCCAAAAATATCTAAAAATTTATATTTTATTCTAATTAATTTATTTAATTAATTTATTCTATTTTTCCACTTTCTCGGTTTATTTTCTCCGTATTTTCGGGATATTATCCCGAGTGAAAATTCTGATTAATTCCAATAAATTCATATCTTGATCAATTTAATCCAAAATTTAAATATTTCTTCGTTATTGATCAAGATTCTCAAATCCATTATTTTTAATTAAAGTTTCTTATCGAATTTATACCGGCTTTCGATCTTTTGACCGTTTTACCCTTTAACGTGTTTGAAAATTTCATTTCAGTCCTTTTGCATTTTTAATTTCATGTTTTGAATAAAATCGGGTCTTACACTAGTCTTGTTACGAGATTAATGTCACGCCCTTCTCTCACATGCGACCTACCAAAATCATCACAAATTTTTCGCATTTCACTTACCTATTCTTTTGTCATCACTCCACATCAAATAGTTGGGCTATGATTCGATATTAGTCACGCATTCACATTCGTTCACAATATACATAGAATTTAATATTATTTTCTATAGCATAAACCCTTATACATTAATACAAATATTTATATACATATACATCCCCGACTATACAATCATTTACATAGCTGTGCTTATACAATGTTCAGTACAAAATATCAAGTGTATACCTCTCGTAAGATGGATATGCAATGGATCAGGGAATATCAGTCCTTAGCCATGTCCACCTACTATGGATGCTCTGTAAAGAGGGAAATAATAAGGGGGTGAGCTCACAGCTCAGTAAGGAAATCAGGCAAGCAAGTAGATAACCACACTATCTACAAAATACAATGGTTATGCCTTGAAATCATTTCCTTACCCTATCTGTATCTAAAGCATGCATCTCTCTCAAAGCTTTATGAAACATAGATATATAGATAGAAAACATTAGTTATAAAACTGGAAATATGCTGGTTTAACAACCTCAGCATTACATGCATAACACTACATTTCTCATGTCATGTCATAATTCTCATGTAATTTCACCTAATTCACATTTACTATGTCATTTAGTTAAATCAAATAATATGGCATATCATCATGTTTAAAAACATAGAAATTCGGGCCTCACCCATCCCTCAGATTACCCTTTCACAACTCACAAACTCACTTGTTCATATCATAAAACCATGTGATAATTCAATCAAGAAATCTTAATATACATAACATGAAAAGAAAATCGAAATAGGCGACTACATGTTCTGAGTGTATGATCATAACTCAATTTTCATAATCCCAGGCTACACAATACTCGGTGTGCGGGGTCTCACAATTGCTATAACAGGAGGTGGGTCAAATCTCTACCGTCAACTCTCAATCTAAGGACCTAATCCCAGAGCACACCAGATCCCATTAGATCCCGCTCCTACTGCTAACCAGTCATATCCAAGTACATCAAGTACTCACGGTACAGCGGACTCCATGTGACATACACGGTACACAGTACTCCATGAACCATATCTCAAGGTGGGATGCTCGCTATAAGTCTTAGTCCTCATACCTTGGATATACCCCATAATCGGGATGCTCGCCATGAGTCTTAGTCCGCATACCATGGGTTCTATTTCGATAGCTCTTGGCCATATCTCAAAATAATGCACGTGTGAGTATATATATATATATCAGTATGACACACAGTCAGCACAGGCTCCCAATATGGTTGTTTCATGCTCTTTTCAAAAGTGGTACGTGCGAGTAAAACTCCCAACATGACCATATCACAATGATATACTCTAGTGCGACCAATGCTCCCAGCAGTATGTCATATAAAAACTCGAGTACGAGCAAAGCTCCCAATACTCTATAATTTATATTATATGAGAACTGAGTACAAGCTAAGCTCCCAGAAGTCTATCATGTAAAACTGAGTATGAGCATAGCTCCCAATACTCTATAATGCATCAATCACAAAACTGAGTACGAGCAATGCTCCCAGTACTCTAACATGCATAAATAGCATTTAAAATTTAGTACGAGTAAATACTCCAGTACTATGTGATGCATATCTCAAAATATAGTGTGATTATTCTCTAGCGCTTATGGTTTTCACACAATACCTGATAGATGGCTTGTTTAAATCACAATTCACCCAAGTAAATCAAATTCGCACTAAAATGTGCATGTTTTCGCATATACATGAAAACATTAGCTATTCTATCATGTAAATCATGAATCTCAGTCACCACATGCTTCTAAGGTATTTTTACCCTATTTTTGGATAAAACACACTTATCCTCATTACTCCTTAATACAACAACATGCCTATTCATGGGAATTCATATAGAATATAGTATCAAAATTCTATTCGAAATACGTATAGCTATTTCTAGCTACTCACGAAATTCCCTTACCACGAATCACGTCAAGTGACCTCTCTTCTTTGGTGCTGCTCACTCTCGCAGTCCGATCAGCTTCTAAGGTGATTTCCAAAGCTGTTATAATTATTAACATTAATATACTAAAATATACTTATTTCATTTGCCAAATACCAAACCAATACATCAATCTCATTATTTTCTCCCATTATGGTACTATACCATATTTTCCATATAGCTATATGCATTCCTCCTTATTTCCAATTTATGCATTTCATAGGATTAACTTAAAATCATCCATACATGCATAATCCATCATTTAATTCTTGTTAACACCATTTCCTCATCATTTTCTCACTTCCATGCCAATAGCTAGGTCATGCTCATTTTTCATGATCCTTTTATTTCCAACAATTCATACATATACCAACAAGCTCACCAATACACCTAGTTTAACATATATTAAATTGGTGCATTAAATCTTACCTAGTTGAGATTTCCTCATTTTCCACCAAAATTGGTAAAATCCTCCTTACTCTTTCAATCTTTGATTCCAATCTCTTGTTTCCAAGTATGTTGCTCTCTGTTCCACTAAGAACAACTTTCTTATCTAAAACTCACTTAAAACTAATTGCAAACTGAAGTTTTCTAGTGTTGAAAGGTTATATTTAGCTTTGGTTATTAAATGAAATAGTGTTTCTCATGAAACAGAGGTTGCAGAGGTTCAGTATTTATAGAATTGTCTCTATGAGATCGATCTGCTAACCACATGAGATCGATTTGCCCTGCATTTTTCACCTCAAAATCGACCTTTTAGGCCTAATAAGATCGATCTGCATTACTCAGAACCTTAAGGAGATCGATCTGGCCTTGTAACGAGATCGATCTGTTGCAACCCGAGCCTTTAGGAAATCGATCTGTATTGCCAAGGAGATCGATCTACTCCCTTCCTAAAGCAGTTTTGGTGCAACTTTCATCCTAAAATCACCGTTACATTGGTATTTAATTTACTTAACCATTCATTTTTCATTTTATACACATTTACAACTCCAAAACATCCATTCCTCATAATTTACATCATTTGTGACTTGTCTATACATCACAAAGTCATAAGGATTACATGTTATATTACGGGTTTTACAATCTTCCCCAACTTAAAAAATTTGGTCCTCCAAATTAGAACCAAGTCAATCTACAAACAATTGGGGATATCTCTCTCGCATCAGACTCTCTAGCTCCCAAGTAGCTTCCTCTGAAGTGTGATGCTGCCAGAGAATCTTTACTAACCTAATGGTCTTATTTCTCAAGACTTTCTCTTTTCTATCCAGTATCCGTATCGATTTCTCTACATATGTCAAATCATCTTTGAGCTCCAATGGTTCATACCGAATCACATTATTTAGATCTGGATGATACTTCCTCAGTATCAAAATGTGGAAGACATTATGCACTCTCGATAAATCTAGTGGTAAAGCAAATCTGTATGCCTTATCTCCCATGCTGTCTAATATTTTAAAGGGTCTAATGTAGTGAGGACTCAACTTACCTCTCTTCCCAAATCTCGCTATACCCTTGGAAGGAGAAACCTTCAGAAATATTGAATCACCAACTGCGAATTCAAGTGGTCTTCGTCTCTTGTCAGCATAGCTTTTCTGTCTACTCTGAGCTATCTTCAATCTCTTAATAATCAATCGGACATCCTCATAGGCTTGTGTAACCAAGTCAGGAGCAAATATTTTCTTGTCACCCATTTCTTCCCATCCGATAGGGGAACGACATCTACGGCCATACAAGGCCTCATACGGTGCCATCCCGATACTCGCATGATAATTATTGTTGTAGGCGAATTTGGCTAGTGAAAAATGGTCATCCCAAGAGCCTCTAATATCCAACACACACACTCTCAATATACCTTCTAGTGTCTGTATAGTCCTCTCTGACTGACCATCTGTCTGAGGATGAAAAGTGGTGCTCAAACTCAGCTGGGCTCCCATGGCATCCTGAAAATATTCCCAAAAGTGTGAAGTGAAGCGGGAATCTCTATCTAAAATAATGCTCACTGGAATACGATGTAACCTCACTACCTCGCGTACATACAACCCTGCCAATGAACTCAGAGTATCGGTAACTCTCATAGCTAGAAAGTGGGTTGACTTCGTCAGTCTATCAACTATCACCCATATCGCATCGTGATTCCTCTAGGTCCTCGGTAAACCCATCACGAAATCCATGGTGATTTACTCCCATTTCCATGTCGGTATAGGTAGAGGTTACAATAACCCTGCAGGTTTCTGATACTCTACCTTCACTTGCTGACATACGAGACATCTCACCATAAAATTCACCACATCTCTCTTTATATTTGACCACCAGTACACCTTTCGGAGATTGTGGTACATCTTATTACTCTCTGGATGTAACGTGTACCTCGATGAATGAGCTTCTGTCAATATCAATCTCTTGAGATCTGGGTCCTCGGGAACACACAATTTGCCTCTAAACCTCAAAAGTCCATCAGAACTCAACTCAAAATCAGTCTCTGTGCCTTTCTGTATCAGACCAATCATGTCAATGCAATACGGATCAGTCTACTGAGCTTGTCTGATCCTGTCCAACAGATCTGGCTCCAAGCATAGACTAAAAATCACATAGTCCGTATCCATGTCAGAAGGCACGACTCTCAAACTGAGGCTAGCAAACTATTCTAGCAACTCATGTTCCTTAACCATCATGTACGATACCATCCCAAGACTCTTTCTGCTCAAAGCATCCGCTACAACATTAGCCTTACTTAGATGATAAAGTATCTCATAATCATAGTCCTTCAGAAGCTCTAGCCATCTTCTCTGTCTCATGTTCAATTCTTTTTGTGAGAATAGATACCTAAGGCTCTTGTGGTCGGTACATATCTGGAATTTCTCTCCATACAAGTAGTAACGCCATACTTTCAATGCAAACACTACTGCTGCTAACTCCAAATCATGGGTCAGATAGTTCTTCTCATGATCCTTCAGCTGTCTAGATCCATAAGCAACTACCCTCCCATCTTGCTTCAATACACACCCAGTCCCTGATACGAAGAATCAGTATACATTGAAAATCCTCCTAAGCTGGTAGGGATAGTGAGAATCGGAGCGGTAGTCAATCGACTCTTCAACTCCTGAAAACTCTTCTCATAATCCTCATTCCACATGAATACTACATCCTTCCGAGTGAGACGTGTCAACGAAGCAGCTAACTTTGAAAATCCTTCTACGAATCACCGATAATACCCTGCTAAACCCAAGAAACTCCTGATCTCGATAACTGTCCTCGACTGTTCCCACTGAACTATAGCCTCAATTTGGATGGATCCATTGATACACCATCCTTCGACACAATCTGTTCTGAAAAACGAGATCTGTGACAACCAAAAATCACACTTATTGAGTTTAGCATATAGCTTCTGCTCTCGTAGATTCTGCAGTACAATCCTGAGGTGCTTCTCATGCTCTTCCTCGGATTTTGAATATACTAATATGTCATCGATGAAGACGATAACGAACTGATCTAGATATGGCTTGAACACATCATTCATCAAAGCCATGAAAGCTGCAGGAGCATTCGTCAATCCGAATGGCATAACCAAAAACTCATAATGGCCATATCGGGTCCTAAATGCTGTCTTAGGCACATCTCCACTCTGAACTCTCAATTGATGGTACCCAGACCTCAGATTAATCTTGGAAAAGACCTGCGCTCCTCGGAGCTGATCTGATAAGTCATCAATACGTGGAAGGGGATATCTATTCTTGATGGTTGCCTTATTAAACAATCTGTAATCTATACACAATCAGAGGCTTCCATCCTTATTATTTACAAATAAAACTGGTGCACCCCAAGGTGAAACACTCAGTCTGATGAAACCCCTATCCAACAGCTCCTGTAACTGTTTCTTGAGCTCCTCCAGCTCAACTAAGGCCATGTGATATGGTGGTTTTGATATAGGTTCAGTACCAAGCACTAAGTCTATACAAAATTCCATCTCTTTGTCTGGTGGCAACCCTGGCAATTCATCTGAAAAGACATCTGGAAACTCTCTAACCACAAGATTATTTTCCAACTTCGGATGTACCTTATCCGTATCAACCACGTACGCAATAAAACCTTCAACATATCCATTTCTCAGTCAGCATAGTACATTATCAATTTCAACCATAACTACTATCTTTATTTCTTTTCATCAAACTTTACAACATATTTTTCAGGGTTAGGAAACATAACTGTCTTAGCATAACAATCTAAAATAGCATGGTTTGACGATAACCAATCCATTCCTAAGATTACATCGAAATCACTCATACTTAATAGTATTAGATTGGCTGTCATGTCATTTTCCCATACTGTTAGCTTACAATCTCTTAATACATACTCTACTAGCTGACTATTATCCATGGGCATACTAATCAACATCATCATATTCAAAGGTGTACGCTCTACATGTTTTTCTATCTTACATGAAAATGAAGGCGATACAAATTAATGCGTGGCACAAGGATCAATTAAAACATGTGCTTCTAAATAATATATCAGGATGTTACCTCTAATCACATCTGAAGAAGCATCGACTGTCCCCTGGTCCAAGGCATGCACTCGCCCTCGTCCCATAACCTATTTCCCCATCTCTTATGTTGTCGCTCTCCTCCTCAGAGCAGACATATCAGCTGGAGCTCTCTCACGCTCCTTACCCTTATGTGGGGCAATCTCTATAATCTCTTGGCAAATTCTGGCCATATGTCCTGGCTTCCCACATTTTAAGCATAAACCACTAGAAACAGGATAAGGTCTACCTCCGTGGAATCTAACACATCTATTGCATTGCTTAGTAGTAGGCCTCGATCCTCCAATCACCACTCCTCTAACTGGAGCTATAGCTGGGTATGCAGGAGATCTCACAGTCTTCTCTTGTACTCCCTCGATCCTTGGTCTCTTACCGAAGAGTCTCCTCCCTCCCCGATATCCGAAACCTCAAGCACTGTCAATCACGACCTCTTCCTATCTCTGTCTCTACCTTTTCCCCTGGTTCTAAACTCTGAGATATTCCTCTCATAATCTTGTTCACAGAGTTACGACCTACGCACTGCCTCATCATAAGTAGAGATGTCAAATGGAACCAGTTTAGACCGTAATACTGGCATCAGTCCATCGATGAATCTACAAACATTCTTGGTCTCGCTACTCATGTTGTCAGGGTCATACCTTCCAAGGATACAAATCTGGTCTCATACTCATCCACCGAATGACACCCCTGGCTTAACCTAAAAAATTTAGCTTGCAGCCTCCGCTGAGCCGTATCTGGAACAAACTGCCTCCTGAAGGCATCCAAAAATATCTCACAACTGATCTCTATATGCCGCGCTCTCAACATGGGTCTGGTGGACTTCCACCAATGCTCTGCAATCCCCTTCAGTAGGAATGCAGCAAATGTGACAATCTCTGAAGTCGTACACTAAAAGAATCCGTACAATGTCTCCATTTCTCCAATACACTCCTCCGCCAAAATTGGGTCTTTAATCCCACAAAAAGTTGGAGGTCTAAGTTTTTGGAATTGTCGGAGTTTGTCCAAATCATAACCATATCCTAAAACATTGCCGCTCTATCATGGAGCAACATGAGACAGTGTATCCTGAACTGGAGGGGGTGTAGGTGTATCAGGTGCATCTGCCTCTTCCGGTGCAGTCTCTGCATCCTGTCGCTGTTCTCCTGGCATAGTCTGTGTCAGTATCTCCACTATGGTCTCTAAGCGACGGTCTAATCTCTCAAAACGTGCCCGGTACTCTTTGGTACCTTAGTAGGACCTGTAGTCTCATCATCTTGGGTCTCTAGCCTACCTCTACGACCTCGAACTGTATCTCTAATCCCTCTAACACGATGAGTATTAACCATAATAGCTAAATCCCTGCATTTATAATCATTAATTAGTATGACTTTCATCTCGTATACAGAATTGTAACTGAACAAAACACAGTATTTTGGGGATGTATATATTCCTAATTACTAATATCGATTCACATCAGACTAACCTGACTCTGATACCATTCTGTCACGCCCTTCTCTCACACGCGACCTACCAAAATCATCACAAATTTTTCGTATTTCACTTACCTCTTCTTCTATCATCACTCCACACCAAATAGTTGGGCTGTGATTTGATATTATTCACCCATTCACATTCGTTCACAACATACATAGAATTTAATATTCTTTTCTATAACATAAACCCTTATACATTAATACATATATTTGTACATATACATCCCGACCGTACAGTAGTTACATAACTGTGCTGTTACAATGTTCAGTACAAAATTTCAAGTGTGTATGCCTCTATCAAGATGGATAGGCAGCGGATCAGGGAATATCAGTCCTTAGCTGTGTCCACCTACTGTGCATGCTCTGAAAAGAGGAAAATAATAAGGGGGTGAGCTTACAGCTCAGTAAGGAAATCAAGCAAGCAAGTAGATAACCACACTATCTACAAAATACAATGCTTATGCCTTGAAATCATTTCCTTACCCTATTTGTATCTAAAGCATGCATCTCTCTCAAAGTTTTATGCAATATAGATATATAGATAGAAAACATCAGTTATAAAACTGGAAATATGCTGGTTTAACAACCTCAACATTTTATGCATAACACTACATTTCTCATGTCATGTCATAATTCTCATGTAATTTCACCCAATTCACATTTATTATGCCATTTAGTTAAATCAAATAATATGGCATATCATCATGTTTAAAAATATAGAAATTCGGGCCTCACCCATCCCTCGGGTTACCCTTTTCACAACTCACAAACTCACATGTTCATATCATAAAACCATGTGATAATTCAATCAAGAAATCTCAATGTACATAGCATGAAAAGAAAATCGAGATAGGCGACTGTATGTTCTGAGTGTATGATCATAACTCATTTTCCATGATCCCAGGCTACACAGTACTCGGTGTGCGGGGTCCCACAATTGATGTAAAGGGATGAGGGTTAAATCTCTACCTTCAGCTCTCAATCTGAGGACCTGATCCCGGAGCACACCAGATCCCACTGGATCCTGCTCCCATTTCTAACTAGTCCTATCCAAGTACATCAAGTACTCACGGTACAATGTACTCCATGTGACATACATGGTACACAGTACTCCATGAACCATATCTCAAGGTGGGATGCTCGCTATGAGTCTTAGTCCTCATACCTTGGATATACCTCATAGTCGGGATACTCGCCATGAGTCTTAATCCTCATACCATGGGTTCTATTTCGATAGCCCTCGGTCATATCTCAAAATAATGCACGTGTGAGCATATATATATCAGTGTGACACACAGTCAACACAGGCTCCCAACACAGTTGTTTCATGCTCTTTTCAATACTAGTATGCACGAGTAAAACTCCAAACATGATCATATCACAATGATATACTCTAGTGCGACCAATGCTCCCAGCACTATATCATATAAAAACTCGAGTATGAGCAAAGCTCCCAATACTCTATAATGTATATTATATGACAACTGAGTACGAGCTAAGCTCCCAGAAGTCTATCATGCTGAGTATGAGCATAGCTCCCAATACTCTATAATGCATCAATCACAAAACTGAGTACGAGCAATGCTCCCAGTACTCTAACATGCATAAATCGCATTTAAAATTTAGTACAAGTAAATACTCCAGTACTATGTGATGCATATCTCAAAATATAGTGCGAGTATTCTCTAGCACTTATGGTTTTCACACAAAACCTGATAGATGGCTTGTTTAAATCACAATACACCCAAGTAAATCAAATACACACTAAAATGTGCATGTTTTCGCATATACATGAAAACATTAGCTATTCTATCATGCAAATCATGAATCTCAGTCACCATATGCTTCTATGGTATTTTTATCCTATTTTTGGATAAAACACACTTATCCTCATTAGTCTTTAATACAACATGCCTATTCATGGGAATTCATATAGAATATAGCATCAAAATTCTATTCGAAATACGTGTAGCTATCTCTAGCTACTCACGAAATTCCCTTACCTCAGATCATGTCAAGTAACCTCTCTTCCTCGGTGCTGCTCACTCTCACAATCCGATCAGCTTCCAAGGTGATTTTCAAAGCTGTTATAATTATTTACGTTAGTATACCGAAATATACTTATTTCATTTGCCAAATCCCAAACCAATACATCAATCTCATTATTTTCTCCCATTATGGTATTATACCATATTTTCCATATAGCTATATTCATTCCTCCTTATTTTCAATTTATGCATTTCATAGGATTAACTTAAAATCTTCCATACATGTATAATCCATCATTTAATTCATGTTAACACCATTTCCTCATCATTTTCTCACTTCCATGCGAATAGCTAGGTCATGATCATTTTTCATGATCATTTTGTTTCCAACAATTCATACATATACTGTCAGACCCGTGTTTTCGATTTACGTATGTAGCTTGTACCTTATGATTCCTATGTGTACGAACACTATATTTATATAGTTGAATCATAAGAAGAGTATTTACTATCATGCAATCGACTATTAAAGAATTTAAAAATACATGTAAGCTACATAACAGCGAGACAAGGGTTAAGTTGATTCCCGAACAAGTGCAGGGGTAAAACGATCAAATGACTGAAATTCGGTATAAATTCGATGAGAAAATTTCATTAAAAATATGAATTGAGGAATCTTGATCAAAATCAAGGAAAATATTGAATTTTGAGTCCAATTGATTGAGATATGAATTTATTTAATATTTTTAAAATTTTTGCCTCGAAAAATAAGCCCGAAAATAGTGAAAAAATATACCGAAAAGGTAAAATCGGATTGATAAATTTATTTACAGATTAAATGAATTTAATAGGATATTTTTAGATATTTTTGGGATATTTTTGGGATTTTTATTATTATTTTAAGGAATAAAACAATAATAATATATTATAAATAAAAGGAAAAAAAACGAAATCTGAAATTGGAAATTGGAAAACGTGGGGAGAGAGAAAAAATAGAGAGAAACTGCGTTAAGACTGACGGAGAAGAGAAACCACCGGACGACCACCATCCGACGACCCAGCGGCCAGCGAAGGGCCGAAAAAGGAAGAGGGGAACCTCGCGACCTCCTAGCCACCGGCAACGCGCTCCACCGACGTCAAAAAGGGAGATTGACGAAGGGATTTGTCGCAGAGGAAAAAGTGAAATCTGGCAGCCACCGGCGGTGCTAAGGTCTGATCGAGCCCAGCCGAACGATCCCCAAGCTGTGGCGCCCCGAATGGCGGTGGTGAAACGTCGAGAACAGGTCGGAAGACGCCGAGACGGCCAAAAGATCCCTAAATCGGTCGGCAGTTCAGTGAAGAAGCTTCTGCATTGAACCGGACCGGAACGGTTCAGCCAAGGAGAAAAGGGGAAAAAGAGGAAAAAGAAAGAAAAAGAAAAAAGAAAAAATTTCAAGATTTCATCGGACTTCGGGTAAGTCGATACGAGGTCAAAAGTGACCGATTTGATTTTCGATAAATTTATTTAAATTATATTTAATCGAAAATTGACCCGGAGTTAAATATACAAAATTGTGCAGTTCGACGATTAATTCGGAACGGGAGCCCGATCGAACTTCAATTAGCGTACCATCGCACAATCTCGGGTAAGTAAAGCTCATTTACGACAATTTATGTGATTTATGCGAATTTAAGATTTAATTTACGCATTTCGGATTAAATTTTGGATTTAGTGAATTATATTCGAAAAATTGAATAAAATGTCGTAAATGATATACGGGCTATCCAAAGAGCTTGGAATAAAGCCCAATGGGTCTTGATAAGCCCAATGAGTCAATAGACCTTGATGAACGGGTTTAATGCCCAATTAACGTGATTAAGGCCCATTAAGCGTAAACGGACCCATTTTAGTGAAATGAACTGTATTAAATGTGTAATACAGTAGGAAACGTGAAATTAATCCAATGAATGGTTAAATGCAGCTCCAGAGTCATATTGAGAGTGACCGGACTGTGAGATTAGACAGCACAGAGGAAGAGAGGTCACACTACGTGATTCGAGGTAGGGGCCTCTTGCAAGTAGCTAGAGATATCTGTGCATATTTTCGTTGGATTTTACATTCACTAAAATTGTTTGAGGGTCAGAGAAAATCTATAATAATTATAGGGACTCGATATGGGTAAATTACGGTTTTGCCCCTAGTTAAGTAAAAAGTGAAATTTTAGAAAAAGTTCCAAAAAGTATGAAAATGATGTTTTGAGTGGTTTTTCCTATTATGTGGCAGAAGAGTACGTAGATGGGCTAATGTTTTGAGGTCGATGTAAACTAAGCACATTTTATAGTTCTGATTTTAGTGATTTTAAACATCCCTGTTTTTAAAGAGCCATCTACCGAATTATGTGGAAACAATCGTGCTGGAGCATAGCTCGCACTTGATTTTAGATGTTTTTCACATACATTAGTGCTGGAGGTTTACTCGCACTACATTTACTTGACATGCATGATAAAGTACTGGAGCATTGCTTGTACTCAGTTTTATGTGATTTGTGCATGATAGAGTGCTGGAGCGATTAGCTCGTACTAGAGTTTTACATGAGATGCATGACAGAGTGCTGGAGCGTTGCTCGTACTCGATTCTTCATGATTTGTACATGACATAGTATTTGAGCGATTTGCTCGTACTTGATTTGAATGAGAACTATGCATGACCTAGTGCTGGAGGTTTACTCGCACTAGTGTTGATATTTTGACATGCATATACAGTGTTTTAAGGTGAAGGGTTGACTGTGAATCACACTCAAGACGCGCACTGTATTTTACGTGATATATAGACATGTTAGAAAAATCGTGACGATTTCCTCCATGTAGACTGAGTGTCACACTGTTAAGATGTTCTCACGTGGATTTAGAGACGTGGCATTTATTCCATAGTATGTGGGCTAAGACCTATGGCAGGCACCCTAACTATGATGTATTTCCATGGTATGAGAGGCTAAGACGTATGGCAAGCACCCCGACCATGATGTAGGGTCCACGGGTGTACGTTGTACCGTGCATGTGGCATGGAGTACACTGTACCGTGTTTTGTTGTGAAGTTGTGGAAGAGAGTTATTGATAGCTGGCGGTTGTGATGGACTGACCCCCCTCCCGTTACAGCAGTGATAACTCGCACACCGAGTACTGTGTTGCCTGGGATTTCACCATGTTAGGATATGGCCTTAATCTGGAGATATTGCATTTAGCCACTGAGTCTTGCATGATATATCACATGTATTTTATGACACGGGTAGACCTAAGGGATGGGTCGGAACCCGAATTGTTTGTGTTGTGATGAGAAATGCCATATTTATTGTGTTTTGAATGTAAATGACATATTTTATGTAAAGGCATTCTTAAATGATTAAATATGCACTGTTTTGCATGAATGCCTCTGATTGACAAACCAGCATGTGTTTAGTACATGGGATTTTAAATCTGTACTATATTATATATATATTTTAAACATGCTTTTGAATTGAGAGAAGGAAAGGCAAAGCACTATTTTCAAGTAGATAGTATGGATGTCTACTTGCTTGCCTGATTTCCTTACTGAGCGCGTTGATAGCTCATCCCATTCATTTTCCCCCATCTCTATAGATTCTCGTCCGTAGATCGAGTCGGCTGGGGTATTGCATTCCTTTGATCCGTTGCCACTCCCTATCTAGCGAAAAGGTATATATATGCGTACTTTTGTATCTGAACAATGCATAAACACAGTGATGTACACGTTTTAAATATGGGGGATGTAATTATATTTAAGTATATGAATTTACTTATGATATGAATGTCATGTATGGATGATACGCGAAAGAATGGTAAGATATGTATGGATGAGAGGACTGATGCCTATTCACAGCCCAACTGTTGATGAGATAAAGGTAAGTAAAAAGTGAAAAATTTATTGTGGTTTTTGGTAAGTCGCGTGTGGGAGGAGGTCGTGACATATACCAACAAGCTCACCAGTACACCTAATTTAACATATATTAACTTGGTACATTAAATCTTACCTAGCTGAGATTTCCTCATTTTCCACCAAAATTGGTAAAATCCTCCTTACTCTTTCAATCTTTGATTCCAATCTCTTGTTTCCAAGTATGTTGCTCTCCTTTCCACTAAGAACAAATTTACTTATCAAAAACTCACTTAAAACTTATTGCAAACTGAAGTTTTCTAGTATTGAAAGGTTAGGTTTAGCTTTGGTTCTTGAATGAAATAGTGTTTCTCGTGAAACAGAGGTTACAGAGGTCTAGTATTTATAGAATTGTTTCTATGAGATCGATCTGCTACCCGCATGAGATCGATCTGCCTTGCATTTTTCACCTCGAAACTGACCTTTTAGGCCTAATGAGATCAATCTGCCCCTAAGCATGAGATCGATCTGTATTACTCAGAACCTTAAGGAGATCGATCTGGCCTTACCATGAGATCGATCTGTTGCAACCCGAGCCTTAAGGAAATCGATCTGTATTGCTAAGGAGATCGATCTGCTCCCTTCCTGAAGCAGTTCTGCTGCAACTTTCATCCTAAAATCATTGTTACATTGATATTTAATTTACTTAACCATTCATTTTTTTTCATACACATTTACAACTCCAAAACATCCATTCCTCATAATTTACATCATTTGTGACTTGGCTATACATCACAAAGTCATAAGGATTACATGTTACATTACGGCTCTTACAATTAAGAACACTAAAGTTAGAGTTGTATGAAGACTTATTCATGCACAGGTCTTGATATCTCTTCCTGCATAATTCAGTCCCTTTAAGATAAGTTATAACACTCAAAAGGAGAAATGAACTCTTATCGAGCTCATTGCTCAGTGTGTGTAAGAGGAAGAAAGGCTGAAACAAGATAAGATAGAAAGTGCTCACTTAGCATTTTCTTCCAATGGTAATATTGCCAACAAGAAAAGGAAAAAAAGAACAATATAGGAAAAGACATTGCAGGCATTGAAACTTCACAGCCTAAGGGACAACAGAAATAGGATAAGGTGATCATTTGTTTCTTCTGCCGTAAAAATGGACAGGTGAAGAAGGATTTTTCCAAGTATGCAAAATGGCCTGCCAAAAAGGGTAAACTTCTCAACTTTGTTTGTTTTGAAGTTAATTTGGCTTTAGTACCAAATCACACTTGGTGGATAGATACAGGTGCAACTACTCACATAAGTGTGGCAAGTAAGGTTGCTTAATGAGCAGAAAACCAACTGATGCTAAAAGTTTCATCTATGTGGGAAATGGTAAGAAAGCTCCTATTGAGGCTATTGGTTTATTCAAGCTAAAGTTAGAAACTAGTTATTTAGATTTGGACGAGACTTTTTATGTACCGTCATTTAGACAGAACTTGATTTCTATTTCTAATTTAGACAAATTAGGTTATTCTTGTTCATTTGGAAATGAAATGTTTAGTCTTTTTCAGTATTCAAATATTATGGCACTAGTTCTTAAGTTGATAATTTATATAAATTGGACCTTCATGCCTTATATATTAATGAATGCTTGCATGCAAGTAATAGTGGTACAAAGTGCAAATTAATTAATGAGAAATCTTTTATATTATGGCACAAAAGTTTAGGACACATTTCTGAACAATGAATATGGAGACTTGTGTCAGAAGGGATTCTTGATTCTCTTAATTTTTCAGATTTTAAATTTGTATTGAGTGTATTAAGGGAAAACAAACAAATGTCAAGAAAATAGATGCCAAAAGGAGTTCAAACGTGTAAACATCGTAAATTTTCATGTACTTGGTCTTGTCAATGAATACCAATTTAAATCATTGGGACGAAAAGTGTACCTTTGGTGACCGAAGTTATATTTTAACAAGAGAGACTCGGGTGAATTTAATTAATTTAAATATTTTTGACTCGAAGAATAAATAATCATGAGGTTTAAAAAAAATAATTTTAACAAATTTGATTTATAGATAAAATATTATTCTACGATTAGAAGGTCCAAATATTAATTAAATTTATTTTAATATTATGTGCAGAAAAATTATTGTGCATATAGAAACATAGACATATAAATATAGATAATATAATATTCAATCTTCTAGTCAAGTTTGTGAGTAGATAAGTAAATACATGTGTATAAACACCCATAAGTATATATGTACAAACATGGATTGGCTTCTAAAATAAAGCCAATCCCGACGGTAGCAACAATATAGGAAATGGGATATGGTGGAATTAGATTGTCCCATCGCCTGCATTTTATTGTTTATGGGAGAAGTCAGAATGGAGAAATGTGGAGAAGTAGAACCGAAGGGATAGGTGATCAGTAGAGGAAGTATGGCTTGCTGGCATTGCAATTAATTGCAATAGAATTACCATAGCAGCTATTCGGTAGGATGAAAATAGATATAAACATTTATATGTACTCAGAACGGTTGGTGGAGACAGGAAAAACACAAAGCAGGAACGTGAGGATGAAGAAAACATTAAATGGCTGCATAGCTGGATGAAGAAAGTTCTACTGTGCACACACCAACTACAAAACATATATATAATTACATTGATCGAGAGGTCAACGGGAAGGAAACAGAAGATAAGGCAGACGCAGGGAAACATAAACTTGAAAACTGAAAACGAAAGAGAGTTACAAAGAAAGGAAATAATATTAAAACAATGTAAGGCTCAAAATTGAACTTGGCAGAACTGAGTGATGGAGAGGGGAGTGTGAGCTAGAAAACGAGGGGAGAGGTCAGGAATTGGCAGGGAATGAGAATGAGGATGTATTATCATGGCATTCGGTAAGGGGATGATCTAGAGAGAAATTATATGTGCATATAAAACTATGCAACTGGAGATACAACAGTGGAAAAAGAAAATGAGGGAAACTTGAAGCAGGATAGGCGTTGGTTGTGCGAGTTGTTTTAGGTGCCTTTGAGGTGGTTGATGGCTGAGGAAAGAAGGAAAAAAGAATAGGAAGGCAGAACAAAGAATGAGACAATAGCGTGAAACCGAGAGAAAGATAGCGCGAGGAAGAGGGAGAGTAAACTAAAGCAGGAGAAGGAAAGGGGGAGCAGCAGCTCCTGTTCGGTCAAGGAGAAGAAGAAAGTCAGAACAAAGCTGAAAGGGAAACCGACGACTGGTTCGGTTGGTGGCGAAAGCAGAGAATGAAACAGAGCAAGGGTGTCACACCCCACTTTCGGGTGCCATTTTATCCATACATACACTACTACGGTTGGGCTATGAGTCAATGTAATTACTAAATTTCCATAAATTTACAGCGAAAATATTTAAAACTTTAATTCACACTCCCACGTGTGTGTATAGATATACAAAATTAATTGTTTAATATAATATCTGTACATAACATCCTCATACAACTGTTTACAACTTCAATTCATAACTGTGTGATACATCATAATAGATACAAAATGCTCGTATATATACAAATCTTATACCTTTGCAACTGGTGGAGCTGTCCAACCCAAAAGGAATCTAGAGACCATTGTACTGTCCTACTTTTCAGTATCTGGAGGGGAAAAATAGTGGGATGACCAAACCACATCTCAGTAAGGAAATGATGCTAACAGGTAGATATTATACTATCTACATAGCCCATGCATGCATAAACAAAACCATGTTTCAATGTAAATGGAAATATTACTAGAAAATGCATTTAAACATGTATTTTTCATAGGCATTTTCATGAAAACTAATATTCAGTACTTCCATTTAAAAACATGTCATAAAACAAGGCTATCACAGCACAGACATTCACGTCAAGAGATTTATCAAATCACAAAATCTCTTTGCTTTTCTCAAATCATTTGTTTTTATCAAATCTCTTTCTTTTCTGAGTTTCTCAATTTCTCTTATCTTTGAGACATGCATGGAATTCACGACAATCTAATATCCACGACATATGGTCATAATCAGTGATCCCAGGCCTCACTGATCAGGTGTGCACAGGGTATCACTTCGCCTTAAGGGGGATGGGTCAGTCCTACCTTCCGGCTCATCTCAATTAGAGGTGGCAAACGGGCGGGCTCGGGCGGGTTCGGTTCGGGTTCAGGTTTTTTTAGGTTCGGGTTTTCTCGGGTTCGGGCTTTTTCGGGTTCGAGTTTTTTCGGTTTCGGACTTCTTCGGGTTCGGATTTCTTCGGGCTCGGGCTTTTTCGAGTTCGATCCCGATTCTAGTCGGGCGGGTTTAGCGGGCCGGCTTGAAATATTTTGAAATTTTATTAGTTATAATTTTTCTTAAAAAAATTTTGAATGTGATAATTAATTTAATTTTTATATTATTTTATATTTTAATAAATATTTATATAAAAACAAATTTCTATATTTTAATATTTATTATTTGACAAAAATAATTTACTCTTTTTAATTTCCTACAATATTTACTATAAAATAGTAGATATAATTATATTCATTAAATGCAAAAAAAAAATATTACATATAGATATTATAGGAAGAAAAATATCAATTAATATTATCATTTACTAAAAAAAATGCTTAATATGAATAAATGGTCAATTAATTAGCTCTATTTTATTTCTAATTTATTTTTTATTTGTACATAAATCATAATTAATATTATTGCATTAAATATAATCGTTTACATTAATTAATCAAATGTCTCATTAAAGATTTAGAATATTGAATTAAAAACATTATATATTTTTAATATTTGATATAATTATATCATATACAATTATACACTACCATATGAGTGATATTTTGTAGTTGATATAATACACTAAAAAAATATATTTATACAAAAAACTTTGTTAGCTTAAAAAAAACCATAATATAAATAATTATGAAATTAAAGTAGATAATTATGATTAAAATAATAAATTTTAAAATTTTAAACAGAAGTCACTAAAATTAGATTAATAAAAGTTTCATAATATTTTTTTTTATTTCCTCTGTTAGTTTATTTTTAGTTTTATAGATTTCCTCCAACTTCTAGATGTTATCTTTGTCACGACCCAAAACCACCCAAAAATCAGAGTAAATTTTTCGCGTTTTGTTATTTTCTTTCATACTTACCTGTCCTCTGATCGTGACCACACTCCACTAACAAATTGGGCTGTGCGTCAATGCCAGTCCCACCATTCATTTACCATATAACTTAATTCTTTCTCAGTCATTTATAAGTGTTTACAATATTTATACATCCCCTAGAGTCACTTACAAACATGTTACTGTGCTATGCTTATTTAGATACAATATGTACAAGTGTATATACCTTAAATGATGGGCAGCAGCGGATATCCGGAATGCAGTACTGAGTCGCCTCAACATCTACTGGAGATTATCTGTGGGAGAAAATGAAAGGGGTGAGTACATCAAGCTCAGTAAGGCAATCCTACGAACAAGTATGTAACCATACTACCTACATGAACGTGGTGCCATGCATAAACCACCCTTTCTCCACACATTTAAAACAGATGATATGAGTTATGATGTTATGTAAATCCATTCGCATGGCAAAATTCAACATGCAATTATTTCAAATCATTTCTTTCTCGTTTAAAATGTCACAACAAGGCCAGGACTCAACCCATCCCTCGGGTGGTCCTGACTCACATAAAACCATAAAAATCTGTTTACATCACACATGGGTTTAAAAAGCATGGAAATAACATCATGCAAATATAGTTTAAAACCCGATTTTGATCTCATCAAAATCGTCAACATGCGAGACTAGGCAACATCTGTATATCGGTAATAACCAGGACTATGGCCATGTGTCCTCGGGAGTTCCTCTGCTACACGGATCCTAGTGTGCGGGTTCTCACCATGATCGGGAACCGCCCGGGAGGTGGGTCACTCCATCTCGTCGGTCTTATCCGATCCCATGCATCCGAAGATGCCGCATCCAAAGATGCCGTATCTGAAGATACCACACGGTACATCGTACTCCATGCTACTTGCACGGTACATCGTACTCCGTGGACCCATATCGCTCTAGGTACTCCAGCCCAAATGGCCTGCTTCCCACAGAGAGATTTTGTTTCTTATATCATATCTCAATACTCATGCCATGTCTCAAAACGCACATGCGAGCCTATTTAATCGGTGACACACAGTCTACCCGATGCTCCAAGCACGGCTCATCGCATGTTCTCATAAAATCAGTGCGAGCGATGCTCAGCACTCTCATCAAATCAAGTAAAACTAGTGCGAGCTAGGCTCTAGCACTCTATATATGAATCACATGAAAATCTTATAAAATCTGGTGCGAGTTAAACTCCAGCACCCTGTCTCGAAAATCATATAAAAATATGGTGCGAGTTAGACTCCAGCACCATTTCACAAAAATCATATGAAAACCTAGTGCGAGTTAGACTCTAACACCGTGTCACGAAAAAGCATGTGAAATCTGGTGCGAGTTATACTCTAACACCTATGCATGTAAAACTCTAGTGCGAGCTCTCGGTCCAGCACTAATGCATGCATCACCCAAATCAAAACATCATGCGGACTGAGCTCTAGCACATCACATGTGAATAAAAACACGTAGGGGGCTCTGTTTCCTCAAAATAGTTTTCAAAACAATAATATTGTTGAAAGTATGCAATGCTGTGCATTTTCTTTCAAGGTTAGCCAGCCTACTCATGCATGCATTAAAATGTCTCCAGAAAGAGCAGAAACCTCTTGTTCTTGCTCCTCCCAATTTTTCCTAAATTTGTAAATTTTACCCTTAACAAGGGTATTTTGGTAATTTGCCCCTTCGAGGCACTACAATTATTATTTAACCTCTAGACCCTTCAGATAATTTTTAAAGGACTGCAAATGAACTTAAAATTTTGTAAAGTTACCTCTAGCAGTCCGCAGAATTCCCTTACCTTATTTTCCTGTCGAGTCTGACCTTTCCTCTGATGTCACGTCGCGCAGTCCGATCTGCTCCCAATCCGATGTCCGAAACTGCGTATAAATATTCCTCAGGTCAGATATTATACAACTTAATTGTATTTCCTATTTTCTGGGCTTAATTTAAATCATTGGGCCCCTTTACCCCTATTGGGCTCGATTGCACCTTAATGGGCCTTAAGCCCGTTTTTCACTTAATTTTTCACATTATCGAGGCCTATTGGGCTCATTGGGCCCACTAACAATTCCTTGGGCCTCATTCTAACTCTCGAATAGCTAAATTTATTATTTACAACAATTTATCTAAATTTCCAAAATTTAATTCAATTTATGCGGAATTTAAATTCATATCACGCATAACGATGTAAATTGTCGTAAATAAGGGTTACTTACCCAAGATTCCATGCTAGCACGCAAATCGAGGTTGTCTCGAGCTCTCGTTGGATGCCAATTGTCGAGCTACACAATTTCATAATTTTTCGGGTAAATTTTCAGTCGAATAATAATTAAATAAAATATTTCAAAATTCAAATCGGTCAATTTCGACCGCTTATCGACTTACTCGAAGCTCGATTGCATCACTGGAATTTTCTCCAATTTTTTCCTCTTTTTCTTTTTCCCTTTTTCTCCTTTTTTCCCTTCTTTCTTGGCTGAACCGGTTCAGTCCGGTTCAGACCGATTTGGACCGTCGGTTCACCCCGGTTCACTCCAGTTCGCTCCAGTTCATCGCCTTACTGGCCGGTTCTCCGCCGACTTCCGCCGCCAGTGGCTCCGTTGGGTCGTCCGCAGCACGAATCTGGCCTCAGCTTCGATCGAGGTCGCCGGAAGGTCGTCGGTCCGGCTCTTCTCCCTCGACCGTCGGAACCCATTTCTTCCCTTGGCCGTCGCCGGTGATTCCCGCCGTTTCGTTGGCTTCCAATGGGCTCAAAAGAACCGCCTCGGTCCGATGATCATTTGGCTAGGTCGAATCCAAGCTATGGCACCGCAGTTCACCGGAACCGACGCGATTTCCCCCTCTACTTTTCGTCCGTCGATTCGTCGGAAATCATGGTCATCGGCGCGCGTCGCTGGTACCGTTGGAACCGCCGGGCTTCGCTCTAGCTTCTCCGACCGTCAGCTGGGATCATCGGCCGCCGGTGGCTCGTCGGGCTTCCTCGGTCGGCTGCTTCGTTTTTCCGTTTTCTTCTCTCTCTCCCCGATTCGTTTTCAACTTCTGATTCTTTTTTTTTAACTTATTAATTAATTTATTTTTATTTATTTATTTATATTATATTTTAATCATTAAAATACATTAAAAATACCCAAATATCTACCAAAAATTATTATTTTATTCCAAATTAATTAATTTAATTTTATTTAATTTATTTATTATATTTTGACCTTTTTTCGGGTATAATTTCTTCGTATTTTCAGGATATTGTCCCGAATGACTTTTCGGTATATTTTTCGATTATTTTCGGGATTATTTTTTCGAACTAAAAATTTCGATTAATCCCGATTAATTCCCATAAATTGATATCCTGATCAATTTAACCCAGAATAAATTTATTTCACCTTTATTGACCAAGATTTCTCAATCCATTATTTTTAATTAAATTTTCTTATCGAATTTATATCGACTTTCGGTCTTTTGACCATTTTGCCCTTGCACGTGTTCGGGATTAATTTAACCCGACTTCCTTTCACAAACACTCACTCATTTCGTATTTTAATTAAATTCGGGTCTTACAACTCTCCCCCACTTAAGGAATTTGGTCCTCCAAATTAGAACCAATTCATATGAGTCCATAGACTACTCCGGGTACATTAATCGTATCATACTTCTTTAATTCTCATGTGACCTTTTTCCGGAGTGTAACACTATCAAAGGACTTTAATTAGGGAGATCGTCTTAAACCTCAATACTTTCTCTTTCCTGTTTAATGCCCGAATCAACTTCTTCAATATACTTGTATTTGCATTAAGCTGAACGGTTGGATCTCATATCCTATCACCTATGCTGGATCTGGATAGTATTTCCGAAGCATCAAAAGATGGGACACATTGTGGGTGCCTGCTTATTCAAGTGGCAATACCACCTACATGTCTTATCTTCCACTTGTCCAATCCCTCAAAAAATTTAATCCAGCGAAACTCAATTTACCTTCTTCCAAAAGTTCGCTATGTCCTTATTCTCTTAGGACAAGAAACATTTCAACCATACTAATTCACCCTCGGTGAATTCCAATACTTTTCTATCTACTCTGAGGTGTTCTTAATCTCTCACTCAACTGAACATCCTCAGAGACTTATTATACTAATTCAGAAGAAATTTCTATCTGTCACCCACTTTTTCTTATCCAATTTGGGGAACAACCCCTACAGCCATACACTGCCTCCTATCTTGTTATCCCGATACTCGAATGACGACTGTCGCTATTAGCGAATTCGATTTGTAATAATTGATCATTCCAGGAGGTTATAAAATCAATGGCACTTGCTTTCATCGTTTCCTCCAAAACATGTACAGTCCTCTCTGACTGACCATCTGTCTGAGGACGGAAAGCTGTGCTAACACTCAGTTGGGTTCCCATAGTTTCTTGAAAAATATCCTCAAAGGTGGGAAGGGAAGCGGGAATCCCTATATGATACCATGCTCACGGAACGCTACATAATGTCTCACAATCTTTCTTATACATAAATCCTCATACACACTCTGAGTATCTGGGGAGTTCATAACCAGAAGGTGGGTAGACTTAGTCACTCTATCGACTATCATCTAAATAGTCTCGTGATTCACTTGGGTTCTCTGTAACCCATCATAAAATTCATGGAGACTTGCTCCATTTCCGTGCCGTGTCGATATAGGTAGAGGCTGCAATAACTCTGCAGACTTTTAATACTCTACCTTACTCTGCTGACCTACTAGGCACTTTTCCACAATCTCTACCATATCTCTTTTCACATCTGACCACCAATACCCCTTTCAGAGATTATATATATATTCATTACTTTCCGTATGCCCTGTATATCCCGAAGAGTAAGCTTCTGACAATATTACTATCCCATCAACTGTGGTCTTGGGGAGCACTCATACTGTCTTGGAACCTCTGTAAATCATCATCACTCTATGAACTCTATCACTGTACCCTTCTGAATCTAACCCAAACCATCGACACCATGCCGATCATCACGCTAAGCCTGTCAAATCCGGGCACTCTCATCCGATTCTAATCTCAGGCTAGCTGTCACACAATCACTGTCACCATCAGAAAGGATCACATCACTACTGAGGCTCATGACTGCTCTAGCAGCTCACGCTCCCTGACCATCATATGTAATACCATCCCGAGGCTCTTTCTACTCAAGGCATCAGTCATCACATTAGCCTTTCCTGGGTGGTACAATTTTTCACAATCAAAATCTCTCAGAAGCTCTAACCCACTATGTATTCTCATATTCGCCTCTTTCTGTGAAAAACAGATACTCGGGGTTTTATGATCAGTGCATATCCAAATTTCTCACCATGTACATAATAGTACTATATCCTCGGTACAAATACTACCGTTGCCAACTTAAAATCATGAGTCAGATAGTTTATTTCATGATTAAGGAGTTGTCTGACTCCATAATTGACTATCTTGCCATTATACATCAATACACAGCTCCTTTATTATTTTGAGGTATCCATACTCACTGAGAACCTCTTGAGCTATTGGATATGGTGAAATTAATCACGGTGGTCAGTTCATACTTCACTACACCGAAATTCATGTCACATCTATCATCTTATTTATCATCTCATTCAAAGACCACGTTTTCTTAGTTAAACGTGTCAACCAAGTAGACCATATTGAGAACTCGCAACAACGCATTTGTAAAAGCCATTTTTTCAATTATTGCTTACAATTTGCCCTGGACTTTAACTACACCCAACATATCATCAATAAGGATGATGACAAATCGGTCCAGGTAAAGTTTAAATACTTCATCGTAGTCGAGCTCCACTACTTATTTCAATCGTCCATATCCTTGACTTATTTACGCATAAGCATATAAGATCCTTCAAAATCGCTTACGTTTTCAGGTACTAACCTGCGTCATTTCCTTTTCTTATATTAACGGCTCTTATTAAATTTTACTATGTTAACCTTTATGATTTGTCGAATTTTAATATTCTTATCATCTTAGTAAAGGTATCCTAATGCTAAAGGTATTTGTTACGACGATCGATTTCACGTTATAGGTTATATATATATATATATATATATATATACTTTTAGACGCTGTCAAGTCTTCAGGCGGGGAGGTATTTTGAAATACCTTTATTAACCTTCAGACTTAACCACATAGACTGGTTATGGTTATATCCATCTTTATCCTTTGGTATAATTTATATTCACGACTTATCGCTTAATCCCAATTACTTCGCATATTAAGGGTATTCCTTACCTAGAATATGTCTCTTACTCCAATACATCTGGTATTTAGGATCTATCTTATCTTAAAGATTATCTCCTTTCGTATATTCCTCATGACAAAACTCTTTCATTATTCATTCCGTGAGTACAATCCTTTACTCCTTTAATTTCAACAGTTGCAACCCTTTTTATCACTTGTCAACACTTACAGTATACTTTTCAGTGATGTTTTCACTCCTGTTTTCAACTTAAAATCTCTATATCCATATTTCGTTAATTAATCCTCCTTCTATTGAGGTACTCATTTATCGGTATTGTGCCCAATGATGTAGGCATTCATGCCTTTTACTCACTTATATGCGAATGAAGGCGGTATGAATAAATGTGTGGCACCAGGATCGATGAACATATGTACTTCATTATTCATAACAAGTGTGGCATCTTATACCACATCCATGAAACATCAATAGTGTCCTGGTCCAAGACATCCTCTCGCCTTCGTCCAACAGTCTACTTTCCTTTTTCTTTTCGGCTATGGCCTGCCTTTTCGTTGCAGCTATACCAACGAAGTTTTTTCTCTGTCTCTTTACTTTTCTGTGGGGCGATCTCGCCCAACTCTCTGCAATCAACATCAATGGTCCGTCTTACCACACTTAACAGCCATTTTCATCAATACAGTGTAGGTATAGACCCTCCTTCCGTGGTATCCACCACACATCCCACACTGCTTACAGTGCTTACACTGCTACACTGCTTCATAGCAGGTCGGGGTCCTCCAATCACAATGCCCCTCAAGAGTGCCAAAATTGGATGCACTGGGGCCTTACCAATTATCCTACTCCATGACTCGTCAAATTAAATCTTTTACCTATTACCATTTTCCCATTTTAGCATCTTTATCATTTCTCGATTCTCTTTTCTGTCTCTATTTCAGCCCTCACTACCTTTCCCAATCTCAGAGGCGTGCAATTCATGTTCTTATTTTAATTAAATTCGGGTCTTACAATCTTCTTCACTTCTTTTCTAAATAAATGTTTTGTTTATTTCCGTGGCCTTGGCCAAGAAAAATTGAAGAGCATAAAAAATCTGACTGGATTACAAATATAATCTATCTATAGAATAATTGAAATTGTTGATAGGCTTCCAAAGAATAAGAAAAGAAATGATATGATTTCGTGATAAATTATTAAATTATTGTATAAAATGAAATAAAATGAATATTGCACGTTAATGTATATATATAATTAATTTAATAATTTTCAAACAGAATTATCATATTATATAATAACATGGTTAAAAAATTAATTATTTATTATCAAAATTATTGTTAAAATAAATATTTACTAATTAGTTATCATATATAAGTATAACAAATTATTAATTTTTAATAAATTAGTTACATAATTTAAATAAAAAAATTAACTTAAAATAATCATTTTGCACAATCAAGTAATGATGCATGCTTGTCTTGATCGCCACGTTGCATAATGCACAAGAACAAATATCTACTGATATCATTTAGTGGACTGGTATAGATATGAACCGATAAGGTAGGCAAATAAATAAATAATCATATATGTTTAACAAAATTATACCTAATTAATTGTTATCAATTCGTTTTAAATTATACCTAATTAAAGTTCTATAATTGTATCTAAATTCTCAATTGATAGATGCAATTAGTTTATGTTTGGAAAAATTATTAAATATAATATAGGAGTTTAAATAAAATAGGTAAACCAAAAAGCTGATATAATTTAATCATAGTGATTATAAGACAAAATATAATTAAAATGATGAAATATGAATTAAAGAGGGAAAAAAATTATATAATTTAGTAATAAAATTTATACAAGAGACAAGACATAGCAAAAACTTAAATTTCCTAGCTAGAAATAAAATTTGAAACATATAAATATTTATTGTTAATTTGATAACATATTTATATAAATTTTTTGTTCAAAAGTTTAATATAAATTGCTTTAGTAACTTATTAAATTATTATTTTTTTATATTAAGTAATTCTTTTTTTAGTTTTAATTTACATATGTTATTATAATTTCATATATGAACTTATTTTGTTATTGTAGGGATTTAGAAACTTCAATTCTGGATCTCTTTTATATAGATAAGAGTTAGATGTATATTTGAATGAATCAAGAGAAGATTATGAGATTCAAATTGATGTTCTTGATTATTGGAAGAAAAATCAATTTCGATACCATGTACTTTCACTTATGGCTAAGGATATATTGAGTATTCCAATTACTACAGTTGCATCTGAATCAACATTTAATATGGGTGGTAGAGTTATCAACAAATGGAGAAATTGTCTCACAACACATAATGCAGAAATTTTGATTACCACTCGTAATTGGCTGTATGGATATGATATAGATCAAGATGGTAAGATTTTAGTGTCATTATTATTTTATTAATTTTTTATTATTTAAATTCTTATATGATTATTTTTATATATTTTATTAGATGAAGAAGAGGAAACAATGGGATTTAGAAGGAAAGTTGGATTAAATTGAACTTGTTAGTTTATGGAGAAGGATGAAGAGTTCTAATTGAAATATATGTTGATATTTTATTTCTTACTATTTATATTGTTAAAAAATTAAATTTTTTTATTAAGAGTAATTATGATTGATCATTACCTCATTAATCTTATTTGAAGACAATGTCGCTCTTGGAGAGTTTAGTTGCTTCCTGCATTTACAATCTTTCCGAGTATGTTATTCATCAAGCCGCTAGTGTTGAATGGAATGATCGTATTTTCCTGTTTTGTTCTTCATGCAATGTATGACTAGGGATTGGTTTCTCCATGGCTAGGTGGCTGTGTATGAGAATGATTGTATGTTTTCTATTTTGTTGTTCTTGTAATGTTACATGTCATAGCTTTAAGTGTTTGATGTTTTCTTTGCTGGTTTGTTTTTTACTATATTGGACTAATTTAGAATATAACAATCATTGACTTGTTAATGGCATGAGAATTTGGATGTAAACATGTCATAGTTGAGTCTGAATTTTTTTTTTGCAGTGAAAAAATTATTATAACCTTTAAAAGGGCATGATCCCCTCTTTCAACTTTCAATTCTTATTTTTAGCATAATTACCATTTAAAAAACAAATTACTATTTTTCTATTTACGAGGTATAGGAGTCAGAATTTAAATTCTAATTTTGTTAATAATGTATACAATGTTTTATACGAAATATCAAATTTAAATAAATGTTACAATTGTATAATGATTTATATATATTTGATTTATTATTGTATTAAAATTAAAATTTTAATATGAAATAAATATAATAAAATAGTATAATAATTGTTTTTATAATAAAATCAAATATTATATTTAATAATATATTTATTATTTATTATTACAAATATAATAAGCATAATATTGAAAATTATTTGATATTGAATATTATATTGTGTTTTAAAATAATTTTATTTAATAATTGAATGTAAATATTTAATATTTATTTTTGTTGATAATAAATTATTGATATAATTATGTAATAAATAATTAATGATTGTTTTAAAATTTTATAAATTTTAATTAGAAAAAGTGTATTATTATTTATTTATTTTTTCATATAATAATTATATAATTATAATTCGGGTTTTTCGGGTTATAAATTCGGGTTTTCTCAGGTTTCGGATCGGGCCGATTTTGGGTTCGAGTCGTATCGAGCTTGGGCTATGTCGGGTTCGAGTTTTTTCAAGTTCGGGTTTTTCAGGTTCGAGTTTTTTCGGGTCGGACTTTTCTCGGGCTCGGGCCTTTGACTTTTTGGTCAATTCAGCCTGGTCTCGAGTTCGGTCTCGGGCGGGTTTTCGGGCTCGGGCCAACTTTTGCCAGCTCTAATCTCAATCAACATCATCTCCCTCATCATATCCTCTGGCTCATCTCAATCAACATCCTCTCCCTCATCATATCACATAAACTCAAGGTACAAGGTACGTCATGTGTCATCTATGCGATACTCGTACTCACGTGTACCCAGCACGGTACATAGTATACCAACGGACAACTACACAGTTCAACGTACGATCGTGGACCCAATCCATCTACCAACTCCAATGGACTCATCATCCTGAACCATGTCTCATATACTAGGCGAGCGATCAGCGTGACACACAATCATCGCAAGGCTCCAGCGCGGTATTTCTCAGGGCGAGCAATAGCTTCTAGCACTGTATCATCTCAACTCAGTAAAAATTGGTGCGAGTAATGGTCCAACACCTTTCTCAAATCCATCGTGCGAGATGAACTCCAGCACGACATATCAAAACATAGAAACATGTGTGAGCTAACACTCTAGCACATTATCATTATAAAACTACGTGTGAGTAACGTTTCAACACGATTTATCAAAACATGTAGATGTATGCGAGTGAAACTCCAGCATAGTCAAAATCATTAAAATGGCTGTGAGCTAGAGCTCCAACACCTATTCTGTCACGACCCAATTCCATTCTCTTTAACCGAAATCACTGAAAATTTTTCGCGTTTTACTATTACCTTACCCGGTCGTGAACTAAGCTAACCACACACTGTTGGGCTGTGAGTCAATAATAAACACCACATCTCATTCATTCTCAATTAATTAAAACGATGTCATACATGTGCATTTAATCGTGTACTTATACGAATACATGTTTTACTGACATCTACATCCCCCATAAGTACAACTCAAAAGAATACTGTGCTTTTACATTGTTTAGATACAAAAAGAATCACTGTGTATATACCTCTTAGCGATGGAGATGCAGCGGAGTCCAAAATAATACGCCTCAGTCCTCACTGGGCTACTATGCACGCTCTGTAGGGGGGGAAAATAGAGTGGGATGAGCAACCACACGCTCAGTAAGGCAATAATGCAAGCATGGTAGATATCTACTCTATCTACATGCTGATAGTGTTATGCATAAATCGTTTATAGTAGGAGCATGAGGAATAAAACTATGCCATGTGAATATACATATATATCATGTATCAAATCATGTGCATCGGCATATAAAACATGGTAGAGACATCATGTATAAAACATCTCATGCTCAATCTCATTTAAATTCATAAAAGGGCAATTCATTTAGAAACTTCCTTTTTGAACCAACAACATAACACCACCAAATCAACTCACAATCACAACCATATTTACATTCCACAATTCACACATGTGTATAAATCTAGGTCACTATATCAAAAGTGCCTATGTGAATCATTACATCATAAATCATCCCAGACCACACGCATCCAGGTGTGCGGGGTATCATGCTGGCACGAAGATGAATTATCTCTCGCCAGACTTTCTCATCACATAACCATCATGCGGTACATCGTACTCCATGTGATATACACGGTACATCGTACTCCGCAACTCATATCATGATTGGGGGTGCCATTCCTAGGTCTTATCTACCCCATACCAAGAGTTTTCTATTTTCCGTGAAGGAGAGCCTTCCTGCCGAACAGAGCCTCCCCGCCTAACAGAGCCTCCCTGCCTCCTCGGGCTTAAGGATGTTAGCTTAAGGATGTAGGGCTTAAGGGTCCTTTCCGTAAGAGAGCCTCCCCACCGAACAGAGCCTCCCCGCCTAACAGAGCCTCCCTACCTCTTCGGGCTTAAGGATGTTAGCTTAAGGATGTAGGGCTTAAGGATCTTACCTTTACCATACCCATGTAGGAGAGCCTCCCTGCCTAACAGAGCCTCCCCGCCTCTTTGGGCTTAAGGATGTTGGCTTAAGGATCCCACCTTTACCATAACCATGTAGGAGAGCCTCCCTGCCTAACAGAGCCTCCCCGCCTCTTTGGGCTTAAGGATGTTGGCTTAAGGATCCCACCGTAAGAGAGCCTCCCCACCAAACAGAGCCTCCCCGCCTAACAGAGCCTCCCTGCCTCCTCGGGCTTAAGGATGTTAGCTTAAGGATGTAAGGCTTAAGGATCTTACCCACTTTCACAACCCTTTACGAATCCCATTGTACAAACTTGTGCGAGCAAAGCTCTAGCACGACTCATGCATCATGCATCTTCTCATACAGAGGCGCGTACGAGCATAGCTCTAGTATGGTTATACTCATAAGATAACCATTCACAATCCACGTACGAGCAGAAGCTCCAGTACGGTTTATAAACATCATCATAATTCAGATCAAGGTGCGAGCTAGGCTCTAGCACGTTTCATACAAATGAAGACATAGAAATCCAGCGCGAGTAAGGCTCTAGCGCGATTTATGTCATACGAATATGATAGGCGGCTTAAATACAATTATCAATCCCGGCAATTCGGGTTTAGCACTCACAATTTGCTTTTCCACAACAACATCACAATACTAGCCAACCTATCTACAAGCTTGCTTAAAACCAAGCAATTCGTTTTGGAAAAACATCAAAACGTTAGGTTTATGCAATTATTAGCCTTACTATCCCCTTTCATAGAATCCACTTCAAATCCAAAACCACGCATATACTCATTATCATTCACGAATATCATCAATCATTTATTTGGGCAATTCATGCATTTTCATACAACACCCAATAATCACCCACAAGTTCAAAGTACGAGCAGCTATCTCTATATACTCACAAAATTCCCTTACCTGGAATCGCGATGCGTGATTCCACCTCCTTTAGCTGCTTACTCGTACGGTTCGGCTCGCCTTCAACGAACTCTTCTGGACTGCACAAAATCGTGTCCCGTGTTATATTCGATTCATATATTGCAACCCATGTGCTTGCTATAGTCAATTTAACCTATAGCCTTTATTAAAGCTTATTAGGCCTCGTTTCGTTACTTTACCCATAGCTCGAGTCTATGGATCTTCTTAGGCCCATTAACTTACTCAAAATCGATGTTAAATCGACACTAAGCTCATAGTGTTCATATTCCATGAATTCCCTCACTATGGCATTTTATCAATCATAAACATACCCATATTCACAATTTCTCCAACTCACCAAGTAATTCCATTTAACCCTCTACAATCATAAACATTACCCCAATAACAACTTTAGCATGCCAGAAATCATAGGCTCATTCAATCCCACATATCCTCACATTATACCCATTTTGGGATTTCTAGGTCATACCAATTCCACTACATTCCTAGGTAGTTTATCCATGAATACTCATACCAATCAACTCCAAAATCAATTAAATAACTAATACATTTGGATTGGAGTGTTAGAATCTTACCAATGTGATTCCTCTTCTTGCTCCAATTCGTGATGGCCTTAACTCCTTCAATTCCAAGAATGGAAAAATGCCCTCTCACTATGTTGTTCCTCTCTTTGATAGGAACAACTTTGCCTCTAATGATCTCTCTCCAAATCTCCCTGAAAATGGCTGATTTTTAGAGAGGGAAAGTTAGGTTTTCGGGGTTGAGATTGAAAGGTTTGGTGTTTTTCCGTGATTTCCAGATTTTCAGCTCTCCTTATATAGAGTTGACTTGAGGAGATCGATCTGGTCCAAGAGGAGATCGATCTGGTCCCTTAAAATTCCTCTTTTCCACGGCATTTTTAAGCCTGAGATCGATCTGTCGAAGCAATGAGATCGATCTGTTGAGGCATGAGATCGATCTGTCGAAGCATGAGATCGATCTGGTCCCAAACAGAGAGCTAAGGAGATCGATCTGGCTCCTTGAGGATCGATCTTTTCACTTACAGAATGCTTGGCAGATCGATCTGGCTCCATTGGAGATCGATCTGCTCTATTCGTTCACCCAAATAAGAGCATTCTGGCTCTTCCAGATCGATCTCTCATCCTATGAGATCGATCTGGACCTCATGTTTTCCAGATTTCCTGCAGTTTCATTGCTGCAACTCATACCAACACACCCTCAATCTATTGCCATGGCCATTTCCTCATCCATCCACCTCTATAACTTGAAAATGGCATCCATTCATACCTTATGCACATTGAAACTTGTGTGCATTCATTGTATATTCAAAGGTATGCTACATACAACCAAATGGAAGCATAACTCATTTCTTCGCATTCATACACAATGAAACTTGTATGTACGTTATAATTTATATTACACATACATACATTGAATCCATGGACTTACATCAATCATACTTTACATCACAAGTCCATTCATATTATTTAATCCAAGTACACACATTACCCTTATACATATACGGGGTCTTACATATTCACATCTTAAATCCTATAGGTGGCTATTTTCTCTTTTTAAAAAAACTCAAAACATGTTTATTTACGTAGCATGTCGTCCCATGCTAAACATGTAAAACTAGTCAACCTATCCATCATCATTTCTCAATCTCAAAATCAATGCATAGTTGAGAAAACATCGAAAACATTCATATCATGTTATTTCCTTACCACATCCCATTTTCACAATACATATATATCATAGTATATTTCATGATTTCATATCATTTCATAGTTCCATAGCTAAATGTAGTAATTCTAGCGTCATAACTACTGAAATCGTTGTAAAAATACGTACGAATATCTCTATCGCTAACATACAATCCTTACCTCGAATCGCGCTTGTATTTTCCTTCGTCTCGTTTGCTTCGTTCGTAATCCGGGTTAACCGTGTTCCACGTATTTCAATCTCTAAACATACACATTGTCTTCTATTTATCTATTCATACTTCCCAATCCTTAAAATCACATTTCACCTTTGCCATTTGTATCCACTATCTCTCATCCTAAGTTTTCCCATCACTTTCCCATAGATTTCCCTTCAAAACTCCTCTTAACATTAATCACCCATCACTACAATCATCATTCCTATCCATAATTCACATATTATCCAACTCACAAATGTCTAGAAACCCATATTTAAAGCTTGAAGGTTGAAGAGCTTACCCATTTATTTAGCCAAACTTGTGGTAGTCAAAACTCCTTCTCTTGGTCACACCAATGTGTGATTTTTGGGTATGTTGTTCTCCTTGCTTCAAGGAACAACTTTCCCTTCTTGAGTTTCTTTAGATTCTGGCTGGAATGTAGTGATTTTTAGAGTGAGAAAGCTTGGGTCTTTAAGAGAAAATGGCAAGTGCGGTTTGGTGGGAGGGAAATCTAATTTTCAGTCCAAATCTCGTGCCCTTGTTATAGACGCAGAGACATGAGATCGATCTTTGCATGGTTTGGTAGTCCTTTTTACCAAACGCAACTACTACCAGATCGATCTTCTTCCATGATGAGATCGATCTGTTTGCAAGCAAATTCCTTCTTAGAGATCGATCTGCCTCTTGTAGGAGATCGATTTGCTTTTTACAGAACCTTAATGAGATCGATCTGTCGAGGGCTTGATAAGTTGCATATTATACATATTAATTGTCATATTTTCCCATGATTTAAATTATTTTATATGCTTAATTTTTGGATTTGACTTATATTTTCTATTTTGTATTGTAGATGAAGGAAAATGGACAAAATGGATTAAAAGCTGCAAATTCTGCTCAGGTCACAAAATCAGAAGAAATCTTGGAATTCAAGTCGAGATCTATCACTTGTAGCTGAAGTTGACTGAATCAATCTAAAGATGACAAGTGGAAGATTTTAATTATTAAGGAAGATATATACAAAATCTGTCTTTGGAAGTGGTGGAAAAAGGAAAGAAGTTTAATTGTAATCAAACTCAATCAGAGAACTTTCCTTTGGAAACAGATTCTGGGGTTAGGATATTTAGTATTTATAGGCTAAGAGTGGAAGAGGCTGGGGATCTCAATTCTGAATCTTGAATCTTTATATTTTTATTTTTCTTTTGTGAACTTATGGCTTGCTAAATTCTTAGTTTTGCTAAAGGATAATTAAAGTTTGGGTTCTTTAAGAATTGTGAGATCTAATTAGTTTTTATCTTGTTCTTTTATATCTTTATTATTTATATGTCTTCTGTTCTTATTTAAATTATTGTTTTGATTAGTTGTGCAAAAAGGGCCCTTTGTTCAATTGTCAGGATAATATATCGCCAATTAGAAACCTGAATCCGTAATTGTTTAGGCATTCTAATATAAGTGGTAAATAACATAATTGATTTCGGACAGGATTTCGATTCTACGTTAAGAAGATATATAATCTAGCTTAAATGAACCTACATGTGTGTTTGTTGGTTAGAATTGGTAGTCTCTCTAGTTTTCAATGCTGTTGGTAAATTAAATCTTAAGATCGTATCTAAGGTTGTTTAACTGACAAGAGAAATAATTAGAGATCGTATCCTGATTATCGAAGAAGTAAGGAGGGATAGGTTGTTAGGTCGTACCAATAACCATAACCAACTTGGTAAAGATTAAAAGAATTTATTTTTGCATCAATGATCAATTCCCTGAACCCATTCTAAGATTATTCCTTTGGTTGGATGTTCTCATCATATTTATTTTATCCAAATATTTTATATAGCGATTTTACTTCCTAGAATTTAATTTAATTTTTATTTTCATTCTCCCAAAATCCCCATTTTACTTTTTAATATTTTGCAGAAAAATAAATCTTACCAATCTCTTGGGAAACGACCTTACTCATTTATACTGCAGTTTTAATCTATTTTGAGTAGGAATTATTATTGTTGGTTTCGACAGCCACCAATTTTTGGCGCCGTTACCGGGGATTGGTTTTTAATTAGATTTATTTTGATGCCCCGTTCTTTTCGTGCAGGTGAATTAATCCCGTACGACCCTGAGATTGAAAAGACAGCTAAGAGGAATAGGAAGGAAACTAAAATTCAAAAGGAACAAGAAGGTACATCTTCTTCCCCTGAACTGAATTTATCACTTGATTTGACCAATTCATCTAGTGATTCTGAGATTGAAGTAATGGCTGAAGAAGAGCAAACTTTAAGACAGTTGGCTGCACCACCTGTAAATCAACAACCCCTCTGCATTCATTACCCGACTTTGCAAGCAGATTTTGAGTTAAGATCGGGTTTGATCCATTTGCTTCCCAAGTTCCATGGACTTGAGAATGAAGATCCTCACAAGCACTTAAAAGAATTTCACGTGGTATGTTCAAGCTTGAAACCACAAGGAGTTACTGAAGAGCAAATCAAAATGTGAGCTTTCCCGTTCTCACTAGCTGATAGAGCAAAAGATTGGCTGTTCTATTTACCTCCTGGTTCTATAACCACGTGGACTGAAATAGTGAGATTGTTCCTTGACAAATTTTTCCCTGCTTCAAGAGCCGCTAGCATTAGAAGAGAGATATGTGGAATCAAGCAGAAAGATATTGAGACTCTTCACGAATACTGGGAGAGATTTAAGCAACTTTGTGCAAGTTGTCCTCAACATGGGATTTTCGAACAACTCTTAATTCAATATTTTTATGAAGGATTGTTACCCATGGAAAGAAGGATGATGGACGCAGCCAGTGGAGGTGCGATAGTGAATAAGACGCCTAGAGAGGCTAGAGATTTGATTTCTACCATGGCTGCCAACTCCCAACAGTTTGGATTCAGACAAGATATACCTCACAGAAGAGTAAATGAGGTAAATACACATTCTCTTGAAAATCAAATAGCTAATTTAACATCTGTTGTTCAACAATTGGCTATAGGAATGGGAAACGTACAACAAGTTAAAGCCTGTGGAATTTGTGCTGCTACTGGACACCCAACCGACATGTGCCCCACACTTCAAGATGAACCTCATGAGCACGTAAATGCAGTTGGAGGATTTCCAGGTCCACCCCAAAGGAATCACGATCCATATTCAAATACTTATAACCCAGGGTGGAGAAATCATCCCAACTTTAGTTACGGAGCAAGGCCTCAATTTCAGAATTCTCAATATAGCCAGCCTGCTCCACAACTACAGCAACATCAACCATCCTCAAGTTCAGGTACGTCTCTTGAAGAAATTGTTAAATCACTTGCAATTAACACACAACAATTTCAACAGGAGACAAGAACAAGCATCAAAAAGCTGGAAGATCAAATGAGTCAGCTAGCCACTTCTGTAAGCAGACTGGAATCTCAAGGAAAATTGCCTTCACAAACAATTATCAACCCTAAACATAATGTTAGCGCAATGACCTTGAGGAGTGGAACCGAGGTAGGGGAGTCTAGCAAGACAACCCGAAAGCGCATTCCAGAAGAAGAAGCTGAAAAGGAAGTTACTGTATCCCAGCCACAGTTCGATCACCTTAAGGAACCTAATGTCATGCAACAAAAAGTTTTGGCACCAATTCCTCCTTTTCCTTTTAGATCATCCAAATCTAAAAAGGAGGAGGAGGAAAAAGAAATTTTTGACATCTTTCGCAAGATTGAGGTAAATATTCCTTTGCTTGATGTAATTAAACAGGTACCTCGATATGCCAAATTTCTCAAGGAGTTGTGCATCAACAAAAGGAAACTGAAAGGTAATGAATTTGTTAGCATGGGTGAGAATGTTTCGGCTGTCCTTCAGAAAAAGTTACCTCCTAAATGCAAGGATCCAGGTATGTTTACTATCCCTTGTAAGGTAGGTAATCTTAAAATTGAAAGAGCAATGATAGATCTAGGAGCTTCAATTAATGTCATGCCTCTGTCTATTTTTAAATCTTTGAATGTTGGACCATTAAAAGAGACTGGTGTGATTATTCAGCTTGCTGATAGATCTAACGTTTATCCTGAAGGTGTTCTAGAGGATGTTTTGGTGCAAGTAAATGGATTGATATTTCCTGCTGATTTTTATGTGCTTGATATGGAGGATGATGATTTATCTAGATCTTTAATTTTTCTAGGAAGACCTTTTCTAAAAACATCTAGAACCAAAATAGATGTGCATGATGGTACACTCACAATGGAATTTGATGATGAAATCATTAAGTTTAATATTAATCATGCCTATGAAAGCTCCGTGATTTACAAGGAAGAGATAAAGGCTTTTCATGATCATATAGTTTCCGAGAAAAAATTTTATATTGGTCAGAAAGTTATACTATCTCATTCTAAATTAAAAATATTTCCTAGTAAATTTCGTTCTAGATGGTTAGGCCCTTATATTGTTACTAACATGTTTCCTCGTGGTAAAATTGAAATTCAAAGTCTGGATACAGGTCAGATCTCTAAGTTTAAGGGTCATCGTTTAAAGCCTTTTTATGAAGGTTTACAAGTGCATGAAGTTGAACGAATTGGATTGAAATGTCCAACGTATAATTGAGCATGACTATGTCTAGCCAAAGACTTTAAAGAAAGGCGCTGTTTGGGAGGCAACCCAAATTTTTTTTTATAATTATTTTATAATTCGCAATTACTTTTCTTGTTTTGTTAATAGTGGATAAGATTTATGCTTATTTTGAATTCTTAAAAAAAAAAAAAACAGAAGCATGTTTTTGATAAGGCGTGCCCACGCCTTATCAAAACACTGCTTCTGCCTCACATTAACAAAAAAATAATAATAAAAACAGAAGCATGTCTTTGATAGGGCGTGCTCACGCCCTATCCAAACACTGCTTCTGCCTCAATTCTTTTTGTGAATTTTTTTTTTACTGTGATTATTATTTTTTTTATTTTTTATTTTTTTCCCTCCCTATCCACCTCAGCTGAGTAATTGATCATATTGCAGTATCCTCGGACTGGAGTCACCGAGACCAGTACCCACCAGACCGAGATCCGGCAAGCTTCTCCTCCCGACAGCATCTTCACCAGCACTGACCGACTGCAGCTTCACGCCGCCAGCACCACCACAGAACCAAGCAGCCACAATCCACAAACCAACTGCAGCAATCCCACTTTCCAGTAGCTTCATCACAACCCACCGGTCCCTTTACCGAGCCTGTCACCTCCCTTCATCGAGCTTCACGAACAGACCCCTCCAATCCCGAGCTCCATTTCCGATTGCAGCAGCTCCCCAATTCCAGCACTCAGCACAGAACCAAGCAGCAACCCAGCACCGACAAGCTTCTCCCAGCTCTGTAGCACCCACCGGAGCCGACCAGCGACCCATTTTCGGTAGCACCCAGCGACCAGCGACCCCCGATCTCCACTTTCCAACCGATCCTGCAGCACCAATCTTCCCAGCTCCGTCCGCACAACCCACCGGCGCCATTTTCAATACTTCCAGCAAACCGGCACCACAGTCCGGAACCGAGACCATCAGCAGCCCACGACTGCAGCCCCTTCCCAGCAATCTCTGTGTTTATTGTTTAATTTCTTTTTATATTTTATATTTTATATTTTTGCTATATTTTCAGAAAAAAAAAATTTATTGTGGTGATTGTTTTACTTAAGTGACTAATTTTAATTATATCATTTTTATTATTAATATTATTTGATTTTGTGTATTTATTTTATTGGAGATTGTCAATCGCAGGGGTGAGAAAATTTTCAATCACTAGCGGTGGAAATCAAGAAGTTTCTTTCTCTCATAAGCGTGCTCAGATTGGCGAAGTCGTGGAAATCGACGCAATTCTTAACATTGCTCAACATTTTTCAGGGAAGTCTCTTAATTCCCTTTATTCTTTTAAAGTTAATAAGCAATTATTTTGATACATTGGGGACAATGTACAGTCTAGGTGTGGGGGAGAGTATTTAATTGTGACTCTGCTGTTTGCTTCATTTTTCTTTCGTTCTTAATTAATTTTCATGAAAATTTTTGCAAATCCATAAAAATTTTGTTCCAAAAGGGTACATTAGTTATTGTTTGTGATTTCTTTGAGTTCTAGATTTTTCCAATGCTTATCCCATGAAAAAAAAATGTGATTTACATATATGCAAAACAGTTTTGAATTCTCATTAATACACTGATTAGTTAATTTTAATTCATTGAGATGAAAAAGTATATAGGATCTAGCACATATAAACCCTTTTTGGTGAGATTTGAGCCTACGAGCATTCATTACATCATGCTCCATTTCTTGTTTGTGTGATTGTCATGCATAGTTGATTATTCTAGAACTTGCTCTACCATACATGTCTCAATCAACCCCTTTGATGAGTATAATGCAATAAATCAAATAAGGGCAATTAGGTTAAACCCTTTTTCTTGTCATTATACCTTTCTTTTCTAGCCTACCCCTGTTATAATTAACCCCTAGAGAAACCACTTTGAGCCTAACCTTTTATTTGGATTAAACCACATTACAAACATAACAAACCCTTTTTGTTGATTTTTCCCTCTTTTTGAACCTTGAATTGATGAATCATATAGACTTATGCACATGAAATTTCAAAATATTTTTGAAAAGATTGCAACATGTTGAAAATTTAGTGTTCCAAGCTATTATTTCCATTGAGTTTTTCTCTTTCAAAAAAAAATATAGAAGAAAGAAAAAAAAAAGGAAGAAATGAAAAATGAAGAAAAGAAAAAAAAATGAAAAAAAAAAAGAGAAAGAGAAGTGTAATTTTTATTGCTTGGAAGTTAGTTCTGAAAATTATGTGATTGAAGCAGTCTTTTGAAATCATTAATTCAAATTTTGTGTGAAAAGTTTTGTATGATTCATTCAATTTCTCTAGCCTAAAAATTCTTTTATCATACCTTACCTAAGCCCCGATACAACCCTTTTAGACCCTTAGATTTTTGCATCTTAATTCATTCATTGGTGGAAGAGATGTGATGAATTTGCAAGCTTATGGTAAGAAATCTTCTATGCAATGACTTGAGAGTTTATTGATATATATACCCTAAACACTTAGAGTGTGATGAGTGAAATCCAATTGCGAGGGTATTGGATCTTGTGTACTTTATGAATTTAATTGAGTTATTAAGGTACTTTTCATGTGTGTTATGAGAATTCATTTTAAGAACTTCTGTTCAATAATAATTTGTTTTGGAAGAGCATAGGAAGAGTATGAAGGAATGATGAGAAGAGATTATAAATTTAGACTAGTGTATGCTTGAGGACAAGCAATGTTTAGGTGTGGGGGAATTTGATAAGTTGCATATTATACATATTAATTGTCATATTTTCCCATTATTTAAATTATTTTATATGCTTAATTTTTGGATTTGACTTATATTTTTTATTTTGTATTGTAGATGAAGGAAAATGGACAAAATGGATTAAAAGCTGCAAATTCTGCTCAGGTCACAAAATCAGAAGAAATCTTGGAATTCAAGTCGAGATCTATCACTTGTAGCTGAAGTTGACTGAATCAATCTAAAGATGACAAGTGGAAGATTTTAATTATTAAGGAAGATATATACAAAATCTGTCTTTGGAAGTGGTGGAAAAAGGAAAGAAGTTTAATTGTAATCAAACTCAATCAGAGAACTTTCCTTTGGAAACAGATTCTAGGTTAGGATATTTAGTATTTATAGGCTAAGAGTGGAAGAGGCTGGGGGATCTCAATTCTGAATCTTGAATCTTTATATTTTTATTTTTCTTTTGTGAGTCTAGCCAAAGGATAATTAAAGTTTGGGTTCTTTAAGAATTGTGAGATCTAATTAGTTTTTATCTTGTTCTTTTATATCTTTATTATTTATATGTCTTCTGTTCTTATTTAAATTATTGTTTTGATTGGTTGTGCAAAAAGGGCCCTTTGTTCAATTGTCAGGATAATATATCGCCAATTAGAAACCTGAATCCGTAATTGTTTAGGCATTCTAATATAAGTGGTAAATAACATAATTGATTTCGGACAGGATTTCGATTCTACGTTAAGAATATATATAATCTAGCTTAAATGAACCTACATGTGTGTTTGTTGGTTAGAATTGGTAGTCTCTCTAGTTTTCAATGCTGTTGGTAAATTAAATCTTAAGATCGTATCTAAGGTTGTTTAACTGACAAGAGAAATAATTAGAGATCGTATCCTGATTATCGAAGAAGTAAGGAGGGATAGGTTGTTAGGTCGTACCAATAACCATAACCAATTTGGTAAAGATTAAAAGAATTTATTTTTGCATCAATGATCAATTCCCTGAACCCATTCTAAGATTATTCCTTTGGTTGGATGTTCTCATCATATTTATTTTATCCAAATATTTTATATAGCGATTTTACTTCCTAGAATTTAATTTAATTTTTATTTTCATTCTCCCAAAATCCCCATTTTACTTTTTAATATTTTGCAGAAAAATAAATCTTACCAATCTCTTGGGAAACGACCTTACTCATTTATACTGCAGTTTTAATCTATTTTGAGTAGGAATTATTATTGTTGGTTTCGACAGCCACCAGGGCTTGAGATCGATCTGTCTCAAGCAGAGAGTTAAAGAGATTGATCTGGCTAGGGAGGAGATCGATCTTCTCCAACCCGAGAGCTAAGGAAACCGATCTTCTCATTACAGAATGTTTAGCAGATCGATTTGGCCCCATTGGAGATTTATCTACCCTGTTCCATTGCTCAAATAAGAGCATTTTTTGCTCTTCCAGATTGATCTCTCATCCTATGATATCGATCTGTCATTCATATTTTTCAGATTTTGCTGTAATTTTCTACAGAAACTCACACACATATATCCTTAATTTGCTGTCATAGTCATTTTCTTATCCAACCACCTTTGAGACTTGAAAATAACTTTCAATTATAGTTTATACATATTAAAACTTATGTACAATGCTTGTATACCCAAAGGTATACAATACATATTTGAATGGAAGTACCAAGATTTATACCACTTATGCAACTTCACATTACAAGTACATCACCATACCTATGAATTCTTTATTACTTGGTCCAAAATCATCCATATCATAGTTCCATCTACATATATACAAGGTTAAACATATACGGGGTCTCACATTCTCCCCCACTTAGAAAATTTGATCCTTCAAATTGAACCAAGTCTATTTCTCAAAAAGTTAAGGATATTTCTCCTTCATCAGGTCCTCTAACTCCCAAGTGGCTTCCTCCGATATATGATTTTACCACAGGACCTTAACTAATGAAATCATTTTGTTCTGTAACACCTTCTCTTTTCTATCCAATATCCGGATCGGTTTCTCCACATACGACACATCATCCTTGAGCTCCAACGGCTCATAGCTAATTACATGTGTTGGATCCAGGTAGTACTTTTGAGGCATAGAAACATGGAAGACATTATGGACCTTCGTTAGCTCAGGTGGTAAGGCTAGCCTATATGCTCTATCTCCCACTCTATCCGAAATCTCAAAGGGACTAATGTAACGAGAACTTAATTTTCCTTTCTTCCCTAACCTCGTTTTTCCCTTGGAAGGAGATACTCTCAAGAATACGGACTCACTCACATCAAACTCAAGTGGTCTCCATCTCCGCCAACGTAGCTCTTTTGTTGACTTTAAGCTGTTCGCAGTCTCTCACATATTATCTGAACATCCTCGAAGGCTTGTTTAACCAAATCGGGAGCAAGCAACTGTCTATCACCAACTTCTTCACAACCAATGGGTGATTGGCATCTACGACCATATAGTGTCTCATAAGGGGCCATACCAATTCTTGAGTGATAACTGTTATTATAGACGAACTCAATCAATGGCAAGTGATCATCCCATGAGCCTCTAAAATCCAGCACACACACTCTCAACATATCCTAAAGGGTCTGTATAGTCCTCTTTGATTGACCATCTATCTGAGGATGAAAAGTGATGTTAAAGCTCAATTGGGTCCCCATCGCTTCCTGAAAATGTCCCCAAAAGTAGGAAGTGAAGCAGGCATCCCTATCAGAAACAACATTCACTGGGACTCCATGCAATCTCACTATCTCCCGTACGTACAAGTCTGCCAGTACACTCAAAGTATCTGTAGATCTCATGGCTAAAAGTGTGCCGATTTCATTAACCGATCTACAATAACCCATATAGCATCATGGTTCTTACGGGTCCTCGGTAACCCCACCACAAAATCCATGGTGATGTGTTCCTACTTCCATGTCGGTATCGATAGAGGTTGCAATAATCCTCCTAGTTTATGATGTTCAACCTTTACCTGCTGACAGATGAAACATCTAGGAACACACTCAACTATGTCTCTTTTCATTCCAGACCACCAATATACTTTTCAGAGATTTTGATTTATTTTACTACTCCCCGGATGTACTGTGTATCTCGATGAGTGAGCCTCTGATAAAATCAACTTCAGGAGCTCTAAATCTTTAGGAGCACATATTCTGTTCCCGAACTTTAGTACTCCATCTGAAGTCAATACAAAATCTGTGCCCTCACCTTTCTGAATTCGACTGATTACATCAATACACCATTGATCATTCTGCTGAGCTTATCAGACTCTCTCAATCAACTCTAGTTCTAATCTCAAGCTAGCTATAATCCCATGAGTGCCAATCTCAGGTAGGGTCATATCCAAACTAAGATTCGTGAATTATTCCAAGAACTTGTGTTCTCTAACCATCATATATGATACCAACCCGAGACTCTTTCTACTCAATGCATCTGCAACCACATTTACCTTTCTCAAGTGGTACAAAATCTCACAATCATAGTCTTTGAGGAGTTCTAACCACCTTCTTTGTCTCATATTTAACTCCTTCTATGAGAACAGATACTTAAGACTCTTGTGATCTGTAAAGAACTAAAATCTCTCACCATACAAGTAGTGGCGTCATATCTTCAATGCAAATACTATGGTCGCCAACTCTAAATCGTGAGTAGGGTAGTTCTTCTCATGATCTTTCAGCTGTCTAGATCCATAAGCTACTACCCTTCCATTCTGCATCAAGACACAGCCTAGTCCTTGATGTGAAGCATCCGTATACACAGAGTAGTTTCCTGAGCTGCTAAGGATGATAAGAACTGGCGCGGTGATTAATTTGCGCTTAAGTTCCTGAAAGCTCCTCTCACAAGCTTCATCCCATGTAAACTCCATATTCTTTCTCGTAAGACGGGTCAACGGAGTAGCCAGTCTAGAAAAACCCTCTACAAATCTCCTGTAGTAACTAGCCAAACTCAGAAAACTTTTAATCTCAGTGATTGTCCTAGGTTGTTCCCACTGAACAATAGCCTCAATCTTGGATGAATCCACTAACACCCCATTCATCGATACAACATGGCCCAGAAAGAAAATCTTCTCTAGCCAAAAGTCACATTTACCAAGTTTGGCATATAACTTTCTCTCTTGGAGGGTTTACAAAACAATCCTTAAGTGCTGCTCATGATCTTCCATAGACCTTAAATACACCAATATATCATCAATGAAAATGATCACGAACTGGTCCAGGTATGGCTTGAATATCTAATTCATTAGAGCCATAAAAGCTACTGGTGCATTAGTCAACCCGAAAGGCATCACCAGGAATTCGTAATGGCCATAGCGGGTGCGAAAAGCTATCTTGGGCACATCCTCCTTTCGAATCTTCAATTGATGATACCCAGACCTCATATCCATCTTGGAAAAGATTCGTGCTCCCCGAAGCTGATCCAATAGATCATCGATGTGCAGCAAGGGGTATTTATTCTTTATGGTAGCCTTGTTCAACATCCGATAGTCAATACACATCCTAAGGCTCCCATCTCTCTTCTTCACAAACAATACCGAAACTCCCCATGGTGAGACGTTCGATCTTATAAATCCCTTATCTTGCATATCTTGCAATTGCCTCCTTAATTCCTCTAGCTCAACTGGAGGCATCCTATATGGTGACTTGGATATTAGCTCGGTTCTAGGTGTCAAATCTATACCGAATTTTATTTCTCTATTCGGTGGCAATCCCGGTAAGTCGTCTGGAAAGACATCAGGGAATTCTCTTACCACTGAAATATCATCTATATCCGGATGTGGCTTGTTCAAATCCACCACATAAGCAATGAAACCTTCAAAACAACATTCATATCATTTTATACCAATGTACTTTATTTGCCATAAAATTCAAGATTTCATTACTTCTTCGAAAATCTTACAACACATTCTTCGGGTAGAGAAATGTAATAAACTTAGTGTGGCAGTCTAAGACAACATGATTGGTAGCTAACCAATCCATTCCCAAGATTACATCAATGTCATACATATTCAACAAGATCAAGTTGGTTGTTTCCTACCCTCACCTTACAATCTTTATACACTTATTCAGTTATTTGACTAACTCTCATTGGAGTACTTATCAATAAAGTCTCATTTAAGTATGTGGGTTCTACAAAATCAGTTAACCTTGATGCACATGCAGGTGATATGAAAGAATGTGTAGCACCCGAATCAAACAAGGCTATAGCTTACAAGTCAAAAATCAAGATTGTACCTTTTAGCACCTCAGAAGAGGTATCTGCTGATGCCTGGTCTATCGCATACACCCTGCCTTGACCCACAACTTGCATCCCTTTTTCTTCAGTTGTGGCTCTCTTCCTTGCAGGAGGTGTAACTGTAAGAACTTTCTCCGGCTCCTTACCCCTCTCTGTGGGACTACCTCAACTGCTTTTGGGCAATCTCTTACATAGTACCCAAACCTACCACATCTGAAGCATCGTGTACCCTGAAGATGAGAAGGCCTACCCCCATGATATCGACCACATACTTTGCATTGATCAGTAGTCGATCGGGGTCCACCAATCACTATACCTCTAGCTGGTGCCTGAGTCGGATGCATAAAAGGTCTAGCAGCCTTCTTCTATGACTTATCTGCCTCTCTTCGACGCTTACTCATGGTTTTCCATCAAAATTTGGCACTCTTGCCATCTCCCAGTTTCCTCAGACCCTTGTCCATACCCCAATTGAACTCTGAAATTTACAGGTTATAGTCCTACTCACACAACTGGGCCCGTTGTACAGCCTCTCTATATGTAGCAACATCGAACGGGGCCAACTTAGCTCTAATCGAAGGCCTCAATCCATCCATAAATTTACGGACCCTAATAGGTTCACTCCTGATAGAGTCCAGATCATATCAACCTAATGAGGTAAATCGTGACTCGTATTCATCAACTATACGATTCCCTTGAGTCAGATTCAGAAATTTCATCTGTAATCTATGTCGAGTGCTATCTAGGATGTATTGCCCGATGAGAGCACCTAAGAACATATCCCACGTTATAGCTATACCCTGAGCTCTCAACATAGGCCTGGTAGACTTCCACCAGTGCTCTGCTTTGCCTCTCAGTACAAAGGCCTCAAGCACTACTCTCTCTGTAGCCGAACATCTACAAAAGTCGAACAATTTCTCCATCTGATTGATCCAGTCCTCGGCCACTGCTGGATCTTTCACTCCACTGAAAGAAGGAGGCTTAAAATCCATAAAATGCCTCAACCTCTCCATATCACAATCATATCCATACCCTAAATCATCATCATTATACTATTGTGGGTCTACTAGAGGAGCTACTGGTCGAATATGAGGATCTCGTGGCCTAACCGGTTCAGGTTGTGCAGGTGTAACATCCTCAGGTTGAGGTACAACTGCTGGGGGATTCGGTGTAGCCTATCTTGCTGTACCAGGTACACCCTCAAACCTAGCCATAATCTGACCCATCATGGTCATCATCATGTGCATGTCTTCCTCTAATCGGGCTATCCGAGCATCGGAAGCCTCTATCTGTTCCTGGGGCTTATGACTAAAGGACAATCTATTATGCCTCTCAGTTCTGTCATTCTGCCCTTGAGCTCTCGAGCTCTCTCCGCTCTTGCGGTGTCTCTCAGGCATAACTCACAAGCCTGATAACTTCCTGCATTCATAATAAACTCTTAGATCACTAACAGTTCGTATACACATTTGTATCTAAATATCACACAGTAACTTGGGGGATGTATGTCTCTTAGTCCTAAACATCGACTCACATCAGACCAACCAAGCTCTGATACTAAATCTGTCACATCCCACTTCTGGGTGCCCTTCTATCCATACATACACTACTACGGTTGATGTGTGAGTCAATGTAATTACTAAATTTTGATAAATTTACAGCGAAAATATTTAAAACTTTAATTCACACTCCCAAGTGTGTGTATAGATATACAAAATCAATTGTTTAATATAATATCGTTATATAACATCCTCATACAAGTGTTTACAACTTCAATTCATAACTGTGCGATACATTATAATAGATATAAAATGCTCGTGTGTATACAAATCTTATACCTTTGCAACTGGTGGGAGCTGTCCAACCCAAAAGGAATCTAGAGACCACCACACTGTCCTACTTCTCAGTATCTGGAGGGAAAAAATAATGGGATGAGCAAACCACAGCTCAGTAAGGAAATGGATGCTAACAGGTAGATATTGTACTATCTACATAGCCCATGCATGCATAAACAAAACCATGTTTCAATGTAAATGGAAATATTACTAGAAAATGCATTTAAACATGTATTTCTCATAAGCATTTTCATGAAAACTAATATTCAATACTTCCATTTAAAAACATGTCATAAAACAAGGCTATCACAGCACATGCATTCAAGTCAAGAGATTTATCAAATCACAAAATCTCTTTACTTTTCTCAAATAATTTCTTTTCATCAAATCTCTTTCTTTTCTAAGTTTCTCAATTTCTCTTATCTCTCAGACGGGCATGAAATTCTCGACAATCTAATATCCAAGACATATGACCATAGTTAGTGAGCCTCACCGATCAAGTGTGCACATGACATCACTTCGCCTGAAGGGGGATGGGTCAATCCTACCCTCCGGTTCATCTCAATCAACATCATCTCCCTCATCATATCACATATACTCACGGTACAAGGTACGCCATGTGTCATCTATGCGATACTCGTACTCACGTGCACCCAGTACGATACATAGTATACCAATGGATAACTACACAGTTCAACGTACAACCGTGGACCCAGTCCATCTACCAACTCCAATGGACTCATCATCTTGAAACATATCTCATATACCAGGTGAGCAATTAGCGTGACACAGTCATCTCAAGACTCCAACGATATATTTCTCAGTGCGAGCAATAACTTCCAGCACTGTATCATCTCAACTCAGTAAAAACTAATGCGAGCAATGCTCCAACACCTTTCTCAAATCAATCGTACAAGATGAACTCCAGCACGGCATATCAAAACATAGAAACATGTGCGAGCTAACACTCTAGCACATTATCATTATAAAACCACGTACAAGTCATGCTCCAGCACGGTTTATCAAAATATGTAGACGTATACGAGTGAAACTCCAGCATAGTCAAAATCATTAAAACAAGTGTGAGCTAGAGCTCCAACACCGATTCACATCTTAAATCCGATAGGTGGCTATTTTCTCTTTTTAAAAAAAACTCAACACATGTTTATTTACGTAGCATGCTGTCCCACGTTAAACATGTAAAACTAGCCAACCTATCCATCATCATTTATCAATCTCAAAATCAATGCATAGTTGAGAAAACATAAAAAAACATGCATATCATGTTATTTCCTTACCACATCCCATTTTCACAATACATATATATCATAGTACATTTCATGATTTCATATCATTGCATAGTTCCATAGCTAAACGTAGTAATTCTAGCGTTATAACTACTGAAATCGCTGTAAAAATACGTACAAATATCTCTATCGGTAACATAGAGTCCCTTACCTCGAATCGCGCTCATATTTTCCTTCATCTCGTTTGCTTTGTTCGCGATTCGGGTTAACTGTGTTCCACATATTTCAATCTACACGTGTAAATCATTAGGTTATTTTCTTTTCTTTCTCTAAACATACACATTGTCTTCTATTTATATATTCATACTTCCAAATCCTTAAAATCATATTTCACCTTTCCCATTTGTATCCACTATCTCTCATCCTAAGTTTTCCCATCACTTTCCCATAGATTTCCCTTCAAAACTCCTTTTAACATTACTCACCCATCACTACAATCATCATTCCTATCCATAATTCACATATTATCCAACTCACAAATGTCTAGAAACCCATATTTAAAGCTTGAAGGTTGAAGAGCTTACCCCTTTACTTAGCCAAACTTGTGGTAGCCAAAACTCATTCTCTTGGTCACACCAATATGTGATTTTTGGGTATGTTGTTCTCCTTACTTCAAGGAACAACTTTTCCTTCTTGAGCTTCTTCAGATTCTGGCTGAAATGTAGTGATTTTTAGAGTGAGAAAGCTTGAGTCTTTAAGAGAAAATGGTAGGTGCGGTTTGGTGGGAGGGAAATTTGATTTTCAGTCTAAATCTCGTGCCCTTTTTATAGACGCAGAGACATGAGATCGATCTAGTCCTTGTAGATATTGATCTCTGCATGGTTTGGTAGTCCTTTTACTAAACGCAACTACTACCAAATCGATCTTCTTCCATGATGAGATCGATCTGTTTGCAAGCAAATTCTTTCTTGGAGATCGATTTGTCTCTTGTAGGAGATCGATCTGTTTTTTACAGAACCTTAATGATATCGATATGTCGAGGGCTTGAGATCGATCTGTCTCAGGCAGAGAGTTAAGGAGATCGATCTGTTAGGGAGGTAATCGATCTTCCCCAACCCGAGAGCTAAGGAAACTGAGCTTCTCATTACAGAATGTTTAGCAGATCGATCTGGCCCCATTAGAGATCGATCAGCCCTGTTTCGTTGCTCAAATAAGAGTATTTTTTGCTCTTCCAGATCGATATGTCATCCTATGAGATCGATCTGTCATTCATATTTTTCAGATTTTGTTACAGTTTTTTTATAGAAACTCACATACATACATCCTTAATTTGTTGTCATAGTCATTTTCTTATCCAACCACCTTTGAGACTTGAAAATGACTTTCAATTATACTTTATACACATTAAAAATTGTTGCAATCCTTGTATACCCAAAAGTATACAATACATATCTAAATGGAAGTACCAAGATTTATACCACTTATGCAACTTCACATTACAAGTACATCACCATACCTATGAATTCTTTATTACTTGGTCCAAAATCATCCATATCATAGTTCCATCTACATATATACAAGGTTAGACATATATGGGGTCTCACAAAGGGACTGAGAGAGGCGGAGGTGAAGAACGACAGAGGCCGGACGTGGGAGTTAGTAACGGAGTGAACGAAGGGGGTCACCAAAGCCGGACTGAAATCAGGAACGATGAAGGAGGAGATGGCAGTCGGTGATGCGGTGAAACGAGGCCAAAAATCTGGAAACAAAGAAGAAAAAATGAAATAAACAGTGCCAATGTAGAAGAAGAAGGAAAACAAGGGAGTGGCGGGAAAATTTAAAGAGAAAAAAAAAAGAAAAAGAAAAAGAAAGTATATCTATATAATTATATATATAAATATTTGGAGACAAGAGAGAAGGCACGGAGAAATTTGGAAACCCGGGGGAAAGGACTCCAACAGAAATAACCCGAGTGGACAGGACCCATCGACTTACGTTGAGACAATCGAGGACGACAGACAGACATCGAGGTAAGGAAAATTTTATGTGCTGCTAGAGATAAATTGCACGTATTTTCTGATGCTTTATAGATATAAATTAGGTTGTATTTCTACTGTAAAAAAATATTCGTGAATTGTTAAAAATATCTGCGTATATTTTTTGAGTATTTGAGACTGCGAACTTTAGGACATAAATTTTCAGTCGCCTAAATTATAGAAAACCTTAGACCGATTTTACGCTTTGAAAATTAAGGAAGAGTTTTAAAACTCCATAAAAACAGTATGATTTTTGGTATAGTATTATCTAGTCTATTTAAATAAATATTCGAGTAGTTTTTTAAAATATTTGTGAAAAATAAAAAATTTTGAAATTATATTGAAAAATTGTATTTTGTGAAAAAGGGAAAGACCAGCCCCTTTTACTCTATTTTATGAGCAAAAACGAGATTAAAGTATTTGAGGTTAAAATCGTGCCAGTCAGGCGTGTATTGCTGTGTGATCTTACACTACCTGCTTGCACGTGGTTTTAAAGCGTTTTGATGTTAAAATCGTGTCTGTCAGGTGTGTATTACTGTTTAATCTTGCACTACCTGCTTGTACGTGATTTGAGGTAACAAGGCGACAATGAAATTATATGAAATTATGAATAGTGAAATTATACTGAGTGGTGAATGATGTCGAGGTCCATGGAGTACGATATACCATGCTATGTGCATGTGTGTATGATGTACCGTGTTATTGGAAAATAGTCTACTGTGTGCACCGTTTGGGTAGCTGACCGCTCCCACGGCACCTGATATCCTGGCACACCTGGCCCGTGAATTACCCAGAGTCACCGACATTGATCAATAGTCACTTCTGATATCTGATAAATTGTGATATGTCTTGCCTCATCTATTTAAATTACTGAAATGAAAATAAGAATTGTGTTGAGATTTAAACTGGGTGTTTCTCTACTTGAATTTTGAAATTGTGAAATCGTTACAGTAAACTGTGAATACACTATTTGTGGATTTTCATTTCTGATTTTATTGAACTGAAAATGTACAGTATATTTTATGAGAAACTTATTTATGGCATAAGTATATAGGTAGTGTATTTATCTACCCGCCACGTGTTTTTCTTACTGAGTATGTTGGGCTCACCCCCTTACTTTCCTCCACAGATTCCCCCTGTAGTTGGGATCGCTTCCGTTAGTAAGGCATTCCGCACAGTTATGATTTCGTGGAGTATATTTCTGCATCGAATGTATACCCAAGTTTAAAAAATTCCTTTGTATCTAAAATTTTTATAAGTACAGTAATGCATACGAGATGTGTATGAGGAATGTGAACATTTTTATTTAAAAGGTTACAAAAAAAATTTATCAGACTGAGTATTGTTTGACATAATATCGACTTGTAGCCCAACCAAAATGTGTGTACTTTAGGTCGTTACAAAACGTCTTGGAATTAATTCATACTGATATATGTGGTCCATTCCCTATGGCTTCTTAGAATGGTCAACAATATTTTATTACTTTCTTAGACTATTATTCTCGTTATGGGTACCTGTACTTAATTCATGAGAAGTCCCAATCATTTGACATTTTCAAGAACTATAAAACTGAAGTTGAAAATCAATTTGGTAGGAAAATTAAAGTCGTTAAATCTGACCGTGGTGGTCAGTACTATGGTAGATATGACAGATCATGTGAACAACGTCTAGGACCCTTTGCAAGATATTTAGCAGAATGTGGCATCGTTCCTCAATACACCATGTCAGGGACTCCAAGTCAAAATGGTGTAGCTGAGAGACGAAATCGAACCCTAAAGGATATAGTGAGAAGTACGATAAATCATTATTCTTTACCAAAATCACTTTGGAGAAAAGCTTTGAAAGCTGTAGTGTATATCCTTAATCGAGTTCCAAGCAAAGTAGTAGCTAAAACCCCATATGAGTTATGGACAGGAAAGAAGTCTAGTATTAGGCACTTGCATGTTTGGGGTTGTTCAGCTAAAGTTAGGCCATACAAGCCTAATGAAAGGAAATTGGATTCAAGAACAGTAGGCTGCTACTTTGTTGGATACTCAGAAAGATCGAGGGGTTTTAAGTTTTATGATCCCTCAAGTAAATCCTTTTTCGAGACGAGAAATACCAAGTTCATTGAGGATGTTGAATATTGTAGGAGTGCCAAATCTAGGAATCTTGTCTTTGAAGAAGAACATGCCACTATTCCTACAGTTGCAATTGAAATGATAAGACAGTTATGTCTGACGTTGTTCAAGATTCAAATCTAGATTATCAAGATGCTCTTAGGTTACCTCTTGCTTATATTGAAGAGTCAGCTCCTATTCAATTGGAGAAGTAACAATAACCTTAATTGGAAGTGTCATTAAGGAGATCTTCTAGGGAAAGGAGATCACCGATTCTGGATGATTATATCGTTTATCTCCAAGAACATGAGTTTAATATAGGAGTGAAAGATGATCCAACATTTTTAAGTGAAGCCAAACAAAGTATTCACTCTCAACAATGGAAGAAGCAATGAAAGATGAGATGAATCAATAGAGGATAATGGCATTTAGGATATTGTTGAATAGCCTAAAGGAGCAAAACCAATTAGTTGTAAACAGATTTTTAAAACCAAACGAGATTCAAAAGGCAATATCGAAAAACATAAAGCACGTCTAGTCGCCAAAGGTTTCACTCAAAAGAAAGACATTGATTATAAAGAAACTTTCTTTTCAATTTCATCGAAAGACTCTTTTAGAATCATTATGGGACTTGTAGCTCATTATGATTTAGAGCTACATCAGATGGATGTAAAGACAACGTTTCTTAATGGAGACATTGAAGAAACAATTTATATGGCACAACTAGAAAATTTCGTATCGGATAATTCGAAACATCTGGTATACAAATTAAAGAAATTCATCTATGATTTAAAGTAATCATCCCTTCAATGGTACCAAAAATTTGATCAAGTGATTACCTCATTCGGCTTTAAGGAGAATACTGTTGATCAATGTATTTATCACAAGATCAGTGAGAGCAAGTTTATTCTTCTGGTGTTGTATGTTGATGATATTCTGCTAGCAAGTAGCGATATAGGCTTGTTGCATGAAATCAAGAGATTTCTATCAAGTAATTTTAAAATAAAAGATCTTGGTGATGCATCTTTTGTGTTGGGCATACAAATCCATCGAGATCGTTCTCCTAGTATACTTGGCTTATCATAAAAAGCATATATCAATAAAGTGCTTAGCAGATTTAACATGAAGAATTGTTCATCAGGAGATACACCTATTGCTAAAGGTGATAAATTTAGTTTGCTTCAATGCCCAATAAATGAGATCGAAAAGAAAGAGATGCAGAAGATTCCTTATGCCTTAGCAGTAGGGAGTCTTATAAATGCTCAAGTTTGTACACGTCTGGATATTACGTATGTGGTTGGAATGCTTGGCGAATATTTAAGTAACCCTGGTATGGATCATCGGAAAGCAGTAAAGAGGATTATGCGGTATCTACAGAGAACTAGAGATTATATGATCATATATCGGAGGTCAGATCATTTAGAGATAGTTGGGTATTCAGACTCTGACTTTGCTAATTGCCTTGATAGCAGAAAGTCTACTTCTGACTATATTTTCATGTTAACTGGAGAAGTTGTCTCATGGAAGAGTGTAATGTAGTCACTCATAGCTTTTTCAACCATTGAGGCAGAATTTATAGCTTGTTATGAGGCATCAAACCAAGCAATATGGTTGCGAAATTTTATCATCGAGTTGAGCATTGTCAATGGTATTGAGAGACCATTTAAAGATTAATTGTAATAATAAAGTCGTTGAGTTATATTCTAGGAATAACAGAAGCTCGTCAAAGTCAAAGTATATTGACATTGAGTTTTTTGTTGTTAAATAGAGAGTTAAAGTCTTCAGATTACTATTAAACATATAAATATAAGCTCCATGATTGCGGATCCACTTACGAAGGGAGTACCGGTGTTTCATAAGCATGTAGCTCATATAGGTGTGGTTCATCCTGATTATATATTTGTATAATGAGAGTTTGTTTTCTTGATGTTCATTTGTTATTGAGATATTTTTTTATCAGACTTAAGTATTTTTGTTATTACTGAAAACTCTGAAATAAAGTGACATTCTTTTAGTTCCAATATGCATAAAGTTTTGAAAGTATGTTATTTTTTAATTATAAAGTAGGACCAGTTGAAAATAGGTATGTTATGGGATCACATTATATGTAATTTTCATACTACACATCCATACTTGATCTATATCGTTGATTATATTAATATATGTGACCATTGATGAGTCTAGTTACAAAATATATGTAATGAATATCGCTTTGATCCTATGTTGATATAATTAATGGACCAGATTATTTAGAAATGTTACCTTGTAGAGATAGCAAATATTGAGCTCTTAAAGTTAATTTTAAAATTTACAATTGTCAAGTGCGAGATTGTTAGGAAATTATTTATGTGTGCCTAGATATATCAATTGATTGTATTACATGTTATTTAATTTGTTTAATCCATTTAAAAGTGATCAAATAAAGTTATTTAATTTTAGAGCATCTCAATAGTATGTGTTTTGCATTGTGTAGAGACTCGATATTTTATTCTATTTTAGTGATTGACTAAAATAAGGTAAAGTATACTGTAATTATAAACAGGTTATGGTCCTCAGTTTAAACCTTAATTTTTTCATTCTCATATCTTATCAGTGAATGAGTTAGAATTTTCTTTCATAAAGTAAGATTTAGACGTAAAAGACTGTTAACTCACAATCAATTAATTCTAATGAATCCAAGTACATTTTTATATTCTAATTTTTTTGATAATTGAATATGAGATCTTGAGTACGGATATTATGTAATTAAATTTCTTACAAAGGCTTGTACAAAATAGTGGTAAATATCCTGAGCATGCAAAGAACCAAAATTTAATCACCCTAGCTAGTTGGTGGAGAAAGTGGTGCAAGACTGTGGAAGCCGTGGCGATCCCGGAAGACCAGGCACCCCATTGGAAGAACTGTTATTCCCACCATTGTTGATAGTGTTTCCATTGCTGCTTGGTGATTCTCCCATAATTGTCGAAATAGCTGCAGCTAAGGCAGCGGTGAAATTTGGATCAGAAGCAATGGCTGCTGTAACTGTTTCAAACATAGAAGCAGGACGTTGCCCTAACTGCATTGTTGGAAATGCAGATGACTTGGGAGGGGCGAACATAGGGTGCCCTAAAAGCTGCGGATAACCGTGCAGCGGTAATGAAAATGTAGCCGTGGAAGGCGGGGGACGTAATAATTGAACAGCATTCGGGCCCTGAGTTAAGTCGAGGGTGATAGTGGGAAACGGTGCGGAAGCAGATAGAGTGGCCATTGTTGACGCATAAGGTAAGGAGGGGAAGCAGCCAGAACTAGGTAGGGCATCCTTGCTTGTGGTCGAACCTGATAGCAGCATGGCTGCCGCAGCTGACGTAGTGCTAGCCATAGCCGTGGCTGCTGGTGGAAGAGGGTGACTGTGATTTCCTTCATATGTTGTTATGAGGATGCTTTTATCCTCAGCGCATCTTTGTACCTGTCAGAAAATAAGGTAAGTTTTAAGTACTTGAGGTGATAAAAAGTAGTTGAAAGTTTCAACATAAATTACAAGAAAAAGACAAGCACCTGCTTACGGACTGGGCAGCCAACAGCCATGGTGCAGCGGTAGTAGGCGCGTGGACAAGGGTTACCCTTGGCCATCTTCTGACCGTATTTCCTCCATTGGCATCCATCGCTTATCTGCACCACAAAATATATATAAGATCCATCATTTCCCATATATATTTTCTTCAAAGTTTTACCAAATCAATGTTGGAAGTAAAATTGTACAGTGGCACTTTTGTACTTACCGAGGGAGCCTCTGATCTCGCTCTAACCGACACCCTAGCCTTCCTGAAAGGTACTTCAGGGACTTGGTCGTCATTCTTTGGTTGATCTACCTTTGGAATTTTGGGCGACCCCCAGCTTTGCGACGTTTGATCAGTACCACCTTCTTCAACAGAAACGATCTTTCCAGGAACTGGAATCATTTGATGGTCGCGTTCCTTTGACACGACTTCCATAGTGTTAGCTGGGGATGCGGACAATTCTTGCGTCTTGTCATCAGATGCCGAAGTTTCATTGACATCCAATGCAGCCGATGGTCGTGGGTCTACGAATTTTTGGACTGACATTATGGGACTTGTCAAGTCATTTACTGCATCCTTCTATTTGAAAGCGAAATCTTTGATTAGCCTTAACCTTTATATTCATGATGAACGAAAGAAAGAAAAATATTGCTAGTCTTGTCAACAATCTTAATTCATTACCTCCACTCTACCTAAATATCAAATATAAATTTATGGTCTACCACGGATCATATGCATCCTCTTACTATCTCACCCACCCTTCTAACATAAATTAGTAAAATGACAGAAAGGAAAGTACGCAAATAAATAATCTTTCTCAAAATGAAGAATCATGGGTTTGGTTGAAGCAAGAAAAACAAAGCTTTTACATTTAGGATGTCTACACAGTGCACGAGAGGAGGGTTGCAAAGTATGCCTAAATAGGCAAGTGGTTGAGCTAACGAAGACTATTCCATAGTAAGTCTTTACACTGTATCATTTACATGGACAACTGCTGGCACATGGCGAATCATATAGATTGGGGGATCGAACTGTTTGTGAATTAAATGAAATTTCAGTTTGGAAGATCGGAAAGGTTACCGACCTTCAATGCGGTTTTGCATAGTAATGATAAAGATCGAAACTGAGATTGGCAAAGATATATATACTATTACCAATAGATATTAAAAAAAGATGATACGGGATCAAGGGAACACTGTTTCCGATACAAACGATGCACGTTAACCAATTTTTTACGCATTAAAAAAGACAGATATATATATATATATATATATATATATATATATATCTGTTGATTTTAATTGATGATAAAACCCTCTCACTCCGATCTTAGCAGTATCAATCACTTACAAATACTGATGATGATGATGATGATGCAATGGAATCTGGTGCGTTAAAACTACTAAAATTCAATTCACCTGCTGCCCTTGATTTCCATGCGTCTGTTTTTGCATCGCCATGAGTAGTTGACCTTGTAGTCCATTGCAGTTTCTGATAATCTGATCCAACATGCATCTCAGTCTCCGATTCTCTTCGTGTAACCTTTCTAACTCGATCTTAAGAGCAGTCGTCTGAAAACATAGGTTTCCATTAACAAGTTTAAACTCAGAAATCAAAAGGAGAAAACAAATCACGATACAAACGTTTTTCTTGTAAAAAGACTCCCTTTAGGAAACATACTTGAGCGTTGGGTTCCTCTGCGTTAGCTGTCGTCGAAACTCCCGGACTTGAACTGACAAGATTTAATCCAATCTGAACAACATAATTGTATAGTCAATGAGAAGTAAACTCAAATTCCCACAATAATTTCAACTTGTACTATATTTAAATTATTTCCATATTAGCAGATAGGTTCAGTGAATATATATATAAACATAAAATAAAATAGAAAAACAAAAAAAAATGTTGGATAATAATCCAAAACCTTACGTTTACACCCGAATCAAACAAAGTAGATGATCCATTATTTTCAATCCTGCTCCCTTGATGATGATCATGCGATTGATTATTACTAGAAAAGAAATCCATTTCCTTGATGGGTGGCTTAACATGATCGCTAGAATCATCAAGCATGCGAGCGGGCAGGCCAGAATTCGGCCGGAGGAAGTCACCAGAGTGCAGGAACGTCAATTCTCGACGGTGCTGCTTCTCCATTACTAAAGGAGAAATTAGAAAGAGAAAGAGAGAAGGAGAGAGATAAGACAGGAGGAGTGGTTATGTAGCCTTTTCAAGCTTTGAACAAGAAAGAAAGGTATTTTCACCATAGTTATATAATAATATATTAAAGTAATAATAATGCCACAAAAAAAAAAGAAAAAAGAAATGACTTAGCCTCAGAGTGGTCCAAAACTAAAAAGAATTAAAAAAAAAAAAAAGGCATTATTAGAGAGAAAGAGTAAACGAAGACCAGCCGTTTTTTTCGCGGGAGATATGACGTACTGTTGATGTAAAGGGCGACGTGGCAAATTCTGGGTGAGGTAGGACAAAGCGAAGAGTGAAACGGTGGGGGAGAGGAGAGAGGGAAACGGAATGGCGTTGAAGATAACGGCGGGATGGGGGATTTTAGTGTTTTTACTGTATTGGAGAGGAATCGGGTACAGGATGTCCACGTGGGGGTGTCATCTTGAGGTCAACGCAATTGACGGCACGGCTCTATCAAACGATGGTTAGGGATAAAAAAGAGGTGTGGGGTCCAGCTCGGGAAAAAATACCTAATCCCACTGACTTATGAAGCCAGGCTTCCCGTCAATTTTTGGATCAGTCTAAGTCCTTCTCTACGGCTAACCTTGCTCGGCTCCTTGCTCTACTACGCTCAAACACCTACCGTTTATGTGTATTTTTCACGTGCCTTTTTTTTGTTTTTTTTTTCCACACACGAATCAGTTCTATTTGAAATTTGCCCGTGCCTTTTTATCAAAAATATCATAACCATTCTTGTCAGGCAGGCGGAACCAAACTCAAGGCTTTTACGATTTGTGGAAGGAAAATCTTTAAGCCGCAGTGCCGCTACGTCAGCTTCTGCAGTCATTATGGCCTTCGGTCTCTGTGCCCGAAAATAAACAAATAGCCAAATACTTAAAAAAAAAAGCTGCATCCAAGGAAATACAATCAAGTGTAAATAAAGCTCATCATGATTGCACATATAATATGGCAATAATGAGATTAAATATTAAAATGTCACATTCTTTTATGTCAGCTTTGTCATCATAGATAGATCCGCCTGAAGCTGAACTGGCTTCAAGAAGCAGGTTCTTCCCTGATGCTTTTGGTTTGAAATATAAATTGGAAAGTAGAAAGGCAAATATAGAATCAAAACGAGATTGGAGTGACATCAAACATGATTATACCAAAGAATTATATAAAGAGGAAGTTGTCAAATGATGTACGAAAGCTGCATGGTAAAAGAATAATATGTTTTTTGTTGGTTAAATACCATTGCAATTGGCAGAATCATGATGTTTACGCACTCAAAATAAGCCTAGAAGGATAGCATTTCACCTCCAACCTACTTAGTTTACATTTCTGACATACAGTGTGATTCTATGCCCAGATTTAAATGTGAAATTCAATGCACTCATTCTTGTTCTCTTTTTTTTTTTTTTAAAAAAAAAAACCCAACTTGGTATCTCAGTAATACTTTTCACTCTTTAGCCAATAGCTTGCAAAACACTTGCCCCTAGTTATAAAGCAAGCCTACTCTACAAAAGGTAATCATGACTTATTGAATTTCATAAATGATGTTGCCTACCTGACAGCAACAGTGCTTTACCTTCCACGTGGTCTGATTATGCCTTTCGCGTAGTCTGATTACACTAACGACGAAAGGGTGACGTCGATGCAATTTGCTCCACGTGTTCTTCGTATATCCTGCAAAAACAACAGGAATCAGAGGGGGCAGGGATTTGTCCCTGCACGCGCACTCCGACGATCAAGTCAGTGATCGGGAATTGGTGTATGTATGTAAGAAAAGGAGAGTTTATGGCTTAAATCAGAGTGTTTAAGTGTTCTCCCTATTTTTCTTGGATTTTGGATCCCCTCCTTCCTTTTCAGAGAGCTCATTGGGTATTTATAGGTTCCTGAGGCGGTTCGGGCTGAGACCCAGGCGCGTGTCTGGGCCGCGACAGAGTTATAGAGCACTCTGTCGCGCCTCGGGCCATGCAACTTGCGGGGAAGTAGTCTGGCGGCAGAGCATGCACGGAACCTCTACCGCTATTGGTGCGGGAGACCTCTACCGCTACGTTGGGCGAGGGACCTCTACCGTTGTCTAAGCGGGAGCTGCTCTACCGCTACGCTGGGCGAGGGACCTCTACCGCTGTCTAAGCGGGAGCTACTCTGCAGCGATCTGTGCGGGAGACTTCTACTGCGATCGGTGCAGGAGACAATGCCGCAGGCTGAGCGGGAGACCTCTACCGCGGATTGTGCGGGAGACTATGCCGCATGCTGAGCGGGAGACTTCTACCGCGTGAGGTGCGGGAGACCTCTACCGCAGTCTGTGCGGGAGACTATGCCGCATGCTGAGCGGGGGCCTCTACCGTAGTCTGTGCGGGAGACTATGCCGCATGTTGAGCGGGAGACTTCTACCGCGTGAGGTGCGGGAGACCTCTACCTCAGGCACGTGGGAGACCTCTACCTCAGGCACGTGGGAGACCTGAGTCGGGGGCAATGCGGAGTCTTGTGATGTGCATGGGCGATGGAGGTCTGCCGCACAAGATGTGCGGCAGACTGTGAGGCGGCAGACTCCTCTCGCATCAGACACTCTGTCGCACCTCTAGGAACGGTGTTGTATGGCGGTTCTGTCGCCAATCTGCCACGTGGCCTGTTCTTGGTTCGACACGTGGCAGGCGGATAGTTGCACACGTGGATCTGGTGACACGACCACCATCAATTGCTCCCCACTCTTTGGCGGGAATTTTTCTCGCGAAAGAGGATCTGGGTCTGGCGTTTGTCGGGTCGGGTCGGACCTCCGCGCGTGTGTGTACTCAGGTAAGCCGCTATAAATACTGGGCCCCTGACGTCCTTGTCGCTACTGAATTCTCTCACAAGGACACTCTGTCGCGACTCTCAGGATACTCTGTCGCAACTCCTTCGCCACACTATCGCTAGTCTGCCGCGGGACTGCTCACTGTGTCGCTAGTCTGCCGCGGATTTTCACACTCTGCCGCGAGTTCTGTTTCCATTACCTTAGGTAATTTTTCGTAGCCCGTAGTCCTGTTTCTTCGATCTACGAGCTTCTAAGATGGCTAGGCATGGCATAGGAAAGCAAATCGATCTAGGCGTTAAGTCGACTTTAAAGGAAGCCGACGTCCAAGACCTAGAATCTCGATTTCCTTTATCCGGGGGATACACTTATAGACTCCCAACCCCTCAGGAGAGCGACATACGTCGTGTGTCTAATGGGGCTGTCGTTTTTAGGGCAGCTTTGGAGTTAGGACTCCGCTTCCCATTGTCTGACTTTGGGGCTTCTTTCCTCAAGACGCACAGGATATCCCCGGGGCAACTGCATCCTCATGCATGGATGCAATTGGTAGCATTCACTGTGCACTGCCATTTAAGGGGCGTCCCTCCGTCTCTTCCTCTTTTTGAAGTATTTTTTAGGCTTCGAGGGAGTCCCGGCTTAGTGCCTTACTCGCTTCAGTGGGTGTACCAGCCCGGTTTTGAGAACCGATTATTTGAGAAACCTGCTAACAAGCTTCATGGTTTCGAGACAGAATGGCTGGTTGTGGAAGTGCCCGAGGGCCTGGATATCCCCACTCGTTGGGAGAATAGGCACGAAATCCCCAAGGGTCCCCGGGTCGCCACACTTAGGGAGCAGTTGTCTTCTGACATCGAAAAACTGCTAGTCCCTCATCCCCTTAGCCTGGACACCCTTGTATCAAATGAAAATTTGATATTAGCAGGCTGAGGTGTGGGTCCGGTCCCTGTTGCCGGACCTTCTGTTCCGCCGTCAGATCCTCTGCCTTCGGCTTCTCCCGAGTTGAATCCTGAAGCCCCTAGGCCACAAGAGGATATAGGGGGCACCAATCTGGATTCCAGCTCTGGTAGCGAACCCTTAGCTGATCTCACTGGTTGGGAAGGGTTCGGCTCCACTTTCATGGTGCTTCCGGACGACGAGGGGATAAATATCGAGTCCCTTCAGGAGCACTTAGACTCTCCTGACGGTAACTTTTATTTTTTCCCTCTGTTTATCATTTTTGATCAATTTATTAACCATTGATCTTCTTTTTCTTATTTGCAGATATGAGTCATTTTCGGCAATCATTAGGTCGCCAGGCTTCTGAGGCTGGTCCTTCCAGCGCTCCTGCCAGGAAGAGGCATCGTGTGGCTGAAGATGTCCCAAGTGAGGCACCGGTCCCCTCTCATTCATCTCGTGCTCGGACCCCTCCTGTTTCTAGGCAAGCGATGCCTCCCCCTTCTTCAGAGCAGAGAGATTTCTCTCGGGATAGGGGGAGAGTCGCCTCGTCTTCACGGGGGGCTTCCGGGTCATCCGGGCGATCACGCTCCGAGGAGCGCGCGGAATGCAATATCATTCCGTCTCAGCGGAAGAATAGAAAGCGCCTGTACATCGAGGGTTCGATGGGAAGCAGGCCGATATTGCCAAGGATAGGTCCTGCCGACGAGAGGCCCTATTCCGTGGATGGGGGGAATATTATGAGGGGCCACGAATTCCGAGTCTACCCCGGGGTTCGTGATAACGATGTTCTGGACACTCCCGGAGTGGCCTCCCGGTTGAGCTGGTCCACTATCCTTCCTCGAGATGAGGCAAGGATATTCAGAAACTACCCCGAGGGGGAAGACTTAGCCGATATCGAGGCGCTGAGGGTAAGTTTCTGATTTCTTTTCTTTTTGATTGCTTTTTGCAGCATGTTTTGAATCTAACATCTTTGCATTTTTTCGCAGCTGGCTCAACGAACCGTGGCAAATAATGCCCAACATCGGGCTTACCGGGAGCGAGCCGACAGAGAGATCCGGGAGTTGAGGGACAAAGTTATGGAGTTACAGAACACGGTCAACAACTTGTCCCCTCTTCCGGATTTAGTTCGAAGCCTGGAGGAGCAGCTTGCTAAGGCTCATCAAGACCTTGGTCTTGCAAAGGGGGATCTCACAGTAGAGACGGCCGGTCTTGTAAACTCCAAGAGGACCTGCAGGAGGCTCATTCTGAGTTAGACCGTATGCAATCCAACTACATGTCTATGCTCACTCGGAATCAAGAGCTCGAGCAGCGTGTTGGTGAGTTGGAAGGCCAAACTGCTCCTGTACTATCCCAGGTCGAAATTGACAGCATACGGGCCAAGGCCGTAAAGGAGTATCGTCTCTCCAAAGACTGCTTGAGGCGGAAGGAAGACTTCTCCAACCCTTATGTTAAGTACGGGTTCTACCTGGCCCGATCTTGGCTAGAAGCACACAGGGAGGGAGAGGAATTTCCTGAGCTCCAATATACCCCTGATGAGATGCTCTTTGAGGCCCCTGATTGGACCAAGTACGAGCCCGAGGCTGAGCCTGCGGACGAGCTGTTCAAGAGGACTGCTCAGGACGATCTCGTCAACCTTGCTGGTCCTTGGGAGCCCGCGGATCTGGACGGTGCTCCTGAGCCTATAGAAGCCCTCATTGATTTAGACGGCGAGGAGGGCGAGCAGTCCCTTGGAAGTGAAGGTTTTGCAGCTGATCCCCAGCTTCCTCCTGGAGAGTAGATAGGGATTTTTGCTTTTTTGTTTTTTGTATTTCATTTCAAGTACTTTGTTTTTTGTTTTAACTTTGTACTTTTGTCGAAATGCAATTGTAAAGATCTGTTAAAGATCTGTTTGTACCGACACTTGAATGAAATGAAATTGAGATTTTTGTTCATGCTTTGTCTTGCACTACTTCTCTAATTGTCATTTGTCATTCTTTGTCTGATTGTTTCTTTTGCTTTTTTTGTATATACTTTGCTTGTATATAGCTTTGTATTTATATTCGTGTATGCTCCCCAATTCTTGATAGAAAGGTATACTTTCAGGAAGAATTTTTTGTGCAAACGCGCAGTTGTTTAAGGCTTGAGTACTGTGACGTGAAGGCGTCTTTAGTTTTTATAGCCTTAGTATTTTGATTACCTGGCCACGGTGACGCGTAGCGTCTTAGGCCTTTATGGTTAATTGAATGCTTTATGCCTGGCCTTAGTGACGCATTGCGTCTCAGGCTCTTATGGCTCTTTTGAGTATACGCCTGGCCACAGTGACGCGTTGCGTCTCAGGCTCTTACGGCTTTTATGTGAATATATATATACCTGTTTTACAGTGATACGTATACGCCGGGCCACAGTGACGCATTGCGTCTCAGGCTCTTATGGCTCTTTTGAACTACGCCTGGCCACAGTGACGCATAGCGCCTCAGGCTCTTACGGCTCGGTTGAACTACGCCTGGCCATAGTGACGCATAGCGCCTCAGGCTCTTACGGCTCGGTTGAACTACGCCTGGCCACAGTGACGCATAGCGCCTCAGGCTCTTACGGCTCGGTTGAACTACGCCTGGCCACAGTGACGCGTTGCGCCTCAGGCTCTTACGGCTCGGTTGAACTACGCCTGGCCACAGTGACGCATAGCGCCTCAGGCTCTTACGGCTCGGTTGAACTACGCCTGGCCACAGTGACGCATAGCGCCTCAGGCTCTTACGGCTCGGTTGAACTACGCCTGGCCACAGTGACGCATAGCGCCTCAGGCTCTTACGGCTCGGTTGAACTACGCCTGGCCACAGTGACGCGTTGCGCCTCAGGTTCTTACGGCTCGGTTGTCCGCTTTGGGTTTGGCCCGTTGGTAGCCTGCGTTCGTAGGGCCCGAACCAAGGGCAGCCCTCACGGTTTTGAATCCTGTCACGAGATTTTGACTTACAACAAAAAGATAATTCATATATCGGTTAGGTAATGATATCTGGTGACAGTGTAAGTAAAACAATAGTGCTTGGGGAGGAAGAGGTAGTGGTTAATTCAAATACAGCTTTAAGTGATTTGAATTCCACGTTTTCCCTATCTTCTTCCCTTGTAGAGTTTCCAGAGCGCAAGTGTTAGGTCCGATCTTGCATCTGATTCTGTAGGGACCTTCCCAGTTGGCTCTGAACTTCCGATCTTGCATCTGATTCTGTAGGGACCTTCCCAGTTGGCTCTGAACTTCCCATCCTCCTTCAGGGCATTCGTGATCTGCGACTTTCTGAGCACTAGATCTCCCTCAGACATTGGCCTATTTCTCACCCGACTATTATAGTAGTTGGCCACCCTCTGATGATAGGATGCCAATCGAATAGCCGCGGTTTCTCTATGTTCATCGAGTAGGTCCAAGCCTTCCCTTAGAGCTTGTGAGTTTTCTTCCTCTACTAAGGGTATCACTCTTGGCGATAATGCTCCAAGTTCCACGTGGATCAATGCTTCTGCGCCGTATACAAGACTGAACGGCGTTTCTTTAGTCGACACACGACTGGTGGTACGATATGCCCATAAAACACTAGACAATTCGTCCACCCAGGCTCCTTTTGCTTTGTCGAGCCTGGTTTTCAGCCCATGGAGGATGGTCCGATTACTGACCTCGGCTTGTCCATTAGCTTGAGGATATGACACTGAAGAGATCCGTAGCTGAATGTTGAGGTCCTTACAAAAGTCACGGAAGGCGTTGCAATCAAATTGCTTTCCATGGTCGGCATTCAAGATGCGGGGAATTCCAAATCGACAAATAATGTCTTTCCACACCATTGCCTCCACTTTCTTTTCCGTGATTGTGGCCAAGGGCTCTGCTTCGATCCACTTTGTGAAGTAATCGGTAGCCACTAACAGGAACTTTCTTTGACCCGTGGCTAATGGGAAAGGTCCAAGGATGTCCAACCCCCATTGTGCAAAAGGAATTGGTTGTACTGTGCCTTGAGAGGGAGTTACTGGGGCTGTGGTGATAGGCGCAAACCTCTGGCATTTGTCACACCTGCGGGTTTGGCCCATTGCATCCTTTTTCAGCGTTGGCCAGTAGAATCCCGATCGCAGTACTTTAGCAGCGAGGGCTCTTGCTCCTAAGTGTTCGCCGCAGATTCCTTCATGCACTTCCGCTAGGACATATCTTGCTTGTTCCGGTCCCAGACATTTTAGCAGTGGCGATGAGTATCCCCTTTTGTACAGTTCTCCGTTGATGAGTGTGAACTTCGCCCCTTGTATTTTCAAGCGACGAGCCTCGTCTTTATCTTGGGGGAGTGTACCCTCAGTGAGATACTGTTTAAATGGGGATCTCCAATCGTTGCCAACTTGAATGTCACACACTTCGACTCCTTCAATACTTGGTCGTTCGAGCCTCTCCACCTTTACGGTTCTTCCTTGTGTTTCTGTGGAGGAGGCTAGCTTAGACAGTGAATCAGCATGTGTGTTTTCGGACCGGTTAATTTGCATCAGCTGAAAGCTTTTGAAAGTCTTGGCCAGGAGTTGGACTTTCATTAAGTAAGGAACCAGCATCGGTTCTCGCACCTCATACTTTCCGCTGAATTGGTTCACCACCAGTTGAGAATCACTGTGTGCTACCAAGTGGTGAACCTGTAGTTTCTCCGCTAGTGCCATCCCTGCTATCAGAGCTTCATACTCCGCTATGTTGTTCGAACTAGGGAATCCGAATCGTAGGGAGTATTCCAGGGATTTTCCCTCTGGCGACACCAGGACTATACCCGCTCCACTTCCGTTGGCACTTGATGACCCATCGACATGCAGCAACCATGGGTGAGCCTCCCCTTCACTGCTGTCGTTCGGGATAGTGCATTCCACGATGAAGTTAGCCAGAGCTTGACCTTTGATAGCCTGCCTCGGTTGGAATGTGATGTCGTGTCCCCCAAGCTCCACCGCCCATTTCACTAACCTTCCTGAATGTTCAGGTTTCTGGAGGATCTGTCTTAAGGGTTGATCTGTTAAGACAGTGATGGGATGTGCTTGGAAATACGGACGCAACTTTCGCGAGGCCATCAAGAGGGCTAATGCTAGCTTCTCGGCTAGTGGATAGCGGGTCTCCGGATCCAATAACACTTTGCTCACGTAGTATATGGGACGGTGTACCATTTTATCTTTCTTCAGTAGCACCGCGCTGACGGCGGAATCACCGACTCCCAAATACATATAGAGCTGTTCTGCTTCCAGGGGCCTTGTTAACAAAGGCAGCTGTTTCAAGTAATCCTTGAGATCTTCAAAGGCTTTTTGACAATCTTTCGTCCATTCGAAATTCTTCCCCCCCCGTAGAGTTTTGAAGAAAGGCAAGCTCCTTTCCGCTGATTTTGACAAGAAGCGATTTAGAGCCGCTATTCTGCCCGTCAATCTTTGGACCTCTCTTATGGTGGTTGGGGGTTTCATGTCAATGACAGCCTGTATCTTCTCAGGATTTGCCTCGATGCCCCTGTTAGTGATCATGAAGCCTAGGAATTTTCCTGATTTTACCCCGAATGAGCACTTTTCGGGGTTTAGCTTCATGTTGAATCTCCTCAATACTTCGAATACCTTGGACATTTGATCTGTATGAGATTCTCCTACGCGGCTCTTGATTATCATGTCGTCCACGTAGGCTTCCATGGTATTTCCCAGAAGATCCTTGAACACTTTGCTCACCATTCGTTGGTAGGTAGCACCCGCGTTCTTTAAACCGAACGGCATTACCCGATAGCAATAGGTTCCGTCATCGGTTATAAATGAAGTCTTTTCTTCGTCTTCTGGGTGAAGCATGATTTGGTGATACCCGAAGAATGCATCCAAGAAACTGAGGAGTTCGTAGCCGGATGTATCATCTACGAGTCTGTCTATCCGAGGTAGGGGGTATGAATCTTTGGTGCAGGCTTTGTTCAGGTCTGTGAAATCAACACACATTCGCCATTTCCCGCTAGATTTCTTTACCATCACTACATTGGCTAACCACTCAGGGTAATAGACCTCTCGGATGAATCCGGCGCCTAGGAGTTTAGTCACTTCTTCAGTGATTGCTTTTTGTCGCTCCGGGGCGAAACTCCTCTTCTTCTGTTTGACGGGTCTATGTCCGGGTATGATGTTAAGTTCATGGCATATGACTTCGAGACTGATCCCGGGCATGTCCGCTGGGCTCCAGGCGAAGATAGCCGAGTTTCTCCTCAGACACTCGACTATCTCCTTTTTCTGTTGCTCGCCCAACTGAGTCCCAATGAATGCCCTTTTTCCGCTATCCCCTTCAGTTAGCTCGATGGCTTCTGTTTCTTCTACAGGTTGGGGTTTAGGCGGATCGTCGATGCATAAGGTTTCTTTTCTCTGTGCTACCTTGTTGGCAGTGGAAGCGAGATAACAAGTACGGGCACTCCTTTGGTTTCCGCGTACTTGCCCGACTCCGTTGGGAGTGGGGAACTTCATCAATAGGTAGCAAGAGGATATCACCGCCCTCATGTCGTTCAGCACCGGCCTGCCCAAGATCATGTTGTAGGCAGCGGAGGTCGATCTGACTACCATGAACAATACTTGCCGGGTCACGTCCTTCGGGTGCTCACCGAGAGTTACAGGCAACTCTATGGACCCGGCAACTTTCACTCGCTCCCCCGTGAATCCATATAGTGGTGTCATAACGGGTTTTAACCTATCTTCGGATATGCTCATTTTTTCGAAGCAATTCCAATAGATCAGGTTCACTGAGCTCCCGTTATCGACCAGGACCCTGCTCACCGGGTGTTTGGCCACCACCGTGGATATCACCATGGGGTCGTCATGGGGCATGGCGACATCGCCTCTGTCAGCCGGAGTGAACATGATGGGCTCTTCATCCGCCTGCTCCTCCATCACCACGTTAACCTGATACGCTTGCCTAGCGTAACTTTTGCGGGAAGTAGAGGAGCTTCCTGCATTTGAGTCCCCGCCTGCAATGACATTTATCGCGGGGGCTGTAGGTTCGTTGTTTGGCGGATTAGCACGGGGGATTGGCCTGACTACTTCGTTTCTAGGCCTATCCCTTCTGACATCATTATTTGCCCCCGTCCGCGGACGATTATTCCTTTGATCACGCGGAGGATATCGGGGTCTCTCGCTTCGCCACAGGAAGCGGTTGATCTTCCCCTCTCTGGCCAGTCTTTCTAACTGGTCCATCAAGTCTCTACACCTCTCTGTTGGGTGTCCGTGAGCACAATGGAATTCACAGTAGGCTTCAGTGTTTCGGCCTACGTCTCCAATTTTCTTCTTGGGGAATTCCAGTAGTCCCGACCCCTCAATTGTCACCAGTATCGCCGTACAAGGCTCGCTCAGTTTGGTATAACCTTCATACCTGAGCTTGGGGGCTTTGTCTCCTCTCACGGATCTTGGGAAGTTTCTCTCAGGTGCATCTCTCTCTCTTTTCTTTCCTTCTTTCGCCTCTCTGGGCTGTATCATTCTCATCACTTCTTCTTGAGCTACATACTTGTTAGCCCTGGCGAAGAGGTCGGAAATCATCATCGGTTGATCGAGAGAGAGGGATTCTTGTAGCTTCTCGGAGCTCGTCCCTTGCAGCATTGCAGCCAAGGCTACTCCTACCGGTAGATCTTCCACCTCCAAGGTTGCATCTCGGAAGCGGTCCACATAGCTTTTCAAGGATTCTTTATTTCCTTGTTTAAGCGTGAGTAGGTAGGTAGCGTCTTTCTTCCTCTGGCTGTGAATCATGAACACTTTGAGGAATTCATTTCTCAACTCATCAAAAGAGGAGATTGAACCTTCGCTCAGCCCGTTAAACCATTTCAGAGCGTGCCCGGACAATGTGAGAGAAAAAGCTCTGCACATGATTTCGTCTTCCCATCCGTGAAGCAGCATGAGGGATTCATAACTCTGAATATGGTCGTAGGGATCCGCTTTGCCGGTATAAGTAGCCATAGAAGGCATTTTGAACTTCTTCGGCAAGGGTTTGTTCATGATCTCCGGACTGAATGGGATCCTCCTCCTTTGTCCGTCATCCGGAGACACTAGCCTTTTCTTCTCGAGGATCCTTTGGACGACCTTCTCCATGTCCTCCGACCCTCGAGCTGAGTAAGGTCTTGTCCCTTCCGGTTTGGAAGAGGCCGATTGGTAAATACCTCTTCCAGTATCTCTGACTACGGGACTTGATATCTCGGGACCTTCTTGTGGGTTAAAATCTCCTTGTCTTCGTTGCTCCCCAGCTCTATGTGCCCTTAGGTCATGTTCGAACTCCACAGGGGATGAGCTGCGGCAGGTATGGAAACTCTGCCGCCTGTGGGCTGCGGGACAACTCTGCCGCTGAGCGGCGATAGGAGAAGTCTGCCGCACATTGGGCAGAGGAGAACTCTGCCGCCTATAAGCAGTGGGAGTACATCGTCTCGCATGCGATGTAGGATACCTCTGCCGCGTGTTGTCTGCGGGAGAGTTCTGTCGCCGTTGAGCCGCAGGGGGACTCCGCTGTACATTCGGCGAGCTCTGTCGCTCATAGGACAAAGGAGATGTTTGACGCATGGGAGATGCGGGTGAGCTGTGTCGCCTGTGAGTCTCTGGCGAACTCTGTCGCCCGGGAGCTACGGGCGGACTCTGTCGCACCTGAGCCACTGGAGAACTCTGTCGCCTGGGAGCTGAGGGCGGACTCTGTCTCGCTGGATTGGCAGTGGCGTTACGTAGCGTTCCTGCCTCTTGTTCAATGTTTACCAGGCTGGAAGGCTGACCTCTCTCGTAGGTCTGCCTCGGTGTGCTTTCCCCCACTAGCTGCTGCACTTCATGGGGTAAGCTGAATTGGGGGAGAGCTTCTTTGAAGAAGTTCACCATGGCTCTCAGTGCTGTGGTAGCCTCCGTATTTTTGCGTTTCAGGGCCTCGAATTCCTCCAAGGAGACTAAGGGTTCTCCTTGAGCCCTTTCACTGTGTCTTCTTCGCTGTTCCGATCTGACAGGGGGACTTACAGAGTTCTGCCCTCCTGTCAATTCTGCAGTTGAGCGTGTCCTCACCATTTCGATAGAGAACCTGACTTTTTGTCGAGATTCCCACAGACGGCGCCAATTGATGTTGCCTACCTGACAGCAACAGTGCTTTACCTTCCACGTGGTCTGATTATGCCTTTCGCGTAGTCTGATTACACTAACGACGAAAGGGTGACGTCGATGCAATTTGCTCCACGTGTTCTTCGTATATCCTGCAAAAACAACAGGAAGCAGAGGGGGCAGGGATTTGTCCCTGCACGCGCACTCCGACGATCAAGTCAGTGATCGGGAATTGGTGTATGTATGTAAGAAAAGGAGAGTTTATGGCTTAAATCAGAGTGTTTAAGTGTTCTCCCTATTTTTCTTGGATTTTGGATCCCTCCTTTTTTTCAGAGAGCTCATTGGGTATTTATAGGTTCCTGAGGCGGTTCGGGCTGAGACCCAGGAGCGTGTCTGGGCCGCGACAGAGTTATAGAGCACTCTGTCGCGCCTCGGGCCATGCAACTTGCGGGGAAGTAGTCTGGCGGCAGAGCATGCACGGAACCTCTACCGCTATTGGTGCGGGAGACCTCTACCGCTACGTTGGGCGAGGGACCTCTACCGTTGTCTAAGCGGGAGCTGCTCTACCGCTACGCTGGGCGAGGGACCTCTACCGCTGTCTAAGCGGGAGCTACTCTGCCGCGATCTGTGCGGAAGACTTCTACCGCGATCGGTGCAGGAGACAATGCCGCAGGCTGAGCGGGAGACCTCTACCGCGGATTGTGCGGGAGACTATGCCGCATGCTGAGCGGGAGACTTCTACCGCGTGAGGTGCGGGAGACCTCTACCGCAGTCTGTGCGGGAGACTATGCCGCATGCTGAGCGGGGGCCTCTACCGTAGTCTGTGCGGGAGACTATGCCGCATGTTGAGCGGGAGACTTCTACCGCGTGAGGTGCGGGAGACCTCTACCTCAGGCACGTGGGAGACCTCTACCTCAGGCACGTGGGAGACCTGAGTCTGGGGCAATGCGGAGTCCTGTGATGTGCATGGGCGATGGAGGTCTGCCGCACAAGATGTGCGGCAGACTGTGAGGCGGCAGACTCCTCTCGCATCAGACACTCTGTCGCACCTCTAGGAACGGTGTTGTATGGCGGTTCTGTCGCCAATCTGCCACGTGGCCTGTTCTTGGTTCGACACGTGGCAGGCGGATAGTTGCACACGTGGATCTGGTGACACGACCACCATCAATAAACATGAGTTAAACTTTCATAATCCAAACTAATTTAAGTATAATCCAAAAGTAATTTTGATTGGATCATTTTGGATTTGAATTAGTTTGTGTTATTAAATTTCAATTCATGTCTTATTCACTGTTCATTGACATATGCATTTTGATCAATTTGTCATTCATCACCCCAAAAACATCTTCTGTGAGTCATTGAAGTGAAGATTTCAACATGGATAATACACTACAATCCATATTGTCTTATCATCGATTATGCTTTATTCTGTATAATCCAAAGGCTTTAGTTAGATTCTCTACTGAAAGTATGCCCATGTCGTCAAACAAAGAACATATTTGCAAGCTTTAATGAGTAAGCATTGCGACACAACTCTAACCAGCAGATTTTAATCTACATGTTGGAGATAGTTTTATACATTTAGCAGTTCAAACAGAATAAGTATAAAATGCATTCATTGGCTAATTACAACAAAATCCAATTGAAAAAACAGTTCAGAATTGGTAAAACAAATTCATTTTTAAAATAACTCTTCACATGATTATTAGGATTGAAATCACTTTTACATGTAAAGAACTACCAATTTCAAGATCATGCACTATGCATAAATTAGAGATGATCAATTATAGCAGAGCATAAATTAGAGAATCATGAACAACCCCAAATAATGTATAAATCTAAATGACATGAACAACTATTATCTTAAATTGCAACAAAGCAAAATCTTCCTAAAGAGATGAATCTATAAAGCACACCATGTGTCACGACCCGAAACCATAATAATGCACATATGCGGAACACTATTCTTAACTATCATGCACTTTACATTTGTCACGGGTCAGATAGGAGTAGCCTTTAATTCAAATTTATAAATCTAGTCATAATACTATATGATACATGCAATCTGCTTTTATGAAGATCATGGTTCTCTATAATGTATCAATTAGCATATCATGCATATTAAATCCTAGTTTCCACTACTAAATTTGCACTACTCTGCATGTACACATGTGACAAAACTTAAATACATCCCAATAGGTGTTTTTTGAAAATAATATATTACAAATTTAAATTACATCTCTACATATACCTTCTAACTAGAGATAGTAGTAATTGCGTGAGACTACAGCTCTTCGAAGATATACTAAAAGTTATTCAGTCTAAAACATTAAAAATGAATTAGTGAGCCAACGCCCAGTAAGCAACAAGCACACATAATTAGTACCACATGAAAGCAAATTTATAGGAGACTAAAATGGAACATCATTCAAAAATCAAATATCTTATAAAAGGTATCATGACTTGGGTTTTCAAACATTTATTTGAAAATAGTGAGTGTTATTTTTAAAACAAAATTAAAATAAGTGCATGCCATGATGGAAATGCATGCATGTTTGAAAATTGTAAGAAAACATAAAACTATACATGCCTCGATATATTTCAAAACAAAGTTATAAAATCCTATCACAGTTTTGCCTTAAAGCCATATCAAAATCCATAGAAAAAATCTCACACTGAAAAATATGATTCTGCCAAAGTGAGTAAGATAAGGGCAAGCAAACTTTTAGAATAATAGTAGTAGGCCACAATTACCCACTGTTGCATGGACAATGGCCCTCATACCCTCATGGAACATATATGTCCACCTCAATCACTGGTCAAATATTACCAATGTCACATAGATACTCTTCCACTAGGGAACACACAAAATATTAATATTTGTACTACGATGGGTCCCAAATTCATGCACAGAGATTAAATATCTTATCTCCTACCGATGCTTCGGTCGGTCCTCATTTCTATGGGCGAGAACTATAGATCAACTCGAAGTCATTAGACATTTGGTCCTCAAATCCTTGTGAGATGTATCCCAATCATAGGTCATAAATCTTACACAATTCTAATGGAGTCCCAAATCTCCAAATCTAGATACAATGTCCCTAAAGGTGTGACAGCCCGAAAGCGAGGAAAATATGACTAATTTAAATTTTTCTTAAAACAAAATTAACAACTCTGGGTGTATTCATGTGCAGTGTCATGTGCTCACTTACGTTTTAACAGTAGTCATTATACCCAAGATTATACAACTCATACTTAATGAAGTCAATTACATAATATCCCAAAAAAGGATCGACCCATAAGTCTCAAATCATCTCTTTCATATCAACCTAATTACATCCAAAAATACTCATTACAAATATCTGTTTTACATCATTATCTGGATACAAAATGAATTGAATTATACCTTAAGCGTGTACAAGCGATAGCCTGGGGAGATCTTTTCCACCAGCCTATATCACGTACGCGGCAGACGCTATCTCGCTTACTTCAAATAATCTGGAGGGGGGAGGAAAAAGGGTGAGCTCTCAAAACGCTCAATAAGGAGGATAAGGGAAGTTATAGAAATCATCATCACAAACACAATATGATGGAAATAATGAGCATGAAATTCGTTATAGAAATAACTGTGTAAAACAATGACATTAGCGTAAAGCACGTGATAAAAATCACTAATCACATTATATCAAATCTCATAGCGTGATATAAATCACAGTAGTAAAATCCACATCATCATCGAATAAATCGAGACTAGGCATTTATAAAACTCATATGAAATCAACATCACGGCACATCACAACGATTGAACTCGTCCCCTAGGCGAACATCCCCAATCGAGGGATTTCGTCGACAATAATACACATATGGCCATGGTTCGTTGTAGACTTGATCAGAGTCGTACAATCGTCTGTCTTACATGCTATCACAGCACAACCCAGTCTTACATGCTATCAAAGTAAAGCCACCCAGCGCTACCGCGGAGCGGGGTCATCTCACGTTACTAGAACGGAGGTATCGGTCTTACATGCTACTAAAGCACGGCCCGACCTTACATGCTACAAGAGCAAAGCCCGATGTGCATCTCATGACAAGCCATAGTCTCAGTAAAAATCGTTTTGCCTTCACGTAGAGCTCTTAGTGGTTATCACAAAACCTATTTTGGTTATAACACAGTGTGTTCACATTTACACAAACTCATCAAATTAAGCTCAAACCGGCAAAACACTCACAGTAAAAACATGTCATTGTTCTATATAAATCGTTTTACCTTCACGTAGAGCTCATGGTAGTTATCACAAAAACTCATTTCGGTTATAAACCTTATGTGTTCACAATTACACAAATCACATCAGAAATCGAGCTCAAACCGGTAAAACACTCACACATTTATCAACACTTCAAATCATCTCATAAAACATGCTCATTCATCAAACTCTTTTTCATGCCTTTAAAATGTTTTCATTCATTAGAAAACTCACAAGCACAAATGGTTTATTTCCCTTACCTCTTGCACCTTGCGTGGTACAATATCATCGACTCTCGGACTAGCCTCGTTTCTCGCGTTGGATTCTCGAGCTGTCCATACACATCATTAAATCATCAATATACCTCATTTTCATTTTTCGTCTCTTTCTCTTACTCATTCTAACTCAACATTTTGGTTAACTCATAACCATCACAAAACATCCACATTAAATTTTCTAATTAAGCCCATTTGTGGTCTTCATCATGCTTTGAACATATCTAACCAAATGTCTAAACATATATGTGCATTTATTCACAAATATACCCAATGATAATGCTTAAACCAAGGATCTTGTGAGCTTACCTAGCTTGTCCTCTCTTGACTAAGTTGTAGAACACTTGTCTCTTCCCTTTGCTCAAGCCCACTTTGATTTTCTAGTATATTGTTATCCTTGCCAAGAATAACAACTTTTTCTCTTGCCCCTTTGTCTAATTTCATCTAGAATAAGGTAAATCTTAGAGAGAGAAAACTTGGTTTGGGTCAAAATGGTGAAGATTTAGGTTGCAGAGAGAGAAAAGCTCGATTTCAGGAGAAAATCTTGTGATCCTTATATAGACAGGGCTTATGAGATCGATCTGGTATTGAAGGAGATTGATCTATGTTTGATTCAACTGTTCCTAATTGCCCCTTAACAACTACAAGATCGATCTGGTTGAGGGTGGAGATCGATATGCTCTTCATAAGAAAACTCGGTGGAGATCGATCTGGCTTTGAATTGGGGATCGATCTTTTCCAGGCCGAGAGTTAAGGAGATTAATCTGGTTAAGGAAGGAGATCGATCTGCTCCAACCCGAGAGCTAAGAAAATCGATCTACTTGTATTAACGATCGATCTCTTCACTTACATAACGCTTAGCAAATCGATCTGGCCCCATTGAAGATCGATCTGTCCTATTCCATTGCTTAAGTAAGAGCATTTTTAGCTCTTCCAGATCGATCTTTCCTTTAATGAGATCTATCTGGTATTCATGTTTTTCAGATTTTTGCTGCAGTTTTCTGCAGTAACTCACACAAAACATCTTTAATTTGCTGTTATAGTCATTTTCTCATCCAACTACCTTTAAAACTTGAAAACTTCATCTCCTTATACTTCATTAGATTTAAAACTTGCGTGTACATCAACATATCATGATTACATTCACCAAATTATAATTCTCACTTAGCAAAAATCATAAAATTTATAGTTCTCACATCTTCCCCACCTTAAGAGAATTTGGTCGTCCAAATTCAACTTGACCCATTAAATAGCTAAGGGTACTTCTCCTTCATAAGGCTTTATAGTTTCCAAGTTGCTTCCTCCACTGAGTGGTGCTTCCAAAGAACTTTAACCAATGGAATCCTTTTCGTCTGAAGTACTTTTTCCTTTTTTGTCAAGTATTCGGATGAGTTCTTCCATATAACTCATATCCCCTTGAATATCCAATGCCTCATACTTAATGACATGGGTGTGATCTAGATTATATTTCCTCAACATGGATACGTGAAAGATATTGTGTATCCCGGAGAACTGCTGGGGTAAGGCCAATCGATAGGCAACGTCTCTCACTCTCTCTAAAATCTCAAACGGTCTTATATATCGAGGACTCAATTTTTCTTTCCTCCCGGAGCGCATGATACCCTTATTGGGAGATATCTTAAGGAACACCGAATCTCCAACTCAAAACTCAAGTGGCCCACTACACACGTCTACGTAACTTTTTCGTCGACTCTGAGCAACCCGTAATCTATCACAAATGATCTTCACATTCTGAAATGCATGTTCAACTAGTTCGAGAGCAATTACTTTCCTGTCACCTACTTCTTCCCATGCAATAGGGGATCTACACCTCCTACCATACAAAGCCTCATAAGGTGTCATACCAATACTCGCATGATAGCTATTGTTATACGCAAACTCAGCAATGGGTAGGTGATCATCTCATGATCCCTTAAAATCCATCGTACACGCCCTCAACATGTCCTCCAAGGTCTGTATAGTCCGCTCGAACTGACCATCAGTCTGAGGATGATAGGCGGTACTGAAATTCAATCGAGATCCCATGGCTTCTTGAAAATGAGTCCAAAACCTGGAGGTGAACCGAGAATCTCTATCAGAGGTAACACTCACTGGAGCCCCATGTAGTCTAGCTATCTCTCTAACATATAGCTCGGCTAATGTACTCATTGTATCTGTGCTCTTGATGGCAAGGAAGTGGGCACTCTTCATTAATCTATCCACTATCACCCATATTACATGATGACCTCATCGGGTCCTCGACAATCCCATGATAAAGTCCATGGTGATATGCTCTCATTTCCATGTTGGCACAAGCAAGGGCTTAAGTAATCCCCAGGGCTTATGGTGCTCAGCTTTCACTTGTTGGCATAACAAATATCTGGCCACATATCCTGCCACGTCTCGCTTCATACCACTCCACCAATACACCCTTCTTAAATCTTGGTACATCTTGGTACTTCCAGGGTGCATGGTGTATCACAAGCAATGAGACTCTCTCAGTATTTATTGCTTCAGGGTATCATCATTCGGAACACAAATCCGACCCTTAAACCTCAATAGCCCATCGTCACTGATCAGGAAATCCGACTGTGATGTCTGTTCAGCTTGGCTAACCGTATCCAATAGCCTCTTATCATTTCGCTGCCTGGCTCTAATCTGATCCATAATATCGAGCTCTATCCGCAGGCTAGCCATAAATCTAACCTCTACTTCCTCAACTTTGATCCTGAGTCCAGCGAACTGTTCCAACAAATCACATTCTTTAATCATCATAGCAGATATCATACCCTTCCTACTCAAGGCATCAGCCACTACGTTCGCCTTCCCCGGATGATAGAGTATTTCACAATCATAGTCTTTAAGGAGTTCCATCCATCTCCTTTGTCTCATGTTTAACTCCTTCTGGTCAAATATATAGCTCAGGCTCTTGTGATCAGTAAATTTCTGGAACCTTTCCCCATATAAGTAATGCCACCAAATTTTTAATGTAAACACCACTGTGGCTAACTCCAAATTATGTGTGGGGTAGTTCCGGTCATGATCCTTCAGCTGTCGCGAACCATAAGCGACTACTCTCCCATATTGCATGAGCACACACCCCAATCCTTATTGAGGGCATCACTGTACACTGCAAAGCCTCCGGGTCCATTTGGGATAGTCAACACAGGTGCCGTTGTTAATCTCCTTTTTAGTTCCTGGAAACTCTGCTCACACTTCTCAGACCAAACAAAAGAAATCTCCTTGCGTGTGAGTTTTGTTAAAAGAGCGACAATCTTGAAAAATTCTTCAACAAACCTTCTGTAATACCTTGCCAACCCTAGGAAACTTCAAATCTCGATAACTATTCTCAGTCTCTCCCAATCAAGTACAGCTTCTATCTTAGACGGATTAACTAACACTCCGTCTTTAGATACAATATGACCAAGGAAAGGTATTTGGTCTAGCCAAAACTCACTCTTGCTGATCTTTCCATAAAGTTGTTTATCTCTGAGTACTCGTAGCACAATCCTCAAATGCTGTGTATGTTTCTCATGAGATCGAGAATACACAAGGATATCATCAATGAAGACTATCACAAACTAATCTAGATAGTCTCTAAAAACCTCATTCATCAAACTCATAAAAGCAACAGGGGCATTTGTCAACCCAAAGGGCATTACTAAGAACTCGTAATAGCCATATCTAGTTCTGAAGGTCATCTTCGGAATATCTTCCTTCCTGATTCTTAACTGGTGATAGCCCGATTTTAAATCAATCTTAGAGAAGATAGAAGCCCCTCTCAGCTGGTCAAACAAATCATCTATCCTTGGCAGAGGGTACTTGTTCTTCATCGTAGCCTTGTTCAGTAATCTGGGGTCTATACATAGTCTCAGGCTACCATCCTTCTTCTTTACAAACAACACCGGAGCTCCCCATGGTGACACAGTAGGTCTAAGAAAACCCTGGTCAAGCAGTTCTTGCAACTGTTTCTTTAACTCTTCCAATTCGACCAACGCCATTCTATAAGGAGGTTTTGAGATCGATTGAGTATCTAGCACTAATTCGATAGTGAACTCCAGCTCTCTCTCCGGTGGTTAGCCAGGCAATTCATCTGGGAATACATCCGAAAACTCACATACTACTGGTATGTCCTTTATCCTCGGATGATCTCAACTCACAGTAGATATGAGTGCGATGTAACCTTCACATCAATAATTCAATCAGTATTTATAGCGATATAATCATCTCTTAACATTTCATAACAAACTTCACATGTCTTTATTCATTAACATTGAAACATACATTAAACTTTTCAGGTAGGGAGAAAGTTATAGTCTTAGTGTAGCAGTCTAGGCTCACACGATTGGTCGCTAACCAATCCATCCCTAAAATCACATCAAAACCACACATGTTTAACCACACTAGATCTGCTAACATTATCCTATCTCCCACCTTGGTCTCGTAACTCCTACACACCATATCAGTCCTCTGGGACTCACGCATGGGGGTATTTAAATGTAAAATATAATCTAAGGATTCATACTTCAAACTCAGTTTACATGTAAATTGTAGATCAATAAAAGAATGCATGGATCCCGAATCAAATAACACATGAGCCTTATGATTACAAACAAGAAGTGTACCTTGTATGGTCTCAGACGAAGTGTCTGCAGTCTCCTTATCCTAGGCAAACACACGTCCCTCCGTGGTCGGCTTCTTGCACTTATCAGTAGTCGAAGCCCGTCTCTGGGGAACCGCCCTCTGTAGTTGCTATCTAGGAGGCTCTGGAGAATGTGACTTCTATGGTTGCGGGTAATACCTCACTCTGTGACCCATGTCCCCGCATCTATAGCATCCTTGTATAGTTCTGGGACAGCTTCCCTTATGTGATCTGCCACAATCTCTGCAGACTCTAACCTCTGGTCTGACACCTTGAGGGGTCTCCTTAATAATGGGAGAAATCCTGGGTCAGCCAACTCTTCCCTTCGGTCCCTCATATTGTCTTCTCTTAAAAGAACTCCTCTGAAGGTCTGTGTGAGAGGTTACGAGTCGCTTACTCTTATCCCTTGTCAAAATCTGGGACTCAATCTGGACTGTACTATCTCTAGTCCCCTCTCCATTTCTTATGCTCATCTCAGAGCATCCTTGAACTCAGTGATACAGAGCCCTATCAACCGGTCTCTAATGATGGGTCTCAGTCCATACACAAATTGCTCTATACGGAGCTCCTCATCCTTAAGAGTCTCTGAGTCATACTTAACTAGAGTGGTGAATCAGCTCTCATAATCATCAACTGACATATTGCCCTGAGCCAAATTTAGGAATTCAGCTTGTTTCCTCCTCTAGGCAGCTCTTGGCACATACTGGGGTCTAAATGTCGATTGAAACATCTCCCAACTAATCACCTCATGGCTAGTCGCCAATATACCTTGAGTAGTGCTCCACAAATCTCGGCCTTGTCCCTTTATCATGTAGGCACCCATACTGACCTTCTCTGCATCGGTGCATCCTAAAAAGTTTAAAATGACTCATGACTCAGTCAGCCACTCCATAGCCTTTGCGGGATCTTTCACCTCTCTAAAAGTTGGTGGGTTCATCTTCAGAAAGTCCCTCATCCAACCCTTATCTCTATCATCAAGTTGGGTCTGCACTGGAGGCTATGTGGCAGGTGGCACTGGATCAGTCTATGATCGAGGTGCGGGTGGTCCCTACGGTGGTGGAGGAGTCGACACAGGTGTAGTGCTCGAGGCATTAGCCCCAAAGTGCTGCGTGAATAGCACTGTCATCTGCTCGAATACCTGACGCACATCGTGCTCTAGGCGATTCATTCGAGAGTTAGAACTCTCCGGCTGGGGTTCAAGTCGTGGAGGTGGCTGTGCCTGCCTCCCTGAACATCCTCTTCTCCCCCTCATATTCTATCTCTTATGTGCCTGCGCGTATTCATTAAGCATCGATCATAATTTTACTCGTTAAATTCAATTCATTACCAGACAATACAAACACTTGGGATGTAATCTACTTCCAATTGACTGACACTAACAGTACTAGACACCCTTTGCTCTGATACCAAGAAAATCTGTGATAGCTCAGAAGCGAGGAAAATATGGCTAATTTAAAATTTTTCTTAAACCAAAATTAACAACTCTGGGTGTATTCCTATGCAGTGTCATGTGCTCACTTACGTTTAAACACTAGTCATTATACCCAACATCATACAACTTATACTTAATGAAGTTAATTACATAATATCCCAAAAAAGGATCAACCCATAAGTCTCAAATCATCTCTTTCATATCAACCTAATTACATCCCAAAATACTCATTACAAATGTCTGTATTACATCATTATCTGGATACAAAATGAACTGAATTATACCTTAAGCATGTACAAGCGATAGCCAGGGGAGATCTTTTTCACTAGCCTATATCACGTACACGGCAGGCTCTATCTCGCTTACTTCAAATAATCTGGCGGGGGAGGAAAAAGGGTGAACTCTCAAAATGCTCAGTAAGGAGGATAAGGGAAGTTATAGAAATCATCATCACAAACACAATATGATGAAAATAATGAGCATGCAAGTCGTTATAGAAATAACTGTGTAAAACAATGGCATTAGCGTAAAGCACGTGATAAAAATCACCAATCACATTATATCAAATCTCATAGCGTGATATAAATCACAGTAGTAAAATTCACATCATCATCAAATAAATCGAGATTAGGCATTTATGAAACTCATATAAAATCAACGTCACGGAACATCACAACGATTGAACTCATCCCCTAGGCGAACATCCCCAATCTAGGGATTTCATCGACAATAATACACACATGGCCATGGTTCGTTGTAGACTTGATCAGAGTCATACAGTCGTCGGTCTTACATGCTATCACAACACAGCCTGGTCTTACATGCTATCAAAGCAAAGCCACCCATCGCTATCGCGAAGCGGGTCATCTCACGTTACTAGAACAGAGGTGTCAGTTTACATGCTACTAGAGCATGGCCCTGCCTTACATGCTACAAGAACAAAGCCTCATGTGCATCTCATGACAAGCCATAGCCTTAGTAAAAATTGTTTTGCCTTTACATAGAGCTCTTAGTGGTTATCATAAAACCTATTTCGGTTATAACACAGTGTGTTCACATTTACACAAAACTCATCAAATCGAGCTCAAACCGGTAAAACACTCACACATTTATCAACACATCAAATCATCTCATAAAACATGCTCATTCATAAAATTGTTTTTTATGCTTTTAAAATGTTTTCATTCATTAAAAAACTCACAAGCATAAATGGTTTATTTCTTTTACCTCTTGCACCTTGCGTGGTACAATATCCTCGGCTCTCGGACTAGCCTCGTTTCCCACGTTGGATTCTCGAGCTATCCACACACATCATTGAATCATCAATATACCTCATTTTCATTTTCATTTTCCATCTCTTTCTCTTACTCATTCTAACTCAACATTTTGGTTAAGTCATAACCATTACAAAACATCCACATTAAATTTTCTAATTAAGCCCATTTGTAGGCTTCATCATGCTTTAAACATCTCTAACCAAATGTCTAAACATATATGTGCATTTATTCACAAATATACCCAATGATAATGCTTAAACCAAGGATCTTGTGAGCTTACCTAGCTTGTCCTCTCTTAACCAAGTTGTAGAACACTTGTCTCTTCCCTTTGCTCAAGCCCACCTTTGATTTTCTAGTATGTTGTTCTCCTCGCCAAGAGGAACAACTTTGTCTCTTGCCCCTTTGTCTAATTTCGTCTAGAATAGGGTGAATCTTAGAGAGAGAAAGCTTGGTTTGAGTAAAAATGGTGAAGATTTGGGTTGCAGAGAGAGAAAGGCTTGGTTTCAGGCGAAAATCTCATGATCCATATATAGACAGGGCTTTTGAGATCAAGCTGGTGTTGAAGGAGATCGATCTCTACTCGATTCAACTGCTCCTAACTGCCCCCTTAACAACTACAAAATCTATCTGGTTAAGGGTGTAAATCGATCTGCTCTTCATAAGAAAACTCAATGGAGATCGATTTGGCTTTGAATTGGGGATCGATCTCTTCCAGGCCGAGAGTTAAGGAGATCGATCTGGCTAAGGAAGGAGATCGATCTGCTCCAACCCGAGAGCTAAGGAAATCGATCTGCTTGTATTAAGGATCAATCTCTTCACTTACAGAACTCTTAGCAAATCGATCTGGCCCCATTGGAGATCGATCTGCCCTATTCCATTGCTCAAGTAAGAGCATTTTTTAGCTCTTCCAGATCGATCTTTCCTTCAATGAGATCGATTTGGCATTCATGTTTTCCAGATTTTTGCTGCAATTTTCTGCAGTAACTCACACAAAACATCTCTAATTTGCTGCCATAGTTATTTTCTCATCCAACCACCTTTAGACTTGAAAACTTCATCTCCTTATACTTCATTAGATTTAAAACTTGCATGTACATCAACATATCATGATTACAATCACCAAATTACAATTCTCACTTAGCAAAACTCATAAAATTTACAGTTCTCACAAAAGGGACCTACAATTTCCAAAAATACAAGTACAAAATCACAAAACGAATCGCCACATTTATACCTAACACATATCAAAATCAAGTAAATGTAAATATATGACTCAATCACATACTCAGTGAAACCATGCTTAATGCAATTTCTGAAAATGTATCACAATCATAAAACAGTATAAAACGAGTTATAAACATGTTACATAAAAATGGACATATGCACCATTATCACAATTTTCACAAAAATATGCTTTATGATTCTAAAATAAAACCAAAAAGCTTGGTTAGAGTACTTACAATCTCCTAGCAATTACCACACCTATACCACAATTTTTATGCGAATGCGTCTCGATCAACATGTTTTCAAAGTCAACACATATTTGTAAAAGTCAAACCCCAATTTATTCGCTTGACTAACCAATTTCACAATTTAAATTAAATTTTACCTAGTTTCTCTTTGGGCAAATTCGTTTGACTTTTTTCGATCAAAGTCAATATCAGTAAAAGTTAAACCTCAAAATTTTGACCTGTAAAACTTAGGATTTCTCTAAGCTTTATTTTTATGATTAATCATAGTTTCAGAGTTAAATGTACTACATTTGTAAATTGATATTGGATAAGCAGAAAATTTTCACCAATTCGTGTTGATTCGATCATAACCTTAAATTGAAGAATCCAATTGACATGTCGTAAAATATGTTGAAAAGCTAACTCAGAGAGCTTTCTAACCATATATGGTTCATTTTCTGGTTCATTGTGCACCAATACAAGTGAGTTTTTTAATTCATTATGTTGCATGAAACTTTACCAATAGACAGTCTGTAAAGATTTACTTTATTTTGTTATAGAAAACTTCAATTGATTTGATTCCAATTTTGTTGGAATGTTAACTCAGAGATCTTTCCAACCAGATATGTTATGTCTCTTAATTCATTGTGGATTAGTACAACTAATTATTTAGAGTTATGTTATAAGATGGATTATTGAAATGTGAACTAGATTGGAAATAATTGAGATTTAAGAACTAATGAGGATCGAATTGAGCTACTTTGAAATGTGCATACCTACTTCAAAATAATATTTTTACATGTTACTTAGGGGTAATTATCCCCCACCTCTACAATAGCCAATAAGGAAGTAGCATGTGGCGGTCATGGGACCAACATCCCCACCATGGTCGACCACTTCTACTCTCTCTTAAAAGATTCTTCATGTCCCTCATCCAACCAACTTAACATGCAAAACCAAAAAATTTAACGAAAGAAGAAGGGACGAAAATACGGATAAGGTGAAAGAGGTAAGGAAATGCAACTTTCTTGATGTTAGCAAATTAGAGAATATAATCAAGGTATTGGTAAATTTAAACAAATTGTGCATAAAAGCTTTCTGGCCAAGCTTGAGGAGAAAAGGGTTTCGATTCTTTATTGGTAAGGTAAGGTATAATGCATGCTTAATTTTAATTTTGTGATGATGCATTGAGGAAAATGTGATGATGAAGTTGTGACAAATTTGAAAAAATGTCTATATAGTATAACTGAAGAGATTAGGAAATGGATAAAAGTTAAATTGAATTGTGAAATTTGATTGGTCAAGCGATTAAAAATTGAGGTTTGACTTTTGTACAGACGTGTTGACTTTGACCACATGTTGATTGAGGCATTATAACATAAGAATTGAGGTAAAGTGTGGTAATTACTAAAAGTTGGTACATACACTAATCAAGCCTTTAAGTTTTCTATTAGTGTTATAAAGCATGTTTTTTGAAAACTATGATTATTCTGTACATGGCCTTTTTAAGAGAATTGTGCCTATAAATTGCTTTGTAAGCATTTTGAAACTTTGAGATGTTTTCAGAAAAAGCTTTAAGCTAGATTTCGTTGAGAATGTGATTTGGCCATGTAAATACACTGATTTGATATGGAAATGTGTTTATGTGAAATTGACGATCCTTATTGTGATTTCGTGCTTATTTTCTAATTGTGGATTTCTCCAGGGATATTGTGTCTTGATTTGGAGATTCCGGCACTTCATTGGAACTGTGTAGAATGTTGTGACAGAGGATTGAGATATATCCCACAAAAGTACGAGGATTGATAGTCTTATGACATCATGTTGATATATGGTTAGCTCCCATAAAAATGAGTTCCGATCAAGGCATCGGGTGGTGGTAAGATATCCAATCCTTTTGCACAAATATTGAACCCATCGTAATATGCATTTTACTTTTCTGTGTTCTTGAAGAAAACACATTACTAGAGTATTTACATGACATTGGTAACGCTTGACCAGTGATTGAAGTGGATGTATACGCTCCATAAGGGTATCAGGATCGCTGCCCATGCAACAACTGTGGCCTACCAAGTTAGTTCTAAAAGATTACGCCCATATTTTACTCACTTTGGTATGATCATAGTTTTCAGTGCAATGATTGTACATTAAGATTTTGGTTTCACTTTGAGAAACTATAGTGGGATGTCGTAATTGTATTTTGAGATATAGTAAGGCATGTGTACTTTTATGTTTTCTTACGGTTTTCATGTATACATGCACTACCATCATGACATGTTTTTTATTTTGTTTTATAGATAACACCAACCATTTTCAATTACATGTTTGAAAACCCATGTCATAGTACATTTTATAAGAAATTGGATTTTCAAATTAATTATACTATTTTAATTCCTATAAGCTTTTATGTGGTACTAATCATGTGTGCTTGTATTATTACTTACTAGGCGTTAGCTCACTAATCAGTTTTCAAATGTTTTAGATTAAGTTGCCTTTAAGGTGCCTTCGAGTAGTTTAAGTGTCACATGATTCTTCCATCTCTACTTGAGAGGTATATATAGAGGTGAATTTAATGTGTATTTGCACTACTTTTCAGTAAACACCTATCGAGAAGTAAAATGTGTCTATTTGGGATCTATTTGAATTTTAGTTACATATGTACATGTAGAATAATAATATAAGATTGGTTTTGTTAACTTTGATGAATGTGGATGAAACCACGATTAGTATGCATGATATGCTAATTAAAATATTATAGAGAACCATGATCTTACAAAAATAGTTTGCGGGTACCATGTAGTATGACTAGATATATAAATTGGATTAAAAGTTATTGCCTATCTAACTCGCAACAAACGTGATATGCATGATAAATTAAGAAAAGTCTTTTGCATATGCGTGTGATTATGGCTTTGGGTTATGATACGACCCTATCAAACCTTGACTTGGCTTTTTTCGAAAGCTTATTTAAACCTTGTTTTCATCCTTGGGACTCTCAAATCTCACTCTAGAGACTAAATTACCATAAGTTAACCCTTCTTTCAAAAAGTCAAACCCTACATAAATGTCACGACCCTTTTTCATTCCCTTTAACCGAAAATCACTATAAATTTTTCGCGTTTTACTGTTACCTTACCCGGTCGTGAACAAACTTACCACCACACTGTTGGGCTATGAGTCAATAATAAACATCACATCTCATTCATTCTCAGTTAAATAAAACGATGTCATACATTCGCATTTAATCGTGTACTTATACAAAAACATGTTTTACTGACATCTACATCCCCCATAATTACAAGTCAAAAGAATACTATGCTTTTACATTATTTAGATACAAAAAAAATCACTGTGTATATACCTTTGTGTGATGGAGATGCAGTGGATGTCCAAATTACCACGCCTCAGTCCTCACCGGGCCACTATGCACGCTCTGTAGGAGGGGGAAAATAGAGAGGGATGAGCAAACACACGCTCAGTAAGGCAATAATGCAAGCATGGTAGATAACTACTCTATCTACATGCTGATAATGTTACGCATAAATCGTTTATGGTAGGAGCATGAGGAAGTAAAACTATGCCATATGAGTATACATATATATCATGTATCAAAATCGTGTACATTGGCATATACAACATGGTAAAAACATCATGTATAAATCATCTCATGCTCAATCTCATTTAAATTCATAAAAAGGGCAATTCATTAAGAAACCTCCTTTTTACACCCACGTCATAAAACTCTTTCTCAAACACATACAATCCCATCACATCAATTCACAATCACAACCTCATTTTCATTTCACAAATCAATTCCACGAGGCTCGACCCCTCCTTCGGGTCTACCTTGAACAATCACAATCACACTTAGAGATTAAAATCATGTGGTAGTAAGTAAATCAAGCAAGGAGACAGGTTGTTATAACTCATCTGACTATGTTGGCCAATCGTCACTATCATCCCAGACCACACGGATCCCGATGTGCAGAGTATCATACTGGTACGGAGGTGGGTTAGTTCTCCGTCAGACTTTCTCAAATCAAGTAACCACCACGCGGTACATCGTACTCCATGTGATATAGACGGTACATCATACTCCGCGAACCCATAACAAGGTTGGGGGTACCTGCAATAGGTCTTATCTACCCCATACCGAGTGTAACCTCTATAGTCTCAAGTGCACGTGGGAGTGACCTCAATACCAGGTCCTAGCCCCTCATGGCCTTGCTCACCCCTGTTGGGTTCCCTGATTCAGGTCCTAGCCCCTCACCCTCACCCCACTCAAGAGGTCTGTTAGGCCTGTTGGGTTCCCTGAATGGATTATGTCAGGTCCTAGCCCCTCACTCTCACCCCACTCAAGAGGTCTGTTAGGCCTGTTGGGTTCCCTGAACACTAATCCGTATCTCTTACCACGGCCTCATACATACCACAGTGAGAAAACCAGCGCAAGCTACGCTCTAGCGCAAATTCATGCATCATAATAAATCTCTTCGTACAAGCAATGCTCTAGTACGGCATTTATGCATAAAACTATGAAGAAACCACGTACGAGCATCGCTCTAGTACAGTTATATGCATAAGAAAAATCACACAAATCCACGTACGAGCGTAAGCTCCAGTACGATTTATAAAACATCGTCATAGTTCCAAAACAAAGTGCGAGCTAAGCTCTAGCACGTTTCACACAAGTGAAAATATCAAAATCCAGCGCGAGCGATGCTCTAGCGCGATTTATGTCATACAAATACGATAGGTGGCTCATACACAATCAAACAATCCCGGCAACCGGGTTTAGCACTTCACAATTGCTTTTCCACAATATCAATAAAACACTAGCCGGCCCAACTACAAGCTTGCTTAAAACCAAGTAATTTCGTTTTGAAAAATATCAAAACATCATATTTATGCAATTATTAGCCTTACTATCCCATTTCATAAAATCCACTTCAAAACCAAAATACGCATATACTTATCATCATTCACGAATACCATCAATCATTTACTTGAGCAACCATGCATTTCATAAAACACCCAATATTCACCCATAAGTTCAAAGTACGAGCAGCTACCTCTATATACTCACAAAATTCCCTTACCTGGAATCGCGATGCGTGATTCCACTTCCTCAAAGCTGCTTACTCGTACAACTCAATTCGTTTCCAACGGACTCCTCGAAACTGCGCATAATCATAGTTCACATTATATTCGATCCATATAACAGGACACCGTGCGTTCACTATAGTCGATTCGACCTATAGTTTCTATTAACGCTCATAAGGCCTTGTTTCGTTTCTTTACCCATAACTCGAGTCTATGGATTCCTTTTAGGCCTATTAACTTATTCCAAATCGATACTAAGTCGACATTAAGCTCATAGTGTTCATATTTCATGAATTCCCTCACTATGGCATTTATCAAGCATTTACATACTCATTTTCATAATTTCACTTAAACCCACAATGTAATTCCATTTAACCATCTAAATTCATACACATTACCTCAATAACAACTTTAGCATGCCCATAAATCATAAACTCATGCAACCCATATCTTCTCACATTATACCCATTTTAGGTTTCCTAGGTCACACCAATTCCACCAAATCCTTAGATAATTTATCCATCAATACACATCTAACTCAACTCCAAAATCACTTAAATAAACAATATACTTGGATTGGAGTATTAGAATCTTACCAAATCTGATTTTTCCTTCTTGCTCCAAATGTCAATGCCCTTAACTCCTTCAATACCAACAATGGGATTTTGGGTTCCAACTATGTTGTTCTCTTGCTCAAGATGAACAACTTTGCTTCTAATGGCCTCCCCTTAATTCTTACTGGAAATGGCTAATTTTAGAGAGAGAAAGTTAGGTTTTTGGGTTAGAAATGGAAGATTGGTGTTTTTCCCAAAATTTTTAGATTTTCAACACTCCTTTTATAGAAATAGCTTGAGGAGATCGATCTGCACCAAGAGGAGATCGATTTGGTCCCCTTAAATCCCTCTTTTTCACGATAATTTAGGCATGAGATCGATCTATCGAAGCATAAGATCGATCTGCTCCCAAACTGAGAGCTAAGGAGATCGATTTGTATGCTTGAGGATCGATCTTTTCATTATAGAATGCTTAGGAGATCGATATGGCCCCATTGGAGATCAATCTGCTCTATTCCATTGCCCAAATAAGAGCATTATGGCTCTTCCAGATCGATCTCTCATCCTATGAGATCGGTCTGGCCTTCATGTTTTCCAAATTTTCTACAGTTTTCCTGCTGCAACTCACACCCAATTGTCCTTAATTTGCTGCCATAGTCATTTTCTTATCCATCCACCTTAATGACTTGAAAATGGCATCCATTCATACCTTATGCACATTGAAACTTGTGTGCATTACTTGTATATCCAAAAGTATCACATTCCAAACTAAATGGGAGCTTATCTTCATTCCATTTTACCACACTACTCATTTTGAGTTCCAATCACATCCATCAGTTACAAGAACTCATTTCTTCATATTCATACTCAATGAAACTTATATGTACATTACAAATCATATTACACATATGTACTTTGAATCCATGGACTTACATCAATTACAATATACCTTACAAGTCCATTGGCATTCATTGATCTAATTACACACATTACAACTATACATGTATGAGGTCTCACATTCTCCCATCCTTCAAGGAATTTGGTCCTCCAAATTAGAACCAAGTCACTCTTCAAAACGTTGGGAGTACTTCTCCCGTATCAAGTTCTTCAATTCTCATGTGGCCTCTTCCACTGTGTGATGTTGCCAAAGAACTTTCACCAAGGAAATTGTCTTATTGCGCAACACTTTCTCTTTTCTGTCCAGTATCCGAACCGACTTCTCAACATACGTCATACTCTCATTGAGCTCCAACGGCTCATATCTTATCACGTATGCCGGGTCCGGGTGATACTTTCGAAGCATCGAGACGTGGAAGACGTTGTGGACATTTACCGGCAGCAATGCCAACCTATACGCCTTATCTCCCACTCTCTCCAAAATCTCGAAGGGTCCTTTATATCTAGGGCTCAGGTTGCCCTTTTTACCAAATCTCATAATACCCTTCGATGGTGAAACTCTCAAAAATACCGACTCACCCTCATCAAACTCTAGTGGTCTCCGTCTCTTGTCAGCATAACTCTTTTGCCAGCTCTGAGCTGTTTGTAATCTCTCACATATCAACTGGACATCCTCAGATGCCTGCTGCACTAAGTCCAGAGTAAAAATCTGTCTGTCACCAACCTCTTTCTATCCAATAGGGGAACGGCATCTACGCCCGTACAATGCCTCATAGGGTGCCATCCCGATACTCGCATGATAGCTATTATTATAAGCGAACTTGGCTAACTGTAAATGGTCATCCCAGGAGCCTCTAAAATCTAGCATACACGCTCTCAACATATCCTCAAGGGTCTGTATAGTCCTCTCTGACTGCCCATCTGTCTGAGGATGAAAAGCGGTGCTAAAACTCATTCGGGTCCCCAGCGCTTCCTGAAAATGTTCCCAAAAATGGGAAGTGAAGCGGGCATCCCTATCAGAAACAACGTTCACTGGTATACCATGTAGCCGTACTATCTCTCGAATATACAGGTTCGCCAACTGACTCAATGTATCGGTAGCTCTCATAGCCAAGAAATGGACGGACTTAGTCAATCGGTCCACAATAACCCATATGGCATCATGACCTCTACGGGTCCTCGGTAACCCCATCACAAAATCCATGGTGACATGCTCCCACTTCTATGTCGGTATCGGTAGAGACTGCAATAATCCTGCAGGCTTCTGATGCTCTACCTTCACTTGCTGACAAACGAGACACTTAGCGACATATTCAGCAATGTCTCTTTTCATTCCAGACCACCAATAAACCTTCTGAAGGTTTTGATACATCTTGGTACTTCCCAAATGTATCGTATACTTCGATGAGTGAGCCTCTGATAAAATCATTCTCCTGATCTCAGGATCCTTGGGAACGCATACTCTGCCTCTGAACCTCAATAAGCCATTTGTACTCAGCTCAAAATCACTACCCACACCTGTCTGTATCTGCCTCAGCCAATCGATGCATCATCGATCGCTCTGCTGGGCTTACCGAATACGACCAATCAACTCTGGCTCTAGTCTCAAACTAGCCACGATCTCAAGTCTCTCCAAACCAGGTGGGGTTACATCCAAACTGAGGTTCGCAAAGTGTTCTAACAATTCATGTTCCCGTACCATCATATATGAAACCAACCCAAGGTTCTTTCTACTCAAAGCATCGACAACTACATTTGCCTTACCTGGGTGGTACATGATTTCACAATCATAGTCCTTTAAAAGTTTGAGCCATCTCCTCTGTCTCATATTTAGCTCTTTCTGCTAGAACAGGTACTTAAGGCTTTTATGATCTGTGAACACCTGAAATTTCTCACCATAGAGGTAGTGGCGCCATATTTTCAAAGCAAATACCATGGCCGTCAACTCCAAATCATTTGTCGGGTAGTTCCTCTCGTGATCTTTCAACTGTCTAGATCCATAGGCAACTACCTTCCCATCCTGCATAAGTACATAGCCCAATCCCTGGTGTGATGCATCTGTATACACCGAGAATCCTCCTGAGCTGGTAGGAATGGTGAGAACTAGAGCAGTGGTCAATCGACGCTTAAGCTCCTTAAAACTCTTCTCACTTGCCTCATCCTACATAAACTTAACATCCTTACGCGTGAGGCGTGTCAATGGAGCAACTAGTTTGGAGAAACCCTCTACAAATCTCCAATAATATCTTGCCAATCCCAGAAAACTTCTGATCTCAGTAACTGTCTTGGGTTGTTCCCACTGTACAACTGCCTCTATCTTAGATGGATCCACCGATACTTCATCCTTCAATACAACATGGCCCAAAAATGAGATCTGTTCTAACTAAAAGTTACACTTGTTGAGTTTGGCATATAACTCTTCCTCTCGGAGGGTCTCCAGAACTATCCTTAGGTGCTCCTCATGATCTTCCTTGGACTTGGAATAAACCAATATGTCATCAATGAACATAATTACAAACTTGTCCAGGTATGGCTTGAATATATCATTCATCAGTGCCATAAATGCTGCGGGAGCATTCGTCAATCCGAATGGCATCACCAAAAACTCGTAGTGGCCATAACGGGTATAAAATGCTGTCTTGGGTACATCTCCACTCCTGATCCTCAACTGATGGTACCCTGACCGCAGGTCTATCTTAGAAAACACTTCGGCTCCCTGGAGCTGATCCAACAAATCGTCGATCTTGGAAAGGGGTACTTGTTCTTAATGGTGGCCTTATTCAATAACCGGTAATCTATACACAGTCGGAGGCTTCCATCCTTCTTCCTTACAAATAGAACCGGTGCTCCCCAAGGTGAGACACTCGGTCTAATGAACCCCTTCTCCAGTAACTGCTTCTTTAGCTCTTCCAACTTTATCGGGGCCATTCTATAGGGTGGTTTCGATATTAGCTCTGTACCAGGCACTAACTCTATACAAAATTCCATTTCCCTTTCGGGTGGTAGTCCTGGTAATTCATCCGAAAAGATATCAGGGTAATCCGTAATTACGGGTATGTCCCTCAATTTCGGGTGTGCCTCATCTATATCGACCACGTAGGCAATGAACCCTTCACATTATCCTCTCCATCGTTAGTAACATAAACCATCACTCCATATTCAACATTTATCATAAACAATAAATTTATCTCTCAAGCAATATGCATTTAAAATCATACTCCTTTATTTACAACACACATACAATTTTCATATCATTTCTTTTCATCAAAGTTTACAATAAGATTGTCTAATCCTGAAAACATCAATGTTTTGGCATGGCAATCCATCACAACACGATTGGTAGCCAACCAATCCATTCCCAAAATTACATCAAAATCATTCATATTCAATAAAATCAGATTGGCTATCATTTCCTTCCCCTGTATCATTAACTTACAATCTCTACATACATGCTCAGTCAATTGACTATCATTTATGGTGTGGAAATTATCAACATTTTATCCAATAATGTTGGTTTCACATGCTTCAACAATTTATGTGCAAAGGAAGGTGATATGAAAGAATGCGTGGCACCAGGATCAAATAAAACCAATGCTTCTAAATCAAAGATTTGGATGGTACCTTTAATCACATCCGTCGATGCGTCTGTAGTGTCCTGGTCTGGTGCATGCACCCTTCCTCTGCCCACACCCATAGCATGTTTCCCTTTTTCCTCAATTGTATCCCTCCTCCTTGGGGCTGTTGTCTCAACAGGAGCTCCCTTAGGCTCCTTGCCCTTCTGTGGGGCAGTCTCAACCATCTCATTGTAGAACCTCGATATATGTCCCAGTCTCCCACATCTATAACACGAGACAGGGGGTATCTGACATGGCCTAGTCCCATGGTATCTCCCACATCTCCTACACTGGTCAGTGGTAGGTCGTGGTCTTCCAATAGTCATACCCCTCGGCGTAGTCAAAGCTCGATACATGGGAGGTCTAGCATTTCTCTCCTACACCTCCTCAATCTTAGGCCTCTTACCCATCCCGGATCTCTTTCGGTCTCTAACCTTTCTAACACTGATTCTCCCAAGCTCGGAGGTATTCCGCTCAAAATCTTGCTAGCATAACTGAGCCTTATGTACAGCCTCCTCATAGGTCAAGATGTCGAAGGGAGCTAGCTTAGTCCGGATGGCCAATCTCAATCCATCCATGAACTTCTGAATCTTCCGGGTCTCACTACCCATCGTGTCCGAGTCATATCTCCCCAAGGATATAAACTTGGACTCATACTCGTCTACAGTATGGTTCCCTTGAACCAAATTCATAAATTCCATCCGCAGCTTCCTCTGGGCGGTGGTTGGAATGTACTGTCTCCTGAAGGCCTCTATAAATATCTCCCATGAGATCTCAGAGTGTTTGGCCCTCAAAATAACCTCGGTGGACCTCCACCAATGCTCGGCCTCGCCTTTCAACATAAACACGGTAAAGGCTACCTTCTCAGCTGAAGTGCATCGGAAAAACCTATACAGTTTCTCCATCTCATACACTCAATCCTCCGTGACAACCGGGTCCTTCACCCCTCTGAACAATGGGGGTTTCAGCGCTTGAAACTCTCGTAACCTACTCAAGTGGCAGTCATAACCCACATCACTACCGCTCTGCTGTGGAGCGATAGGAGAATCTGTATCCTGTACCAGGGTGGTGTAGTAGTAGCAGTCTCTGCAGTCTGAGGTCTCTCCGCCTTTGTAGCTGCCTGTTCAGTAGTAGGCTGTGCCGCGGGATCTCGTCTGTCACCGGCGCCCAAGGCCTGCGTGACTATCTCCACCAAATTCTCAATACTCCGCTCTAACCTAGCGAAGCGAGCCTCAGTATCCTCTGCTCTCTCAGCAGGGTTCTATGGAGCCTGCTCAGTCTGTGGCTCCGCACGACTCTCAGGCCTACCTCTACGGCCTCTAGCACGTGCTCTCGCCCCTCTACCTTTACGTGTAACTGGCATAATGCCTAATTCCTGTATTATAATAATTTATTAAGCTCAATCCATCACGATATACACAGTTATATCTAAACAAAAGCACAGTAATATGGGGATGGACTTTCCTACATTTTATTACTGACTCACATCAGGCCAACTCAGCTCTGATACCAATCTCTGTCACGACCCATTTTCATTCACTTTAACCGAAAATCACTATAAATTTTTTATGTTTTACTGTTACCTTACCCCGTCGTGAACAAACTTACCACCACACTGTTGGGCTGTGAGTCAATAATAAACATCACATCTCATTCATTCTCAGTTAAATAAAATGATGTCATACATTCGCATTTAATCGTGTACTTATACAAAAACATGTTTTACTGACATCTACATCCCCATAATTACAACTCAAAAGAATACTGTGCTTTTACATTGTTTAGATACAAAAAGAATCACTGTGTATATACCTTTGTATGATGGAGATGCAGCGGATGTCCAAATTACTACGCCTCAGTCCTCACTGGGCTACTATGCACGCTCTGTAGGAAGGGGAAAATAGAGAGGGATGAGCAACCACACGCTCAATAAGGCAATAATGCAAGCATGGTAGATAACTACTCTATCTACATGCTGATAATGTTATGCATAAATCGTTTATGGTAAGAGCATGAGGAAGTAAAACTATGCCATATGAGTATACATATATATCATGTATCAAAATCATGTACATTGGCATATACAACATGCTAAAAACATCATGTATAAATCATCTCATGCTCAATCTTATTTAAATTCATAAAAAAGGCAATTCATTAAGAAACCTCCTTTTTAAACCCACGTCATAAAACTCTTTCTCAAACACATACAATTCCATCACATCAATTCACAATCACAACCTCATTTTCATTTCACAAATCAATTCCACGAGGCTCGACCCCTTCTTCGGGTCTACCTTGAACAATCACAATCACACTTAGAGATTAAAATCATGTGGTAGTAAGTAAATCAAGCAAGGAGACAGGTTACTATAACTCATCTAACTATGTTGGCCAATCGTCACATATCATCCCAGACCACACGGATCCCGGTGTCCGGGGTATCATACTGGTAGGAAGGCGGGTTAGTTCTCCACCAGACTTTCTCAAAACAAGTAACCACCACGCGGTACATCGTACTCCATGTGATACACACGATACATCGTACTCCGCGGACCCTTAACAAGATTGAGGGTACCTGCCGTAGGTCTTATCTACCCCATACCGAGTGTAACCTCCATAGTCTCAAGTGCACGTGGGAGTAACCTCAATACCAGGTCCTAGCCCCTCATGGCCTTGTTCGCCCCTGTTGGGTTCCCAGATTCAGGTCCTAACCCCTCACCCTCATCCCACACAAGAGGTCTGTTAGGCCTGTTGGGTTCCTTGAATGGATTATGTCAGGTCCTAGCCCCTCACCCTCACCCTCACCCCACTCAAGAGGTCTGTTACGCCTATTGGGTTCCCTGAACACCAATCTGTATCTCTCACCACGACCTCATACACACCACAATGTGAAAACCAGCGCGAGCTACGCTCTAGCACAAATTCATGCATCATAATAAACCTCTTCATACGAGCAACGCTCTAGTACGACATTTATGCATAAAACTATGAAGAAACCACGTACGAGCATCGCTCCAGTACGATTATATGCATAAGAAAAACCACACAAATCCACATACAATCGTAAGCTCCAGTACGGTTTATAAAACATCGTCATAGTTCTAAAACAAAGTGCGACCTAAGCTCTAGCACGTTTCACACAAGTGAAAATATCAAAATCCAGCGCGAGCGAGGCTCTAACGCGATTTATGTCATACAAATACGATAGGCGGCTCATACACAATCAAACAATCCCGGCAACCGAGTTTAGCATTTCACAATTGCTTTTCCACAACATCAATAAAACACTAGCCGACCCATCTACAAGCTTGCTTAAAACCAAGCAATTTTGTTTTAAAAAACATCAAAACATTAGATATATGCAATTATTAGCCTTACTATCCCATTTCATAAAATCCATTTCAAAACCAAAATCACGCATATACTTATCATCATTCACGAATACCATCAATCATTTACTTGAGCAACCATGCATTTCATAAAACACCCAATATTCACCCACAAGTTCAAAGTACAAGCAGCTACCTCTATATACTCACAAAATTCCCTTACCTGGAATCGCGATGCGTGATTCCACTTCCTCAAAGCTGCTTACTCGTACAACTCAATTCGTTTCCAACGGACTCCTTGAAACTGCGCATAATCATAGTTCACATTATATTTGATCCATATAACAGGACACCGTGCGTTCACTATAGTCGATTCGACCTATAGTTTCTATTAACGCTCATAAGGCCTTGTTTCGTTTCTTTACCCATAACTCGAGTCTATGGATTCCTTTTAGGCCTATTAACTTATTCCAAATCGATACTAAGTCGACATTAAGCTCATAGTGTTCATATTTCATGAATTCCCTCACTATGGCATTATCAAGCATTTACATACTCATTTTCATAATTTCACTTAAACCCAAAATGTAATTCCATTTAACCATCTAAATTCATATACATTACCTTAATAACAACTTTAGCATGCCCATAAATCATAAACTCATTCAACCTATATCTTCTCACATTATATCCATTCTAGGTTTCCTAGGTCACACCAATTCCACCGCATCCCTAGATAATTTATCCATCAATACACATCTAACTCAACTCCAAAATCACTTAAATAAATAATGTACTTGGATTGGAGTATTAGAATCTTACCAAATCTGATTTTTCCTTCTGGCTCCAAATGTCAATGCCCTTAGCTCCTTTAATACCAACAATAGGATTTTAGGTTCCAACTATGTTATTCTCTTCCTCAAGATGAACAACTTTGCTTCTAATGGCCTCCCCTCAATTCTTACTGGAAATGGCTGATTTTAGAGAGAGAAAGTTAGGTTTTTGGGTTAGAAATGGAAGATTGGTGTTTTTCCCAAAATTTTTAGATTTTCAGCACTCTTTTTATAGAAATAGCTTAAGGAGATCGATCTGCACCAAGTGGAGATCGATATGGTCCCCCTAAATCTCTCTTTTTCACGGCAATTTAAGCATGAGATCGATCTGCCGAAGCATGAGATCGATCTGCTCCCAAACAGAGAGCTAAGGAGATCGATCTGTATGCTTGAGGATCGATCTTTTCATTACAGAATGCTTAGGAGATCGATCTGGCCCCATTGGAGATCGATCTGCTCTATTCCATTGCCCAAATAAGAGCATTCTGGCTCTTTCAGATCGATCTCTCATCCTATGAGATCGGTCTGGCCTTCATGTTTTCCAGATTTCCTGCAGTTTTCCTGCTGCAACTCACACACAATTGTCCTTAATTTGCTACCATAGTCATTTTCTTATCCATCCACCTTAATGACTTGAAAATGGCATCCATTCATACCTTATGCACATTGAAACTTGTGTGCATTACTTGTATATCCAAAAGTATCACATTCCAAACTAAATGGGAGCTTAACTTCATTCCATTTTACCACACTACTCATTTTGAGTTCCAATCACATCCATCACTTACAAGAACTCATTTCTTCATATTCATACTCAATGAAACTTGTATGTACATTACAAATCATATTACACATATGTACTTTGAATCCATGGACTTACATCAATTACAATATACCTTACAAGTCCATTGGCATTCATTGATCCAATTACACAAATTACAACTATACATGTACAGGGTCTCACAATAAAAGTCCATCTTTTGACATTCAAGTCTGACCTCTCCCCCTCGTGGAGCTAAACGACTACAAACCCTTAATTAGACTTTATTATGATTTTTAATTCTAGAATCAACATCCAAACCACATAATTTAGGTTTTTGCCAAACCTTACATTTCATTACCCTAAATTATGCATTTCGATCTTTAAGGTTTGCTAACCGCAAATTGCACCATTCTAAAACCTCAATCTAATACCAAGTTTGTTTCTAAACTTAGTATACAACCCACAATTCAACGTATCTCAATTCATTTCATCTTTCGCAAATTTAAACCTAACCCTAAAATAATGCATTTTCAAAATCATCACCCAAACCCTAAAATTGGCTACCAAATCTTCCTCATTATATCACAATAACCCCAATCAAGTCTGAATTATACCTTCTATCAACAAAATAAATGAAAACCTTTCTCTAAACAAGCTTGAACAAATCTTCTTAGGCATAATTTTCAACATTATGTTAGCAATATATCAATGCTAAGATCACAACACTTCAGTACCATTTGAAACATCCAAGAAAACCCAAATTTCATACTCAAATCTCCCTTGGCCGAAACTTCCTCAAGTTATCCAAACTACCTTCATATAAAAGTGCCCAATATTTAGCTAATATTTCATAATATCATGCCATTTTCACTATATGGCTACTTTGAATAAAAAAAAAGAGTTTCCCCTTTACCTAACAACTTTGGCTAAATGCTTGAAGTCTTCCATTCTTCTTTCCCTATTTTTCTTAGACTTTGCATATACCAAATTGAAGAGAGTAGGGGTTTGGGTTAGTGGCTCGCCATGGCCACCACTTGTTTGACCACAATTAGCTATAGGGGAGATGACCACAATTACAAATGAGTGGCATGCAAAATACCATTCATTAAGATAGGTAGATACATTTTAAGCCAATGTAATTTGGTCCCCATTAAATATGGTTCTCAATTGTTTCCAATTTAGTCCACATTTTCAAATAATCCAACATATGGCACAACTTTAATTAGTTAACTACACTAATCAACAACAAATTAAGAGAAGTTTCATAGATGGTTAGAAAGATCTCTGAGTTAACTTTCTAGCAAAATTTGAATCACTTCATTTGGGGTTTCCTACCAAAAGTTACGTGCATCTCTCTATAATTTAGTCCACATTCCAAAAGTATTATGCATCTCTTTACAAATTTTGAATCACTTTATTTAGGGTTTTCTACCAAAAGTTACGTGCATCCCCATTAAATATGGTTCTCAATTGTTTCCAATTTATCCACATTTTCAAATAATCTAGCATTTAGCACAACTTTAATTATTTAACTATACTATTCCATAGTAAGTTAAGAGAAGTTTCATATATGGTTAGAAAGATCTCTGAGTTAACTTTTTAACAAAATTTGAATCACTTCATTTAGGGTTTCCTACCAAAAGCTACATACATATCTTTAAAAATAGGTCTGCTGGATGATTTTTGTGCTTAGTGCAACTTTAAAAATTCACCTTTATTAATGTAATCTGAGAGAAATGAACCACATATGGTTAGAAAGGTATATGAGGTAGCTTTCTAGCAAATTTATGACATGACAATTGGATTCATCTATCAGAAGTTATGATCAAATCAAATGCATATTGGTCAAAATTTTCTATTCATCCGATATCAATTTCCAAATTTAATACATTCAAACTCTAAGAATTATAATTAAATTATTAAAGTAGAGTTTAAAGAATTTCTGGTTTTCACACTCCTCACCTTAAATGTCACGACCCAATTCCATTCTCTTTAACCGAAATCACTGAAAATTTTTCGCGTTTTACTATTACCTTACCCAGTCGTGAACTAAGCTAACCACACATTGTTGGGCTGTGAGTCAATAATAAACACCACATCTCATTCATTCTCAATTAATTAAGACGATGTCATACATGTGCATTTTATCGTGTACTTATACGAATACATGATTTACTGACATCTACATCCCCCATAAGTACAACTCAAAAGAATACTGTGCTTTTACATTGTTTAGATACAAAAAGAATCACTGTGTATATACCTCTTAGCGATGGAGATGCAGCAGAGTCCAAAATAATACGCCTCAGTCCTCACTAGGCTACTATGCACGCTCTGTAGGGGGAAAAATAGAGTGGGATGAGCAACCACACGCTCAGTAAGGTAATAATGCAAGCATGGTAGATAACTACTCTATCTACATGCTGATAGTGTTATGCATAAATCGTTTATAGTAGCATGAGGAATAAAACTATGCCATGTGAATATACATATATATCATGTATCAAATCATGTGCATTGGCATATAAAACATGGTAGAGACATCATGTATAAAACATCTCATGCTCAATCTCATTTAAATTCATAAAAGGGCAATTCATTTAGAAACCTCCTTTTTGAACCAACAACATAACACCACCAAATCCACTCACAAACCACAACCACATTTACATTCCACAATTCACGCATGTGTATAAATCTAGGTCACTATATCAGAAGTGCCTATGTGAATCATTACATCATAAATCATCCCAGACCACACGCATCCAGGTGTGCGGGGTATCATGCTGGCACGAAGATGAATTATCCCTCACCAGACTTTCTCATCACATAACCATCATGCTGTACATCGTACTCCATGTGATATACATGGTACATCGTACTCCGCAACTCATATCATGATTGGGGGTGCCATTCCTAGGTCTTATCTACCCCATACCAAAAGTTTTCCATATTTCGAGAAGGAGAGCCTTCCTGCCGAACAGAGCCTCCCCGCCTAACAGAGCCTCCCTGCCTCTTCGGGCTTAAGGATGTTAGCTTAAGGATGTAGGGCTTAAGGGTCCTTTCCGTAAGAGAGCCTCCCCACCGAACAGAGCCTCTCCGCCTAACAGAGCCTCTCTGCCTCTTCGGGCTTAAGGATGTTAGCTTAAGGATGTAGGGCTTAAGGATCTTACCTTTACCATACCCATGTAGGAGAGCCTCCCTGCCTAACAGAGCCTCCCCGCCTCTTTGGGCTTAAGGATGTTGGCTTAAGGATCCCACCGTAAGAGAGCCTCCCCACCAAACAGAGCCTCCCCGCCTAACAGAGCTTCCCTGCCTCCTCGGGCTTAAGGATGTTAGCTTAAGGATGTAAGGCTTAAGGATCTTACCCACTTTCACAACCCTATACGAATCCCATTGTACAAGCTTGTGCGAGCAAAGCTCTAGCACGACTCATGCATCATGCATCTTCTCATAAAGAGGCGCGTACGAGCATAGCTCTAGTACGGTTATACTCATAAGATAACCATTCACAATCCACGTACGAGCAGAAGCTCCAGTACGGTTTATAAACATCATCACAATCCAATTTCAAAGTGCGAGCTAAGCTCAAGCACGTTTCACACAAGTGAAAACATAGAAATCTCGCGCGAGCGAGGCTCTAACGCGAATTATATCACATTCACGCGATAGGCGGCTTACGTGCATTCAAAACATCACATAATATGCTTAGTGCCTCATATGGGCTATTTCACAACATCATTCCAGTACTAGCCAGCCTATCCTTTTATTTGCTCAAATCAAAGCATTTTGTTTTGTAAAGCATTCAAAACACATGATTTATGCAATTATTAGCCTTACTATCCCTTTTTCATAACATCCACTTCAAAACCAAAACCACGCATATACCCATCATCTTTCACAAATACCATCAACATTTATTTGAGCAATTCATGCATTTCATACAACACCCAATATTCACCCAGTTCAAAATACGAGCAGCTATCTCTATATACTCACAAAATTCCCTTACCTGGAATTGCGATGCGTGATTCCACTTCCTTAAGCTGCTTACTCGTACAATTTGGTTCGCCTTCAACGAACTCTTCGGGACTGCACAAAATCGTATCCCGCATTATATTCGACCCATAGATTGCAACCCTTGTGCTTGCTATAGTCACTTTAATCTATAGCCTCTATTAAAGCTTATTTGGCCTCGTTTCATTACTTTATCCATAACTCGAGTCTATGGATTTTCTTAGGCCTATTAACTCATTCAAAATCGATATCAAATCGATGTAAAGCTCATAGCGTTCATATTCCATGAATCCCCTCACTATGGCATTTATTCATCACATACATATCCATTTCCACATTTCTTCCAACCCACCATATAATTTCATCTAACCATCTAAATCATAACATTATCCCAATGACAACTTTAACATGCCATGAACCATAAGTTCATTCAATCCCACATATCCTCACATTATACCCATTTTAGATTTCTAGGTCACACCACTTCCACTACATTCTTAGGTAGTTTATCCATCAATACTCATACCAATCAACTCCAAAATCAATTAAATAGCTAATGCATTTAGATTGGAGTGTTAGAATCTTACCAATATGATTTCTCTTCTTGCTCCAATTGGTAATGCCCTCAACTCCTTCAATTCCAAAAATGGGAAAATGCCCTCTCACTATGTTGTTCTCCTCTTTGATAGGAACAACTTTGCCTCTAATGATCTCTCTCCAAATCTCACTGAAAATGGTTGATTTTTAGAGAGGGAAAATTAGGTTTTTGGGGTTGAAATTGTAAGGTTAAGTGTTTTCCGAGATTTCCAGATTTCTCAGCTCTCCTTATATAGAAATGACTTGAGGAGATCGATCTGGTCCAAGAGAAGATCGATCTGGTCCCTTAAAATCCCTCTTTTTCACGGCATTTTTAAGCCTGAGATCGATCTGTCGAAGCAATGAGATCGATCTGTTGAGGCATGAGATCGATCTGTCGAAGCATGAGATCGATCTGGTCCCAAACAGAGAGCTAAGGAGATCGATCTGGCTACTTGAGGATCGATCTTTTCACTTACAGAATGCTTGGCAGATCGATCTGGCTCCATTGGAGATCGATCTGCTCTATTCGTTCACCCAAATAAGAGCATTCTGGCTCTTCCAGATCGATCTCTCATCCTATGAGATCGATCTGGACCTCATGTTTTCCAGATTTCCTACAGTTTCATTGCTGCAACTCATACCAACACACCCTCAATCTATTGCCATGGCCATTTCCTCATCCATCCACCTCTATAACTTGAAAATGGCATCCATTCATACCTTATGCACATTGAAACTTGTGTGCATTCATTGTATATTCAAAGGTATGCAACATAAAACCAAATGGAAGCATAACTCCATTCCATTTTACCACACTACTCATTTTGAGTCTCAATCACATCCATCACTTGCTAGAACACATTTCTCCGTATTCATACTCAATGAAACTTGTATGTACGTTACAATTTATATTACACATACATACATTGAATCCATGGACTTACATCAATCATACTTTACATCACAAGTCCATTCATATTATTTAATCCAAGTACACACATTACCCTTATACATATACGGGGTCTTACATTAAAAAATTTGATCCTTAAAATTTGATTGCAATAAGTTTTAAACAACTATGGGTGGGTTTCCTTCATGTCATTTTCCAACTCCCAAATGGCTTCCTCTATTGAATGATTATACTAGAAGACCTTTACCAATGGGATTACTTTCAACCTTAATATTGTGTCCTTGTAATCCAAAATTTGTATCGATCTTTCTTCATAACTTAAGTTCTCTCTCAATTTCAGAGGTTCATATTCAATCACATGGGACTAATTGGGATGATACTTTTTTCTACATGGAGACATGGAACACATTATGCATACCGAACAAGCTAGGGGGCTAGCTGCTATACCACCTATCTAATCCTATCCAAAATCTTAAAGGGACGAATATACCTAGGATTGAGCTTCCTTTTCTTGTTGAATCTCAAGATATATATACTACGAGAATCTTTTACCAACACATGATCACTAATCTCAAGCTCCAAATCTCTCATATGATTATTTGCATAACTATTTTATCTACTTTGGGCTATAGTTAGTCTCTGGCAAATTATCTTTATATCTTTATTGGCTTTTGCCACCAACTCCGGTGCTTACAATTTCTGTTTACCTACCTCTTCCCATCATATAGGTGATCTACATCTTCTACCATAAAAAGCTTCGTAGGATGTCATCTCAATACTTATATAATGGTTGTTATTATAGGCAAACTCTGCTAAGACTAAGTATTCATCCTATGAGCCTCCAAAATCAAGCACACAAGCTCTCAACATATCCTCAAGTGTCTAAATGGTTTTCTCAAATTATCCATCAGTTTGAGGATGGTAGGTAAGGCTGAATTGTAATCTAGTACCCAAGGCTTCCTTTAAGGCTTTCTTGAATTGGGGAGTAAATTGGGAATTACTATATGAGGTGATAATTATGGGAAAACCATGAAGCCTTATGATCTCTCGAATAGATAACTCTACCAAGAATTTGAGAGAATTGGTAACCTTAATGACTAGAAAGTGAATTGACGTAGTCAGCTTATCCACAATTACCGATATAACATCATGTCAATTTTAAGTCTTTAATAAACCCATTATGAAGTCCATGGTTACATGTTTCTACTTCCAACTAGGAACCAATAAAGGCTAAAGTAACTTGCAGCTTTTTGGTGTTTCACCTTTATTTGTTGGCATATCAAACACTTGGATATAAACTCAGTAATATCTCTCTTCATTCCAATTTACTAGTATACACATTACAAATTATGATACATTTTGGTGCTACTCAGGTTCATAGTGTACTCAGTGTGAGACCCCGTATATGTATAATGGTATATATGTACATAGAAATGTAAATAGAGTTGTACTACGAATTCATAAGTGAAGTATATGTGATGTAAGTCCATAAGTAATGTACACACTTGTAATGAGAGTGGTAATTGTACATACAAGTTACATTAAGTATGAATGTGAAGAAATGGACTTAAACATGTGGAGAATGTGTGTAGAATGGATTATGAGTAGTTTGGTAAAATGGAAGTAGAATTGCATAAGATGTGCACTTCCATTTTTGTTTATATTAAGTACCATTGGTCATACAAAGATTCTACACAAGTTTTAATGTGTATGAAGTGAGGATGGATGCCATTTTCAAGTCTCAAAGATGAATGGATGAGAAAAGGATCATGGTAGCAAATTAAGGATGTTTGGTAAGTGTTGCTGCAGAAGAACTGTAGAAAATCTAGAAATTGTGAAGGGCAGATTGATCTCATGGGATGAGAGATCGATCTGGAAGAGCCAGAATGCTCTTATTTGGGCAAAGGAATAGAGCAGATCGATCTCCAATGGAGCCAGATCGATCTCCTAAGCATTCTGTAGTGAAAAGATCGATCCCCAAGCACCCAGATCGATCTCCTTAGCTCTCTGTTTGGGAGCAGATCGATCTCATGCTTCGACAGATCGATCTCATGCGTAAAATGTCGTGAAAAAAGAGGGATTTAAGGGGACCAGATCGATCTCCTCTTGGACCAGATTGATCTCCTCATGCTATTTCTATATAAGGAGTGCTGAAAATCAGAAAATTTCAGAAAAAACACAAACTTTCCACTTTCAACCCAAAAACCTAACTTTCTCTCTTTAAAATGAGCCATTTTCAGTGAGGTTTGAAGAGAGACCATTAGAGGCAAAGTTGTTCCTATCAAAGAGAAGAACAACATAGTTGGAAAGCATTTTTCCATTGTTGGTATTGAAAGAGTTAAGGGCATTACCATTTGGAGCAAGAAGAGAAATCAAATTGGGTAAGATTCTAACACTCCAACTATGGTACATTGTTTATATAATTGATTTTGGAGTTGTTTGGCATGAGTATGGATAGTTAGAAACTATCTAAAATGCATTGAAAAGATTATGACCTAGAAATGGTCTAGAGTGAGAAAGTGAAATTGTATGGAGATTAATGATGAATGAGATATGTAGAAGTTATTAATAGTGTTGTGGTATGATTTTAAGATGTGGTTAGTGGATAAATTGTGAGATTTACCTAAAAGAGGTAAAATGTGGAATAAGGCATTGGTAAAATGCATAAGTGAATAATATTGACTAGTGAGGTCAATTATGGGTTAAATACGTTAACTCAATTGATTTAATGAATGAATCACAGCTTCCGAGGATACGCCGAGGCGAGTTGATCCAAGAGCGTGAGAAGCTAAAAGGAAAGGAGTCACACCAAGTAAATCGAGGTAAGGGAATTGTGTGGACTCTTAGAGATATCTGTGCGCAATTTGGGCGCTTAAATGTTTTGCTAGAATGCATGAGATTAGGAAACGATGTTGGGTGATTGAAGGGTAAAAGTTGGGAGTTTGAGAAATGTGCATGAAAACAAAAGCATATTGCTTTGAAAATCATGTTTTATTGCTTGTTAGCAAATGATTGGTAGGTCGGCTGACATTGAAATGATTTGCAAAAGAAATGAGTGTGTTTTGGTTTGTTAACCATACTTTGCAATGTTTTGAGCCACCTACATGATTTCGTGAGTATGAAAGCGTGTTAGAGTATGACTCACACGAGATTGACGTGTTTTATACACATGAGTGCAAGAGGTACTAGTTTTCACATGGATTTCATAATTGTTTTGGCATTGTGCTTCGAGTTTGTCTCGCACTGGATGCCCACCTTGCATGTTGTCGTGTTTGGAGCTTCGAGTAGACTAGGTGTCACATCGATTAAATAGGCTCACACGTGCATTATTTTGATATGATTAATTAGCCGTGTTAGGAGTTTCGGGTAGACAAGAGGTCGCACCGATTAAATAGGCTCACACGTGCGTTTGAGATGTGGCGTGATATGATGTGTTGATTGGGTCCACGGAGTACGTTGTACCGTGCATGTAGCATGGAGTACAATGTACCGTGTTGAGTTGTGATGTGCCGTCTTCGAACGAGATCTGCTATGGACCGACGGGTAGGATTTGACCCACCTCCCGTGTGGAAGCAGATAGTGGTGATATCCCACACACCTGATCCGTGTAGTCGGTATCACAGGTTATGTACATAGGCCTTGAGGTTATTACCTATTGTTGAACTGCCTATCTCACATGTCTACTGCTATTTGAGAATAAATCCATGTTTGAAAATGATTTGTGGGTCAGGAAAGTCCGAGGGATGGGCCGAGACCTGACTAGTGATGAATTGATTTGTTAATGGTTTTTAAAGTGCACGGATGCATGATGTTTAATGCCATGCTTTATTGTGAAAATGCATGATGGGTAATGCCATGCTTTTATTGTGAATTATGCATGATGATTTATACCATGCTTTGAGTTGAAATGTGCACTTGATTTTAATAGCATGAATGCTTTACATACCATTAACACAATCATACACTCATGTTTTGAGATAAATAATGAATGAAATGCTTTTGAGCATGGCATCACGATCACGTAGATAGTGCAGTATCTACCTGTTCGCATGATTGCCTTACTGAGCGTGTGGTTTGCTCACCCCCCTTATTTTCCCCCTCTCTACAGAGAATTGAGTATATAGTGAGCGTGACTGGAGGCGTTTCCCTTTTGGTAATCCGCTGCATCCCATCACTAAAGGTATACACACTTGGATTATTTTGTATCTAAACTAGACATAGCACAGTAACATTTTGTATGTAACTACTGGGGATGTAAAACAATGTAAACACATGTAACAACTCTGATATATATATATACATTTATACAAGTGTTTACTTATAAATAATGTTTCAAATTGAATTGGTATGGTGGAGTGAGTTAGACGTCGACACACAGCCCAACTGTTAAGAGTGTGGTTGTTCACGATCGAGGAAGGATGATTAAAGATTGATGCATGAAAATGCGAAAAATTTGTACGTATTTTGGTAAGTTGAGGGTCGTGACAGAAGTTGGTATCAGAGCTCGAGTTGGTTTGACGTGTGTCGTGTCTAAAATACTTAATAAGTTGAAAATTTTCATCCTCAAGTTACTGTGCTTGTTTAGATACAAATTGTGTGTGTAGATGGGTTGACTAAGTAATTGGTTGTGAATTTAGGGAATTGAGTAAGTATGCCTAATACCAGTCGCGGTAGAGGGATGAGAGCACAGGCTCGAGGCCGTAGAGGTAGGCCTGGGGGTCGTGTTGAGCCAGAAACACACGAGGCTCAGGAGGATGTTGAGGTGGAGGCCGATGTTGAGCACGCTCCACAGGGTCCAGAGGAGAGACCCAAGAGTACTGAGGCTCGCTTCGCGAGGATTGAGCGGAGCATTGAGATGTTGTGGAGTTGGTCACCCAATCTTTATCTGGAGTTGGCGGTAGACAGAGTCCCTCTACACAGGGTGATGCCAAGCAGGCGGCAGCTCCTGAGGCACGGGCAAGGGAAGCCCAGAGGCCACAGACGACAGATACCCCACCCACATAGGATGTGCCTACGCCGGTTGCTATGCCAGGCAGTAGAGGTTGGGGATATGGATGTGATTTGGATAGACTGCGGCAGTTCCAAAAGTTTGGACCGTCGTCTTTCAGTGGAGTAAAGGACCCAGTAGCGGCTGAGGATTGGATCAATGAAATCGAGAAATTATATGGGTTCTTTGAGTGCACTACTACCGAGATGGTAGCATTTGCTGCTTTTATGCTGAAGGGATCAGCGAAACATTGGTGGAAGTCCACCAGGCCTATTTTGAGAGCCCGGCATACTGAGATCAGCTGGGATGTATTTCTAGAGGCCTTCCGGAGACAGTATGTCTCGGATACCGTACAGCGGAAGCTAAAGATTGCATTTTTGGGACTGACCCAAGGGAGCAGGACTGTGGATGAGTATAAGACTGCTTTCATATCCCTGGGCAGATATGATCCCAACACGATGAGTAATGAGGTCGAGAAAATCCAGAAGTTTATGGATAGATTGAGACCAACCATCAGGTCGAGATTGGTTCCTCTGGATATACCGACTTATGAAGAGGCAGTGCGCAGGGCGCAATTATGTGAACAAGATGTTGATAGAATCGCCTCAGAGTTTGGAAAGGTTGGTAAGATGAGGGACAGAGATAAGAAGAGACCTATGATGGATAGAGGCTTCAGCTATAAAGGAAGCAAGAGATTCTCTGGAAACAGGCCGAGAATTGATGAGATCCGGGAGAGGACAGTTGATACTCCCATGTATCCGACCATTGCTCCAGCTAAGGGAATCGTGATTGGAGGGCCACGGCCTACTACAGACCAGTGTGGCAAGTGTGGCAGGTATCATGGAACTCGACCATGCTATGGATCTCCTGTAGTATGCTTTCGATGTGGGAAGCCAGGGCACATAATCAGATATTGCCCGGAGATGATAGAGAGAGCCCCACAGAAGGGCAAGGAGCCAGAGAGAGCTCCAGTTGGTACAGCTGCTCCGAGGAGGATGGCTATAGATGAGGAAAAGGGGAAGCAAGCAGTGGGTGTAAGCAGAGAACGAGTGCACGCACTGGACCAGGACACTGCAGATCAGTCATCGGATGTAGTAAAAGGTACCATCCAAATCTTTGATTTAGAAGCTTATGTACTGTTTGATCCTGGTGCCACGCATTCTTTTGTATCACCATCCTTTGCATGTAAATTGATGAAGCATGTAAAACCCACACTGCTTGATAAGATGTTGTTGATATCTACCCCTATGAATGATAGTCAGTTGACTGAGCATATATATAGGGATTGTAAAATGAAGATGGGAGGTAAAGAGATGGCAGCCGATTTAATTTTATTAAATATGAGTGATTTTGATGTGATCCTAGGAATGGATTGGTTGGCTGCCAATCATGTTGTTATGGATTGTCATGCTAAAACTTTGATGTTTCCAAAGATAGACAATCTTGTAGTAAATTTTGTGAAATGAAATTAAAGAACATGATTATTATAAGTGTGATGAGTACAATCTTGATACATGATGTATGAAAGATAAATTTGATTTCATTTATGTATGTGATGTGATGATTTATGATACTAATGGTGGAAAGAATAATGTGAAGGATTCATCACTTTTGTGATTGAGACGGATAAGGCACGTCCGAAATTGGAAGACATACCAGTGGTTAGGGAATTTCCAGATGTCTTTTCGGCTGAGTTACCAGGGTTACCTCCAGATAGGGAGATGGAGTTTGGTATAGACTTGGCACCTGGTATAGAGCCGATGTCCAAGCCACCGTACAGAATGGCTTAAGTCGAGTTGGAAGAGTTAAGGAAACAGTTACAAGAGTTGCTGGAGAAGGGATTCATCAGACCGAGCGTCTTACCTTGGGGAGCACCGGTTCTGTTTGTAAGGAAGAAGGATGGAAGCCTCCGACTGTGTATAGATTATCGGTTGTTGAATAAGGCCACCATCAAGAATAAGTATCCCCTTCCACGCATCGATGACTTGTTGGATCAGCTTAAGGGAGCACAGGTCTTTTCCAAGATAGATCTGAGATCAGGGTACCATCAGTTGAAGATACGAGGTGGAGATGTACCCAAGACAGCTTTTCGCACCCGGTATGGACATTATGAGTTTATGGTTATGCCATTCGGGTTGACAAATGCTCCCATAGCTTTTATGTCGTTGATGAATTAGGTATTTCACCAGTATTTGGATCGGTTTGTGATCGTGTTTATTGATGATATACTGGTGTATTTAAGGTCTAGAGAAGAGCATGAGAGGCATCTAAGGATAGTGCTACAGACCCTTCGAGAGAAGAAGTTGTACGCTAAACTCAGTAAGTGTGACTTTTGGTTGGAACAGATCTCTTTTCTGGGTCATATAGTATCAAAGGATGGAGTATCAGTGGATCCATCTAAGATTGAGGCCGTAGTTCAGTGGCAGAGACCCCAGACAGTGACAGAGATCAGGAGTTTTTTGGGTTTAGCTGGATATTATCGAAGGTTTGTAGAGGGATTTTCGAGGTTAGCTGCTCCTTTGACACCCCTCACAAGAAAGAATGTGGAGTTTGTGTGGGACGATAAGTGTGAAGAAAGTTTTGAGGAGCTGAAAAAGAGATTAACCACAGCTCCAATCCTCACCATTCCTACCAGCTCAGGAGGTTTCTCGGTGTATACGGATGCTTCACACCTAGGACTGGGCTGCGTATTGATGCAGGATGGGAAGGTAGTAGCCTATGGATCAAGACAGTTAAAGGATCATGAGAGGAACTACCCGACCCATGACTTGGAGTTGGCAGCGGTGGTGTTTGCGCTGAAGATATGGCGCCACTACCTTTATGGTGAGAGATTTCAGGTTTATACAGATCATAAGAGCCTTAAGTACCTATTCTCATATAAAGAGTTGAACATGAGACAGAGGAGATGGCTCGAGCTGTTAAAGGATTATGATTGTGAAATCCTATACCACCCGGGTAAAGCAAATGTGGTTGCTGATTATTTGAGTAGGAAGCATCTCGGGATGGTATCATTTATGCTGATCAGGGAACACAAGCTGTTGGAACAGTTCACAAACCTCAGTTTGGATATGACCCCGCCTGACGCTGATAGTGGATTTATGATAGCTAGCCTGCAGTTGGAACCGGATCTGGTAAATCGAATCCGATAGGCTCAACGAGTTGATCAGCAGTGCAGTGATATTGTCGGGCAGATACAGAGGGGTACAGACACGGACTATGGATTGAGTCCGGATGAAATGTTGAGGTTCAGAGGTAGGATATGTGTTCCTGATGATGCAGAGATCAGAAGGTTGATCTTGACAGAGGCTCACTCATCAAAGTATACGATACATCCAGGGAATACTAAGATGTATCAAAACCTTCGAAAAATTTATTGGTGGTCTGGAATGAAAAAGTACATTGCTGAATATGTTGCTAAGTGTCTCGTTTGTCAGCAGGTGAAGGTAGAGCATCAGAAGCCTGCAGGGTTATTGCAGCCTCTACCGATACCGACATGGAAGTGGGAGCATGTCACCATGGATTTTGTGATGGGATTGCCGAGGACCCGGAGAGGTCATGATGCCATATGGGTGATTGTGGATCGGTTGACGAAATTAGCCCATTTTCTAGCTATGAGAGCTACCGATACTCTGAGCCAATTAGCGAACCTATATGTGCGCGAGATAGTGAGGCTACATGGAATTCCAGTGAGCGTTGTTTCTGATAGGGATGCCCGCTTCACTTCTCACTTCTGGGAACATTTTCAGGAAGCGATGGGGACCCAGTTGAGTCTTAGCATAGCATTTCATCCTCAGACAGATGGTCAGTCAGAGAGGACTATACAGACCCTGGAGGATATGTTAGAGCGTCTGCATTGGATTTTGGAGGCTCCTGGGATGACCATTTGCCACTCGCAGAGTTCGTGTATAATAACAGTTTTCATGCGAGTATCGAGATGGCACCGTATGAGGTATTGTATGGGCGTAGATGCCGTTCCCCTATTGGATGGGAAGAGGTTGGTGACAGACAGATTTTTGCTCCTGACTTGGTTAGACAAGCCTCTGAGGACGTCCAATTGATATGTGAGAGGTTACGGACAGCTCAGAGCAGGCAAAGAGTTATGCTGACAGGAGACGGAGACCACTAGAGTTTGAGGTGGGTGAGTCAGTGTTTTTGAAAGTTTCTCCTTCGAAGGGTATTATGAGGTTTGGTAAGAAGGGCAAGCTGAGCCCTAGATACATCGGACCCTTCGAGATTTTGGAGAGAGTGGGAGACAAGGCTTATAGGTTGGCATTGCCACCAGAGTTGGCAAGTGTGCACAACGTCTTCCACGTATCCATGTTGAGGAAGTATCACCCGGACCCGGCACATGTGATAAGATATGAGCCTTTGGAGCTCAATGAAGGTATGACCTATGATGAGAAGCCAGTTCGGGTATTGGACAGAAAAGAGAAAGTGCTGAGGACAAAGACAATTCCCTTGGTGAAAATACTTTGGCAACATCACACTGTGGAAGAAGCCACATGGGAATTGGAGAGTTTGATGCGGGAGAAGTATCCCGAGTTGTTCACAGAATAATTGGTTCTAATTTGGAGGACCAAATTTTCTAAGTGGGGGAGAATGTGAGACCCCGTATATGTATAATGGTATATATGTACATAGAAATGTAAATAGAGTTGTACTACGAATTCATAAGTGAAGTATATGTGATGTAAGTCCATAAGTAATGTACACACTTGTAATGAGAGTGGTAATTGTACATACAAGTTACATTAAGTATGAATGTGAAGAAATGGACTTAAACATGTGGAGAATGTGTGTAGAATGGATTATGAGTAGTTTGGTAAAATGGAAGTAGAATTGCATAAGATGTGCACTTCCATTTTTGTTTATATTAAGTACCATTGGTCATACAAAGATTCTACACAAGTTTTAATGTGTATGAAGTGAGGATGGATGCCATTTTCAAGTCTCAAAGATGAATGGATGAGAAAAGGATCATGGTAGCAAATTAAGGATGTTTGGTAAGTGTTGCTGCAGAAGAACTGCAGAAAATCTGGAAATTGTGAAGGGCAGATCGATCTCATGGGATGAGAGATCGATCTGGAAGAGCCAGAATGCTCTTATTTGGGCAAAGGAATAGAGCAGATCGATCTCCAATGGAGCCAGATCGATCTCCTAAGCATTCTGTAGTGAAAAGATCGATCCCCAAGCACCCAGATCGATCTCCTTAGCTCTCTGTTTGGGAGCAGATCGATCTCATGCTTCGACAGATCGATCTCATGCGTAAAATGCCGTGAAAAAAGAGGGATTTAAGGGGACCAGATCGATCTCCTCTTGGACCAGATCGATCTCCTCAAGCTATTTCTATATAAGGAGTGCTGAAAATTAGAAAATTTCGGGAAAAACACAAACTTTCCACTTTCAACCTAAAAACCTAACTTTCTCTCTTTAAAAATCAGCCATTTTCAGTGAGGTTTCAAGAGAGACCATTAGAGGCAAAGTTGTTCCTATCAAAGAGAAGAACAACATAGTTGGAAAGCATTTTCCCATTGTTGGTATGGAAGGAGTTAAGGCCATTACCATTTGGAGCAAGAAGAGAAATCAAATTGGGTAAGATTCTAACACTCCAACTATGGTACATTGTTTATATAATTGATTTTGGAGTTGTTTGGCATGAGTATGGATGGTTAGAAACTATCTAAAATGCATTGGAAAGATTATGACCTAGAAATGGTCTAGAGTGAGAAAGTGGAATTGTATGGAGATTAATGATGAATGAGATATGTAGAAGTTATTAATAGTGTTGTGGTATGATTTTAAGATGTGGTTAGTGGATAAATTGTGAGATTTACCTAAAAGAGCTAAAATGTGGAATAAGGCATTGGTAAAATGTATAAGTGAATAATATTAACTAGTGAGGTCAATTATGGGTTAAATACGTTAACTCAATTGATTTAATGAATGAATCGCAGCTTCCGAGGATACGCCGAGGCGAGTTGAGCCAAGAGAGTGAGAAGCTAAAAGGAAAGGAGTCACACCAAGTAAATCGAGGTAAGGGAATTGTGTGGACTCTTAGAGATATCTGTGCGCAATTTGGGCGCTTAAATGTTTTGCTAGAATGCATGAGATTAGGAAACGATGTTGGGTGATTGAAGGGTAAAAGTTAGGAGTTTGAGAAATGTGCATGAAAACAAAAGCATATTGCTTTGAAAATCATGTTTTATTGCTTGTTAGCAAATGATTGGTAGGTCGGCTGACATTGAAATGATTTGCAAAAGAAATGAGTGTGTTTTGGTTTGTTAACCATACTTTGCAAAGTTTTGAGCCACCTACATGATTTCGTGAGTATGAAAGCGTGTTAGAGTATGACTCGCACGAGATGACGTGTTTTATACACATGAGTGCAAGAGGCACTAGTTTTCATATGGATTTCATAATTGTTTTGGCATTGTGCTTCGAGTTTGTCTCGCACTGGATGCCCACCTTGCATGTTGCCGTGTTTGGAGTTTCGAGTAGACTAGGTGTCACATCGATTAAATAGGCTCACACGTGCATTGTTTTGACATGATTAATTAGCCGTGTTAGGAGCTTCGGGTAGACAAGAGGTATCACCGATTAAATAGGCTCACACGTGCGTTTGAGATGTGGCGTGATATGATGTGTTGATTGGGTCCACGGAGTACGTTGTACCGTGCATGTAGCATGGAGTACATTGTACCGTGTTGAGTTGTGATGTGCCGTCTTCGGACGAGATCTGCTATGGACCAACGGGTAGGATTTGACCCACCTCCCGTGTGAAAGCAGATAGTGGTGATATCCCGCACACCTGATCCGTGTAGCCGGTATCACAGGTTATGTACATAGGCCTTGAGGTTATTACCTATTGTTGAACTGCCTATCTCACATGTCTACTGCTATTTGAGAATAAATCCATGTTTGAAAATGATTTGTGGGTCAGGAAAGTCCGAGGGATGGGCCGAGACCTGACCAGTGATGAATTGATTTGTAATGGTTTTTAAAGTGCACGAATGCATGATGTTTAATGCCATGCTTTATTGTGAAAATGCATGATGGGTAATGCCATGCTTTTATTGTGAATTATGCATGATGATTTATACCATGCTTTGAGTTGAAAGGTGCACTTGATTTTAATAGCATGAATGCTTTACATACCATTAACACAATCATACACTCATGTTTTGAGATAAATAATGAATGAAATGCTTTTGAGCATAGCATCACGATCACGTAGATAGTGCAGTATCTACCGTTCGCATGATTGCCTTACTGAGCGTGTGGTTTGCTCACCCCCCTTATTTTCCCCCTCTCTACAGAGAATTGAGTATATAGTGAGCGTGACTGGAGGCGTTTCCCTTTTGGTAATCCGCTGCATCCCATCGCTAAAGGTATACACACTTGGATTATTTTGTATCTAAACTAGACATAGCACAGTAGCATTTTGTATGTAACTACTGGGGATGTAAAACAATGTAAACACATGTAACAACTCTGATATATATACATTTATACAAGTGTTTACTCATAAATAATGTTTCAAATTGAATTGGTATGGCGGAGTGAGTTAGACGTCGACACACAGCCCAACTGTTAAGAGTGTGGTTGTTCACGATCGAGGAAGGATGATTAAAGATTGATGCATGAAAATGCGAAAAATTTGTACGTATTTTGGTAACTTGAGGGTCGTGACACTCAGAGTAGTGGGTTTCTTCTAGAATTTGTTTCCTAAATATTCATTCTTGGGCATACAGAGTCTACCCTTGAACCTTAACAATCCATCATCACCAACCCAAAATTCAAACCTCGAACCTTTATAAACATCATACATAATGAAATCGATCTCAAGATTTTGTTGTTGAGCTTTTCTTATCTGCTCAATAAGTCTCGGTTCAATCCTCAAACTAGCTATAAAACCATTAAGAGCCACCATCCCCAAATTTAGATTCAAGTGCATAAAGTCCTCAAGTAGTTTCCTCTCATATATCATAATGTGTGACAAAACTCCGACATGTTTTTTGCTCAAAGTGTTGCCATCACATTTGTCTTACCAGGGTGGTACAAAATCTCGCAATCATAATCTTTTAACAACTTCATACATCTTCTTTAACGCATGTTTAGTTTTTTCTGAGAGAATATGTATTTCAGGCTCTTATGATCTATATAAACCTTAAACTTCTTATCATAAAGATAATGGCACCAAATTTTTAGAGTAAATACAATACTTGCCAAATCTAGGTCATGTGTGGATAATTCCACTCATGGTTTTTTAACTGTTTTGAACTATAAGCGACCACTCTACCATGTTACATTCACACATAACTAATCCCAGATAAGAGGCATTACTATAGATGATAAAACCATTTGAGCCATTGAGAACGGTAAAGACATGTGTTGATGTCAATCATTAATTTAACTGCTAAAAACTATACTCATAATCATAATCTCACACCAACAACACATCTTTCTGGGTAAGACGAGTTAATGGGGCAACAATCTTAGAAAATCTCTACACAAATCTCCAGTTTTAACCTGCAAACCTAAGAAAACTTCTATCTTCAGTTACATTATTGGGCCTCTCCCAATTCACTATGGCTTCAACCTTATATGGATCCACTAAAACTCCCTCTCTAGAAACCACATGCCCTAAGAAGGCAATCTCTTCAAACCAAAATTCACATTTACTTAACTTAGCATAAAATTGTCTCCCCCGAAGGGTTTGGAGAACTATGGATTGATGTCTTACAAATTCCTTATAGGACCGAAAATAGATCAGGATGTTATCAATAAATACTATGATAAACCTATCTAAATAAGGCTTAACCACACAGTTTATTAGGTCCATAAAAAGTTGTAGGTGCATTCGTCAAAGCGAAAGGCATGACTAGGAACTCATAATGACCATACCAAAAACGAAAAGTCATATTTAAGATATCCTCTTATCTGATTCTTAAATGATAGTATCCTGATCGAAGGTCGATCTTAGAGAACACTTATGCACCTTGTAGCTGATCAAGTAGAAAATCAAATCTAGGCAAGGGATACCTATTCTTTACTATCACCATATTTATCTACTTGTAACACAACCTTATGGAGCCATCTTTCTTTTTAGCAATAAAATCGAGACTCTTCACAATGACACAGTAGGAGGACGTATAAATTCCTTATCTAGTTGTTCTTGCAACTATTAACTAAGCTTCTCTAACCCTACCTAAGCCATTCGGTAAGGAGGTTTAGAGAAAGGTTGGGTGCTTGGCAACAATATAATGGCTAACTCAATCTTCCTTTCTAGTGGCAATCCAGGTAACTCCTTTGAAAATACGTCAGGGAAATTTATGACAATAGGAACATTATATAACCTCGAAAGTTCCTCCTTATCCATAATAAGCATATAACTTTTAGAATAAACACACATTTTAAATTAATAATTCAAAATCAATAAATTCATTAATTCACTAACAAAAGCAAAACTTAGACTGATTTGATGGGGGTGAAAGTACAATTTTTCTATGGTGGTCCACACTGGTATGATTAGTAGCTAGCCAATTCATACTTAAAATTAGATCAAATCCACCGACATTTAACAAAATCAAATTTGGTAATAACTCTTTCTCTCCCACTTTTACTACACAAGACTTAAATACCAAATTAAATATTGAAGATACTTTAACAAGTTACTAACTTGAAGGATATATACTAAGGGATCAGATTTTGTATCAAATTTGCATGCAAAATAGTACGATACAAAAGAATGTGTAGAACTAGGATCAAATAAAACTATAGCTTCATAATCAGAAACTAGGAGCTTACCCTTAATGACCTCCGTGGGAGCTGGATCATCTGCACCTCCTAAGGTATAGGCCCTACCATAGGTCACTACCTGTTTCCTTTTATTCAAGTTTCTATTCTCGGTGGCTTTTCTATTGAGAGAAAACATTTTGTTTATCTTTATGCTGGTGGATCTCCCCTTGAGTTGTTTCCCTTGTGCCTTTGCCAATGGATAGTACTAGGTCTTAGCATATTTGAAACAAGTTCGGGATTTCCAATAACATGTCCCTATTAGATGGGTGGTGTTACATCTCTCACAAAATCTAGGGGTCTCTTATCTGAAAAATTTAAACCTCTTCTGACTTTTGCTTCTTTTAAAATCCCCAAAACTTCTTACCTGACTTCTTGGACTCAAACTATGTGCTTTTACCCTTACTCTTCGAGTCGTACTCAGCTTAGGCATACTCGGCATCCCACTCCACAAACTGTGCCCTCCTCACCACATCAGCATAGCTAATGATATCACGAAATACTAATATCCATATAATAGAGGTTTCAAGCCTGAAAAAAACTTGAGGGCCTTTAAGGCATCATTAATGACTAAATGTGGAGCAAATCGAGACAACGATGTAAACTTGGACTCATACTCATCTATTGACAAAATCCCCTTAACCAAGTTAAGAAATTCCTCTTCCTTTCTTTGCTTGTAAACACAAGGGAAATACTGCCTATTAAAAGCATCCAAAAACGCCTTCTAAGTGATCAGATCATATTCTTCCTGTAAGATCCACTTGATGGTATGTTCAACTTCTTCTTTCAACATGAAATAAGCCAAAGAAACTTTTTCCTCGTCACTGAAACCCATGTAGTCAAATAGTTTTTCTAGTTTCATTACTCATTCCTCTGCCACTATAAGGTCTCAGATTCCCTCAAAAAGAAGTGGTTGTACCTTTTGGAATTGCTTAAGATGCATTAAATTGCGATCCATATTAGATCCCCCCCCTAAGTTTCATCTCTGTGACCTTGAACTTTTCTATCGAAGAGAGAAATGAAGTTTTTCAAGACTTAGTTAATCGATCCTACCGAGTGTAAGTACTTTGTCATCGAGGCTCCAAGCTCTATTCCAAGGGGTATGAGCCTAAGCCATGGTTGTAAGTTCATCTCATAATTATACCTTCACATCAAGGTAAAGTTTAGAAGCAACTCACACATTTCAAAACAAATTTAAGTACTATATCAGTAAATATGGACGCAAGACTAATGTTAACCTATCAAACACTTAAACTTATGAAATAAACATTACTATGAGACCAATAAATCTATCATGACCCAAAACCATAACAATGCACATAATCAAAAGACTATTTTTAATGATTATGTGTTTCACGTTTGTCGTGGGTTAGATAGGCATTAACGTTTAATCCAAACTTATTAAATCTAGTCATACTACACGATATATGTAACCTAATTTTATTAATATCAAGGCTCTCTATAATGTTTCACTTAACATATCATGCATATTAATCATAGTTTCCACTATAATCATCAAGTCATACAAAACCAAATTTTCTACTACTTTGCATGTACACATGTGACTAAACTCAAATACATCATAATAGACATAGTTTACATCCCAATAGGTGTTTACTGAAAATAGTACATTACAAATTTAAATTACATCTCTGCGTATACCTTCCAACTAGAGATAGTAATAGCTGCTTAAGACTACTACTCCTCGAAGGTACCCTGAAGGTTGCTTAATCTAAAGTATTGAAAATAGATTAGTGAGCTAATGCCTGTAAGCAACAAATATAATCACATAGAATTAGTACCACAAAAAGGCAGATAGGAGATTAAAATGGAATATTATTCAAAGTCATATTTCTTATAAAATGTATCATGACATGGGTTTTCAAGCATGTATTTGAAAATGGAGAGTGTTATTTGTAAAACAAAACTAAAATAAGTACATGCCATGATGTTAATGCATGCATATGTGAAAATCATAAGAAAATACAAAAGTATACATGTCTCGGTATATTTCAAAACATAGTTGCAAAATCCTATCTGGATTTTGCCTTAAAGCCATATAAAAAATCCATATACAAAATCTCATACTGAAAAATATGATCCAACCAAAGTGGGTAAGATAAGGGCAAACAAACCTCTAGAACAATAATGGTAGGCCATAACTACTCGTTGTTGCATGGACAACAGTGTTCATACCCTCATGAAACGTATACATATGCCTCATTTTCTAGTCAAATGTTACCAATGTCACACAAACACTCAAGTAACTCATTCTACTAGGAAATACCCAAAATAATAATATACATACTATGATAGATCCTAAATCTTGCATTAGGATTGGGTATCCTATCACCCGTCGATGCCTCAGTCGGTCCTCATTTCTGTGGGCACGAACCACAGATCAAGCCCAAAGTCATTAGACATTTGGTTCTCATATCCATATGGGATGTATCCTAATAACACAATTTTAATGGAGTGCCCAAATCGCCAAATCAAGACACAATGTCCTCGAAGGGACCCATAGTTTTACAAAACACAAGTACGAAATCACCGCAAGGATCATCACATTGATACTAAACACAAATCGAAATCAATTCAATGTAAATATATGGCCCAATCACATACTCAACGAAACCATGCTTAAATCATTTTTCGAAAACGTATCACAATTTTAAAACACTTATAAAATGAGTTACGAACACATGTCGCATAAAAATGGTCATATCCACAATTGTCACAATTTTCACAAAAACGTGTTTTATGGTACTAATATAAAACTAAAAAGGCTTGATTAGAGTACTTACAATCTTCTAGCAATTACCACAACTATACCTTGACTTTTACGTAAAGGCATCTCGATCAACGTGTGATCAAAGTCAACGTATATCTACAAAAGTCTAACCCAAATTTTAATCGGTTGACCAACCAATTTCGTAATTCTGCTTAACTTTTATTAATTTTCTAGTTTCCTCTTTTGGTTAAACCCTGTTTAACTTTTTTCAATCAAAGTCAAACCTCGAAAGTTTAACCTGATCAAACCCCGAGTTAATTCTTAAAGAAAGCTTATCTAAACCATATTTCATCCTTAGGAGCCTTAAATCTCACTTAAACCCTAAATTACCTCAAGTCAACCCTTCTTTCAGAAAATCAAACCTTAAATCAAAAACGTCAATCTCTTGACTTTCGAGTCTGATCTCTTTCTTCTTTGTCCTAAACGAGTACAAACCTCTAATTAGACTTAATTATGATTTTTAATTGCTAGAATCAACATATAAATCCTACAATATAAAATTTGGCCAAACTTTACATGTCATAACCCCGAACTGTACATTTTAGTATTTAGGATTTACTAACCCCAAATTACACCATCCTAACACCTCAATTCACTAACAGGTTAATTTCTAAACTTAATATATGTCAGAGCCCGCTTTACATCCCCACAAGGTCGCTATCCTCACCCTCACTACCTCACTGGTGGACTTTTGGGCCTGTTGGATAACTCCAAGGGCAGACAGCGCTACTCCACAACATCCACGTATTGTCCGCTTTGGGCCGTAGCCCACACGACTTTGTTTCATTCGGAGTCACCCCACTTAAGAGGTCTTTTCCCCTCAGAACGCATCTTTGGAGGCTCAAACTCGGGTCAACACCCTTGTTCTTGCACTCCTGATGCCAATGAGCTCACGAGCTCAATGGCATCAGGAGTGCAAGAACAAGGGTGTTGACCCGAGTTTGAGCCTCCAAAGACGCGTTCTGAGGGGAAAAGACCTCTTAAGTGGGGTGACTCCGAATGAAACAAAGGCGTGCGGGCTACGGCCCAAAGCGAACAATACGTGGATGTTGTGGAGTAGCGTTGTCTGCCCTTGGAGTTATCCAACAGGCCCAAAAGTCTACCAGTGAGGTAGTGAGGGTGAGGATAGCAGCCTTATGGGGATGTAAAGCGGGCTCTGACAATAAAAACGCGCGTTTTTATTGTCAGAGCCCGCTTTACATCCCCACAAGGTCGCTATCCTCACCCTCACTACCTCACTGGTAGACTTTTGGGCCTGTTGGATAACTCCAAGGGCAGACAGTGCTACTCCAAAACATCCACGTATTGTCCGCTTTGGGTCGTAGCCCGCACGGCTTTGTTTCATTCGGAGTCACCCCACTTAAGAGGTCTTTTCCCCTCAGAATGCATCTTTGGAGGCTCGAACTCGGGTCAACACCCTTGTTCTTGCACTCCTGATGCCTTTGAGCCAGTTATTGTCAGAGCCCGCTTTACATCCCCACAAGGCCACTATCCTCACCCTCACTACCTCACTGGTAGACTTTTGGGCCTGTTGGATAACTCCAAGGGCAGACAGCGCTACTCCACAACATCCACATATTGTCCGCTTTGGGCCGTAGCCCGCACGACTTTGTTTCATTCGGAGTCACCCCACTTAAGAGGTCTTTTCCCCTCAGAACGCGTCATCGGAGGCTCGAACTCGGGACAACACCCTTGTTCTCGCACTCCTGATGCCATTTGAGCCAGCGTGTTTTTATTGTCAGAGCCCGCTTTACATCCCCACAAGGCCGCTATCCTCACCCTCACTACCTCACTGGTAGACTTTTGGGCCTGTTGGATAACTCCAAGGGCAGACAGCGCTACTCCACAACATCCACGTATTGTCCGCTTTGGGTCGTAGCCCGCACGGCTTTGTTTCATTCGGAGTCACCCCACTTAAGAGGTCTTTTCCCCTCAGAATGCATCTTTGGAGGCTCGAACTCGGGTCAACACCCTTGTTCTTGCACTCCTGATGCCTTTGAGCCAGTTATTGTCAGAGCCCGCTTTACATCCCCACAAGGCCACTATCCTCACCCTCACTACCTCACTGGTAGACTTTTGGGCCTGTTGGATAACTCCAAGGGCAGACAGCGCTACTCCACAACATCCACGTATTGTCCGCTTTGGGCCGTAGCTCGCACGGCTTTGTTTCATTCGAAGTCACCCCACTTAAGAAGTCTTTTCCCCTCAGAACGCGTCCTCGGAGGCTCGAACTCGGGACAACACCCTTGTTCTTGCACTCCTGATGCCTTTGAGCCAACTGGCTCAAAGGCATCAGGAGTGCAAGAACAAGTGTGTTGACCCGAGGACGCGTTCTGAGGGGAAAAGACCTCTTAAGTGGGGTGACTCCGAATGAAACAAAGAAGTGCGGGCTACGGCCCAAAGCGGACAATACGTGGATGTTGTGGAGTAGCGCTGTCTGCCCTTGGAGTTATCCAACAGGCCCAAAAGTCTACCAGTGAGGTAGTGAGGGTGAGGATAGCGGCCTTGTGGGAATGTAAAGCGGGCTCTGACAATATACAACCCACAATTAAAATATCTCAGTTTATTTCATCTTTCACAAATTCAAACCTAACTTTAAAAGAATGTATTCAAAATCATTACCCAAACCCTAAAATTAGTTATCAAATCTTCCTCATAACATCACAATAACCCTAATCAAGTATGAATTTTACCTTCTTTCAATAAATTGAATCAAAACCCTTCTCTCCACAAGCTTGGTCGAATCTTCCTAAGCATAATTTTCAACATTTTGTTAGTAATATAACTATGCTAAGATCACAACACTTCAGTATCATTTGAAACATTCAAGAAAACCTAATTTTTTTACCCATATCTCCCTTAGCTGAAACCTCATCGAGGTGACCGAGCCTCCTTCATGCAAAATGCCTAATATATATTAATGTTTCACAATATCATGGCCATTTTCACTATATGGCTGTTTTGAATCATAAAAAAAAAAAAATTCCTTTACCTAACCACCTTGGTCGAATGCTTGGAGCTTTTTCATCTTCTTCCTCTACTTTTATTAGCCTTCGCATGTACTAAATTGAAGAGAGAGTGAGGTTTGGGCTTAGTGAACGGCCATAGTGGGGGAATCTCGCTCATAGTCGCCACTTGTTCAAGCACTATTAGCCAAAGGGGAGGTGGTCGAAATTACAAATATAGCATGCAAAATACTATTTATGAGGTAGGTAGATACATTTTAAGCCAATCCAATTTGGTCCCCATTAGATTTAGGTCTCAGTTGTTTCTAGTTTAGTCCACATTGCCAAATAATCCAGTTTATTGCTCAACTTTAATTATTTACCTGTACTAATCCATAATGATTTGAGAGTTTCATATATGGTTCAAAAGATCTCTAAGTTAACTTTCTAACAAAATTTGAATCACTTCATTTAAGATTTCCTACAAAAAAGTTACATGTATCTCTTTACAAATAGGTCTGCTGGCTGATTTCCTGCACATAATGCAACTTTAAAAATTCACTTGTATTAATATACTTTGAACCAAATAGCGAACTATATGGTTGGAAAGCTCTCTGAGTTAGATTTCTAAAAAAAATTGTACACCATGTCAATCGATTTCCTCTATCAAAAGTTATGATAAAACCAATACAGATTTGTCAAAATTTCTTGCCCATCCGATGTCAATTTCCAAATTTGATCCATTCAAACTCCCAAAATTATGATTAAATTATTAAAATTGAGCTTAAGGAATTTCTAGGTTTCACACCATGCTTGAGGGATGAGATGTTTGAGGATCGAAAAAGTTTTTAAGACATTAATTTTACAATTTTGCTTCACATAACTTTTCTTAAGCAGGTACATTGGTCATTAAATATGCATTTATCGGAGCCAATATTACCATGTGGCATGAGCAATCAGTTTAAAATAGAATACTTAGATTGTTACATAATCCAAATTAATACAAGCTAGACGTTGTCAAAAATGCTTGCAACCTAGTCATTGAAACTAAAGTGATAAGCAAAAATGGAGAGATAAGGAAGCAAATTTCCTAATGCATCTTCTTTTCCTTGTTTGAAGGCAAAGTAAGCTTCCTTAATAATATTTCATCAATTTCTTGATAATGTGTTTGAATGATTCTGTATGTTACATAAAGTTTGACATTGATGTGGTGTTGGTACTTATCATATACCACAAGAACTGAGAGACTAAGAATGATTCTTGCAGAACGTATCTACATCATATACTTAACACTCTTATAAGCTGATTTATAATGTATGCATTTTAGAATCAAAAATACCAAATGAGAAGTATATTGGTTTTGGAGTAAAGTGAAAATGAGAAAGAGCATCTAACTTTAAGCAAAGTTTCTTGAACAACATATTAGCATGGTAAAAGAAAATACAGGAACAAAACACTTTAGATACTTGATTATTAAACATAAAAAGTTCGTCAAAAGTGAATGTTTAATTGGAATGTTATGGGGCTATAGTACTAAAAACAAGCAAAAAATATAAATTCTACCTCTTTCTTTCGTTCATCTAAGAAGGATAACGAGGCAAAAACTGGATCGATCTTTTGGACAAATTCTTCCTGCAAAGGATTGTACAGTTTTTGGATTTCAATTTTTTCATTAAGAAAACAAATAAGATTGAAATATTCAGAGTCACAGTTATTACTTTTGATTCTTAAACACATATAAAAGCGTGTTTATAAATGACAAATACACAAAAGTGCTTGAGGGTGACAATTGAGGATTGTTTTAATCTAATATAACATGCAACAATATATGATAATAACATACTAACCTCATAAACATCAGTAAGACCCTTCTTACTTTTATTCTCTTCCTGCAATATCTCAAAGATGCAGCTTGAAATAATTGATTTCCATCATTAAAAAATCCATTAAAACCTTGAAGTAAGTTATTAATTATGAATTACAACTTACCAACTATTTGATCTCTCTTGGTGCTTTAGATGATAAAGTGAGAGCTTTTTTAACATCATCAAATTGCCCGTAAATAAAATCATAACATTATTGTTTGTTAGCACTAAACAAGCCTCTAGATGGAGTTATAGGATAAAATGAACATTTATAATTGACATATTATTGAGTATTTTAGCCATATCATGTAATACCCGTAATTTCACACGTGTTTATTTCTGTGCAGATATGATGTATATGTATGTTGTTACAAAAATAGCTTGAGAAGCTATGAGGTATGTATATGTATTGATACATGAGTATAAATTATAGGAGGATGTAAAGATTTTGGAAATTGAAGGAAACATTCATGATTCCAAGTAGTGTGCACAAGTTTTATTACCTATGAACTATATGGAATGGATGCCAATATACGTTAATTGTGCACGAAATGTAAATTGAGGTATGCAGCAAATGTGGATGAGTGTATAAATAAAAATCTACAGAAAACTGCAGAAATGAAGGTGCAGGGGATGAGAGATCGATCTCACATGAAGGAGAGATCGATCTCCTCTCTTAAAATGCCTAGAATCAGTTCAAGGGAGCAGGGCAGATAGATCTCATGGGAAGACAAATCGATCTCCTTAAGTCTCTACCTGAAAGGAATCGATCTTTCACAGGCATAGATTGATCTATTTAAGCCTCGACCAAGAAGAGATCGATCTCCCTTAAGCAACAGATCGATCTCATTAAGGTTCTGTAAGGAGCAGATCAATCTCTTACAAGAAGCAAATCGATCTCCAAGAGGCTGCGACAGATCGATCTCATCATGGAAGCATATCGATCTGGTAGTAGATACATTAGGTAAAAAGGACTACCAAACCATGCAGAGATCAATCTCCACAAGGGCCAGATCGATCTCATGTCTCTGTATCTATAAAAGGAGCATGGGATTTGGACTGAAAATCAGATTTCCCACCCACCAAACCCGCACCTTTCCATTTCTCTCAAGAACTAAGCTTTCTCACTCTAAAAATCACTACATTCCAGCTAGAATATGAAGAAGCTCAAGAAGTGAAAGTTGTTCCTTGAAGTAAGGAGAACAACATACCCAAAAAAATCACACATTGGTTTGACCAAGAGAAGGAGATTTGGCTACTACAAGTTTGGCTAAGGAAAAAGGCTAAGCTAGGTAAGCTCTTCAACCTTCAAGCTTTAAATATGGATTTCTAGACACTTTATGGGTTGAATGGCATGTGAAATCTTGATAGGAATAATGAATGTGGTGATGGGTGAGTAATATTAAAAGAAATTTATGAAGAAAAAATCCATGAAAAAGTGATGAAAAACTTAAAATGAGATATAGTGATACAAATGGAAAAGGGGAAATATGATTTTAAGGCTTGGGGAGTATGAATAGATAAATAGATGACAACATGGAGGTTTAGAAGATGGAAAGGAAAATAACTCAATAATTTACATGTGTAGATTGAAATACGTGGAACACGATTAACCCGGATCATGAACGGAGCAAACAAGTCGAAGGGAATACAAGCACGATTCGAGGTAAGGGACTGTATGTTAGCAATAGAGGTATTTGTACATATTTTACAGCTATTTTAGTAGTTATGACGCTAGTGATAACATGTTTAGCTATTGAGCTATGAAATGATATGAGATTATGAAATACATTATGGTATATATATATATATATTAAGAAAATGGGATGAGGTAAGGAAATAGCATGTCATGCATGATTTTGATTTTTTCTCAACTGTGTATTGATTTTATGATTGAGAAATGATGATGGGTAGGTTGGCTAGTTTTACATGTTTAGCATGGGACGGCATGCTACGTAAATAAACATGTTTTGAGTTGTTAAAAGAGAAAATAGTCATTTATCGGATTTGAGATGTGAATTAGTGTTGGAGCTCTAGCTCACACTCGTTTTAATGATTTTTATTATGCTGGAGTTTTACTCACATATATTTACATGTTTTGATAAACCGTGCTAGAGCATGACTCGCACGTGGTTTATAATTATAATGTGTTGAAGTTTAGCTCGCACATGTTTCTATGTTTTTGATGTGTCGTGCTGGAATTTAACTCGCATGATAATTTTGAGAAAGGAGCTGGAGCATTGCTCGCACCAGTTTTTTTACTGAGTTGAGATGATACAGTGCTAGAAGCTGTTGCTCGCACTGAGAGATACCGCGCTGGAGCCTTGCGGTGACTGTGTGTCACGCTGAATTTTTTCACCCAGTATATGAGACATGGTTCAGGATTATGAGTCCATAGGAGTAGGGTGGATGGACTGGGTCCACGGTCATACGTTGAACTGTGTAGTTTTTCGTTGGAATACTATGTACCGTGCTGGGTGCACGTGGGTACGAGTATCACGTAGATGACACATGGTGTACATTGTACCGTGAGTTGATGAGGAAGATGATGATGATTGAGATGAGCCGGAGGGTAGGACTGACCCATCCCCCTTCAGGTAAGTGATGCCCTGTGCACACTTGATCAGTGAGGCTTGAGATCACTGACTATGGCCATATGTCGTGGATATTAGATTGCCGAGAATTTCATGCCTGCCTCAGAGATAAGAGAAATTGAGAAACTCAAAAGAGAAAGAAATTTGATGAAAGGAAATAACTTGAGAAAAAAGAAAAGAGATATTATGATTTAATAAATCTCTTAATTTAAATACTTGTGCTATGATAGCACTGTTTTATGACATATTTTTAATTGGAAGTATTGCACACAGATTTACATGAAAATGCCTATGAGAAATAAATGTTTAAATGCATTTTCTAGTAATATTTCCTTTTATATTGAAACATGGTTTTGTTTATGCATGCATAGGTTATGTAGATAGTACATTATCTACCTGTTAGCATTTCTTTCCTTATTAAGTTGTGGTTTGCTCATCCTACTATTTTTCCCCCCTAGATACTGAGAGTAGAGCAGTGCGGTGATCTCTAGATCCCTTTTTGTGTTAGATAACTCCCACCAGTTGAAAGGTATAAAGATTTGTATGCCCATGAGCATTTTGTATCTATTCTAATGTACCCTACAGTTATGAATTAAAAATGTAAACAGTTGTATGGGAATGTTATGTATAGATAATATGCTACACGATTGATTTTGTATATCTACACACATACCTGGGAGTGTGTGAGTTAAAGATTTAAATGTTTCCGCTTTAAATGTATGGAATTTAGTAATTATATTGACTCACAGCCCAACCGTTAGTAGTATATGTACGGATAAAAGGGCACCCGAAAGTGGGGTGTGACATATCAACATAAACGCATAAACATGCACAAAACCAGAGGAAAATAATGCAGACGTTTAGAAGTATTAAAAGAAAAAACTATAGCTACATAAACTTATTACATACCTAACTATCTATAATTGAGTTCTATGTGGAACTCTTTAAGCACTCAACAAACTTAACTAGGTTTAAGAGTTATATGTGACAGAAAGATAGGTTGCTCTGTAGTTTTTAGAGAAAAGTACAGACGTTTCACAATCCATCACAATAAACATTTTATTATATATGCATTTGAAATAAGGTTAATAAATTTACCAAATAAAAATTTCCAAATTCTAACGATTAAGGAAGAAATATAAATATTTAGAATAATAACAATAATGAGCTTGAAAATAGATTTTCAGTTTTAGGCTTAAAAGCCCTTGTGATTAATAGGTTGGATTAAACACAAATAGCCCAACTAAAAATGATTTTTTTTTTTTTAAAAGACCTTAATGGACTTAATAAAAAATTTCAAACAAACTCAAACTAAACGTGTTAAAATTAAGAATATAATCCTTATTTATCTCGAGTAAAAGTAAAAAGTTCGAATAAAGTTAGATGTTTACACTAGACATTCTTGCAAAGGAACAAAAAAAACTACATTAGCTAAACCCGTACAAGCTATATACCTTAAAACTCCTAAAAAAACACTATAGAAACCTAAGGCAAATAACCGCTTTCTACCCCTTCACACCTATAACCTACCATAGTTATATTCAACACATTGCTTGTCCATAGTACATAAACAAAAGCAAATGAAATAATAACTTCTCATCATTGTCAATTCCTTCAACGCCATCAGATGGCCTAATGCCACCACTTCGATCAAAGCAATACTTTGTATTGGTCTCCACATGCACAAAGACTTTAGCATCCAAGATATGTTTACTAGAGTGGACAAACTACTCATCCTCAAGTGGCAGAAGTTAGAAAAGAAAAATTATAAACGTTTGGCTCAGGCAAACTCCAGCTAACTTTCAACCCTCAATGGCCATCTTTAACTTTTATGACAACATAATTATTCTTCCCCATGTGTGGATTTGAGCATGCTCCATCTGCTAGCCAACCAAATCGACATTGAAAAAAATAAAAGCTTGAAGATTTCACTTTAATCGTGTATATCGCCTTCAAAATTTTGAAAGATGGCAGCTAATTTTTCCTTTAACACCCAACAAAATACACAACCAGGAAACTCCAAACAACTTCCCTTAATTGAGAGGGCTCTAGTGTAAGGTGTGAACCCCAAGGAAAGCCTAAGTGAAAGGAGGACAATTTGAACTCTCTCAAAACTTTTTTTCTCCTTACAAGCCCTACAGGCTCTTGCATTCTCTCAACCCTCAACTCTTCTTCATCCTAAATCAACCTTTCTTGATCCATTACTAAGTTAAGTATCAAAGTGCGTCTCGGAACACCAACTTCGACGCGCCTCTCTTGCCTCTTTTCTCTTTTGTACCATTACTCTCCAACCAAAGTCCAAGAACATCTCACTCAACTAGATTTTACCTCAGAAACACTTCATATATATACATGTACATATGTGCTTTATATACATATATATATATAGAGAGAGAGAAAGAGAGAGAGAATAATTATTAAATACACAAAGAGTGAAGTTTCGAAATTTAACAACCAGGATTATGATGATGACGCATACTCTATAGAATGCATTAAAAAATAATTTAAAAAATAAAGTACTGTATATGTCATCATCTTAACCCGCTTATGGAATCTAAAAATTTTTACCCAAGGTAAAGTAGTCTAAAAATAAAGTAGTCTAAAAACTCCACAATATATATATATATATATATATATATATATATATATATATATATATATATATATATATAGTTTAAGTGTTTAACACTCTTACCCAAGATAAAGATAATTATCTTAATTTTTTAGATAATTAATTACCTAGCAACTTGAACTTAAGATCCCTATTCTTTCAAAACAAGCTTAATAGGTGGTGGACCTTTTTTCATGGGGGAATTAAAAATTTAAAACTATATATATTTTCAATTGATTTCTACCATCACGTGTTTATAACATAAAAAATATGCAAGCAATACATTAATAAGAAATAAAATAAAAAAAGAGCTTATGAACCTATTACTACTATTTGGTTTTAATAATCTTTAGATGATTAGCTTCCACTCTTATTAGGTTATGCTCTATTTGCTTTAAAAAGGAAAATAATTTTTTCACACATACTTATATATATTAGAATTAGGAAATTAATTATATAGATTTTTACTTGAAATTACAAAATGGCTACATTTTATAAATGTAAACCACCTCTTCCGGTCTAAAATGTTGTTGTCAGCTTACAGGGCCATGCTCATCAACACCATATATTTTTATACACAAAAATCTCAGTTTAATTGGTCCATATGTGGAAAAGTTTGGTCAATGATTGAAAGATGCTCTCTTTGACACTGAAAACCACAGCTGGAACGTCCCGCTCTTTGGTTTAATAAAAAAATTACTAGTATTGAGAATGATCAAATTGTCTCCAGCTTTACACAAAACAAAAGGCCAAATATAATTACATATATAAATAAATTTTCCATGTGAAGGGTATCTGCAAGTCAAATATGATAAACTAAACAAAAGGCAATCTTCTCTATATTCTATTTTCTTCTTTGTCTATTATTTTGAAATTTGGGGGCCTTTCTAACCCTGGAAGTATTCATATCTGATTATCTCACGCTTACCAAGTCGATATTTTAGTCCGCACACCAAGCTGCAAGCTGATGTTGGATCAGGGCACTCTTTTCTTCTTTTTCCTGGAGTTTTAATTGAAAGCAACTCCATCTTTTTCTTTTAAGCTATACATAAACAATTCCATATATATCTCATTAATTTAGATCTTTCGAAAGTACCCTTATCTTTTTCCAACCAAAAGGGAGACAAGGAAAGGAAAGGATTTCTTACAAAGTTACAGGTTTTATTTTTGGTAACCAAGGATATTTTCAAATCTTTTTAACTTGAAATTATTTTTTTCCGAGTTAAAAGCATGAAAAGTTAAAATTTATCTAACAAATACGTTTTTAAATAATCGAATTTGTGTTCTCATCTTTACTGAGTAGAGACTGCTCACCAATTCTATCAACATATATTTATTGATACAAAGTTACGAGCTTTTCATTCACAGATAATCCCTACCTAAATATACTAACAAATCTCTTTTGACAATCATCAAGAAAACAAACATATCATTTAAAATCAATCATATGGTTGAATTATCTGTCAAGCAATTACTCATCATCTCGGATCATGTGTGTGATACGCTTCTAACTAGCATCCAAAAGAAATCTTCGGTTTTTTCATTTTCTAATCCATCATTTTTTGTGACGAACATCAAATTCAGTAGCTGAATCAAGATTTTAAATTTCAGAAAACAGCTGGAAACCCAATTTTTTTATGCATATATTTATATATAGTTGTCTCATATAGGTTTATAATAGTAGTAGATAGGTATCTAGATTGTAGTAGGTAATTGGAAAAATGATTCAAGGAAGAATATACCCTAATAATGAGTCGTGGGGTAACTCACATGCATTACGCGACGTGGGGTTACTAGCTAGTGGCTAATTAGATTCAAATCATCAAAGAGGAAAATAAAATAAACCAAAGCTGAAAGCAAACATTAAAGTCGGAGCGGCGCTTGTAGTTGGCTGGCATTGAAAAGCACAGCCAGGACCAGGGGAGAGGCTAGAAGAACCGACCTCTGGATCGATGGAACCATCTTTGCCCACACGTTCAGCCGCCCCTCGGAAAACCCAAAAAAGAAAGAATCGTGCTTCCCGTGTACACTAGGCAGGCTAGCTTAGCTTTTATTTGTTTTGTTGCTATCAATTACTCAAGTTGACGCTTTCATTCCTTGTCTATTACACACTCTAGAATCCCCACTCCGCACGCATTAGATCAACAGCCCCGCTTTACATTTGTGTTTGGTCCTTCAATTTGCCTCAAAATTTAGGTCAACTTACGTTCTCATGACGTTTAATTAAGTTTTTACACCGCACACCTAGACTCTAACTAAACATGTAAATATCATTTGTATATATCTTTTATCTTAATGATAGTTATGTTTTTTTTACCCTATCAATACAGTTAGAATAACAATACATATATTTTATTTATTTTTTTAATATTTTTTAAAAATAAATATTATTATCTTAATTTTAATTTTTAAAATTTAAAAATTTCACTGATTTATATCATTATTCGTATCTTAATTGATATCATTTTATTTTTAATGTCATAAGTTTTCTAGAATGAAGTGTGATTGTTCTTCGGTTTTCTTTTCTTTGTAATCCGCCCCAAAGCAATTACATTAACCAAACTTAATATTCTATCACATTTTTTACTTATCATAATGGGGAATTAATAATTAATGGCATCAATTGTAGGTAATAAAATTAATATCTATTTGTTAACCTAAATTAATATTGTAAAAAAATTATAATTTAAGTTGTAAGGTTTTATTTCCAATATTCTTTTTATATTATTGGTAGAGATATTTTAAAGTTTTTATTTAGATGTAATTTTTTTTATGATTATAACGGGTCAATTTAATGCATTTAATATTATATTCTCAAAATAATTTATACAAAAAACTGAATCCTGATTAACAAATAAAGAAAGCTCCTTGATTCACATGCATATGACCATTGTTGCAAAGAGATATGTAGTTAATTAAAGAAAAGACAAAAAGAAAAATGGTTAACATTTGGATAAATATAGATATCGTAGTTACGAATATTTAATTATTGGAAGGGTTTTTAATTTGGGAAGGACGGGGGAAATGGTAGTTGCATTGTTATTGGTTGAGGGGATTTGTTTTTTTTCGTTAATTGCAGGGTTCCGTGTAAAACTTATCCAAAGTGACGGAAACTGACAAAGAGATGCTTTTCGTTTTCCCATTCCTTTTTCTTCCGTTTAAGTCAGCTTGTGTTGTCATTTTGTCATTGCAAGTGGGAGGCTGACTTTGTTTTATCCCAAAAGTCACGCTTTCCTGTGGAAAAGAAACTTGGAACTTTGAAAAGGGCGCGACTTCAGAAGCAGAGATAGAATCATAAATCGTAGAAATATCTCATCTTGGTACTAACAATAACCATCTAAAAAGACAGGGAGAAATATGATCAATCAAAGGCTGGTGTGGCGACTCATTTCCCACTTTGAAGCCCCCTCCGGCCTCCCACCTTCATCAGTATTTTGTTTGTTTGTGTTTGAAGAAAAGGGGCAATGGGACGAGGATGAGACTCACCTAACCTAGCCCCAAATTTTCAATTTTTTGGTTTTTAATTCAAACTGTTAGTCAAATTTTCAATACATATATATATATATATTGGAGTAAAATTTTCAATATATAGTTTCCTTTATATCAAATTGGATTAAAGATTAATTTTCGTTCGTATTTTATAATTGATACTGATCAAAAATATTTAATATGGTAAAATTTCAAACAAAACTTCATATTATAACTCAGCTTCACTTAAGAACTCAATAAGACGTTACATCATTGAATCAACTTTTTGGGTTATTTTTTTACGGATAACCCATATAATGTAATTAGATAAATATATAGTGTAATTACTTTACTTTAGATATATGGAGAATAAGTGATCTATTTTACTCACCTTGTAATTCTTTGTAAATCTAGTTGGGTTCTATGCATGTGTACATCCAGTTGATCATATATCTAAAGACGTACTAGAAGGAGAGTTAGAGGGGGCAATCGACTGCCCTAACTCAGAAAAATCTTTTGTCTTGAAAAAATGCTAAGGTAATCTACTTCTTTTATCAAGCATTCAATTGTCTATTTTGAAAACTCATAAAATATACACATTAGATATGATTTTTCATCTAAATGATGTCCAATTATAAAAAGAGTGTTTTTAACATCGATACGAGTCTATAAATACATCCATAAATATTTATTTTCAAAGATCATAGAACACAACCTTATATATTTCTTTCAAAATACTTGTCTAGCGCTCTCTTTTCTTATTTTTGTAGCACTTAAAAACACATTTCTACTCTCCATCTCAAACCAAGAAGACCACACCGGGTACATATAACATTCAGAGACGCCACTTGTAGAAAATAAACTCAAAACAAAGAATACCCACCATCTGCACAATAATAATTAGCAACAAACAATATGGTAGGCACTGAGATTAGGCACAACTCACCCTCAGACCATTAACTTACCCCAACCTTTACTAAAGCATCCACCATACCATTTATTTCTCAAAAGATAATTAAAACTTGACAACTCCAATCACCTCCTATACACATCAATGATAACGGAACTATGCGTCTTTAAACTTTTAATCTAAGCTATAAACAGAAAAGTTTCACGAACAAAATGCTGAAACCTAGCAATTTTACTGCCATTAAGGAAGGAGAAAATAAAAACAAAACATTAATTAGATTAGAAGTTTAATCAAAGATGTGGCCGTGCCTATGATTATAATTTTCTTTGCCTTTTAATGTAGTATTAGTCAGGTGTTTTATGTATGTGGTTTAAGGAGATTGCATGCAGCGCAATCTTTTACAAAGTAGCCGGGGTTCGGTAAGAGAAAACGAAAGTGATTTTAAGTAAAAGCAATAAATCCACGCCTTAGAAAAAGTGTTGAAGACTGGTCTCTGATGGGGACGAGAGGAACTTTATAGAGGGCAATTTAGCTCCTACGTTACTCCATTAATCAAACATTCAACTCTGCTCTCTCTCTTTCGTGGGAATGGGCCTTTTTTCTCATGCATCCAAATATTTTATTTGTCTTAATTCTTAAAAACAGGACCACTATTCTCTGCCCCTAAAGTCTAAGGTCTAACCTTCCATGGCTCCTTTTCCCCTCCCCCACCGTAAGATTCATTCTGGTAACATTAAAAATAGAGGTAAAGAAAAAAATTGATTACTTCATTGTAAGATTAAAATTATTAGAAAGATGTATAGTTGGATTCAAAAGTGACGTTTACAGTAGAATGAATTGTAATAAAAAAAGAAAAAAGATTATTAAAAATATTACATTAAAATTTGTTTAGAATACAAATTTTAAATTTTTTTACTCTTTATGTAATTAATAGATAATTAAAAATTATACACTTTTTTTGTCAAATAATTATTTTGTTGATTAATAATTGAAAATATTTAAAAAAATTGCAGTAATATATCAAATTTTCTTTATTGTTTATGTAGTTATATATGTTTTTAATTAACTCCTATTAACCATACAACAATAAATTTTCTTTATTATTTTATTACATAGTGATAAAATTGATTTATTATATTAAATCAATAAAACTTTTTTTTTCAAAATTTGAAATAAAAAATAATGAAAAAAGAAATTAATAAAAATTAAGTTGCATGGATATTTTCGTGTTTAACGATAAAAACACCCGCTCCGGTGGGAGAAAGAATTTTCACTGGATTTTTTTTAGATTTAATGGAAAATTTGGGTGTGCCACGATTTGAAGTTATCCAAACACTAATTTGAATCCAAACTGGATCCAAAAAAATAATTCAATTGCATCATAAAATATTTAAGATTATCGTGAATTGGTAATTTTAAACATAATATAAAAATAATAAGTGATAAAATTAAATAAAAATTAAAAATATTATTTTATATTTTTTATGTTAACATTTAAATTTATATTTTATATGATAAAAATATAATTTTATATAATAAAAAAATAATTTTATATGATATTAATATAAATTATAAATATGAAAGGTGAGGATACAAACGAGAGAGGATTTACTTTTAACAAATCGTGTGAAAGTACTTTCGAAAAGCTTAAGATTTCTGGCTCTTTCGGCAGGTGGGTTAGGCATTTTGAGCCCAGATGGAACTTTGGGCATATTAGAGATCTCCTTTTCGAAAAATTTGGGCTCCCATAAATCCATATTACCAAAGGAGGCGGCTTAATTAGTGCACGTGCAACATTGTAATTCATGATGAAGTTAAATTAGGGTGTAAATAAATTGAACATAAAGGAAAGAGGGTTATAGTTTTCATGTTACTTCACATTTTTTTAATATTTTTTTTGAGGCTTATTATTTTCATGTTTATTTGTATATTTCTTAATGCTGTTTGTGTTCTATAAGAAATTCTTTTTGTATTATATTCTTGTTCATATGTATGGTATCATAATGTTCATTTAGTTCATGATCAAGTTTATTTACATTAAATGTGTTCATTCCCGAATATTGAACGATTATATTCATAAATGCTAAAAAAACTCTTAAACAAATAAATTCATTCACTCTTATGTATACAATACCAAAATAAAAATTTTTGTATAAATATATAATTTTAATAATTACATATATTAAAATGATTTATAAATAAATATATAATTTTAATAATTTATTATTATCGAAGTAAACGAACATTAAACGAGTTTCGATTTATTAAACGAGTGAATTTTATTTAAATTTTAAACAAGATTATTCGTAAATATAAATAAATAAAATGTACTTTTATTTATATTTAATTTGTTTAATAAATATACATTAAAATATTATTTATGATCTATTGTTAAGTTTAATAAACAAATAAAAAGCGAAATGTATTCTAAAATTTTTTGTCAAACTTTTTGATTGTTTACGCTTCGCTCTAAGCTGACCAAAATCAAATCCGCCGCCCTTTCGAAGGCCTGGTTTGCAGTGATTGCGGGAATTTAACAGAACAATGGGAGGTTATTCGGTGAAGACCATATTGTTGGTGTGATTAGTTTAATGACATGTTAGCTGTTAAGGACTCGGTCTAATTGCTATGTTCACAAGCACTTTCTCCTTTCTAGGTATTTATTTGTTTTTCCTCTCCTCCATGTGCAGATTTGTCTTTGCCTTTGAACAAGCCAATATTAAATTGAGTTTTATACTCAAATATACAATCATCGTTTACAAGAAAATATAATTCAAAGTTTATTATATTTTATTTTAAATAATTAAAATCAAAACGTTTTAAAATAATAAAATTAAGTATATTTCTATTAAATTCTTTAAATTGTTGTTATCCTTGCACAAGTAACAGCTGATAAGGATGCTGACCTGACTTATTATGTGACGTGAAATTTTTTATCACGTGTAATATTATGAAATATCTAGATTTTAATTGCTTAGAATAAAATGTAATAAACTTATTTTCATATAATTATATTAAAATTTTTTTATAATAAAAATTTTAATTTTTTTTTACTCTTTATGCAATTGATGAATAATTAAAAATTACTAAACTTACTTTTATGCCAAATAATAATTTTATTGATAAATAATTAAAATTATTAAGAAAAATGTAGTAATATATCAAATTTTCTTCGTTGTTTATGTAATTATATATATATTTTAATTAACGCATATTAGCCATAAAATAATAAATTTTATTTATTATTTTATTACATAGTGATAAAATTTATTTATTATATTAAATCAATAAAACTTTTTTTTTCAAAATTTGAAATAAAAATAATGAAAAAAGAAATTAATGAAAAATTAAGTTACATGGATATTTTCATCTGATCGCCACAATTTTAACCCAAAAAACAGTCCGCTCCGGTATTAGAAAGAATTTTCGCTACAATTTTAACCCAAAAAACGGTCTGCTTCGATAGTAGAAAGAATTTTCACTGCATCTTTTAGATTTAGGCTTAGTTTGACTACCACGAACCCGAATGCGATCCAAGGACAACTAATAAATGGCTACAAAGTAAAATGAGGTAAGAGTCATATTATTAGAGGTGGTAAACGGCTGACTCGGTTCGAGTTTTTATTTGGATTCGGGTTTTTTTAGGTTTAGATTTTTTTGGGTTCAGATTTTTTCGGTTCTAGTCCGGTGAATTTAGCGGGTCGACTTGAAATATTTTAAAATTTTATTAGTTATAATTATTTTAAAAAAAAATTGAATTTGATAATTAATTTAATTTTTATATGATTTTATATTTTAATAAATATTTATATAAAAAACAAATTTCTATATTTTAATATTTATTATTTGACAAAAATAATTTACTCTTTTTTAATTTCTTACAATATTTATTATAAAATAGTAGATATAATTATATTCATTAAATGCAAAAGAAAATATTACATATAGATATTATAGGAAGAAAAGTACCAATTAATATTATCATTTACCAAAAAATGCTTAATATGAATAAATAATCAATTAATTAGCTCTATTTTATTTCTAATTTATTTTTTATTTGTACATAAATCATAATTAATATTATTGCATTAAATATAATCGATTACATTAATTAATCAAATGTGTCATTAAAAATTTAGAATATTAAATTAAAAAAATTATATATTTTTAATATTTATTATAATTATATCATATACAATTATAAACTACCATATGATTGATATTTTGTAGTTGATATAATACACTAAAAAAATATATATATACAAAAAAACTTTATGAGCTTACAAAAAGCATAATATAAATAATTATGAAATTAAAGTAGATAATTATGATTAAAATAATAAATTTTTAAATTTTAAACAGAAGTCAGTAAAATTAGATTAATAAATGTTTCATTATATTTTTTTATTTCCTCTGTTAGTTTGTTTTTAGTTTTACATATTTCCTCCAACTTCTAGATGTCACTTCTTTTTTAAATGAATGTTTTGCTTATTTCTTTGGCCTTGGCAAAGAAAAAATGAAGAGTATAAAAAATCTGACTGGACTACAAATATAATCTATCTATAGAATAACTGAAATTGTTGATAGACTTTCAAAGAATAGGAAAAGAAATGATATGATTTCATGATAAATTATTAAATTATTCTATAAAATGAAATAAAATAAATATTGCACGTTAATGTATATATATAATTAATTTAATAATTTTCAAACAGAATTATCATATTATATAATAACATGGTTAAAAAATTAATTATTTATTATCAAAATAATTATTAAAATAAATATTTACAAATTAGTTATCATATATAAGTATAACAAATTTTTAATTTTTAATAAATTAGTTACATAATTTAAATAAAAAATTAACTTAAAATAATCATTTTTGCACAATCAAGTAATGATGCATGTTTGTCTTGATCGCCACGTTACATAATGCACAAGAAAAAATATCTACTAATATTATTTTAGTGGACTGGTATAGATATGAACCGATAAAGTAGGCAAATAAATAAATAATCATATATGCTTAACAAAATTATACCTAATTAATTGTTATCAATTCGTTTAAATTATACCTAATTAAAGTTCTATAATTATAGCTAAATTCTCAATTGATAGATGCAATTAGTTTAAGTTTGAGAAAATTATTAAATATAATATAGAAGTTTAAATAAAATAGGTAAACCCAAAAGCTGATATAATTTAATCATAACGATTATAAGACAAAATATAATTAAAATGATGAAATATGAATTAAAGAGGAAAAAAATATATAATTTAATAATAAAATTTATACAAAAGACAAGACATGGCAAAAATTTAAATTTTCTAGTTAGAAATAAAATTTGAAACATATAAATATTTATTTTTAATTTGATAACATATTTATATAAATTTTTTGTTCAAAGTTTAATATAAATTGTTTTAGTAACTTATTAAATTATTATTTTTTTATTTAAAGTAATTCTTTTTTGAGTTTTAATTTACATTTGTTATTATAATTTCATATATGAACTTATTTTGTTATTGTAGGGATTTAGAAACTTCAATTCTGGATCTCTTTTATATAGATCAGAGTTAAATGTATATTTGAATAAACCAAGAGAAGATTATGAGATTCAAATTGATGTTCTTGATTATTGGAAGAAAAATCAATTTCGATACCCTGTACTTTCACTTATGGTTAAGGATATATTGAGTATTTCAATTACCACAGTTGCATCTGAATCAGCATTTAGTATGGGTGGTAGAGTTATCAACAAATAGAAAAATTGTCTCATAACAGATAATGCAGAAATTTTGATTACCACTCGTAATTGGCTGTATGAATATGATATAGATAAAGATGGTAAGATTTTAGTGTCATTATTATTTTATTAATTTTTTATTATTTAAATTCTTATATGATTATTTTTATATATTTTATTAGATGAAGAAGATGAAACAATGAGATTTGGAAGGAAAGTTGGATTAAATTGAATTAGTTGGTTTATGGATGAGGATGAAGAGTTCTAATTGTAACGTATGTTGATATTTTATTTCTTACTATTTATATTGTTAAAAAATTAAATTATTTTATTAAGAGTAATTATGATTGATCATTGCCTCATTAATCTTATTTGAAGACAGTGTCGCTGTTGGAGAGTTTAGTTGCTTCTTGCATTTACAATCTTTTCGAGTATGTTATTCATCAAGCCGCTAGCATTGAATGGAATGATCGTATTTTCCTGTTTTGTTCATCATGCAATGTATGACTAGGGATTGGTTTCTCCATTACTAGGTGGCTGTGTATGAAAATGATTGTATGTTTTCTATTTTGTTGTTCTTGTAATGTTATATGTCATAACTTTAAGTGTTTGATGTTTTCTTTGCTGGTTTGTTTATTACTATATTGGACTAATTTAGAACATAACAATCATTGACTTGTTAATGACATGACAATTTGGATGCAAACATGTCATAGTTGGTCTGAATCTTTTTTTGCAGTGAAAAAGTTATTACAACCTTTAAAATAGTATGATCCCCTTTTTTAACTTTCAATTTTTATTTTTAGTATAATCACCATTTAAAAAATAAATTAATATTTTTCTATTTACGAGTTATAGGAGTCAGAATTTAAATTCTAATTTTGTTAATAATGTATTCAATGTTTTATATGAAATATCAAATTTAAATAAATGTTACAATTATATAATGATTTATATATATATTTGATTTATTATTGTATTAAAATTAAAATTTTAATATGAAATAAATATAATAAAATAGTATAATAATTGTTTTTATAATAAAATCAAATGTTATATTTAATAATATATTTATTATTTATTATTACAAATATAATAAGCATAATATTGAAAATTATTTGATATTGAATATTATATTGTGTTTTAAAATAATTTTATTTAATAATTGAATGTAAATATTTAATATTTATTTTGTTGATAATAAATTATTGATATAATTATATAATAAATAAATAATGATTGTTTTAAAATTTTATAAATTTTAATTAGAAAAAGTGTATTATTATTTATTTATTTTTTAATATAATAATTATATAATTATAATTCGGGTTTTCTCGGGTTATAAATTCGGGATTTCTTGGGTTTCGGATCAGGCCGGTTTCGGGTTCGGGTCATATCGGGCTCGAACTTTTTCGGGCTCGGGTTTTTTCGAATTCGGGTTTTTTTCGAGCTCGAGCTTTTTCGGGCTTGGGCTTTATCGGGCTCGGGCTTTTTCGGGTCGGGCTTTTTTCGGGCTCGGACCTTTGACTTTTTGGTCAATTCGGTCCGGTCTCGGGTTCGATCTCGGGTGGGCTCAGACGGGTTTTCAAGCTCGGGTCAACTTTTGCCAGCTCTACATATTATCTCCTCCACACCCCCCCAACTACTTTATAATTTTTTTTATTAAAATTAAAATAATAATTCCATTTTTTTAATCTTATTAAAGTTAAATTCACCTCGCTGGAATCAATCTCATTGTTTATCTAAACTAACCCTTAATAAAAAATTGGGGTGTGCCACGATTTGAAGTTAACCAAACACTAATTTGAATACAAAAACTAGATCCAAAAAATAATTCAATTGCATCATGCGATCCCACTGAACTCCAATGCGATCCAATGACAGCTAATAAATGGCTACAAGGTAAAATGAGGTAAGAGTAAAATTATCCCCCCCTTCCCCAACTACTTTATATTTTTTTATTAAAATTAAAATGGTAATATCTTTTTTTTAATCTTATTAAAATTAAATTCAGCTTACCAAAGTCAATATTACTGTTTATCTAAACTAACCCTTAATGAAAAATTGGGGTGTGCCACGATTTGAAGTTAACCAAACACTAATTTGAATACAAAAATTGGATCCAAAAAATAATTCAATTGCATCATGCAAAAATTAAGATTACTGTAGAGTTTGGTAATTTTAGACACGACACACTAACATAACTCGAAAATGACATGAAAATGATATGGTTAAAATTAGATTAAAAATTGTATATAAATATAATAAATACTATAAATAAAATTTTTTATTTTTTATGTAGAGACAAACTTTGATATAAAATTTTATATTTTATATAATACAAGTATAATTTTATATGATATAAATACAAATTATAAATATAAAATATGAAAGGTTAGATCTGAGTTTATACTATTAACAAATCGTGTGATAAAACTTCTGAGAACCTTAAGATTTCCAGCCCTTTTTACTGGTGGGCTAGGCAACTTTTAGCCCAGATGGGAACTTTGGGTGCATATTAGTTTGAGATTTCTGTTACTCAAATTTTGGGCTCCCATAGTCCTATATTACCGAAGAAGAAGGTTTAATTAGTGCACGTGCAACATATTAATTCATGAAGAAGTTAAGTTAGGGGTGTAAATAAATTGAGCATAAATAAGTTATAGTTTTGTGTTATATAAGAAACTCATTCTGTATTATATTCTTGTTCATACATATAACATTTAGAGTGTTCGTTTAGTTCATAAACAAGTTTTTTTAAGTTAAATTTGTTCATTCATGAACATTAAATAAACATATTCATGAATCCTAATAAAAAAAAAACTTAAACAAACAAATTCATTTACTCCTATGTAAACAATACCAAAATAAAAAATTCTATATAAATATATAATTTTAATATTTACACATATTATAATATTTATAAATAAAAATATAATTCTAATAATTTATTATTATCTATTTAAATGAACACTAAATGGTTTTCAAAATTATTAAAGGAATGAGTTTTGTACATATTTTAAACAAATTTGTTCTCAAGTATAAATGAACAAAATACATCTTTATTTATGTTCAATTTGTTTAATAAATATATAATAAAATATTATTTATTATCATTTGTTAAATTTAATATGCAAACAAAAAGCTAAATATATCAATGAATTATTTGTCGAACTTTTTAATAATTTGTGCTCTAAGCCGAGCAAATCAGATCCGCCGCCCTTTTTAAAGCCTGGTTTGCGGTGATTGCGGGAATTTAATAGAACAATAGGAGGGTTATTCGGTGAACCATGTTTTTGGTGTGATTATCTTCATTCATGACATGTTAACTGTTAATGACTCGGTCTAATTGCTATGTTCACAAGCAATTTTTTATTTCTCCTTTCTAAGTATTTATTCGTTTTTCCTCTCCTCCATGTGGACATTTGTCTTTGCCTTAGAACAAACCAATATCAAATTGCACCAAGTTCATAGGTAAAACGCTGCGTTAGAAGTTATTAGAACTTGAAAAAAGAAACAGTGCATTTTACCGGAAATTAAAGTGACATAAAAGGAAAAAACTTTATTTGAATCACGGATATATAAGTCATATAGTTTACTCAGATAGTTAATTGAGTTAGTTAGCTTGCTTCCATGATATATGTAATGATAAAAAAGAGTTGATTTATTCTGTTATGGGAAAATAATTAGAAGCTTTTTTTACTCTTCTCTTTTCTTCTTCTTCTTATTCAATAATACACAATCAGCTTCGCCCTTTCTTCAGTCTTCTCGTTCATAATAAACTGCATTAGTTGCAGCAATAAAGCATCTATACGTCTTATAACTACATAGTACAATCGTAGATCAAAGGGGCCATATTTCTCTTATGTCTTGTGTATAATTTTTGACTCTCTCTTTATTTCTCTCACTGCCTAGATTAATGACTGCAAAGCCGTCCGCGCTTACCACATATCATTTACGACCAATTCCGGAAAACTCCTACTATTTTGGCCTTTTAGCAAGTCAACTTTAATTTCACCAAAAATTAATTAGAGAATAAATAGAATTTATATCCTGAAGGCCCATTCAAGGAACCCGGAATTGATTTTGTAATCGACTCAACTTCTACAAGAAAGTCATATGCGCGGTGTCAACATTCCCACTATATATGAGAATGAGGCACGCACGATGACAGTGGCTCGGTCAACTCTTACAAGCCATCTCAATAAATATTGACTAGTCAAAATATGAATATTTGTTTTTACTATATTTCTCAATCCCCATTGGTCAGCAAAAATATTTGTAAATTTAATATAAAGCTTTATTGAGACTTGGGGCATTAACCCTATAATTAGATCAAAATATATTTCTCACCTAAACTTTTATATAAAGCAAAAAATTATTAAAAGAAAATTTGATGGGTTTTTTTTTTTTTCCGAAGTTTATGACAAGTCAAAATCTCGATATGGCTGACTTCATTTGTGGTATAGTAACTACCCCCCAGCGTGAATGTATAAATAATCGGAGGTTCTTATCATTTGCCCACACAACAAAACAATACAATTATGGAATCATCCTCTTCTCTTATTCCCTTTTCCTTAATATTCTGCTCTATTCTCCTATCCTCTTCTTCAAATGGAGTCGAAGCCCGAAGAGTCGTCTCACCTATCTCATCTTTGATTAGTGAAAGTCTCTTTGATTCTATTTTTCTTCACAAGGACGATAATGCATGCCCTGCAAGAAATTTCTACACTTACGACTCTTTTATTCAGGCCACGAAATGTTTTCGGAGATTTGGTAACACGGGGAACTTGGTTACCCGAAAGCGCGAAATTGCGGCTTTTCTGGCTCAAATATCCCACGAGACCACCGGCGGATGGGCGACCGCACCCGATGGACCATACGCTTGGGGTTTGTGCTTTAAAGAGGAAGTGAGTCCTCAAAGCAATTACTGTGACTCTACCAACAAACAATGGCCTTGCTACCCTGGAAAATCCTACAAAGGAAGAGGACCCATTCAACTGTCCTGGTAATGTTTCACTTAATTTCTCAAACTTTTAATTAATCCTACTCGTTAATAGTTACATTGTTTTAAGATAAGTTTTAACTGAATAGATTGTTGTTTATTGTTGGCAGGAATTACAATTATGGACCAGCTGGCAAGGCGTTGGGGTTTGATGGGTTAAGGAACCCAGAAATAGTAGCCAACAACTCGTCGATTGCATTCAAAACTGCTCTTTGGTTCTGGATGACCGAGCAGAGGCCCAAGCCATCTTGCCACGATGTCATGGTTGGTAAATATGTCCCCACGGAAGCCGACTTGGCAGCTAATAGGACGGCTGGATATGGGTTGGTGACCAACATAATCAACGGTGGGCTTGAGTGTGGAAGACCCAACGATGGACGTGTAAATGATCGAATTGGATACTTTATGAGATATGCTCAGTTGTTTAACGTTAGCACTGGACCTAACCTGGACTGTGAAAATCAAAAGTCGTTTTAACATAGGGTTTCTTTGTTTTGTTTTCTTGTTATTATAGAAATAACATGATAGTGCTTGTGATGCAATCATGCAAATTGTAATTTCTATAGACTATAGTTAAAATGTTTTTGGACCAAAGGGCAACGGCTTCTGAGTGGAATTTTCTATTTTGTTTTGTATTATCCCAGATTCTCGGTGAGATTTGATGATTAGAATATACATCTTAACAAATCTTAATGCTTAAACATCCGATGAAATGGTTACAAGAAGAAAAGGACGAAGCAATTGGGTGCCAAGATTTTCCAATAACCCATTTTATTAGGTCCATCCTTTGTCTGTAGCTACCCCTGATCAAATTTGGGTCTACAAATCCGTTGTGATTAGGCCCAATGCCCAAGATTAACTATTAGTCGATAATGACTCGATTTGGCTAATCGGTATAGTGCGGAGAATTTTGAAATTTTTACTCAAAAACAAACACATTAAAAGGATAAAATTATCTTTTTATTTTTTATTTTAAATTTTTTTTATTAAAAACATATTTTTTAATAATTTTTTTTAATATCATCCAAACGAATCACACCGTTCATCTAAATTAGATTTAAGCTTAATTTTTTTACGCATGTTTTTCTCCTCCGGATTCCAGAGAAAATTCAAAGTGATTTATGTATTGCACATGCAAATCAATGTTTATTTCTCTACTGGATATTCAAATTTCAAAGCATTCAAAATTTAATTACAAATTCCATCAGAAGCAAGGCGTCCAAACAGGGGGAAAATGCGAGATATTCAAATCAAAATTTATTTTGTTCCTTTGTTTTCCTTGGTTGTGACTACGATGACAGCATAGATGCTTCCTGGCACAAACAATGCCATGGTGAGACAAATACTCAGCCAGAATTCACCCTGCAATATTATAAAAAGAAAGTAAGGCTTAGATTCACCGCATAAATTTTCTCCACCACCGATATAACCATTCTTTTCGATTCTAGCTGCGTTCATAACTTTGATAACAAAATCTAATATTTACAAACTAAAAGGAAAAAGGATCGAAGATGATGAAGATAATATTCAGTTAGAATGAATTATAGGAAATAAACTTTTGCAGCTGTTGAAGGATTATTATATTCATCAACTGACCAAGCTGCTTCAGAGAGTTATTGGACCGGCCAGAGGATGATTTATTATATATATGAATATTAAAAAAACGAAAGTAAAACAAACTAAAGAGCTACTTAATATTAACATTGGGGAGATCGTATAAAGTACGTTGATATTTAAAACTAAACATCCTTCTTAAGGCATGCGTGCAGCACTTGATTTTGTTAAGCTAGGTGGCGATGGGATATAAATAGAGTAGGTATTCGTTATTTTTTAAATATTCGAATTTGAATTTGATTATATTTTATAATATATAAATTTTATTAATTATCTGAATATTTTAATTTTTATTACTCGAATTATATTCATATAATAAATAAAACATTAGTTAACGACTTGAACTTCTTTAAATATCGGTATATTAAGTCAAAATTTGACTTTTAAATTTAAATGTAAAATCAATTTTAATGAATATAATTAAAAAAATAAATTAATAAATTAAAATTAACTCATAACAATAAATTAATGTTAAAAATCATATAAAATATTTAATGAATTAATTTAATTAAATATTATATTAATAATAAATAATGAATAAATAAAAATGTATATAATAATATTTAAAAAATATTATTTATAATCAAGTTCAAATAGTATGGTACTTTAAGATCATTATTCAAACTTGATACCCTACCTTAATCGAGTTGATAGTGATAAGTATCTGTTTATAGGGTACTCATTTATATTCATGATTTGTAGATTTCATTCTCTTTCTTCAATTTTGAATGGTATTGATAATTTAATCACAGAGGAAAGAAAGAGAGATAGAAATCAAGAAAAACAAATATTATTGTGAGAAAAGAAATATGAAGTAATTGCGGGCCGAAGATCAAGGTCAAATTGAAATGAACAGTGAGTCAGTGACAAACCTTAAGTCCTCTTTTTCTCAAAACTCCAATCGGAGGCATGACCAAGGCCAAGATAAAATCGGTGCAACCTGCATCTCCCACCTTACAATCACCTTGGCAGCATTCGCATCTTACACATATGCACATGGTTAAAGGAAAAGAGAGATCGGTGAGATCGCAGAATGGATGAGTAGCAATAATTCTTATATACAAGAAAGCTGGGTTTCAGGTAGAATGGCAGCCAGCCGAATGCTGCGTTCATCGCTGATGAATGAAACCAAACATTTTATGACGTAAACATGGAATCAAGCAGAAAAAATATTCGAATATATATATATATATATATATATATATATATATATATATTGATTAGGTTGTGCTCACCAGCTCATTTTTTATCAAGTTTTCTCTTGAAAAGAGTTGGCTTGAAAATAATGCACTGGTATATATATATATTATAATATACATGAAGCAATGGAAGTGTCGATTGAATCGATTTCGGCATTTATTCCTCCATGTTTCCTGTGTTTATCATCCATAAACATTAGTCTTTCCTCTTTGCATTAGATTCGTTTGTGCTTTTATTAAGCTGTTAATGAGTTCCAAGGCCACTCGTTTTTTTTCTCTCACATCATGAATTTGATATTCTCAACAATATCAAAATGAAAAAAAAAAAATAACGGTGAAAAAGATTATCTCCTCCTTTTGAGATATTTAGAAGTCCTCTAAAATTTAAATTTTTTTTTTTATTTTATCTTCTAATTATTACATTTTATGTTCATTTTACCTCTAAACCTATCTAATATTGCAAACCTAAGCCCTACAATCACTTTCCCTAAAATCAAAGGTCTCTCTCCCTTTTATAAATAAATAACTTAACTAATTAAATAGATTAAAATAATTTACATATTAAATAAATAAATTAATATTTATTAAATGAATAAGGTTAAATAATAAATAAATTAACATATAAATAAATATGTCAAATATAACTTTTATCAAAGTGTTATTCATTTTAAATCAATTATTTATTCACTTTAATACAAAAAGATAGTATAATAAAATGTGTCATTTAGTAATTTTAAATTTTTTAAATCCAATATAGTAATCAATCATACCCTAAAGCAACCAAACGTGATAATTAAATATTTCTTAAAATTTCTCAAATAAAATAATTTAAAGATAAAATAATTTTTTTAAAAAAATTAAATTCTGTCAAACAAACATCTCTTACTGCGCAGATTTGGTGCTGTGTAACACTAAAACAGTGTTGTTTCATGCCTGATAGACTTCTCATCCAAAAGGACTCGTGTTTTGGAACTGATCCATGTGTAACCCTACTTGCCTATCTAAGGCATTGACTAAGTTTGACTTTTTCATTTATTTATTTTATTTATTTTGTTTTTTCTGTTTATTTTAGTCTATTTTGATTTATTTGTGTAATATCTGTTGTACCTTTTTTTTTATTTGTTTAATTATTTGTGCTATTTTTTATTTGTGTTTAAACTTTAATATAGATTCTTCCCTTTAATAAAAATAAATTTAAAGACGAAATGATTACTGAAAATTTAAATTATTGCAAAATCAATCTAATAGTGTAAAAATTAAAAAATAAATAGTAAGAATGATTTAATAATTGACAAAAAAGATTAAATAATTAAAAATATTCTAATGTGAATTGACAAAAAAAGATTAAATAATTAAAAATATTCTAATTTGATTTTTAAATTAAATTTTGAAAATAAGTGGGGATACATTTGATGATGGAATCTTCTAATTTTGCAAGTGTGCAATTTTGTTAATTCTTAAGGGAGAAAAAAAGTTTTTCCAAATTCAATTAGAGTGTTAAAGAATTTGAAAAATGACTTTTTTCAATATCAAAAAGTCTTATTTATTTCAAAAGATATAAAATAAATTTAAGATTAGAATCATGTTAATAAAAATATTCGAATTTTAAAAATTAGAAGTACATGAGAATTCATCCAATGATGAAATTTTCAAATTTTCTAATGTGTAATCTTTGAGAAATTTTTAGGTGAGAAAGAAATTTTCTAAATTTGATCAAAGTGTCACAGAATTTAGAAAAAAAATCAATTTGAAGAATTTTCATATATTTCCAAGATAAAATAAGGAAAATAAATAAGAATTAAGTTTTAAATCTTTCATAAGATAATTTAATCAGTCTGACGATGAAGCCTATCATGAAAAGGAGCGAATTTTGTGAATACTCTTGAGATAAAAAATTCCTTTAGAGGTTTGATCAAAGCGTTAAAAGACATTTAAACGAATTTTCAATATTTAGATAAATGTTGAAATAAATTGTAAATAGAGAATTATTTAAAATAAAGCAATTTTAGAATAATTTATCTTTAGATTATACAGCTCTAGGATGAGCGTTGTAAGGATGTTAATACCTTCTCACACTTAACCATACTCTCGAGCCTAAGCTCTGACATGTAGACCAACCTATGTTCTTAGTTTTGAATGGTTCATTAATCATACCTAAGTTTAAATGATTGGTGTCAACTTCATAGTCTTGTGTCTAATGTTTAGGTTTAAATTTAAATCGTTATGACAAAGGCTATGTCTATTTACTATATGAAAAATCTAGTAGTAAATGTCGTAGAGGTATATATTATTGAGATTAAACTACTATTAGATAGAAATATAAAATTTAACAAATTTGATAAAAATTGTGAATATTATGGATAATTTGATGAAATTGGACAATGCCCAAGCCCATTTGCCGAAATTCTTGAAAGACATGAAGCTTGTCCTCAATACATAATGCTAGGTACATAGTAACAAAATGGTTTTACGAAAAGGTGTAATCGTACGTTGCTGAATATGGTTAGGAGTATGTTAAGTAATTCCTCTTTACCTATTGTGGATGCATGATTTAAAGACTGCTATGCATCTCTTAAAAATTAGTCTTAGTAAGATAGTTTCAAAGACACCTCTTAAAGTGTGGACTAATAGAAAATCTAATTTAAGGCACTTGTAAGTTGGGGATTGTTCAGCAGAAATAACAATTCATAATACACAAGTACAAAAACTAGATTAAAAAAAACAATAAGTGGTTTTTTATTGGTTATTTAGAAAAATTCTAAAGGGTATAGATTTTATTGTCCTAATCATAGTACGACAATTCTAAAAATCGAGAATGCAAAATTCATTAAGAATGATGAAGCTAGTAGTATGAAGAACAACTCAATGTGATAATTCAAGAGGTTAAGGGGCAAACTCCTTTACCCATAATCTCATTAAGAGTTGTTCCACAGTTGTAGAATGCTTTAGCAATTTACAAGATAACTACGGAATGCTTTGAAACCCTCTAATGAAGTTAATCTTAATAAATCGATAATAGATGAACCATGAGAAAAAGATGTAAAAAAAGAGTGAAAAAAAAAATTCTATTCTTGATGACTACATCGTACATCTACATGAGTCTAAATGTGACTTAAAAATTGCTTAAGATATAGTTTCATTTTTGCAAGCTATTAAAGCTTTTATTCTCCTAAATGCTTAGATACAATGAAGAACGAGTTGATCTTCATGGAACAAAATGAAGTATGAGAACTTGTTGAATTGCTTGAAGGTTATAAGAAACTTGGGTGTAAATGAATCTTTAAGACTAAGCGCGACACTAAAGGTAATATTGGATGACATAAAGTCAAACTTGTTGCTAAGATTTTTACTAAGAAGATAGCTTTTTTTTTTTTTTTTTTACAATTAGACTTTCCATCAATATGAAATAAGGAGTCATTTACAATTATTATGGCTTTGGTAGGTTCGTATGATATGGAGCTACATCAAATAGAAGTAAAAACTATTAGTCTAAATGAGATTTTAGAGGAAGAAGTTTATATAGATTAACCAAGGGCTTTTTAGTTAGATGAAATAAATACATGTTGTATAAACTTAAGAAATCAACAAATGAACTTAAACCAACATCTCAACAATGGTATCTTAAGTTCAATGATATCATTACTTTTTTTGGTTTTAAGAAATACATTGTTGATTGATGTATCTATCAAAAGGTATGTGGGAGTATGCTTATATTTTTGGTTTTATATGTTGATGACATCGTGCTTGTAACTAATGATTTTGGTTTTTTTTGCATGAAACAAAAAAATTTCTCTCTAAGGACTTTAAAATGAAAGATATCAGAGACTAAGCTTATGTGTTGGCTTTTGAATATTTTGAGATAAATCACAAAGAATGTTAGTTTTGTCTCTTAAATCATATATAAACAAAAGTTCTAGAGAGATTTAGGATGGAAAAACGCTCAACAAGTGTTGTTCCAATTTAGAATGAGGATAAATTTAATCTTACGCAGTTTCTAAAAATGAATTAGAATGAAAGCAAATGGAAGGAACTCCTTTTACTTTCATTGTTGGGAGCTTGATGTATGCATAGATTTGCATTGATTAAAATGTTTGGTAAATATCAAAGTAATTCAAAACTAGATCATTCAAAAGCTAGAAAGAAAGTTTTGAGACACTTGCAAGGAACAAAAGAGTACATGTTTACTTATAATCATTTTGATCATCTAGAGTTATTGGCTATTTATAATCAAATTATGTTGGTTGTGTAGATACCAAAAAATCCACATTTGGATACTTATCATTTTAGCTTGACGAACAATTTCATGGAAGGATGTGAAGAATTCTATTATTACTACATCCATTATGAACGTTCAATTTGAGGCATGTTATAGAGCCATGGTTCACCAAAATCGGTAGCGGAATTTTATTTTAAAACTTGGGATTGTTGATACTAATGTCAAGCCTTAAAAATTTATTGTGATAACTTTATAGTGGTGTTTATATATATATATATATATATATATATATATATATATATATATATATATATATAACAAATATTCTAAATAAACTAAACATATGAAATTTGAATATTGATAATTATCTTATGCATTATCAGTGAAGTTTTTTGACTCCATAAGTGGGGTTAGGATGATTAAATATATCATATTTTACTTATTTTTTATTTTCTTAATATTTATCCTTTAAATATTTGGTCATTAAAGAAAAAATTCAAGAGTAAAGTATATTAATTAAAGTCATTATCACCATTTTTAACCAAAGGGTTGCGGCCAATGATATTTGAAAAACAAGTTGAATGGATGGACATCAAATCACTAATGGATATTATAGTAAGACTTTATGATATTTATGTATTTGATAATCTAAACTCATTTATATATTATTCTAACATTTTGCATATCATGTTATGTTTCTATTAGAATATATAAATGAGTGATCTATATGAATGTTTAAAAGATTTGTCTTCAACTATGACATTATTGTTCTTTCCATTTGCAGTTAAAGTTAAAAGGTAATACATTGAAGGAAGAACATTGAAATAATAATAATATACAATATCATGACACTTATTGACTTTTATTTATAATGATATATTATGTGAAAAATGTATGAATGATTTTGATTTATACTATGAGCCTTATGTTTTATACGAAAATTCTTAAAGAGAGATAACATAACATCGGCCAAATGGAAAAATATAAAACTTATGTGGTGTGGCCTATGTATCTCAAATTTTAATGAAAAAGATATTTAAAATAATTGTTGAAATTCTACTAATCTATTTTGAAAGTGATGGTTACTTTAATAGATAATTGCATCTTAATGGAAGATAATTTCTTAAATTGTAAAAGTGACGTAATTTAAAAAAAAAAAACGTATGAAAATAACAAAGTTCTGTAGAGAAATTCAATTTCTCATTATCTGTATCTGACTATCTTCTCCCATTTATAATTTTTCATGAAAACAAAGTATTTTGCTAATTCGATATTACGAAGTCGATGAATTCGAAAATAAATTTAAGTAGTAATTAAGGTTCATGCAATTATAAATTATACATAAAATTATTGAAAATCTTACAATTCTGTTAAGGGAATTTTTTAAGAACACCAGAAGTGAAAGAAGATAGAAGAGAGAGAGCTTGGGAGAGGTTACTGGAGTAATATGTCATATCTTATTCAAACCAAGTTTTGGCCATTTATAAGCCAACGAATTACAGGGAAATAAGCAGTGGATAACCCTACTACAAACAACTACCGAAAACAAATGAAATCAACAGAAATTCAAGCTACTTTTGTGGCACATGTAGGCATAACAGTCCCTACTTTGAAGCCACTTCTTAATCCACTAAAAATAGAACACAAAGACTAAAACAGAGCATCAAGACTTAGTCAAGCAACCATGCAAGCCATGCACCATTTGCATGTATCATTCCTCCTTGCCCAAAGTATCCTTGTCCGCAAGGATGAAGTCAGGGTAGGCTCGTGAAAAACACCATAAGTTCTCCCATGTAGCATCCTCAGTTGGCATCCTTGACCATTTGACAAAAATTTCAGTTTTTGGACGGTATTTCCCCTTTTGAATAACACAGCGATCAAGCACCTTTTCAGGTTGTGGAAGAATGGTAGAACCGTCTGAGACAGGAGGAAGAGTTGGAAGAGCTGGTGGTCGGTCACCCAAGTGTTTCCTTAGTAAACTCACATGGAACACATCATGAATTTGGGCACCGGGAGGTAATGCAAGCCGATAGGCCACCTGTCCAATTTTATCCAATATTTCAAATGGCCCATAAAATCGTGGAGACAATTTCATGGAGCTGCAAAAAGCCATTGAGGTTTGGCAATACGGATGTAACTTCAAATAGACATAATCGCCAACCTGAAATTGAACTTCCTATCGGTTACAATCAGCTTGCTTTATCATGCGCTCTTGAGCCAATGTCAAATTGTATTTCAGGTGCCTGAGAATGGAGGTACGGTCCCGTAGATATTCATCAACGGCTTGCACTCGGGTGGTACTTGGAACATAGGGAGGTAAGCCTGGAGGTGGTGCACCATAGACAGCTTCGAAAGGAGTAATCTTGGTGGATGAATGAAGGCTTGTATTGTAACTAAATTCTGCCCAAGGTAATCAGTCAAGCCACTTTCGGGGCTGATCTCCAATAAAACAACGCAAATACTGCTCTAACACGTGGTTGACAACTTCAGTTTGGCCGTCCGTTTGTGGATGGTAACTAGAGCTCATCTTGAGTTCAGTGCCTTGTAATTTGAAGAGATTGCTCCAAAAAGAACTCACAAAAATTTATCCCTGTCACTTACTATGGAACTAGGAATCCCATGCAATTTGACAATGTTAGATATGAATGCTTTGGCCACAGTCGCTGCTGTAAATGGATGACGTAACGGAATAAAATGACTGTATTTTGAAAGCCTATCCACCACAACCATGATTACCATGTGGCTTTGTGATGGTGGGAGTCCTTCCACAAAGTCCATAGATAAATCGGTCTACACTTGGGATGGAATTTGAAGGGGTTGCAACAAGCCGGCCGGACTCAAACAGTCTGTCTTGAAGCGCTGACATGTGTTGCGATGAAGTAAAAATTTCTTAACTGAATCACGTAACCCCGGCCATGTGAAACTACGTTGGATTCGTGCTAAAGTCTTATGATATCCAAAATGACCTCCAGTAGGTAAGGAATGATTGTCTGCCAAGATAGCTGGTAGAAGAGAACAATTAGGACTCAAATATATTTTACCTTTGTAGAACCAAACCCCATCTCGTTGGGCATAGAGAGGTTCAGGTCTAGAGGAGTTCTTCTTGTTCAAGTTAACGTAGAAAGAGTCCTCTTGTACCTCTTGTTGGAGAGTCTGCCACCAATTTGCATGTGGTGAGGACACGACCATCAAATTAATTTCCACCATCCGAGACAAGGCATCGGCCCCTCGGTTTTCTTGTCCACGCTTATACTCAATTATGTAGTCATATCCAAGAAGTTTTGGAAGCCAAAGTGCCTGCGCAGGAGTGGTAATTCGTTGTTCCAAGAGGAACTTTAGACTTTTTTTGATCAGTTTTCACCACAAAAGGTCATCCTAGCAGGTAGGGTCACCACTTACGAATCGCCTTTACAATGGTAAGCATTTCTTTTTCATATATGGACAAAGTTAAGGCTGACCCTTTCAAAGCTTCACTAAAGAAAGCAATGGGCTGCCCTTGTTGAGATAAAATGGCTCCGATGCCCAATCCACATGCATCACACTCCACCACGAATTTAAGCAGAGTAAAGTCTGAAAGTTTGAGAACTGGTGGAGATGATAGCGCCTCTTTCAATTTTTCAAACGCTTCTGATGCTTCTTTTGTCCAAAAGAACCCATTTTTAGTCAGTAAATGAGTTAATGGAGCCGCAATACTACCAAACCCACTGATAAATTTGCGATAGTAACCTGCCAAACCCAAGAATCCACGCACCCCCTTTGCGGTGGTTGGTACCGGCCAATCCTTGACTGCCTGAATTTTGGTGGGATCAATCGCCACTCATTTTTCAGATATAATGTGACCCAAATAATCTACTTGTACCACTCCGAAACGACATTTCGACTCCTTGGCAAACAATTGATGTTCCCTCAAAGTTGTCAACACCGTCTTCAAATGAGAGAGATGTTCCAGCCAAGACTTGCTATACACTAAAATGTCGTCAAAGAAAACCAAGATGAACTTACGCAAATAGGGCCTGAAGAGGTCGTTCATTAAGCTTTGGAAGGTGGCAAACGCATTTGTGAGTCCAAATAGCATCACCACAAATTCATAAAGCCCCTCATGCGTACGGAAGGCTGTTTTTGGAATATCCTTGTCTTGAACTCGAATCTGATGATACCCAGATCGCAAATCCAATTTCGAAAAATACCTGGAACCATAGAGTTCATCCAGTAGTTCATCTATCACGGGAATGTGGTATTTGTCTTTCACCGTGATTTCATTTAAGGCTCTATAGTCTACACAAAATCGCCAACTACCATATGATTTCTTTACCAACAGAACTGGGGAGGAAAAAGGGCTGCGACTTGGACGGATGAGTCTCGTGCGTAAGAGCTCTTGAACCATTTTCTCAATTTCTGATTTTTGGTAGTAAGGATAGCGATAAGGTCTTACATTGATTGGTCCATTATTTGGTTGTAGGGGAATTTGGTGATCATGACTGCGGACAGGAGGTAGTTAGGTGGGTGGTTCAAATATTTGCTTGAACTCTTCAAGAATTTGAGCAAGGTCAGTTGGGTGTACTTTCTATTTCTTGACCCCACTTGTAGGCAATATTTGAAGGAATAGACTAGAGCCGTGAATGTGACAGCAGTCCTTGTCCTTAACTACTTCCAACCCGAGTTGTCTTATACCCTGAAAAGTGTGCATTACTCCCCCATTTTGGAAAGTCGTAATCAAGCGCTGATAATCGGTCTCCATTGGTCCTAAAGTTGTCAACCATTGAACTCCTAAGACTAAAGGACAAGTTGCTACTGGTAGAACGTAGAAATCGGCCTTCATTTGATACCTCTGAATATCCAATGGTAATGCCAAGCATCTTCCCATACAATCTATTTTTTCCTTGTTTGCTACCATTACCTGAAAAGTATGATCATTGGTTACCGTTAAACCACATTTCTTCACTAAGGATTGATCCACAAAATTGTGTGTGCTCCCACTGTCCACTAACACCGTGACTTCTTTCCCTTTCATCCGGCCTTGGAGACGTATGGTTTGTGGATGTTTGGTTCCTGCGATGGCATGAAAAGAGATTTCAGGTATCACTTCTTCCTCTTGATGCTCAAGTCTGCCACCGGGTGGTTCTTCCTCATCAACGTTCACATCCTCCATCATAAAGAGCTGGGGTCTCTGACATCGGTGTCTGGGAACGAACCGATCATCGCAATAATAACACAACCCTCTCTCTCTGTGCTCGCGAGCTTCCTGGCTGGTGATCCGCTTGAATGTAGTGGGATTATTGCTGGCCATGACAGATGGTTTCTGGGCTGGTGGTGGACCCAAAATTCCAGCCGGGTTGTTATTTCCTGGTCTTGGGTTGGCACCGAGACTAGAGGTCCTAAAGGAACTAACCCCTTTCTTTTGCAAGCCATTTCATTCTTCCACCAGGCGTGCCACTCCAATTGTATCGGCTAATGAACGGGGCTGTTTGATCTTAACATCCAACTTGATGTCATCTTTGAGACCTGCGACAAAACAACCAATTAAAAACTTTTCTGGTAAGTCTTCGACACGGTGGGAAAGCTTCTCGAATTCTTCTTGATATATGGACACACTTGATATTTGCTTAAGCCTCGTAAGCGCTTCCGAGGGATCCTCGTAATCTGTGGGACCGAAATGGAGCATCAGGGCCTTGGTGAATTCCGTCTAGGTCACTGTCCCCTGGAACTTGTCGAGCCACCTATGCCATAGAAGCGCCATTCCCTTGAGATGAAAAGAGGCCAATTGAACTTGCTGACTAGCAGCCACGTCTTTGAAATCAAAATATTGTTCTGCCTTATAAATCCAACCTTGTGGGTCTTCACCATTAAACTTGGGAAAGATGGTGATGGTTACGGTCAGTAGAAGATTGGGGTTGATTGGTGGTTGAGTGATTGACTGGTAGGGAAGACTCGGTATGAGCAAAGGGGTTGACTTCAGTGGTGTGGTTATGGGATTGATTCTGTGAGACTCGAAGAGTTTGTAGCTCAGTGAGTATGGTTTGCATGGTAGCGTGTACCTCGTCGAGACTGGCTTCATGACGTCCCAATTCCTCACTAACTTCATTACGAAACTCTGCGTTGGATTGACTTCGAGTATTCATGGCCAAACCTGCTCTGATACCACTGTTAAGGGAATTTTTTAAGAACACCAGAAGTGAAAGAAGATAGAAGAGAGAGCTTGGGAGAGGTTACTGGAGTAATATGTCATATCTTATTCAAACCAAGTTTTGGCCATTTATAAGCCAACGAATTACAAGGAAATAAGGAGTGGATAACCCCACTACAAACAACTACCGAAAACAAATGAAATCAACAGAAATTCAAGCTACTTTTGTGCAACACATAGGCACAACAGTCCCTACTTTGAAGCCACTTCTTAATCCACTAAAAACAAAACACAAAGACTAAAACAGAGTATCAAGACTTAGTCAAGCAACCATGCAAGCCATGCACCATTTGCACGTATCAAATTCCTTCTTAAGTAGTACATAAGTTGTTGCAAATTGAAACCAGTAGTAAGTAATACAAGTAGGATTCGACATTCGAGGCCATACTGTTGTTCAATTCAATGATACGAGAATGGCAGCGTGGATGCTTCCTGGTGCATATCCGGCCACCGTCAGAAATACATTTACCCAGAACTTAGCCTGTAATTAACTCGAAACAAAAACACCGGAGAGTCAGCTCTTCATTACCCAAAAAAAAAAACCTAAAAAGATATTTTAAGTTAAATATAAATACAAATATATATATATATATATATATATATATATATCTAGGTGACTAAATATCTTGTAAAATTTTATTTAGTGAAGTAAAAAATTTAATTAAATGAATTTTCTTAGTTAATTTAAGTTTGAAAGAAATTGCTTAATGATATAAGGTTTATTTGAATTTTTTATTGAAAATGATATATAATGAAAATTTTCATATTAAAATCTTTATTAGATTAAATTCTTTTAAATTAATATCAATCACGACTAGAATTAATCTCATAATATATATGTATAATCTCATAATATATATGTATATATTTATTGGATGTATCTACGTGTGTGTTGCAGATAAAAGAGAAGAAAAGGAGAGACCGATCACCGTGCAGCCTTCCTTTTTATATATTGCAGCAGGAGGCAACAAGATTGCGAGGATCACATCAAGGCAGTCTCCTTTCTTCTTCTCTCCTTCGCTTGTATTTTTGCAGCTAAAGCATCTGCATTTGCAGCAGATACACATCTTGATATATGTTTTATATGGTTGGAGATGGATCAAACAGCAGGGTTGGTGATTGTTAGGAAGATGCGGAGTATGCTGCTCCTGCTGCTACCACTCTTATGGCGACTGCTTGCATTTATAGAATCCAAAATACTATTAAAGAAAAAAAAAAAACCTTACTTTAAGCCGAAGTAAAAGCGAATCAGATTATTGAATGGTTGGACTTGAGCTGTATGACTCACGTGAAAGGAATGAGTTCAGTGGTGACATTGGCAAGCTATTCTCATGATGCTGAGGTGTTGTTACTGTACAAGAATATTGGCTTCACTTGTAGAGTCCAATATATTTATTTGATTAACCATTTTCTGCTTTTAATTCCAGGATATGTCCGATGCTGATTGTGGGGATCGATCAAGCTGACAGGTTATGATTTATCGAATTCTCCCCAATTACGGGAATATATGCCTTCCTGAAAATCAAGAGCACTTGAAATTGGATAATATTAAAAAACTCTTTGCTCAGAAATGACAAAGAAAAAGAGGGGAATAAAGTTGACATAGAACTTGGGGTTCCAAATCAAGCTAAAAATTATTGAGGGTACTGTGACAAAGAATACTCTTGCTTTCCATTTCCACTTAATTTAGCTGGAACTTTAACGGTATATTTTTAGAAGGAATTTGATCCTGTCTCCTTTCCTCCCTTGTTTCGAAGTTAGCTACAGTTTGGAACTGTCCCCTTAAGAAAAAAAATGCACATTTCACATATACTAGTATGTGAACTTGATTATCAAGCTGTAAACATGCATGCTACATTGTTGCTTTAGACCATGTTTTGTGCGGATGAATGACATAATAGAATATTATAAGGTTATAGATAAGATTGAATTAGATGATATCATTATATTTTGTATTTGATATGTATAAAGATTAAGAGTAATATAGGATGATTTTTATACATTTTTCATCATATTTTTATGTGAAAATTAAGAATATGATAAAATAATTTTTTTTATTGATTAAATGTATTCTTTTTTAAAGTAAAAATAATTAGATGTATATCTTTAATAAAAATTCAACTATTTTTAACTAAAAAATATATTATTACAATTTCTACTGTGAAAATTTACATTTATTTTCTTATAAAAATTAATTTTTCAATAAAATAGTGATTTTTTTAAAATATTAAATGTTTTCAAAAAATTGATTTTGTGAAAATTTATTATTACAAATATTTCTCCGTATTTTTTTGCTATTTTTATTTTTCTTTCTTTGTTTTTTTATCTTTTTATGATTTCAATTTTAAAATATTTTACGATTTTATGTTAAATATATTTATTTTAAAAAATCGTTATTTCAAATAAGATGGTTATTTTAAAATAAGAGTTTAAATTATATTAGAATTACTCTAAAAAATGAGATTTTAGTTACCAGTAAAAAAATGACATTTAATCATTTTTATTAGACACATAATTAGTACTATGCACTCTCAAACACGAAGTACATAATTTTTTATCCTAAATTTAATCTCAAAAAAATTCTATTTTCACTTTTTTGGATAAAAATTTTTTATCCAATTTTTGTATCTCTTCTTCTATGATAGTTTTTTTTTTTCATTAGAGTTTCTTCTAAAATTTTGATTTTAATTGGAAAGTAACTTTAAAAGTTAGTTCCAAACTCTTTAAATTAAAAACAGAATTATTTTTTTTTTACCGAAATTGTTTGTTTGTTTTCCTTTTTGTATTTCTTAAGATAATATATATTAAATTTTTATAAGTTAATTATTCATTTTTATCATATTAATTAATGTGAATTACTTAAGTTAGTGATAATTGATATGATGAGAATGAGTTTATAATAGTAATCATATATTTTCAAATAATATGAGGTGATATTATTTTAGTAATGCCTAGAATCTCATTTTTATGATGATTTCACTATAAGTTACTCTCTCAAAATAATACCTTGATTTTTTTCAATAGAAAGTCTTATTTTTTTTTCCTTTTCTTTTATTACCAACAAGAGAAAAATGAAAAAAAATAAAAAAAATAAAAGAGAATAAAAAGAAAAAAAATAAAATTTAAAAATAAGAGAAAAATACTAGATAAATTTAAAAATTCAAATTTTATAAATTAAAAAAAAGATAATTCATAATAACTTTTATAGATAAGAGTTAGTAAAAAAATGATTTTAAGCATCGATTATTAAAACAATTGAAAAAAATTAATTTTTTAAAAATTAATTTTTATTTAAACTATATTTTTTTTTAGTAAAAAATACAAATAAGAAAGAGAAAGAGAAAGAAATTTTGTTTAAAAAAAAGAAAGAAAGAATAGTGAAAAATAAGAAAGGGAAAAAAAATAAGAGAAAAGAATAATTTAGAATAACCAAAATTAAGTTAATTTTTAAATACAAATGTCACACCCCGTTTCCACATTTAAATCATTATTATTCCCTCATATACACACATAACGGAGCAGACAACATACGGATGGTTGGGCACACGAGCCGATATTGACTTTACACAATTTAATATAAACCGTACATGATAATTGAATTTCTTTATTCATATATGTATTTACGTACGTACGTTTACATCCCAGTAATTCTTAATATACTTAACTGTGCCTGACAAGTTTAGATACAAAAGCGAAATAAGTGTATACCTTTGCGCACAATGGAGTATGGGCTGTCAACTGCTCAAGACTACCGCAGCTCTCAAGACTTAGGTAACTCTGTGGAGTGGAGGAAAAAAAAGGGGTGAGCTAACGCGCTCAGTAAGAAATCACGCAAGCAGGTAGATAACTATACTACCTACATGCATGTCATACAGAAAATTCTTACTTTCTCAATCCCAACTGAATTCACAAAACCACACACGTATGCTTTCTCGAAGACATGTCATATCACAAACGAATTTTCTCAAAACACATGTTCTCATAAAGTTGATTTAAATCAATTAGGAGATAAATCAAAAATCTCAGAATTTAAATCAAAAATCATATAAGTATGGAGACAAAGCAGAGCATATGGAAATGAATAGACATAAGGTCATAGTCATGGACTCCATGCAATCACGGAACAGGTGTGCATGGATGTCCCCGGATGGCTGATGATAGGGGGTCAGTCTACCATCAGACACAAACAAACAACACGGTACGTCGTACTCCATGTGCGTCCACACGGTACATTGTACTCCGTGGACCCCAATATCTGAAATCAGCGAGATTAGGAGTGCCCGTCCAATGGGTCTTATCATCCCATCTCCAGCTATATCAATACTGAGTCTCCCAAAAATGCACGTGCGGGCATATCAATCAGTGTGACAGCCAGTCTACACGAGGCTCCAGCACGGCTTTATCAAATCACGTGCAAGGATCAGTGCAAGCTTACACAGCTTACACGACGTCTCCAAACACGGTTTTATGCACATCACAAAATCGAAGTCCCGTGCGAGCAAAGTTCCAGCACGGTATCATGCACAAATCATGTAAAGTCTAGTGCGAGCAACGCTCTAGCACGACTTTAATCTCAAAACTGATAGATGGCTCGATGCACATAAGAGGCGTACAAACCAACCTCAACAACGGAAGGTAGTACCCACTTGAGTGAGAGAAAACATTTTCTATCAAATCACTCAACAAACACTTTTTGTTCTGAAAACATTGCAATTTAATGCAGATAATGCAGATAATCAAATTCAGAGCCATTCTATCACCACTTATTCACAAAACATGCTTATTCATGTAAAACACATCAAAATAGGCCATTTCGGCCATTTTTATATTTTTCGTACCCAGGGGCATTTTCGTAAATTTCTTATATTTGGGTACTATCTAGATATTTTATTTTCATACTCTATATGGAAATTTAGGTGTACGTAAACGACGATAAAATACGTACAGCTATCTCTAAGAGCTTACGAAATCCCTTACCTCGAAATGTGTCGACTGCGAATTTTTTAATTCTTGATCTTTCCGGATCACGCAATCTAATTGACTCCGGACGTATTCTCAGAAGCCAAATCTTTTCTTGGTGACACGTAAATCGAGATCCACTCGAACTCGTAAACGTCGCCTACCGCCAAATCTTTTCTTGGTGACACGTAAATCGAGATCCACTCGAACTCGTAAACGTCGCCTACCGTTTTTTTCCGCTACACAGCAATATATATTTAAACCGGTTAATTCTGATCTAATATAAATTCAAATTTAATTATCCAAAAAATAATTCGACTGATTTTCGACCACTTACCAGTCTACTGCTGTGCCGAGATAACACTGAAATTTTTTCCAAAATTTTTTTTCTCTCTCCTTTTTCTCTCTCCTGCTGAACCGGTTCGGGCCGGTTCAGCCCCTTTCACACTGAACCGGTACGTACCGGTTCAGGTGGGATTTTCGCCGTTCGTGGCGATTTCGGCCGGTTCTCAGGCCGCCTCTGGTGCCGTTCGGTGCGCCTCGGCCTGGGTAACCTTCGGTTGGCAGGGCTCGGCCCAAATCGGCGCCGGTGGCCGCCATTTTTCCCTTCTCTCCCGCGGGTTCCTCCCTCGCCGATCTCCTCACCGCCGGCGATCTGGGGCGCGTCGTTGCTGTCGGACGCTTCCTCTGGGCCGGTCGTCCCTTCGCCGACCGTCTCGTGCCTGTGGTCCTCGCCGTTCGCCGCCGGTGAAGCAGACAGAGGAGGTCGATTTTGAGGGGGGCTTCCTCGCGTTTTCGGGCTTCTGTTTCCTTTTTTTTTAATTCCTTTATATATATATATTATTATATACAATATAATATATATATATATATATATATATATATATCAAAATATCTACAAAATACATATAATAACACTAAATTATCATATAATTTAAAATATTATAATAATAATAATCAAACAAATATTATTATTATTATATTTTATTTTCATAGTGTATTTTATACACTCAAATTTATACATCTTTGTACATATATTTTATTTTATTTTATTCCACAAAAATATATGCACATCCTATTTTATTTTATCGCATTTATTTATCCCTCTGAAAATATATATATTTTTTTCGATATTTTCAGGGTAAATTGCCAAATTGGAAAATTTTCGGTTTATCATTTTCGGACAAACTTTTCTTCTTGGACTCCCTATATTTTCGTGTTTTGAGTCCATATTTACGATCGGTTTAATCAAATTTCATTCGGTTTATTCAGAATTTATCCGAACTCTTATTTTGATAGTTTAAAATTTATCGGTACCCACTTTAATTATTTATACTTGAAATTGTATAATTTCTTCCTTATTGCCCGATATATCATAATTACATATTTAAGATGATATATTTTCAAAGAAAAATATGAAATTCGGGTCTTACATTTTCTCCCCCACTTAAAAATTTGGTCCTCCAAATTTACCAATACTCAGCTCTCGAATAGGTGCAGATACCTCTCACGCATCAGGCTCTCTAATTCCCACATAACTTCCTCAGAGGTGTGGTATTGCCAGAGAACATTGACTAGAGGAATCATCTTAGACCGTAGTACTTTCTCCTTCTTATCTAATATCCAAATCGGCTTCTCTACATACATCATATACCTCCTTGAGCTTCAATGGCTCTTACTGAATTACATGTGCCTGCTCCGAATGATATTTTCGAAACATGAAGATGTGAAAGACATTATGGATGCCTGCTAGCTCAGTGGGTCACACTAGCCTGTAGGCCTTATCTCCCACTCGGTCTTAAGATCTCAAATAGTCTGATGTAGTGAGGACTTAACTTGCCTCTCTTTTCGAACCTCATAATACCCTTGGAGGGAGAAACTTTCAAAATACAGGTTCACCCACAGTGAATTCTAGAGGTTTACACCTCTGTCAACATAGCTTTTCTGTCTGCTCTGAGTTGTCATCAATTTATCACATATCAACTAGACATCCTCAGAGGCTAGTTTCACCAGATCAGAGCTAATATCTTCGATCATCTACCTCTTCTCATCCAATGGAAGAACAAAACCTGCGACTATAAAACGCTTCATAAGGTGTCATTCCAATGTTTGAGTGAAAATTGTTGTTGTATGCGAATTTGGTTAATGGCAAATGATCATCCCATGAGCCTTTAAAGTCTATCACACAAGCTTTCAACATATCCTCCAGAGCCCAAATGGTCCTCTCTGGCTGACCATCTGTCTGAGGATTAAAACCTGTACTGAAACTCAATCAGGTTCCCATAGTTTCCTGAAAATGTCCCTAAAAGTGGGATGTGAAGCGGGACTCCCTATCAGAGACTATGCTCACTGGAACGCCATGTAGCCTCTCAACCTCTCGTACATACTAATCTGCCAATGCACTCAGAGTATCCGTAGCTTTCATAGCTATGAAGTGGGCTGACTTCGTCAATCGATCAATGATCATCCAAATAGCATCATGGTTTCTTCTAATCTTTGGTAAACCCATGATGAAATCCATGGTGAGACACTCAAATTTTCATGTCGGTATAGGTAAAGGCTGCAATAATTCTGCAGGCTTCTGATTCTCTACCGTAACCTGTTGGCATACCAGACATCTAGTAACATACTCGACGATGTTCATCTTCATACCTGACCACCAATACAACTTTTCGGAGTTTCTTATACATTTTATTGCTTTCCGGATGCAAGGTGTACCTCGAAGAGTGAGCTTCTGACAAAATCAATTTCCTCAACTGCGGATCATTGGGAATACACACTCTGCCTCTGAACCTCAGTAAACCATCGGTGCTCAACTCCTAGTCGGCACCGGTACCCATCTGTATCTGACTAGCCATATCAATACACAAGAGATCCACTCGCTGAGCTTATCTGATCTGGTCAACCAACTATGGTTCTAACCTCAGACTAGCTATCACACAATAGGCTTCAGTATCAGAAGGGGTTACATATAAGTTGAGGCTCGCAAACTCTGTTAGCAACTCGTGTTCCCTGATCATCATATAAGATACCATCCCAAGGCTCTTTCTGCTCAATGCATCAGCAACCACATTAGCCTTACCCGGGTGGTATAAGATCTCACAGTCAAAATCCCTCAGAAGCTCTAACCATCTTCGTTGCCTCATATTCAATTCCTTCTGTGAAAACAGGTACTTGAGGTTCTTATGATCGGTATACACCTGAAATTTCTCACTGTATAATTAGTGGCGTCATATCTTCAGTGCAAACACTACGACAGCCAACTCTAGATCATGGGTAGGGTAGTTCCTCTCGTGATCCTTCAACTGACGGGATCCATAAGCAACTACCTTCCCATCTTGATATCAATACACAGCCTAATCCCTGATGTGAAGCATCAGTGTACATAGAGAAACTTCCTGAGCTGGTCAGAATGGTGAGAATATGTGCGGTGGTCAGTTGAAGTTTCAACTCCTGAAAGCTTCTCTCACAAGCATCATCCCACTCAGATGCCATATTCTTTCGAGTGCGACGAGTTCAGAGGAGCAACCAATTTTGAAAAGAAGACCCTTTACAGACCTGCTGCAATACTCAGCTAAACCCAGAAAACTACTAATCTCTGTAATTGTCTCGGGCCTGTCCCACTGGACTACAATTTTTATTTTGGACGGATCCACTGATACCTCGTCCTTCGATACAACATGGCCCAGAACTTATATTTGTTCAAACCAGAAGTCATACTTACTGAGTTTAGCATATAATTCCTTCTCTTGAAGGGTTTGTAACACAATCCTTAAGTGTTGCTCATTATCTTTCCTGGATTTCGAATACACCAAAATGTCATCGATAAAAACGATAATAAATCTATCCAGGTACGGCTTGAACACATCGTTCATCAAAGCCATAAACGCTTAGTCAACCCGAAAGGCATCACCAAAAATTCATAATGGCCAAAACGTGTACGGAAAGCTGTCTTGGGTACGTCTTCCCTCCGAATTCTCAATTGATGGTACCCAGACCTCAAATCGATCTTGAAAAAAAATCTTTGCTTCCCAAAACTGATCCAATAGATCATCTATACATGGCAAGGGGTATCGATTCTTGATGGTAGCCTTATTCAACAACTGAAAATTAATGCACAGTCAGAGGCTTCCATATTTTTCTTCACAAATAGAACCAGAGTTTCCCAAGTCGACACGCTCGGTCTAATAAACTCCTTATCCAGTAGCTCCTGTAACTGTTTCTTTAGTTCTTCTAACTCTACTGGTGTCATTCTATACGGTGGTCTCGATATAGGCTCAGTACCAGGTGTCAGATCAATATAAAACTTCACTCTCTGTCTGATGGCAATCCTGGCAGATCATCCAGAAAGACATCAGTAAATTCCTTGACTATTAGAATATCAATCAACTCCGGACGTGCCTTATCCATATCGACCACGTAAGCAATAAAACCTTAAACCACATCAGACGAAGCATCTGCCCTGTCCTAATCCAATGTATACACATGTCCCTTACCAACAGTCTGCTTCCCCTTTCTCTTCAGTTGTGGCCTTCCTTCTCTGGGGTGAAGGTACAATAAGAGCTTTCTGTGGCTCTTCTCACCTCTGCGGAATAGGGACTGCAGATTTCGGGCAGTCTCTCCTCAAGTGGCTCGTCTTTCCTCATCTAAAACATGCTCCGAATGCTTGGTAACATCGCCTACCACCATGGGGTTTCCCACATACTCTACAGTTCTCTTTCTATCCTTACTGAACTTGCCAAATTCAGAGGCATGTTGCTCAGAATCCTGTTCACACAACTGAGCTCTGCGCACTGCCTCCTCATAAGTCAGAATATCCAAGGGAGCTAATCTAGCTCTATTGGATGGTATCAATCCATCCATAAACTTCTTGACTTTTCTATCCTTACTACTCATAGTGTCAGAATCGTACCTTCCCAGAGACGTAAACTGGGACTCATACTCGTCCACTGATTGGCTGCAGTAAGTCAGACTAATAAACTCCCTCTGTAGCCGTCTCCGAGCAATCTCTGGAACATATTGCCTCCAAAAAGGCATTAAGAAAAATCTCTCAAGTCACTATTTGGTTTCGGGTCCTCAATATAGGTTGGGCGAATTTTCACAAATGTTTCGCTTCACCTGCCAACACAAATGCAGCAAAAGCTACCTTCTCGTTCTGGAAACACTCGAAGTACCAATACAACTTCTCTAATATGTTTACCCGGTTCTCTGCTGCAACCGGATCTTTGACTCCAATAAACAACTTCTATCATGGTACGGGATGTAACGGTCCAGCCCAGTCGGACCAACCCAGCCGGCTATGGCCACCCCTCTTAGGCCCACAACATCGACTGCTGTGACATCGACCGCTGTTGACATCGTTACTCATCCATACTGTCCTCTTTGGGGCCTACTGGTCCTCAAGGTTTTCTTTCAAGTTCAATTGTACAGGTGGAGCGGTAAAGGACGACTAATCAGAAGGTCCAACGGTCTATGGTACAAGCGTGACAGGGGCTGCTTTGGGTGCACTCATACCCTGCAGACTCTCCAATCCAGTCATCGCCCGTCCAAACAACTGTCATTCTCTCCACAGTCTACTCTAACCTCACCATGCTTATCTCAGTAGTCTCTACTGGATCTTGAGAGGCATGGTCAGAAGCTGATTCAATACGTCTCTCGGGCCTGTCTCTCTACCCTCGAGATTGAGAACTTTCCCCTCGACTACGGTGTCTATCAGTCATACTGATGATTTTCCATTCACACACAATCAATTCATATTACATTAACAGCCCGATATACACATTTGTATCTAGACAAGGCACAGTACCAAAGGGATGTAAACTTTCCTAATGACTTATACCGACTCGTATTCAGACCAACCCTTCTCTGATACCAACTTCTGTCACACCCCGTTTCCACATTTAAATCATTATTATTCCTTCATATACACACAGAACGGAGCAGACAACATACGGATGGTTGGCACACGAGCCGATATTGACTTTACACAATTTAATATAAACCGTACATCATAATTGAATTTCTTTATTCATATATGTATTTACGTGTCATGCCCCGCTTTCGAGAACCCTTCTATCCATACATTCTCTACTACGGTTGGGCTGTGAGAAGATGCAATTACTAAAAATTTATTTATTTACAGCGGAATATTTAAATCTTTAATTCACACTCCCAGGTGTGTGTGTAAATACACAAAATTAATTGTATAAATACCATGTGCTTACATATCATCCCCTTAATACTGATTACAATTCTAAGATATAACTGTGCGATACAATATATTAGATACAAAATACTCGTGTATACAAATCTTATACCTTTGCGGATTGTGGGAGCTGTTCAACACAAAAGACTTAGAGATCACCGCTCCCTTACTTCTCAGTACCTGGAGGGGGAAAAATAGTGGGATGAGCAAACCACGGCTCAGTAAGGAAATGTATGCTAGCAGGTAGATATCGTACTACCTACATAGCCCATGCATGCATAAACCAAAACCATGTTTTCGTTATAAATGGAAATATTATACGAACAATGCATTTAAATACATATTTCTCAAGAGCATTTTCGTGTAAATCAAATGTCAAACTTCCATTTAAAACATGCTCATAAATAGTGCCCTCATGGCACGAATGTGAAATCGGAGATTTATTAAAACACGAAATCTCTTTCACTTCTCAAATCATTCTTTCTCGCAAATCTCTTTCTTTTCTGAGATTGTCTCTGTTTCTCGATTCTCTGAGACAGGCATGGAATTTTAGGCAATCAAATATCCACGACTTATGGCCACAGTCAGTGATCCCAGGCCTCACTGATCGGGTGTGCACAGGGTATCACTTCGCCTGAAGGGGGATGGGTCAGTCCTACCCTCCGGCTCATCTCAATCCACCTCATCTCCTCGTATACTCACGGTGAAGATACGTCGTGTGTCATCTACGCGATACTTGTACTCACGTGCACCCAGCACGGTACATAGTATACCAACGGGTGACTACACTATTCTACGTACAACCGTGGACCCAAGTCCATACTCCAACTCCGATGGACTTTTTATCCTTAAACCATGTCTCATATACCAGGCGAGCAAGCAGCGTGACACACAGTCAACGCAAAGCTCCAGCGCGGTACGATCTATCGTTAAGGCCCAGCCAGTTCAATTGGCCGTCGGCTGGTATCCCCTTGGGTCCCAGACCCCCAGGTTTACCTTAACTCAACAAAACAGGTACGAGCATAGTTCTCGCACTTTCTCAAAACCTCCGTGCGAGTTAATCTCCCGCACGGTACATCAAGGCTTTAAACCGGGTGTAAGCTAACGCTTCAACACCAAATCTCATCTCAAAACTGATAGATGGCTATTTTCTCTTTTTAAAAACTCAAAACACGTTTATTCACATAGCATGCCTTTTCATGCCAAAACATGTAAAATTAACCAAACTATCATCAACATTTCTCAATCAATAATAACAATATAAAATTGAGAAAATCATTGAAAACATGCATATCATGCTATTTCCTTACCCTATCCCATTTCTCAATACATATATATACATCATAGTACTTTTCATACTTCCACATCATTTCATAAACTTATAATATCGTACTAGTCCTAGCAATATATCTACGAAATTGCCGTAATTACGTACGAACATCTCTATAGCTAACACACAGTCCCTTACCTCGTTTTACTTGTGTGCAACTATCCGCCTTTATGCTTCTCGCGTTCTCATCTTGACTTGCTCCGGCGTATCATCCGAAACTGAAATTCATCCATCAACATTTGAGTTAATGTTTCTAACTCTTATTCAACTAAGCCTTTATCCAATGCCTTAATTACCCATTTTTACCCTTTGTGGTAAATCTCCCAATTTATCCTAATATCAACATTTCCAAACCATTTCCACAACATACTCATCCACTCAAGATATCCCATTCATCAAAAATACTCCCACATTCCACTTTCTCACACTTGACTTTTTCTAAGCTATATGCATTTCATACCATCCTAGGTAGTTCTATCCACAATATGCACACCCAAATATCTTTATAATCATTAACTAAACCAATGTACTTGGATTTGTGCATTAGAACTTACCTCATTGGATTTCCTCTTGCTCCAATTAGGATTGCCCTCTATTTCTTCAATCCTTCAAATGGGAAAATGCCTCTAGACTATGTTGTTCTTCTCTTTGATGTGAACAACTTTGTCTCTAATAGCCTCTCCTTAAATCTCACTGAAAATGGCTGGATTTAAGAGTGAGAAACTAGATTTCTTTGAGTTGAAGTGAAATGGAAATGTTTGTCCCGAAATTCTGATGATCTAACTGCTCTCATTTATAGGTTTGACTTGATGAGATCGATCTTCCTTGGGTGGAGATCGATCTGTTCCTCCAGAAATCCCTCTTTTCTAAGACGTTTTAAAGGTAGGAGATCGATCTGTCGAGGCTGGAGATCGATCTGCTGTCAAACAGAAACTTAAGGAGATCGATCTGGTCTTAGGGGAGATCGATCTGCTTCCAACCATAGAGCTAAGAGATCGATCTGGTCTTAGGGAAGATCGATATGCTCCCAACCCAAGAGCTAAGGAGATCGATCTGCTTCCTTTGGAGATCGATCTGTTCCCTTCCATTTCTCACATAAGGGCATTCTGGCTCTCCCAGATCGATCTCTCATCCTATGAGATCGATCTGGCCTTCACAAATTCCAGATTTCCTGCAGTTTTTCTGCAACAACCCTTACCAAACACCCTTAATTTGCTTCCATGATCATTTTCTCATTCATTCATCTTTGAGACTTGAAAATGGGATCCATCCTCTCTACATACACATTAAAACTTGTGTAGAATCTTTGTATGATCAAATACATATACGATATTACTCGAATGGAAATATACACTTATGTAAATCTTTCCTTCCATTTTACTATACTACTCATATTCCATTTCGATCACATTCTTCTCGTGTTCAAGTTTATTTCTTCCTACTCATTCATAATGCAACTTGTACGTATAATCACAATTCTTACTACAAGTGCATACATAATCTTATAAACTTACATTGCATATACTTCACATTACAATACATCATCTTACTTATGACTCTATTTACATTCCCATGTTCCTATATACAGCTATACATATACGGGGTCTCACATTCTCCCCCACTTAAAGAATTTAGTCCTCCAAATTAGAACCAATTCAATCTGTGAATAACTCGGGATACTTTTCCCGCATCAAACTTTCCAGTTCCCATGTGGCCTCTTCCACAGTGTGATGTTGCCACAAAATCTTAACCAATGAAATTGTCTTGTTCCACAACACCTTCTCTTTCCTGTCCAACACCCTGATCGGTCTCTCGACATACGACATATCTTTCTTGAGCTCCAACGGCTCATAACTAATTACATGTGTCGGATCCGGGTAGTACTTCCGAAGCATAGAAACGTGGAAGACATTGTGGACTTCTGCTAGCTCAGGTGGTAAGGCTAGCCTATATGCTCCTTCTCCCACTCTATCCAAAATCTCGAAGGGACCAATGTAACGAGGACTTAATTTTCCTTTCTTCCCAAACCTCATTATTCCCTTAGAAGGAGATACTTTCAAAAATACGGACTCGCCAACATCAAACTCAAGTGGTCTCCGTCTCCTATCAGCGTAGCTCTTTTGTCGACTTTGAGCTGTTCGCAACCTCTCGCATATTATCTGAACATCCTCGGAGGCTTGCTTAACCAAATCGGGGGCGAGCAATTGTCTGTCACCAACTTCTTCTCAACCAATGGGCGATCGGCATCTACGACCGTATAGTGCCTCATAAGGGGCCATACCAATACTTGAGTGATGACTGTTATTGTAGGCGAACTCAATCAATGGCAAGTGATCGTCCCATGAGCCTCTAAAATCCAGCACACACGCTCTCAACATATCCTCCAGGGTCTGTATAGTCCTCTCTGACTGACCATCTGTCTGAGGATGAAAAGCGGTGCTAAAACTCAACTGGGTCCCCATCGCTTCCTGGAAATGTCCCCAAAAGTGGGAAGTGAAGCGGGCATCCCTATCCGAAACAACACTCACTGGGACTCCATGCAATCTCACTATTTCTCGCACATACAGATTCGCCAGTGCACTCAATGTATCTGTAGATCTCATGGCTAAGAAATGTGCCGATTTCGTTAACCGATCTACTATCACCCATATCGCATCATGGTTCTTACGGGTTCTCGGTAACCCCATCACAAAATCCATGGTGACATGCTCCCACTTCCATGTTGGTATCGATAGAGGTTGTAATAATCCTCCTGGTTTCTGATGTTCGACTTTTACTTGCTGACAAATGAGACATCTAGCGACATACTCCGCTATGTCTCTCTTCATTCCAGACCACCAATATACTTTTCGGAGGTTTTGATACATCTTACCACTCCCTGGGTGTATCGTGTATCTCGACGAGTGTGCCTCTAATAAGATCAGCCTTCTCAGCTCTAAATCCTTAGGAACACATATTCTATCTCCAAACCTTAGTATTCCATCTGGACTCAATATAAACTCAGCACCCTTCCCTTTCCGGATTTGGCTAATCATGACAATACACCATTGATCGATTTGCTGAGCTCGTCGGATTCTCTCAATCAACTCCGGTTCTAATCTCAAGCTAGCAATGATCCCATAGCTGCTAATCTCAGGTAGGGTCATATCCAGACTAAGGTTCGTGAATTGTTCCAACAACTCGTGCTCTCTAACCATCATATGAGATACCAACCCGAGACTCTTCCGACTCAATGCATCGGCAACCACATTTGCCTTCCCCGGGTGGTACAAGATCTCACAATCATAGTCCTTGAGGAGTTCCAACCACCTCCTCTGTCTCATGTTTAACTCCTTTTGTGAGAATAGATATTTCAGACTCTTATGATCCGTAAAGATCTGAAATCTCTCACCATATAAGTAGTGGCGCCATATCTTCAACGCAAACACCACGGCCGCTAACTCCAAATCGTGAGTGGGGTAGTTCTTCTCATGATCTTTCAGCTGTCTAGATCCATAAGCTACTACCCTTCCATCTTGCATCAAAACACAGCCTAGTCCTTGATGCGAAGCATCAGTATACACCGAGTAATTCCCCGAACTGTTAGGGATGACAAGAACTGGCGCGGTAGTTAATCTACGCTTAAGTTCCTGAAAACTCCTCTCACAAGCTTCATCCCATAAAAACTCCACACTTTTCCTCGTAAGACGTGTCAATGGAGCAGCTAATCTAGAGAAACCTTCTACAAATCTCCTGTAGTAACCAGCCAAACCTAAAAAACTTCTGATCTCTGTGACTGTCCTAGGTTGTTCCCATTGAACGACTGCCTCAATCTTGGATGGATCTACTGACACCCCATCCTTCGATATAACATGGCCTAGAAAAGAAATCTGTTCTAGCCAAAAGTCACATTTGTTAAGCTTGGCATATAACCTTTTCTCTCGAAGGGTTTGCAAAATAATCCTTAAGTGCTGCTCATGCTCTTCTCTGGACCTTGAATACACCAATATGTCATCAATGAAAATAATCACGAATTGGTCCAGGTATGGCTTGAATACTTCATTCATTAGAGCCATAAAAGCTGCCGGCGCATTGGTCAACCCAAAAGGCATCACTAAAAATTCGTAATGGCCATAACGAGTACGAAATGCTGTCTTGGGCACATCCTCCTTCCGAATCTTCAATTGATGATACCCAGACCTCAGATCTATCTTGAAGAAGATCTGTGCTCCCCGAAGCTGATCCAATAAATCGTCAATGCGTGGCAAGGGGTACTTATTCTTGATGGTAGCCTTGTTTAACATCCGATAGTCAATACACAATCTGAGGCTCCCATCTCTCTTCTTCACAAATAATACCGGAGCTCCCCATGGCGAGACGCTCGGTCTTATGAACCCCTTCTCTAACAACTCTTGCAGCTGTTTCCTTAATTCCTCTAACTCAACTGGGGCCATCCTATATGGTGATTTAGATATTGGTTCGGTTCCAGGCGTCAAGTCTATACCGAATTCCGTTTCTCTATCAGGTGGCAATCCTGGTAGATCATCTGGAAAGACATCAGGGAATTCTCTGACCACTGAGATGTCCTCCATATCCGGATGTACTTTGTTCAAATCCACCACATAAGCAACAAAACCTTCAAAACAACACTCAAGCCATTTATACCAAAGTACTTTACTTAACACAAAATTTAAGATTTCATTTCTTCTCTTAAAATCTTACAACACATTCTTCAGGTAGAGAAAACTTAATAGACTTAGAACGACAGTCTATGACAGCATGATTGGCGGCTAACCAATCCATTCCCAAAATTACATCAATGTCATACATATTTAACAAAATCAAGTTGGCTGTCATGCACTTATCTCCCACCCTCACTTTACAATCTTTATACACTTACTCAACTAATTGGCTAACTCTCATTGGAGTACTTATTAGTAAGGTCCTACTCAAGTATGTGGGTTCTACAAAACCTTTTAACTTAGATGCACATGCAGGTGATATGAAGGAATGCGTAGCTCCAGAATCAAACAAAGCTATAACCTCTAGATTGAAAATCAAGATTGTACCTTTTATCACTTCAGAAGAGGTATCAGCCGATGCCTGGTCTATCGCATACACCCTGCCTTGACCCACAACTTGTTTTCCTTTCTCTTCAGCCGAGGCTTTCTTTCTTGCAGGAGTTGCAACTGTAGGAACCCTCTCTGGCTCTTTACCCCTCTGTGGAACTGCCTCAACTATCTCTGGGCACTCTCTGGCATAATATCCAAATTTACCACATCTGAAACATCGGGTACCCTGAAGATGACATGGCCTACCACCATGGTATCGACCGCATAGCCTACACTGATCTGTAGTCGGTCGGGGTCCACCAATCACTATACCCCTGGCTGGTGTCTGAGTCGGAGGCATAAAAGGTCTAACAACCTTTTTCTGGAACTCATCTACCTCTCTCCGACGTTTACTCATGAATTTTCGACCAAATTTGGCACTCTTGCCATCTCCCAGCTTCCTCGGACCCTTGTCCTTACCCCAACTAAATTCAGAAATCTGCAAGTCATGATCTTGCTCGCATAACTGGGCCCGTCGCACAGCCTCTCTATATGTAGCGACATCAAATGGGGCCAACTTCGCTCGGATCGAAGGCCTCAGTCCATCTACAAATCTACGGACTCTGACAGCTTCACTCCTGATCGAGTCCGGATCATATCGACCCAGTGAAGTGAATCGTGACTCGTACTCATCAACTGTTCGATTCCCTTGAGTCAGATTCAGAAATTCCATCTGTAGTCTCCGTCGAGCAGTATCTGGGATGTATTGCTCTCTGAAAACGTCCAAGAACATATCCCACGTGATAACCATTCCTTGAGCTCTTAACATCGGCCTGACGGACTTCCACCAGTGCTCTGCTTCGCCTCTCAATACAAAGGCCGCAAGTGCTACTCTCTCCGTAGCTGAACATCTACAGAAGTCGAATAACTTCTCCATTTGACTGATCCAGTCCTCAGCCACCGTCGGATCCTTTACCCCGCTAAACGAAGGAGGCTTAAAGTCCATAAAGTGCCTCAATCTCTCCATATCACAGTCGTATCCATACCCCAAATCATCATCATACTGCTGTGGGGCTACTGGAGGAGGTACCGGTCGAATATGAGGTTCCCGTGGCCTAGCCGGTTCAGCTTGCGCAGGTGCAACATTCTCAGGTTCAGGTGCAGCTGCTGGGGGATTCGGTGCAGCCTGTCCCGCTGTACCAGGTGTACCCTCAAACCTAGCCATGATCTGACCCATCATGGTCATCATCGTGCGCATGTCTTCCTCCAATCGAGTTATTCGAGGATCAGAAGCCTCTATCTGTTCCTGGGGCTCATGACTAGAGGATGATCTACTGTGCCTCTCAGTCCTGTCGTTTTGCCCTCGAGCCCTCGAGCTCTCTCCCCTCTTGCGGTGTCTCTCAGGCATAACTCACTAGCCTGATAACTTTCCTACGTTATAACAAACATTTAATTCACTACCAGCTCCGTATACACATTTGTATCTAAATATCGCACAGTAACTTGGGGATGTATGTTTTCTTAGTCCTAAGCATCAACTCACATCAGACCAACCAAGCTCTGATACCAAGCCTGTCATGCCCCGCTTTCGGGAACCCTTCTATCCATACATTCTCTACTACGGTTGGGCTGTGAGAAGATGCAATTACTAAAAATTTATTTATTTACAGCGGAATATTTAAATCTTTAATTCACACTCCCAGGTGTGTGTGTAAATACACAAAATTAATTGTATAAATACCATGTGCTTACATATCATCCCCTTAATACTGATTACAATTCTAAGATATAACTGTGCGATACAATATATTAGATACAAAATACTCGTGTATACAAATTTTATACCTTTGCGGATTGTGGGAGCTGTTCAACACAAAAGACTTAGAGATCACCGCTCCCTTACTTCTCAGTACCTGGAGGGGGAAAAATAGTGGGATGAGCAAACCACGGCTCAGTAAGGAAATGTATGCTAGCAGGTAGATATCGTACTACCTACATAGCCCATGCATGCATAAACCAAAACCATGTTTTCGTTATAAATGGAAATATTATACGAACAATGCATTTAAATACATATTTCTCAAGAGCATTTTCGTGTAAATCAAATGTCAAACTTCCATTTAAAACATGCTCATAAATAGTGCCCTCATGGCACGAATGTGAAATCGGAGATTTATTAAAACACGAAATCTCTTTCACTTCTCAAATCATTCTTTCTCGCAAATCTCTTTCTTTTCTGAGATTGTCTCTGTTTTTCGATTCTCTGAGACAGGCATGGAATTTTAGGCAATCAAATATCCACGACTTATGGCCACAGTCAGTGATCCCAGGCCTCACTGATCGGGTGTGCACAGGGTATCACTTCGCCTGAAGGGGGATGGGTCAGTCCTACCCTCCGGCTCATCTCAATCCACCTCATCTCCTCGTATACTCACGGTGAAGATACGTCGTGTGTCATCTACGCGATACTTGTACTCACGTGCACCCAGCACGGTACATAGTATACCAACGGGTGACTACACTATTCTACGTACAACCGTGGACCCAAGTCCATACTCCAACTCCGATGGACTTTTTATCCTTAAACCATGTCTCATATACCAGGCGAGCAAGCAGCGTGACACACAGTCAACGCAAAGCTCCAGCGCGGTACAATCTATCGTTAAGGCCCAGCCCGTTCAATTGGCCGTCGGCTGGTATCCCCTTGGGTCCCAGACCCCCAGGTTTACCTTAACTCAACAAAACAGGTACGAGCATAGTTCTCGCACTTTCTCAAAACCTCCGTGCGAGTTAATCTCCCGCACGGTACATCAAGGCTTTAAACCGGGTGTGAGCTAACGCTTCAACACCAAATCTCATCTCAAAACTGATAGATGGCTATTTTCTCTTTTTAAAAACTCAAAACACGTTTATTCACATAGCATGCCTTTTCATGCCAAAACATGTAAAATTAACCAAACTATCATCAACATTTCTCAATCAATAATAACAATATAAAATTGAGAAAATCATTGAAAACATGCATATCATGCTATTTCCTTACCCTATCCCATTTCTCAATACATATATATACATCATAGTACTTTTCATACTTCCACATCATTTCATAAACTTATAATATCGTACTAGTCCTAGCAATATATCTACGAAATTGCCGTAATTACGTACGAACATCTCTATAGCTAACACACAGTCCCTTACCTCGTTTTACTTGTGTGCAACTATCCGCCTTTATGCTTCTCGCGTTCTCATCTTGACTTGCTCCTGCGTATCATCCGAAACTGAAATTCATCCATCAACATTTGAGTTAATGTTTCTAACTCTTATTCAACTAAGCCTTTATCCAATGCCTTAATTACCCATTTTTACCCTTTGTGGTAAATCTCCCAATTTATCCTAATATCAACATTTCCAAACCATTTCCACAACATACTCATCCACTCAAGATATCCCATTCATCAAAAATACTCCCACATTCCACTTTCTCACACTTGACTTTTTCTAAGCTATATGCATTTCATACCATCCTAGGTAGTTCTATCCACAATATGCACACCCAAATATCTTTATAATCATTAACTAAACCAATGTACTTGGATTTGTGCATTAGAACTTACCTCATTGGATTTCCTCTTGCTCCAATTAGGATTGCCCTCTATTTCTTCAATCCTTCAAATGGAAAAATGCCTCTAGACTATGTTGTTCTTCTCTTTGATGTGAACAACTTTGTCTCTAATAGCCTCTCCTTAAATCTCACTGAAAATGGCTGGATTTAGGAGTGAGAAACTAGATTTCTTTGAGTTGAAGTGAAATGGAAATGTTTGTCCCGAAATTCTGATGATCCAACTGCTCCCATTTATAGGTTTGACTTGATGAGATCGATCTTCCTTGGGTGGAGATCGATCTGTTCCTCCAGAAATCCCTCTTTTCTAAGACGTTTTAAAGGTAGGAGATCGATCTGTCGAGGCTGGAGATCGATCTGCTGTCAAACAGAAACTTAAGGAGATCGATCTGGTCTTAGGGGAGATCGATCTGCTTCCAACCATAGAGCTAAGAGATCGATCTGGTCTTAGGGAAGATCGATCTGCTCCCAACCCGAGAGCTAAGGAGTTCGATCTGCTTCTTTTGGAGATCGATCTGTTCCCTTCCATTTCTCACATAAGGGCATTCTGGCTCTCCCAGATCGATCTCTCATCCTATGAGATCGATCTGGCCTTCACAAATTTCAGATTTCCTGCAGTTTTTCTGCAACAACCCTTACCAAACACCCTTAATTTGCTTCCATGATCATTTTCTCATTCATTCATTTTTGAGACTTGAAAATGGGATCCATCCTCTCTACATACACATTAAAACTTGTGTAGAATCTTTGTATGATCAAATACATATACGATATTACTCGAATGGAAATATACACTTATGTAAATCTTTCCTTCCATTTTACTATACTACTCATATTCCATTTCGATCACATTCTTCTCGTGTTCAAGTTTATTTCTTCCTACTCATTCATAATGCAACTTGTACGTATAATCACAATTCTTACTACAAGTGCGTACATAATCTTATAAACTTACATTGCATATACTTCACATTACAATACATCATCTTACTTATGACTCTATTTACATTCCCATGTTCCTATATACAGCTATACATATATGGGGTCTCACATTACGTACGTACGTTTACATCCCAGTAATTCTTAATATACTTAACTGTGCCTGACAAGTTTAGATACAAAAGCGAAATAAGTGTATACCTTTGCGCACAATGGAGTATGGGCTGTCAACTGCTCAAGACTACCGCAGCTCTCAAGACTTAGGTAACTCTGTGGAGTGTAGGAAAAAAAAGGGGTGAGCTAACGCGCTCAGTAAGAAATCACGCAAGCAGGTAGATAACTATACTACCTACATGCATGTCATACAGAAAATTCTTACTTTCTCAATCCCAACTGAATTCACAAAACCACAAACGTATGCTTTCTCGAAGACATGTCATATCACAAACGAATTTTCTCAAAACACATGTTCTCATAAAGCTGATTTAAATCAATTAGGAGATAAATCAAAAATCTCAGAATTTAAATCAGAAATCATATAAGTATGGAGACAAAGCAGAGCATATGGAAACGAATAGACATAAGGCCATAGTCATGGACTCCATGCAATCACGGAACAGGTGTGCATGGATGTCCCCGGATGGCTGATGATAGGGGGGTCAGTCTACCATCAAACACAAACAAACAACACGGTACGTCGTACTCCATGTGCGTTCACACGGTACATTGTACTCCGTGGACCCCAATATCTGAAATCAGCGAGATTAGGAGTGCCCGTCCAATGGGTCTTATCATCCTATCTCCAGCTATATCAATACTAAGTCTCCCAAAAATGCACGTGCGGACATATCAATCAGTGTGACACCCAGTCTACACGAGGCTCCAGCACGACTTTATCAAATCACGTGCAAGGATTAGTGCAAGCTTACACAGCCTACACGACGTCTCCAAACACGGTTTTATGCACATCACAAAATCGAAGTCCCGTGCGAGCAAAGTTCCAGCACGGTATCATGCACAAATCATGTAAAGTCTAGTGCGAGCAACGCTCTAGCACGACTTTAATCTCAAAACTGATAGATGGCTCGATGCACATAAGGGGCGTACAAACCAACCTCAACTACGGAAGGTAGTACCCACTTGAGTGAGAGAAAACATTTTCTATCAAATCACTCAACAAACACTTTTTGTTCTGAAAACATTACAATTTAATGCAGATAATCAAATTCAGAGTCATTCTATCACCACTTATTCACAAAACATGCTTATTCATGTAAAACACATCAAAATAGGCCATTTCGGCCTTTTTATATTTTTCGTACCTAGGGGCATTTTCATAATTTTCTCATATTTGGGTACTATCCAGATATTTCATTTTCATACTCTATACGGAAATTTAGGTGTACGTAAATGACGATAAAATACGTACAGCTATATCTAAGAGCTTACGAAATCCCTTACCTCGAAATGTGTCGACTGCGAATTTTTTAATTCTTGATCTTTCCGGATCACGTAATCTAATTGACTTCGGACGTATTCTCGGAAGCCAAATATTTTCTTGGTGGCACGTAAATCGAGATTCACTCGAACTCGTAAACGCCGCCTACCGTTTTTTTTCCGCTACACAGCAATATATATTTAAACCGGTTAATTCTGATCTAATATAAATTCAAATTTAATTATCCAAAAAATAATTCGACTGATTTTCGACCACTTACCAGTCTACTGCTGTGCCTGGATAACACTGAAATTTTTTCCAAAATTTTTTTTCTCTCTCCCTTTCTCTCTCCTGCTGAACCGGTCCGTGCTGAACCGGTTCGGACCGGTTCAGCCCCTTTCACACTGAACCGGTCCGTACCGGTTCAGGTGGGATTTTCGTCGTTCGTGGCGATTCCGGCCGGTTCTCAGGCCGCCTCTGGTGCCGTTCGGTGCGCCTCGGCCTGGGTAACCTTCGGTTGGCAGGGCTCGGCCCAAATCGGCGCTGGTGGCCGTCGTTTTTCCCTTCTCTCCCGCGGGTCCTCCCTCGCCGATCTCCTTACCGCCGACGGTCTGGGGCGCGTCGTTGCTGTCGGACGCTTCCTCTGGGCCGGTCGTCCCTTCGCCGACCGTCTCGAGCCTATGGTCCTCTCTGTTCACCGCCGGTGAAGCAGACAAAGGAGGTCAATTTTGGGGGGGGCTTCCTCGCGTTTTCGGGCTTCTGTTTCCTTTTTTTTTAATTCTTTTTTTTATATATATATTATATTATATACAATATAATATATATATATATATATATATATATATATATATATATATATATATATATATCAAAATATCTATAAAAACACTAAATTATCATATAATTTAAAATATTATAATAATAATAATAAAACAAATATTATTATTATTATATTTTATTTTCATAGTGTATTTTATACATTCAAATTTATACATCTTTGTATATATATTTTATTTTATTTTATTCCACAAAAATATATGCACATCCTATTTTATTTTATCGCATTTATTTATCCCTCCGAAAATATATATTTTTTTTCGATATTTTCGTGGTAAATTGTCAAATTGGAAAATTTTCGGTTTATCATTTTCGGACAAACTTTCCTTCTTGGACTCCCTATATTTTCGTGTTTTGAGTCCATATTTACTATCGGTTTAATCAAATTTCATTCGGTTTATTCAGAATTTATCCGAACTCTTATTTTGACACTTTAAAATTTATCGGTACCCACTTTAATTATTTATACTTGAAATTGTATAATTTCTTCTTTATTGCCCAATATATCATAATTACATATTTAAGATGATATATTTTCAAAGAAAAATATGAAATTCGGGTCTTACAACAAACTTTAAGAATAGAATATAACTATCTAAACCTAATAATATTGATTAAAATAATCTTTGTCTTTGTATTGAATTAAATGATTTTATATTAAGAGGATCACTAATTTTTTTTTGAAATTTAATTTTTTTTATGTGTGCACCAAATATATAATAAAATAATGAAAAATTATGTTAAGCACTGTTAATATGGTTTTTTTGACTTTACAAATAATGTTAGAATGATGACACATATCCTTTAAATATATTAAGAAAATAAAAAATAAATAAAATAATACATATCTTATCATTTTAATCCTATTTATCAAATTAAAAAATTTTATTGACAATATATATAATATTAATTCTAAAAAAATAATCATCTTATTTTGCTTTTTATCCTGAGTATCAAACTCAAATATGACCATTAATTAATTACAAGGACAGACATTTATTTGTGTCTCGAATGGTTTGGAAGTTGGGATCACAAAAAATAGAACATAGCCATTCCTCTCAGCTGACAGCATTATCAGACAAGACGGTAGTTCAATTTGTTAAGATTTGCTGGGCCCATCCAATCACAACCATAAAAACCTTCAGTCTCTATGGTCCATATCTACACCAACAGCCCAATAGTCTTGGCCTTTTCTCGGCTATTCCTTTTAAATGGGCTCTTTCTTGGGCTACGAACAAGTGAAAGTCCTGAAATTATAAGGTGTTCTCAGTTGAAATGCTGGCATTGGATGTGAATTGGAATTTAATGCTTTACTATAAAACAAAATTGCCAATATAGTTTCCTGGTTTTGTTAAATTTATAATTTTTAATATATATATATATATTTTTTAAATTTCACCAACTTACATTTGATTTATAAATTTTCTAATTAATTTTTATTATTTATTTTCATTTCTTTTTGTTTTGTACTCTGTAGTTGTACAGCCTTTCCTACCCAACTTTAGGAAAAAAAAAAGAGTTTAATTAACAATCTTAATACCGAATCCAGAGCAATTGTTTTAGAGTGAGCCCCTTAATCGGAATTACAATCTCCTCCTCAGATTTTCCATTTCACAAATAGTACTGTATCTTAGGTACAAATTCATGAACCTATTTCTAAAGAGGCCAGAGATTGAAATTGAATTTCTGATAGTGCTTAAGCAAAAAAGCATCACAATCGTCCAAAAAAGATTTACATCCCAAAGACAAAACTAATTGCTTGTTACTATCAACTTAGTATGCCAAATGTACATTCCAAATCCTAAACATATCCACCCTATATAACTTTCTCTGCCTGCCTATTGGTTTTCACTCCACAAAAGAACAAAATTCAGCACTTGCTGATCTTCAATCTCCTTACAGCTGACAAGAACATCCTACAACACAAGCAAAAGAACAGATTCAGCTCTGGTGTACCGTCAAATATATAAGGGAACAATTGTTTTTAATGGAGAAATCTGTTTACTTACTCCCAAGGAACATCACCAACCATCATCCAATCCCCTTCCTTGTCTTCATATGTTAGAACATGATATTCGTCATAATGATCCCCATCCACCTCAGCCTCAGCCCCTGCATATCAAACACATCAATCTTGATTTGTCAGAATTTTTTATCAGAAAAGAGACCACTGAATTTAGTAATTAATTGAACACTAAAGACGAAACTTAACAGATAATGTTTGTGTTGAACATGTGTTCTAGAGTCCTTATCAGGTCATAGTAACTCTCGTGAGCCAACAGGTCTAGTTTTCTGCCGATAGGAATCCCTTCCATGTAAACCTTAACAAAGAAAGTTGCACTGTTGCACTCATTTTGTTCTTCTACAAGCGCCCGCTTTAACTGCGGCTTGATTGGTGGCCAATCCGATGGTTCCTCCCTGATAAGGTGATAAATTTACCAATTATTAGCCCAAACCAGGTAATTATTTTGAGATATAAAAGGAAAAGATTTTGACCAAATGATCAAACACCTTGCATAAGAAGGAGAGGTTGAAATGCTAAGACCAAGCCTGAGATCAGTGCTAAGGTCCCTCTGCGAGGAGGAGGAAGCGCCAGTGCTTGAGAAAGCATAGTGGTTGTGGTTGCTGCTCTCGATAGAAGATGAAGAACAACTGCTTGCCCTGCCCATTTTTTGAGATGAGATGAGGTGAAGAATGAAGACAAATGAGCCGCCACCTTGGGTTTAAATAACCAGAAAGAGTAGGAATTGTATTGGAAATACAATATAACTAGTATTAAATTTTGTTGGGAGTACCAGGGGAGGCAAGTCTTGCATATTACTGGCTCTGGTTGGACTGATATGTTGTCAGGGCAGCCGACATGTACACGTGTCGTCTTCCAACCCAAACTGAATTAATCATGAATTCAACATAGTTTTGGACGTTGATCAAATGACGTTCATGTGTCTAGTTTCATTTATTTGTTTGTGTTTTTGCTTGTTTCTGGTCTTCTGTTCTGTTCAAGGATTCACGGGTAAATTCATAGCAGTTCCTTTGTTGATAAAGTGTTTGAAACTGCATTTAAATTGAGTTGTTTAATTGATGATTATGTCTCTCTCTTTTGCAGAAAATATAAAAAAGGAATTCAAACCATGTACTGATTAAAACTATTTAACCAATGGGGATTCAACAACATCAATTAAAAGTAGCCATTAACATGATTATGTCATGAACATTCAAACAGGACAAAAAGCTTTAGATTCATCGTCATCGAACTTGGCTTATTAGTTAAAGCTATAACAGGTCTAAACTATGATTAAAGAATCAGTTTATTTTAAAAAATGTTTATGATGTTGCCCAACTGACAGCAACAAGAATATACCTTTTTATAGTTTGATTGCACTAACGACAAAAGGGTGACGTCGATGCAATTAGTTTTTCGTATATCCTGTAAAAACAACAGGAATCAGAGGGGGCAGGGATTTGTCCCTGCACGCGCACTCCGATGATTAAGTCAGTGATCAGAGTTGTGAATGTATGAAGAAGAGAATATGTTGCTTAAATTAGAGAATTTAAAGCTTTTCCCTTCTTTTTGGTTTTTTGGTCCCGGATCCCTTTTTCAGAGAGCTCACCTAGTATTTATAGGTTTCTCTGGGTCGGTTTGAGCTGAGGCCCAGGCGCGTGTCTGGGCCGCGACAGAGTCATAGAGGACTCTGTCGCGCATCGAGTTCAAGCAGCTAGCGAGGGAGCTCTACCGCGGTCTGCGCGGGAGGCTATGTCGCAAGCTGTGCGGGAGACTGTGCCGCAGACTGTGCGGGAGACCTCTACCGCGGTCTGCGCGGGAGACTATGCCGCATGTTGTGCGGGGGACTATGCCGCGGTCTGTGCGGGAGACCATACTGTAGGATGTGCGGGAGACTATGCCGCATGCTGCGAGGGAGACCTCTACCGCGGTCTGTGCGGGAGAACTATGCCGCAGGCTGTGCGAGAGACCTCTACCGCGGTCTGTGCGGGAGACCATACCGCAGGATGTGCGGGAGACTATGCCGCAGGCTGTGCGAGAGACCTCTACCGCGGTCTGTGCGGGAGAACTATGCCGCATGCTGTGCGAGAGACCAATGTCGCGATATGGGCGATGGAGGTCTGCCGCGCCACACTATCGCCAAATCTGCCACGTGGCTCGGTCCCGATTTGACACGTGCCAGGCGGATAATTGCACACGTGGTTTCTGGTGACACGACCACCATCAATTGCTCCCCACTCTTTGACAGGAATCATTCCTGCGAAAGAGTATCTGGGTCTGGATTTTCTCGGGTCGGGTCGGATCTCCGCGCGTGTGTCGACGCAGGCGAGCCGCTATATATACTGGGCCCCTGCTGTCCTTGTCGCTATTGAGTTCTCCCACAAAAAGACACTCAGCCGCGATTTTCTCTGGACGCTCTCTCGCAACTCTGACGCTACTCTACTGTACTCTGTCGCAAGTCTGTCGCGTACACATCACTGTGTCGCCACTCTGCCGCAGCTTCTTCACACTCTGTCGCCAGTCTCTCCTTTTCTTCATTTTAGGTAATTTCATAGTCCGTAGTCCCACTCTCTTGATTTACGGACTCCTAAAATGGCTGGCCATGGTATAGGAAAACAAATTGATCTAGGCGTTAAGTCGACTTTAAAGGAAGCCGACGTCCAAGACCTAGAATCCCGGTTTCCTTTACCTGAGGGATACTCTTATAGGCTCCCAACCCCTCAGGAGAGCGACATACGTCGTGTGTCCGACGGGGCTGTCGTTTTTAGGGCAGCTTTGGAGTTAGGACTTCGCTTCCCCTTGTCCGACTTCGGGGCTTCCTTCCTTAGGACGCACAGGATATCCCCGGGGCAACTGCATCCTCATGCATGGATGCAATTGGTAGCATTCACTGTGCACTGCCATTTAAAGGGCGTCCCTCCATCTCTTCCTCTTTTAGAAGTATTCTTTAGGTTTCGAGGGAGTCCCGGCTTAGTACCTTACTCGCTTCAGCGGGTGTACCAGCCCGGTTTTGAGAATCAATTGTTTGAGAAACCTGCTAACAAGCTTCATGGTTTCGAGACAGAATGGCTGGTTGTGGAAACGCCCGAGGGCCTGGATATCCCCACTCGTTGGGAGAATAGGCGTGAAATCCCCAAGGGTCCCCGGGTTGCCACACTTAGGGAGCAGTTATCTTCTGACATCAATAAACTGCTAGTCCCTCATCCCCTTAGCCTTAACGCCTTTATATCAAATGAAAATTTGATATTAGCTGGCTGGGGTGTGGGTCCGGTTCCTGTTGCCGGACCCTCTGTTCCTTCGTCAGATCCTCTGCCTTCGGTTTTCCCCGAGTTAAATCCTGAAGCACCTAGGCCACAAGAGGATATAGGGAGCACCAACATAGAATTAGGTTCTGGCAGCGAACCCTTAGCCGATCTGACTGGTTGAGAGGGGTTCGGCTCTACTTTCATGGTGCTCCCTGATGACGACACCATAAATATAGAGTCCCTTCAGGAGCATCTCGATTCTCCTGACGGTAACTTTTAATTCTCTTTACGGCTTGCTGTTTTTGATCAGTTTTTGACCACTGATTTGTCTTCTTTTTCTTTTTTGCAGATATGAGTCATTTTCGGCAATCGTTAGGTCGCCAGGTTTCTGAGGCTGGTCCTTCCAGCGCTCCTGCCAGGAAGAGGCATCGTTTGGCTGACGATGTCCCGAGTGAGGCACCGGTCCCCTCTCATCCACCTCGTGCTCGAACCCCTCCTGTTTTTAGACAGGCGATGCCTCCCCCTCCTTCAGAACAGAGAGATCTCTCTCGGGATAGGGGGAGAGTTGCCTCATCTTCACGGGGGGCTTCCGGGTCATCCGGGCTATCACGCTCCGAGGAGCGAGCAGAATGCAATATCGTTCCGTCTCAGCAGAAGAATAGAAGGCGCTTGTACATCGAAGGTTCGATGGGAAGCAGGCCAATATTACCGAGGATAGGTCCTGCCGACGAGAGGCCCTATTCCGTGGACGGGGGAAATATTATGAGGGGCCACGAGTTCCGAGTCTACCCCGGGGTTCGTGACAACGACATTTTGGACACTCCCGGGGTGGCCTCCCGATTAAGCTGGTCCACTATCCTTCCTCGGGACGAGGCAAGGATATTCAGAAACTACCCGGAGGGGGAGGATTTAGCCGACATGGAGGCATTGAGGGTAAGTTTCATACTCCTCTTCGTTTGACTCATTTTTGCCGCATTCTTTGAATCTAACTTTTCGTATTTCTTTGCAGCTGGCTCAACGAACTGTGGCCAACAATGCCCAACATCGAGCTTATCGGGAGCGTGCTGATAGGGAAATCCGAGAGTTAAAGGATCAAGTTATGGAGTTGCAGAACACCATCAACAACTTATCCAAACTTTCGGATTTAGTTCGAAGCTTGGAGGAGCAGCTCGCAAAGGTTCATCAAGACCTTAATCATGCCCAGGGGGATCTTACTGTGGAGAAGGCTCGGTCTAGCAGATTTCAAGAGGATCTCCGGGATGCCCACTCTGAGCTAGACTGTATGCAGTCCAACTACGGATCTTTACTTGCTCGGAATCAGGAGCTCGAGCAGCGTGTTGCCGAGTTGGAAAGTCAGGTTGCTCCTACATTGACCCAAGTGGAGATCAATAGCATACGGGCCGAGGCTGTGAAGGAGTACCGTCTCTCCAAGGATTGCTTGAGACGGAAGGAGGATTTCTCGAATCCCTATGTAAAGTACGGGTTCTATCTTACCCGATCATGGTTAGAAGCACATAGGGAAGGAGAGGAATTCCCAGAGCTCCAGTACACCAACGATGCAATGCTATTTGAGGCCCCCGACTGGACTAAATATGAGCCTGAAGCTGAACCTGCAGACGAGTTATTTAAGAGGACTGCCCAAGATGACCTCGTCAACCTCACTGGTCCTTGGGAGCCCATGGATTTGGATGGTGCTCCCGAGCCTATCGAGGCTCTCATTGATTTAGACGACGAGGAGGGTCAGCAGTCCTTGGGAAGTGATGGTCCGTCTGCAGCTGATCCCCAGCTTCCTCCCGAAGAGTAGATAGCTATTTTTGTTTTTTGTATTTCTTTTCAAGTATTTTGTTGTTTTTTATTTTAACTTCGTACTTTTGTCGAATGTAATGACTTTTGAATGAAATGAAATTGAGATTTTTGTTCATGCTTTGTATTGCATTACTTCTCTATTTATCATTTATCATTCTTTGTCTGTTTATTTTGGTTGAATGTATTCGTTTGAATGTATTCGTACATGCTCCCCAATTCTTGATAGAAAGGTAAACTTTCAGAAAGAATTTTTTGAGCGAACGTATAATTGTTTAAGGCTTGATTACTGCGACGTGTATGCGTCTTTAGTTTTTATAGCCTTGATATTCTTATCGCCCGGCCATAGTGACGCATAGCGCCTCAGGCTCTTACGGCTCGTCTGAACTACGCCTGGCCATAGTGACGCATAGCGCCTCAGGCTCTTATGGCTCGGTTGAACTACGCCTGGCCACAGTGACGCATAGCGCCTCAGGCTCTTACGGCTCGTCTGAACTACGCCTGGCCACAGTGACGCATAGCGCCTCAGGCTCTTACGGCTCGTCTGAACTACGCCTGGCCACAGTGACGCATAGCGCCTCAGGCTCTTACGGCTCGGTTGAACTACGCCTGGCCACAGTGACGCATAGCGCCTCAGGCTCTTACGGCTCGTCTGAACTACGCCTGGCCACAGTGACGCATAGCGCCTCTGGCTCTTACTGCTCGGTTGAACTACGCCTGGCCACAGTGATGCATAGCGCCTCAGGCTCTTACGGCTCGGTTGAACTACGCTTGGCCACAGTGACGCATAGCGCCTCAGGCTCTTACGGCTCGTCTGAACTACGCCTGGCCACAGTGACGCATAGCGCCTCAGGCTCTTATGGCTCGGTTGAACTACGCTTGGCCGCAGTGACGCATAGCGCCTCAGGCTCTTACGGCTCGGCTGATTCCCTTGCAGAGTTTTCAGGATGTAGGTGTTGGGCCCAATCTTTTGTTTGATTCTGAATGGAGCTTCCCAATTGACTCTGAATTTTCCGTCTTCGTTGCTCCCCAGCCCTATATTCTTCTAACTCATGCTCCAACTCCACGGGAGATGAGCTGCGGCATGTGGAGGAACTCTGCCGCATACGGGCCGCGGGGGAACTCTGCCGCCTATGAGCGGCGGGGGAACTCTGCCGCCTATCGGCCAGAGGGGAACTCTGCCGCCTATCGACCAGAGGGGAACTCCGTCGCCTATAGGCGGCGGGAGAGCACCGTCGCGTACGTGTTGCGGGATACCTCTGCCGCATGTAGTCTGCGGGAGAGCTCTGTCGTACGGGTTCCGCAAGAGAACACTGTCGCCCGAAGTCTGTGGGTGAGCTCTGTCGCTGTTGAGCAGCGGGTGAGCTCTGCTGCACATTTGGCGAGCTCTGTCGCCTATCGGCCAGTGGTGAACACTGCCGCCGTTGAGCTGCGTGCGAGCTCCGTGGTCTATCTGCTGCGTGAGACCTCTGCCGCGCGAGGTCTGCGGGTGAGCCCTGTCGCACAGGTGCTGCGGGCAAACTCTGTCGCCTACGGTCCGCGGTTGAGCTCTGCCGCCTATCTGCTGGGGGAGACCTTTGCCGCGCGAGGTCTGCAGGTGAGCTCTGCCGCACAAGTGCTGTGGGCGAACTCTGTCTTGCTGGATCTGTAGTGGCATTATTTTGTATTCCTGCCTCTTGTCCAGCATTTACCAGGGTGGAGGGCTGACCTCTCTCGTAGGTCTGCCTAGGCGTGCTTTCCCCCACTAACTGCTGCACTTCATGGGGCAAGCTGAATTGGGGGAGAGCGTCACTGAAGAAGCTCACCATAGCTTTCAATGCTGTCGTAGTCTCTTCATTTTTGAGTTTCAGGGTCTCAAATTCTTCTAGAGAAACCAAGGCTTCTCTGTCACCCCTTCTACTATGTCTTCGTCTTTGCTCTGGTCTGACAGGGGGACTCACAGAATTCTGCCCTCCTGTCCACTCTGCTGTAGAGCGTGTCCTCACCATTTGGATAGAGAACCTGACTTTTTGTCAGCTTCCCACAGACGGCGCCAATTGATGTTGCCCAACTGACAGCAACAAGAATATACCTTTCTTGTAGTCTGATTGCACTAACGACAAAAGGGTGACGTCGATGCAATTAGTTCTTCGTATATCCTGCAAAAACAACAGGAATCAGAGGGGGCAGGGATTTGTCCCTGCACGCGCACTCCGATGATTAAGTCAGTGATCGGAGTTGTGAATGTATGAAGAAGAGAATATGTTGCTTAAATTAGAGAATTTAAAGCTTTTCCCTTCTTTTTGGTTTTTTGGTCCCGGATCCCTTTTTCAGAGAGCTCACCTGGTATTTATAGGTTTCTCTGGGTCGGTTTGAGCTGAGGCCCAAGCGCGTGTCTGGGACGCGACAGAGTCATAGAGGACTCTGTCGCGCATCGAGTTCAAGCAGCTAGCGAGGGAGCTCTACCGCGGTCTGCGCTGGAGGCTATGTCGCAAGCTGTGCGGGAGACTGTGCCGCAGACTGTGCGGAGACCTCTACCGCGGTCTGCGCGGGAGACTATGCCGCATGCTGTGCGGGGGACTATGCCGCGGTCTGTGCGGGAGACCATACCGTAGGATGTGCGGGAGACTATGCCGCATGCTGCGCGGGAGACCTCTACCGCGGTCTGTGCGGGAGACTATGCCGCAGGCTGTGCGAGAGACCTCTACCGCGGTCTGTGCGTGAGAACTATGCCGCAGGCTGTGCGAGAGACCTCTACCGCGGTCTGTGCGGGAGACCATACCGCAGGATGTGCGGGAGACTATGCCGCAGGCTGTGCGAGAGACCTCTACCGCGGTCTGTGCGGGAGAACTATGCCGCATGCTGTGCGAGAGACCAATGTCGCGATATGGGCGATGGAGGTCTGCCGCGCCACACTGTCGCCAAATCTGCCACGGGACTCGGTCCCGATTTGACACGTGGCAGGCGGATAATTGCACACGTGGTTTCTGGTGACACGACCACCATCAGTTTATATTAAAAGATTATATAATAAGTAATGAAAATATAAACTATTGACTCAATACTGTGAGATTTCATTGAATTTTTTAAGATAATTTATAATAAAAAATTTTTATTTGAATCTTCATCAGGTAAAATTATTTTAGATCAACGTTAACTACGTAATATAAAGAGATTAATCTCATATTTAATGTGGTAGAGGAACAAATTTGAGTTTACACAAAAAAATAAATATCTAATAATAAAAAAATCTGATTTAATACGAGATATTTTTTTTAAAAAAAATGATTCAATTTAATTTAAAATAAAAATCTATTTTTGTTTTCCATAAAAATACTACATTTAGGTAGCAGAGAAATGCTCTGCACTGAATAAGCTACTGAGAGTAATACAATATATTTTGCTGATGAAATTCAACAATAGTAAGTTGACAATTAACAGAATATATAGTACGTAGATATTCTATTTTTATATATATAATATGGAGAGTTGAGGCAATGAATGTAGACAAGTTGAGGGAATCAAACAGGGATACAAAAGCATCGAATTTGGAAAACATTTACGACATAGGATAGGAATAACAACACGTATGGTAAAGCTTTGAAAATCTTGTCCCAAATCAATGTTAAATGAATAGAATTATGGTGTTGCGTAAACATAATAATTAAGGGAGGGCATTGATAATGATGATGACTTCGGCTTATATTTGTATTGTTGCTATGCAGAGTGACATGATTTTTAATAATTCAATTGTTTAAACTGTACTGCACAAATCTGTTTAATCCAACATAATATCACCAAACCATGGAAGCTTGCATAACTCAACATGCAAACAAAGACATAACAACGTTTGGATGTCTGAGATGTAGGAATTAATGGGTCCCCTATTGCTTCACACTGCTTTTTTTAAGTCGTTAGTTCATTGTATATACTCCTAAAATTTGCCATTTTTTCTAGCATTTTTTTCAATCTTCATTATGAATACCCAGTTATATAATCGTTTGGATCTGAGAACATCTGTCCTACATAAGATTATTAGTCCAAAAAGAATTTATTCTTAATAATTAAGAATATTTGACTTACTAATATTGTACTGTTACTTTTAAAAATATTTAGATAAATAGAATTTTAAGAGCAAATAGAGAGGTTTTCTTTGCCTTTCCATTCCCTTCTCTATTTGGATTCATATTTAATACATTATTAATATATAAATCTATACAAAATCATTGAATTATATATATATATATATATATATATATATATATATATATCTTAATAATTAATGAATTTAAAATTTATATATTAACAACAAATCAAATATAAATTATTTATTTTTATCATTCGATTTGGGTATAGTGATAAGTTTTAGGGATTATTTTTATTTTTGATTAAATAAAATAATTGAAAGGAATGAAGAGATATTATTATACAATAGTTAGCAATAGAAACAAAAAGTTTAGTACCTTCCTATTCTATTGTACATCTCCTTAAAGAGAGGACCTAACCTAAAGATCCCATCATGAAGATGTGCAATCAAACTCAATTTGCAACCATAATGAAAAGAATTAATAAAAAGAAAGAAAAAAAAAAAGATACGAAAGGGCAATTTTTTTTCTTTTTATATTGGTTCAATCAAATTCAAAATCCTTTCCCCACGTGTAGAATCCACGTGTCGAAGGAATATCTCCTTGAATTCGAACTTCACGATAATTAATACGAGGAGGGGGAACAGGAAATCTTGCTTACACCAAAAGAAACGCCAGAATGCGATAGAAAGAAGACAAAGAAAGTAACAAGAAGGGAGAGAAGTGGTAAGAAATCAGAAACGAGGAGAAAAGCAAAAGCTGATCATGTCCCCTACCAGCCCTACCCCAAAATGTTGCTTCAAATGGGCATCATGTTTAACCTTTTTACTGCTCCAATGACATTTTGATCTCTCAAAAAATACAACATTAATTTTTATTCACGTTTTATAATTAATATTAATATAAATTAAAAAAATTAATTTAATAATAATTTGAACATAAATTTTTTATTATAAATTATTTTTTTTAAAAATTAATATATTTTTATATTATTAAATTAATCTTTTGAGTTAAAAGGGGTTTTTTTTATTTTATACAAATTAAAAAGGCCCACACTCTTTTTCTTGAACCCTCAAATCTTCTCCGATTCTTTACTCAAAAATCTTATCTCTTCCCTTCCTTTCTATGAAAATCTCCATCATCGTGTCTGCTCCCCTTTGGTTTTGTTTGTTTGTCAGTCAAAACTTAGGAATTGTTTTTTATTTCCCTATGCAGACATGTCTCAAGGATAGGCCCTGGGGGTGGGCGGCATGATAGGCAACTAAAGATTTTCTCGGCTGCCTTTTCCTTTGCATTATACTAATTCTCTTAAATGGCTTTTGCTTTAAAATTAATCTGTTCGATTTTACATGTCAAAAAACCTAGGCGGTAGTAGGCCAAACGTTATGCCTCCCTACTGTCCGAAGCGGATCAAGTCTTTCGTGTAGCCTTTTAGTTGTTTTGGCAGTTACTAGAACAATGTCTTTTAAGTAGATCTTACTTTTCCCTTTAAATAAATAAAATATTTATTACCAATTTGATAACTGCTAATGATCATTTCAAGATAACTAAATTCCAACACGTCATCTTATTTATTTAATAAATGCTTGTAAATTGTTTATTTATTTAATATTTAAACTGAAAGATTGATTATTTTGGGCTCCTGCCTATCTTCTCCTAGTTGTTAAATGAAAATTATAGAGATGAGGAGAGATTTTGCCTGAGAAATGAAAGACAGGGCTCTGGGCCACTGGCGAACAGCATGTTATTCTTTGTAATAATTGTAGAATGACTCCTTATTCGCTACCAAAAGAATAAATACAGCTATAAATTAAAAAGACTTGACGTTTCTGCAAAATAAATGCTACTAGTAAACAGCATGTTAATGGTAAAAATTGCTGGAAATGAGGAAATAAATATCCAGCAGAATCCCAAGTCCGGAGCAGCAGCAGCTGGAGTCTCGGATCACGGGGAACATAAAATTAAATGGAATCGACCTACTGGAAGAAATTACTGCTGAAGATTTGGTTCTAGAGCAAGCAATATGTAGGTAGAAGGAAAAAATAGTAAGGAAAACAATAATAGGAAAAATCAGTAAGTAAAACAAAATCTGAGGCATGCTGCAATCGTACTGTCTTTAAGGATTATTTCACCGATAGGTATAATCCTCAAAGATTCAACAAGTATTTTTTAGGATTACTCAAATAATAAGAACAGATAAAGAATAAAGAAAGAAAAAAATCAACATGGTTAGACAAAACAATAAGAATGTGAGGGGTAGATAAAGTAGCGGAAGATGTGAAGAGAAGTGCATTTTGAAAGCTCTCTTTACCCTTGTATCTTAGGAAAAATAATGAATCAGAAGAGAATCAAGTTGGTAGAAAATCATGAAAGAATCAACGGAAAATGTTTTATCAGAAAATTTACAAAGAATATTTGACTAGAAAATAAATGTTAAAAATTAAGAGTAAATCTCGTTTAAGAAGTTTAAATAAGCTAAGACACTACTTTTTAGTTAAAGATTAAATACTAAATAAATAATAATAAATAATTAAATAAAACCTCTTTAGAAATACCAAATTATCCAACAATCTCCCACCTATTTCAAAAGAACTTTTGAAAGAAAAAATATTATGCTGGGTTTATTATGAGTATAATGCTTCGTATCTGGTGCCTTTTGGACTTGAATCAGAACTAGAATAATAAAACTTATTTTACAGAGTAATTAATGAAGGTTTTAGCTTTTGAACCAATGACTCTTTTTTGTAAAATAGGGGTCTTATTAATTACACTATACCCTTACAATTTTTTGTTGTTCGACGCTGTTTTGCCCTAATAAGCCATGCGTACGCCTGCCTGGTAATTTTACGAGTGCTATAGAAATTATGCCACAATTTCATAGGATGTGTTTTCATCAAGTGTGTGTTGTAATGATGTACACCACCCATAAGAGATATGAAAAACATTAAGAGCTTTAGCTCATGCTCACAAATTTATGGAATCTAGCACTAACACACTTCATAGGAATGGACAAATTTAGTAGTGCTAGCAAGAAAAATAGTGACTTATTATTACCCATTGAACCTTATTCATGGGATCTCCAATTACAAGGGTTGATTTACCATCACCATTAATCTTAATTTGGCTTAAGTCCCATTCCCATTGATCTTTTAAAGATTAATTTTCTTCCTATGGTATACTCAGAGGATTGGCCAAATTCACTTCTGACTTTACATAATCAATTGATTTATAATTCTATCATTCAACATTATTTAATCACATCATGTCTCAAACAAATATGTTTATTTTTACTATTGAAAGTTTTGTTCTTTGCAATGTGTATTGCCGCTTGACAATCACTATGCATGAACACAGAAGATGTTGGTTTTAAACAGAAAGAAATATTAGCTAAGAGGTTTCTCAACCATTGAACCTTATTACCAGCCAAGCTACAAATTCTGATTGGTTGATTTCCATACAACAACACACTCATCAAGGGTAAGAGTATAGTCACTAGTGGATTTTGTCTCATCTGAATCTAAAATCCAGTTAGCATCATTGTATCATTCCAATACAACGGGAAATCCATTTTACAAAATATCATAATTCATGGTACCTCTCAAATATCTCATGAGTTTGACTAATGCAGTTTAATGATCATGATTCATCCCAGTACCAATAATCATCTAATAGCTGAGGTAAGTGTCTAAACTAGTTGTCGGACAACTCAAAGTCCTATGTATGTAGATACACAGGCGTTTAAACGCTACACAGGCATACACAATGCCACACAAGCATAACAACCAAGTGCCAAAAGCCTTACACATCAAATCCTCTCAAAGGCAGCTTTTAAACATTTATTTCATGATTGAAACATCATGTCATTTGAAAATATGGTATTTAAAAGCTATAACATAAAGTAAGATATGTATATCTCCTTAAACTTTATGACGCTGTCAAGGAAATCAAATAGACACATAATTTATACAGGATTTGACACTTAAATAAAATATCATTTAATCACGTTAAGAGCTTAAGAATCTCAATGCATAAAGCCATTCATGCCATGCATGATAAATAAAATGCATAATGTGGACTAAGCTTACTCTACGAGGTGTGCCTAGAGTGGTTTTTCAACCTAAAATCCTGCATTATAACAACATAAATATTAACTATCCCCAGTATCACAATCTCAATGGAACTTTAACTCGCTCTTTCATCGAGCACATACAAATACGTAATCATATTCAATACCACATGTGTCATATTCTCATCCTCTTGGTCATGTAACAATTCCATAGTATCTCATATAATATCCACAACAATTCACTATATATAGAGGCATGTAAGTATATCCACATCATCATTCTCCAATATTTATTTATTTTTAAATAATCATACATTATACACACACACACATATATATATAACTAACATAATATAAATACAACATTGCACTAATAATCAAACCTGACATTTAGCTCGTATCAAATTCACCAAGTATGCATTTAACCATCATCAAATTCTAATTTTCATATAATTAAATATATTTATTCCACCAAATATATATGTCACGACCTGAAGGGCGGTACTTTACAGTAATTTATTGCGGAAGTATGAAAATTTAGGCTAAAAATTTCATTTTTCTCTTAACACTTGTTTGTCATGTGAGTACAGTCTTACAATATTTCTAGGTCTCAAATTACCTAGCTTGGTTTAAGGTTTTTGAACTTAGGGTCCCAATCTGATTTCTTATTAACTTTCATTTATTAAGCCAAGATGCAATTATCTTATTTTAATAAAATTTTGACTGCGTAACGACTTATATTTTGTCATGCCCAACCTGCAAGATACGAAGTATAACTGTTTATATCCACAAGACAGTTGATTTTATATTTACTCAATTTATATCCTTATTGTCATTATTAACTCATTTACATCCCATAACACGATAATTAAATATTACAAATATGTGTTAACTCAATTCACATCCCAACTCATGTACTAAAAGGTAACTATTTGAAAATAAATACAATTAACCAATATAAGTATATACCGATATGAGCTACGAGATCTTTGAAGCGTTAACTTTGAAGCTGATACTGATGTCGATGCAATGTACCTCTAATTTGAACCTGTGATGGAAAATAGAGAGGTGAGCTTTAGGAAAAGCTCAGTAAGTAACCAACACAAGTACGAAAGTAATAACATACACATACTAAATTTTTAATGCATGTCTAACGCATTCACATTCGATCATTCTTTCTTATCACTGATTCAAATCACATTTCAAAACTTATCGAAAATTACACTTTTCTTTAGTTTACAAACTAGAATATTATCTAGGTGCTGTCTAGTCTTTCAAGTAGAGAGATATTTTGAAATACCTCGATTGACCATCAAACTTGACAACCCGAAACTGAATATACGTATAGAGGTTTAAAATTCAAAATATAGTTGAATGCAGAAAATCAAAGTTTAATGCAATTCAAGCATGTAAGTTATTTCCTCTTGAAATTGCTCACATCCACATTCATCCTTAAAACACAACCATTTTTTGAAATCACATCACATAATCCGAAACATATCACATATCAAAATATATTCATATATAAAAAACATCTCTTATCCGAAACATAACTTGTATTCGAAACATAATCCATATCGAAACATATTCCTTATTCGAAACATGTCTCATATCCAAAATATATACACATCCGAAATATATTCCTTATCGAAACCTATTCATATTCGAAGCATATTTCTTATCCGAAATCTATCACATCGAAATATATTCATATATTCTAAAACCCTCTTCACAGTTCGAAATGTAGTTCATATTATAAAACAATGTTCATGATTCAAAATGTACTTCTTATTCTAAAACGCACTTCACAATTCGAAACGTATTTCATATTATCTTTACTAACTATTCTAACCCGTTAGCTGGGACACATGTGACTATTTTATCCCTTTAGTTGAGACCCTATTACTAACTATTATCATCCCTGTTAGCAAGAATCACAACATATTTTTTTTATATTGTTAGGATATGTTCTGTGAACCGTGTCCATGTTGTAAAACATTTCTCAAACATATTTTACAATTCAAACCATATTTCATATTCCAAAACATATTTCACATATCATAACACATTTCAAAACATATTTCAAAATCTGAAATACATTTCATATGATCACTATTTTAACCCATGATCAAGGAAATATCAAAATCTTAAAATACATGACCATTGCTAACTATTATAGCCATAAGCAGGGCCCAAAATTGCCAAATATTATATACCTGTCAATAGGGGACTGAAACATTGTTAACTATTATATACCCTGTCAGCAAGGACCGAAACAATGCTATTTATATCGTCAATAGTAGGCTACATCATTGCTAACTATTATATACCATGCTAGCAGAGGCAAAATGTGACACCCCGAAAGCGCGAAAAATAGGAAAAATTTAAAACTTTTTACTCATTAAATCACATTTGAGGGTGCATTCCTGTGCAGTGTCAAACATCATTATACATGTCATCCCTCAAGACCTCATCATTGAATAGTATATATCATAGCATATACATTACTCAATCCTGAGTTAATCAATCCTAATACATCCCATACAACGTTGTACATCATGTGTCTGTGATTACAATAATTGTCTGGATACATGAAAAGATAAATGATACCTCAAAATACAATATATATGGCCTGGAGTTTAAGTTCTCCACTAGCCACTACTCCGTACGTCGCAGGAATTTCGCCTCACTTGAAGAAATCTGGAGGGGAGATAAAACATGGTGAGCTTCTAAATCGCTCAGTAAGGAGGTAAGTGACTCATTATTAAATTAATGATTTGCACACACAATCATTTATTTCACAGTTGAAAACTCAATAGAAAAATGTAGCATGAACTCATTAATACATCATGTAAAACATGGAAGTACATACTCAATACAAATCACAGTTACAAGCATGTAGAAATCAAGATGTGATAATAGCTTTTCTCTTTAAAACGTGATGAAAATCACTGAAATAGTAATGCACGTGGTACAACCACCAAATACACGTGGCACAGCCACAGATTAAGATTCGCACGTGGCACAGCCACCAAATACACGTGATAGGTAACCAACGCTACTGGAGTAGGGGTCATCTCACGTTACCAGAACGGAGGAATATCGGACTTACATGCTAATAGAGTAATGCCTGGTATGTATTCAAAATGACACACCTAAGTCTCAGTCAATAGCCATTATCATAAAAACCGTTTTGCCTTCACGTAAAGCTCAAAAATGGTTTTCTATCATAAAACTCATTTCAAATCGCTTTGTACTCAACACAAAACCTGTTAAAACCGAGCTTCAACCGGCAAAACCATGCACACATTTTCTCAAATCTTAGTACACCTTAACGTAGGGCCCAAAACACTTTTCTCATTTTAAACACGAAATGGTTATAAAACGTTTTCACGTATAGTTTACAACTCATAAAGGTTGGGCCCCAACCGGCTATAAAATCATGTGCATTTCTCATTCACAACACATAAAACATGCTTGTTTTATCAGTTGAAAATCATGCTACAATGTTATCACAAAACACATACACAAATGAGTTTAGTTTTTCCTTACCTCTTTGCACCTTGTATAGTGCAATCGTTCCCCGTATCACGAACTAGCCTCGCATTCCACTCTGGAACTCCCGAGCTATCCAAACAATGTTAAAACATCAATGTCTCGACTCAATTTCATTATCGAGCATACGTTTGCTCATATTTCTCACTAACACCTAAATCTCTCAATTCTCATAACTCTATCACCATTCATAATCCCAATTTCTACATTTTCAAATCCTACATTTCTCACACATAATACCCATACCAAAATCACCTAATTGCCTAAATTTCCAATTTACCATAATTTACTTAATATTATCATCACTCCAATAAAATCACAATTTCATCAATCTCTAACCATCTTCTAGCTATTTCATCACAATGCCCATGTTCACCATCACCAAAAATCACTTCAAAATCAAAGATCGATGTTTAGAAAATTACCCAAACTTGTGGAGTGCTCAACTCACACCTCGATTCAATTCGTCTTTCGATTTCCAAGTATGTTGTTCTCCTTTGGGTGAGGAACAACCTTCCTTCTTACCACAACTCTTACTTTGGATGGAAATGGGCGATTTGGAAGAGAGAAAAAGCTAGGGTTCGACTGAAATGGAGGTTTGAAAGAGAGAGAAAGGATGAAATGCAAGAAAATACATGGGTTATTTTATAAACGAAGGGTAGGAGATCGATCTGGCTCTTGATGAGATCGATCTGCATTTGAATATGGGGACGATTTGGGGTAATTTTATGCCTAGGAGATCGATCTGTCGTGGGGTAAGATCGATTTCTTAGTGGCTTTATGAGATCGATCTGCTCCAGTTATGAGATTGATCTCTAGTTTACAGAATGCTTCATCAGATCGATCTGCTCCTCAAGGAGATCGATCTTCTCCTTAATAGAAACATTTTGAGATTGATCCCTTCCTCATGAGATCGATCTGCTCACTTAATTTCCCCTTTCCTTGTCATTTTTAATTTACCAGATCGATCCTCTCTTCTCCGAGATTGATCTGACCTCATAGTTTCACACTTTAACATAAAATCTCATTTATAACTTAGTAATTCATTCCATACCACCTCAATGTAAGAGTACATTTCATTTAGTTCAATCAATTACACTTTATGTTCTCATTACATAATTTGATGTGTGTAAAATTTTCAGATCTTACATCCTCCCCACCTTAAAAAGAATTTGGTCCTCCAAATTCAACTCAACTTATCAAAATAAATGGGGATATTTCTCCTTCAAGAGACTTTCCAGTTCCTACGTTGCTTCTTCTACTGAGTGATGTTTCCACAAAACTTTTACTAAGGGGATGCTCTTAGTTCTAAGTACCTTCTCCTTCCTATCGAGAATTCGGACGGGTTCTTCATTGTAGCTCATGTCCTCTTGTATGTCCATCTCTTCATGCTCTATGACATGAGAAGGGTTTGGGTGGTACTTCCTCAACATAGACACATGTAAGAAGTGTATTCCGGACATCTGTAGAGGTAATACCAATCTGTAGGCTACCTCTCCCACTCTCTCAAGAATCTCGAATGGTCCTATGTATCGAGGACTCAATTTTCCTTTCTTCCCAAAACACATGATACCCTTACTCGACGATATCTTCAGAAATACTGCATCACCAATATCGAACTCGAGTGGCTGTCTACGCACATCCACGTAGCTTTTCTGTCTACTCTGTGCAGCCCGTAACCTCTCACATATGAGTTTCACACTCTGTACAGCTTGCTCAACAAGCTCGGGAGCATTTATCTTTCTATTACCGACTTCTTCCTAAGTTACTGGGGATCTACACCTCCTACCATATAGAGCCTCAAAAGGTGCCATTTCAATACTCGCATGATAGCTGTTATTGTACGCAAACTCTGCTAGGGGCAGGTGATCATCCCATGATCCCTTAAAATCCATCGTACACGCCCTCAACATATCTTCCAGGGTCTAAATAGTCCTCTCTGACTGACTATCTGTCTGAGGATGATAGGCGGTACTAAAACTCAATCGGGATCCCATGGACTCCTGAAACTGGGTCCAAAATCTGGAAGTAAATCGGAGATCTCTAATCAGAAGTGATACTCACTGGAGCCCCATGTAATCTAGCTATCTCCCTGACATATAACTCAGCTAAGGCATCTATAGTATCTGTGCTCTTGATGGCGAGGAAGTGGGCACTCTTTGTCAGTCTATCCACTATAACCCATATCGCATCACGACCTCTCCGGATCCTCGGTAAATCCATAATAAAATCCATGGTGACATGCTCCCATTTCCATTTAGGTACAGGTAAAGGCTGTAGCAGTCCTCCGGGCTTCCAATGTTCAGCTTTCACTTGCTGACATACTAAACATCTGGCCACATACTCTGCCACGTCTTGCTTCATACCACTTCACCGGTACACCTTTCTCAAATCTCGATACATCTTAGTACTCCTTGGGTGCATGGTGTATCTCAAGCAGTGAGATTCTCTCAGTATCTATCTTTTCAGAGTATCATCGTTCGGAACACAAATTCGTCCTTTGAATCTCAACAATCCATCCTCACTGATTGTTAGATCCGACTGCGAAGTCTGTCCAGCTTGTTTAAGCATATCTATCAACCTCTGATCACTGCGCTGCCCAGTCCTAATCTGATCCATGATCTTGGGCTCTATCCGTAAGCTAGCCAAAAATCTCATCTCTACCTCTTTAACTCTGATCCGGAGCTCGGTGAACTGCTCTAGTAAATCTCATTCCCTGATCATCATAGCAGATATCATACTCTTCTTGCTCAGGGCATCAGTAACTACGTTCGCCTTACCCGGATGGTATAGAATCTTGCAGTTATAATCCTTAAGGAGTTCCATCCATCTCCTTTGTCTCATGTTTAATTCCTTCTGATCAAACAAATACCTCAAACTTTTGTGGTCAGTGAAGATCTGAAATCTTTCCCCGTATAAGTAGTGTCGCCAGATCTTCAAGGCAAATACCACAACGACTAACTCCAAATCATGCGTGGGGTAATTTCGCTCATGGTCTTTCAACTGTCGCGATCCATATACGACCACTCTTTTATGCTGCATGAGTACACACCTCAATCATTGATGGGATGCATCACTATACACTGAATATCCTCCTAATCCCTCAGGGATAGTCAGCACAGTTGCCGCTGTTAATCTCCTTTTTAACTCCTGAAAATTGAGCTCGCATTGATCAGTCCATATGAATGGAGTTTCCTTACGCGTGAGCTCAGTCAAAGGAGCGGCAATCCTGGAAACTCATTCCACAAATCTTCTGTAATACCCTGCCAAACCAAGGAAGCTTCATACTTCTGTAATTGTCCTCGGTCTTTCCTAATTAAGCACAGCCACTACTTTACTTGGATCCACTGATACTCCTTCTTCTGAGACTATATGACCAAGGAAAGCTATCTGATCTAACCAAAACTCACACTTACTAAGCTTCCCATATAACTGTTTATTGCGGAGTATCTGAAGTACCAACCACAAATGCTGTGCATGTTCCTCATATGACCGAGAGTATACCAGAATATCATCAATAAAGACTATCACAAATTTATCTAGATAGTCTCTAAACATCTCGTTCATTAATCTCATAAAGGCTGCAAGGGCGTTCGTCAATCCAAAGGATATCACTAGAAATTTATAATGGCCATACCTTGTCCTTAAGGCCGTTTTCGAAATATCTTCTTCCTTAATCCTCAATTGGTGATAGCCCGATCTCAAATCAATCTTAGAAAAGACTGAGGCTCCTATCAGCTGATCAAGTAGATCATCAATCCAAGGCAATGGGTATTTATTCTTCATCGTGGCTTTATTTAACAGTCGGTAGTCTACACATAATCTGAGACTACCATCCTTCATTCTCACGAATAACACTGGTGCTCCCTACGGTGAGACACTAGGTCTAATAAACCCTTGATCCAATAACTCCTGTAGTTGTTTGTTCAATTCCTCAAGTTTCACTAATGCCATCCTATATGGAGGTCTAGAGATAGGCTGAGTATCCGGTACCAAATTAATGGTAAACTCCAGTTCTCTCTCTGGTGGTAAACCTAGTAACTCATCTGGGAAAACATCCGAAAATTCACACACCACAGGTATATCCTCAATCCTCGGATGTTCCCGATCATCATCTGAGATGAGTGTTTCATAACCTTCACATAAACAATCATATTTAGTACTCTCAAGAGCAACATCAACATTTCAATTTGTTTACAAAATTTCATACATCTATTTACTCTATATTTCAAACGTACACTATAAGGTTCAGGTAGGGAAAAAGTTACAATCTTAGTGTAGCAATCTAAACTCACTCGATTGGTTGCCAGCCAATCCATTCTCAAAATTACATCAAACCCATGTATATTTAACATTATTAGATCTGCTAACATTACTCTATCTCCCACCTTTATTTTACATCGTCTACAGATCAAATCAGTTCTCTAGGATACACGCATAAGAGTATTTACATGTAGTGTCTACTCTAGAGCTTCAAACTTCAAATTTAATCTACATGCAAAATACTCAGAAATAAATGAATGCGTGGATCCCGAATCAATCAACACACGAGCCTTATGATTACAGACAGAGAGTGTACCTCTTATAGTTTCTACAGAAGTGTCTGCGGTTTCCTTATCTAGGGTAAATACACATCCTTGTGTAATAGGCTTCTTCCCTTTCTCTGCAGCAGTGGCCCGTCTCTGGGGATTCACTCTCTGAGGCTGATGTCTAGTGGGCTCCTGAACATGTGGTCTCTAAGGTTGAGGGCAGTATTTCACCACGTGACCCATGTCTCCACATCTAAAATATCCATGGATCAACCCAATACAACTTCCCTCATACATTCGGCCATAATTTTTGCAAACCCTTATCTCAGGCCTGACATCTCGAGGGTCTCCCTAAAGATAGGATAAGCTCTAGGTCTCTCTAATCTGCCTTTCTGCACCTCAATCCTTCCTCTTCTGAAAGAACCTCTCCGAACATCTGTTTGGAAAATCACTGGTCTCTTGCCCTTTTCCCTATTCACCGCTCTGAGCTCATTTTGGGATTGTACCATCTCGATTCCCCTCTCAATCTCTTGCGCTCGTCTCAAAGCATCTCCAAACTCAGTAATACATAGACTTATCAATCTATCTCTGATGATGAGCTTCAACCCATATACAAATCTCTCAGTATGGAGCTCTTCATTCTTGAAGGTCTCTGGGTCATATTTCAATAGCGCGGTGATTTGGCTCTCATAGTCATCCACAGACATATCACCCTGCACCAAACTCAAAAACTCGACCTGCTTCTTTCTCTGGGCAGCTCATGGTACATATTGGGTTCTAAAGGCTGTCTGAAACTCCTCCCAACCAATCACATCCTGGCGGGCCATCAGAATACCTTGGGTAGTACCCCACCAATCTCGAGCTCTTCCTTTCAACATATAGGCACTCATACTGACCCTCTCAGCATCTGTACACCCCAGATAGTCAAATATAATTCTCAACTCCATCAGTCACTCTTCAGCCTCTGTAGGATCTTTCTTTCCCCTAAATACGGGTGGATTCATTTTCAAAAAGTCCTTCAGTTGGACCATACTTCTATCATCAGGCTGAGTGACGGGAGGCATTGGGTCTATCTGTACTAGGGGCACATGAGGTCCTTGTGGTGGTGTAGGAGTAGTACCCGAGGCATTAACTCCAAAATGTTGTGCGAATAGCGCTGCCATTTGCTCAAAACCTTACCTCACATCGGTCTCAATCCGGTTAAATCGAGAGTTAGGACTCTTTGGTTGTGGGGTAGGTGGTGGAGGGGACTCGGCCTGCCTCCTCGAACGACCTCTTCGTTTACTCATTCTCTATCTCAACTCGTTTCCTGCGCGTACACATTAAACTTGATTGAAATCTCAATCCTTAAATTCAGTTCATGACCAGACTATTACAGACACTTGGGATATATTCTATTCCACTTAACTGACACTGACAGTACTAGACACCCTAAGCTCTGATACCAAGAAAACTCAGTGACACCCTGAAAGCTTAAAAAATAGGAAAAATTTAAAATTTTTTACTCATTAAATCACATTTGAGGGTGCATTCCTGTGCAGTATCAAACATCATTATACATGTCATGCCTCAGGACCTCATCATTGAATAGTATATATCATAGCATATACATTATTCAATCCCGAGTTTATCAATCCTAATACATCTCATACAACGTTGTACATCAAGTGTATATGATTACAATAATTGTCTGGATACATGAAAAGATAAATGATACATCAAAATACAATATATATGGCATGGAGTTCAAGTTCTCCACTAGCCACTACTCTATACGTCGTAGGAATTTCGCCTCACTTGAAGAAATTTGGAGGGGAGATAAAACAAGGTGAGCTTCTAAATCGCTCAATAAGGGGGTAAGTGACTCATTATTAAATTAATGATTTGCACACACAATCATTTATTTCACAGTTGAAAACTCAATAGAAAAATGTAGCATGAATTCATTAATACATCATGTAAAACATAGAAGTACATACTCAGTACAAATCACAGTTACAAGCATGTAGAAATCAAGATGTGATAATGACGTTTCTCTTTAAAACGTGATGAAAATCACTGAAATAGTAATGCAGGTGGCACAACTACCAAATACACGTGGCACAGCCATAGATTAAGATTCGCACGTGGCACAGCCACCAAATACACGTGGTAGGTAACCAACGCTACCGGAGTAGGGGTCATCTCACGTTACCAGAACGAAAGTGTCACGACCCAATTCCATTCTCTTTAATCGAAAATCACTAAAAATTTTTCGCGTTTTACTGTTACCTTACCCGGTCGTGAACTAACTCACCACACACTGTTGGGCTGTGAGTCAATAATAAACTCCACATCTCATTCATTCTCAGTGAAATAAAACGATGTCATACATTTGCATTTAAATCTTGTACTTATACAAAAGCATGTTTTACTGACATCTACATCCCCATAATTACAACTCAAAAGAATACTGTGCTTTTACATTGTTTAGATACAAAAAGAATCACTGTGTATATACCTCTTAGTGATGGAGATGCAGCGGAGTCCAAAATAACACGCCTCAGTCCTCATTGGGTTACTATGCACGCTCTGTAGGGGGAAAAAATAGAGTGGGATGAGCAACCACACGCTCAGTAAGGCAATAATGCAAGCATGGTAGATAACTACTCTATCTACATGCTGATAGTGTTATGCATAAATCATTTATAGTAGTAGCATGAGGAATAAAACTATGCCATATGAGTATACATATATATCATGTATTAAAATCATGTACATTGGCATATAAAACATGGTAAAAACATCATGTATAAATCATCTCATGCTCAATCTCATTTAAATTCATAAAAGGGCAATTCATTAAGAAACCTCCTTTTTTAAACCAACATCATAAACACCACCAAATCAACTCACAATCACGACCACATTTTCATTCCACAATTCACGCATGTGTATAAATCTAGGACACTATATCAAAAGTGCCTATGTGAACCATTACATCATAAATCATCCCAGACCACACTCATCTAAGTGTGCGGGGTATCATGCTAGCACGAGGATGGATTATCCCTCGCCAGACTTTCTCATCACATAACCATCATGCGGTACATCGTACTCCATGTGATATACACTGTACATCGTACTCCGCAGACTCATATCATGATTGGGGGTGCCATTCCTAGGTCTTATCTACCCCATACCAAGAGTTTTCCATATTCTGTGAAGGAGAGCCTCCCTGCCGAACAGAGCCTCCCCTCTTAACAGAGCCTCCCTGCCTCCCCGCCTAACAGAGCCTCCCTGCCTCCTCGGGCTTAAGGATGTTAGCTTAAGGATGTAGGGCTTAAGGATCCTTTCGTAAGAGAGCCTCCCCACCGAACAGAGCCTCCCTGCCTCTTTGGGTTTAAGGATGTTGGCTTAAGGATGTAGGGCTTAAGGATCTTATCGTACCCATGTAGGAGAGCCTCCCTGCCTAACAGAGCCTCCCCGCCCCTCCAGAGCTTAAGGATGTTGGCTTAAGGATCCCACCGTAAGAGAGCCTCCCCACCGAACAGAGCCTCCCCGCCTAACAGAGCCTCCCTGCCTCTTTGGGCTTAAGGATGTTGGCTTAAGGATGTAGGGCTTAAGGATCTTACCAACTTTCACAACCTTATACGTATCCCAATGTGCAAACTTGTGCGAGCAAAGCTCTAGCACGACTCAAGTATCCTTTCATAAAGAGACGCGTACGAGCATAGCTCTAGTACGGTTATACTCATAAGACAAACCACTCAAAAGCCACGTACGAGCAGAAGCTCCAGTACGATTTATAAACATCATCATAGTTTCCAAATCAAGGTGCGAGCTAAGCTCCAGCACGTTTCATACATATGAAAACATAGAAATCCAGCGCGAGCGAGGCTCTAGCGCGATTTATGTCATACAATATGATAGGCGGCTCATACACAATCAAACAATCCCGACAATCGGGTTTTGCACTCACAATTGCTTTTCCACCACAACAACACAATACTAGCCGATCCATCTATAAGCTTGCTTAAAACCAAGCAATTTCGTTTTGAAAAGCATCAAAACATTAGATTTATGCAATTATTAGCCTTACTATCCCATTTCATAAAATCCACTTCAAATCCAAAACCACGCATATACTCCTCATCATTCACGAATACCATCAATCATTTATTTGAGCAACCATGCATTTCATAAAACACCCAATATTCACCCACAAGTTCAAAGTACGAGCAGCTACCTCTATATACTCACAAAATTCCCTTACCTGGAATCGCGATGCATGATTCCACTTCCTTAAGCTGCTTACTCATACGGTTCGATTCGTCTTCAACGAACTCTTCGGGACTGCACAAAATCATATCCCGCATTATATTCGATCCATATAATGCAACCCTTGTGCTTGCTATAGTCAATTTAATCTATAGCTTCTATTAACGCTTATATGGCATCGTTTCATTACTTTACCCATAGCTCGAGTCTATGGATCTTCTTAGGCCCATTATCTTATTCAAAATCGATATCAAATCGACAAAAAGCTCATAGTGTTCATATTTCATGAATCCCCTCACTATGGCATTTATCAATCATATACATACCCATTTTCACAATTCCTCCAACTCACCATGTAATTCCATCTAACCATCTAAAATCATAAACATTACCCCAATAACAACTTTAGCATGCCATAAATCATAAGCTCATTCAATCCCACATATTCTCACATTATACCCATTTTTGATTTCTAGGTCACACCAATTCCACTACATTCCTAGGTAGTTTATCCATCAATACTCATACCAAACAACTCCAAAATCAATTAAATAGCTAATGCATTTGGATTAGAGTGTTAGAATCTTACCAATATGATTTTTCTTCTTGCTCCAAATGGTAATGCCCTTAACTCCTTCAATTCCAAAAATGGGAAAATGCCCTCTCACTATGTTGTTCTTCTCTTTGATAGGAACAACTTTGCCTCTAATGATCTCTCTTCAAATCTCACTGAAAATGGCTGATTTTAGAGAGGGAAAGTTAGGTTTTTGGGTTGAAAATGGGAGGTTAATATGTTTTTCCGAGATTTCCAGATTTTCAGCCCTCCTTATATAGAAATAGCTTGGGGAGATCGATCTGGTTCATGAGGAGATCGATCTGGTCCCCTTAAATCCCTCTTTTTCACGGCATTTTTAAGCATGAGATCGATCTGTTGAAGCATGAGATCGATCTGTCGAAGCATGAGATCGATCTGATCCCAAACAGAGAGCTAAGGAGATCGATCTAGGTGCTTGGGGATCGATCTTTTCATCACGAAAATGCTTAGGAGATCGATTTGGCCCCATTGGAGATCGATCTGCTCTATTTCATTGTCCAAATAAGAGCATTCTGGCTCTTCCAGATCGATCTCTCACCCTATGAGATCGATCTGGCCTTCATGTTTTCCAGATTTCCTGCAGTTTCCTTGTTGAAACTCATACCAACACATCCTTAATCTGTTGCCATGGCCATTTTCTCATCCACCCACCTTCATAACTTGAAAATGGCATCCATCCATACTTTATGCACATTGAAACTTGTGTGCATTCATTGAATGTCCAAAGGTATGCTACATAAAACCAAATGGAAGTATAACTTCATTCCATTTTACCACACTGCCCATTTTGAGTTTCAATCACACCCATCACTTATAAGAATTCATTTCTTCATATTCATACTCAATGGAACTTGTGTGTACATTACAAATCATATTTCACATACGTACATTGCATCCATGGACTTACATCAATCATACTTTACATTACAAGTCCATTCATATTTATTTGATCCAATTATACACACTACCATTATACATATACGGGGTCTTACAGAAGGAATATCGGATTTATATGCTAATAGAGTAATGCCCGGTGTGTATTCAAAATGACACACCTAAGTCTCAGTCAATAACCATTATCATAAAAACCATTTTGCCTTCATGTAAAGCTCAAAATTGGTTTTCTATCATAAAACTCATTTCAAATCGCTTTGTACTCAACACAAAATCTGTTAAAACCGAGCTTCAGCCGGCAAAACCACACGTACATTTTCTCAAATCTCAGTACGCCTTAACATAGGGCCCAAAACACTCTTCTCATTTTAAACACGAAATGGTTATAAAACGTTTTCATGTTAGTTTACAACTCATAAAGGTTGGGCCCCAACCGGCTATAAAATCGTGTGCATTTCTCATTCACAACACAAAAAACATGCTTGTTTTCTTAGTTGAAAATCATGCTACAATGTTATCACAAAACACATACACAAATGAGTTTAGTTTTCCCTTACCTCTTTGCACCTTGTATAGTGCAATCTTTTCCTCGTATCACGAACTAGCCTTGCATTTCACTCTGGAACTCCCGAGCTGTCCAAACGATGTTAAAACATCAATATCTCGACTCAATTTCATTATCGAGCATACGTTTACTCATATTTCTCACTAACACCTAAATCTCTCAATTCTCATAACTCTATCACCATTCATAATCCCAATTACTGCATTTCCAAATCCTACATTTCTCACACATAGTACCTATACCAAAATCACCTAATTACCTAAATTTCCAATTTACCATAATTTACTTAATATTATCACCACTCCAATAAAATCACAATTTCATCAATCTCTAACCATCTCCTAGCTATTTCATCACAATGCCCATGTTCACCGTCACCAAAAATCACTTCAAAATCAAATATCGAGGTTTAAAAAATTACCCAAACTTGTGGAGTGCTCAATTCATACCTCGATTTGATTCGTCTTTCGATTTTAAAGTATGTTGTTCTCCTTTAGGTGAGGAACAACCTTCCTTCTTACCACAGCTCTTGATTTGGACGAAAATGAGCGATTTGGAAGAGAGAGAAAGCTAGGGTTCGGCTGAAATAGAGGTTTAAAAGAGAGAGAAAGGATGAAATGCAAGAAAACACAGGGGTCCTTTTATAAACGGAAGGTAGGAGATCGATCTGGCTCTTGATGAGATCGATCTGCATTTAAATTTGGGGACGATTTGGGGTAATTTTATGCCTAGGAGATCGATCTGTCGTGGGGTAAGATCGATCTCTTAGTGGCTTTATGAGATCGATCTGCTCCAGTTATGAGATCAATCTCTAGTTTACAGAATGCTTCATGAGATTGATCTGCTCCTCAAGGAGATCGATCTTCTCTTTAACATAAACATTTTGAGATCGATCTGCTCACTTAATTTCCCCCTTCCTTGTCATTTTTAACTTACCGGATCGATCCTCTCTTCTCCAAGATCGATCTGGCCTCATAGTTTCACACTTTAACATAAAATCTCATTTATAACTTAGTAATTCATTCCATACCACCTCAATGTAAGAGTACATTTCATTTAGTTCAATCAATTACACTTTATGTTCTCATTACATAATTTGATATGTGTAAAATTCTCAAATCTCACACAAAAAATGATCATGGTTAACTATTATTACCTGTTAACTAAGCCAGAACATTTAGCTATAAAAGTTATCTGAAAGCATGCTTTAAAATCAGTTCTAATCACAATATGGATAAAAGTAGAGTCGACTTAAATCCAAAATATAGAGACATATGTCTCTCATACTTTTAAAACACGCCATAAGTGAGATTTTAAAACTTCTTTAATACAAGTATAAACAAATGCAAGCTTTCTAAATCCCAAAAATAATAATATGCATCAAGATGCAAATGTAATACAAAACAAAGTTCACATAAGAACATATCCTTTTCGATAATCTTATCACCGATATTTCCACATACTTATAACACTTAGGATCTTTGAACATCATTTAGTTCTTGCTTTAGGACCCGATTAATCCGTACGATGCCATCTCGCATCAAAGGAATTAATTGCTATCTTGCAACCCCAATGATCACTTATTCATTCGATATTCTTATCCTAATTAATCAATCTTTTTCATGAATCGAAATTTCAATTGTTTTGTTAATCATTCGTACCTATCATACATAGTCCTTGAACATTCTTCAATTTATGTTCTAAGACACATTTTATTCTATATGATGCTACCACTCATTTATGGAATTAACTTCTACATCATGGTGCAACTTCACACCTCAATGATCACTGATCAATTTCATATTATTACCAATAATCCAATCACGTATTCTTTCACACTTATAATCCTCAAACATTATCTGATTTCTGTTTGAGGACTCAAATTTACTCCATATGATGCTACTTTGCAGCTATGAGTTTAACTTAGGATTTTCTAAGTTCAAAATTATCCCAAATGATGCCTCCTTACATCTTAAAAAGGAACTACTAACGCGATATCTTATTCATAATTTTTTCTTATCACTCTATAATTTATCGGTAAGTCATTTGATCCGATTATGTATGAAATATTTAAACATTTCCTAATTTTCGCCTTGTTAATTAAATTCTTTATTTATGAATTTAATTAGCAGATTTCAGATTTCATACTTAAATTCATTATTTATGAATTTCATTCGTAGCTTATATAATTTAATTACTTAACATGCTACCTCAGACGAAGAATCGATTCTTTGTTTCCATATTTAAATTCATTAGCTATGAATTTAATTGTAACTTATACAATTTAATTAAATAAAATACTATAGCTATTGTACCAAGTAAAATTTACTTACCTCGTAGCTAATACAAGTTGTATCAAGTGAGGTTCATTTATCCGAGATACAGTGATGGCTCATAAATCGAGACTTGGTCGAACTCGCATCTATCGCCTATTATTGCGATGCACGTTTATATATTTAAATCGGACTAGTTTCGATCAAATATAAATTTAAATAAATTTTTAAAAAATTAAAATAGTCAAATCTGATACCTTACCAGTTTATTCTTAAATGGAGGCACTTGAAATTTTATCTTCTTCTTTTTTTCTTTTTTTTTTTTTCTGGGCTGAATCGACTTGGACTGGTTCAACCTTTTCTTCTTTGCTGAACCGATCCATACTAGTTCAGCTGTTGTCCACCAGCTCAAGGGCCGTCGGATCGGTTCATAGCCTGATCTTCCTCCAATCGCGTCTGGCAACCTCGCGAAGCCCAGATCTGACTTCGGTAGGGGGTGGTTTGACTTAAAATCCCCTTTCTTTCCTTTTCTCTCCTTCGGCTCATGTTTCTCTCTCTTCTGTCGACTTATCCTAGCTTAAAGTCGGTCGCCTCCCTCTCCCCTTGCCGGCGACATTGCAGCACCTCTTTGACCATCACTTCCCCTACCTATCTCTTTCTGTCACTATGCTCTATTTAACAGAGGAGAGAAAAGAGAGAAGGATCGAGTTTTCCTGATCCTTCTCTTCTTCTTTTTTGTAATCTATATATATATATATATATAAATATGTATATATTATATTATTATAATATATTATATCGATAATTATCTATATATTATATATATATATATATTATATTTATTTGTCTATTTATATGTATATGTATATGTATATGTTTTATCCTTAAAAGAAAATATTATCTTGTATTCTCGAGATAAATTTTCAAACTAAAAAATTTCGGGTTATCACAATATACCAATGTGTATATATATTATTATTATATTTAACCCACATAGGTATCATATTTTATATAGCATAGATCACAAATTAGTTCTCATGCATATGATATATTGCTGTTTATCATCTCTCTCTCTCTCTCTATCTATATATATATATATATATATACACTTCTTATATCATCAATTAAATAATTTTATATGGCACCAATATCATGTATGTAAATTACTAACTAAATCTCATACTTTAACATGCTCTCAATATAATAATTTCTCATAATTCATCATTAAATAATAAATTACTAACCTCAAATATATATGTATTTAATCATTTTACAATTTCTTAAAATCACCGTAGTCACATTTTATAATTCCACCATGGTCAATTTAATAATAATCACAAAAATTCTCTTGTCTATGCATGTTAATTACCTATTCTTTCCAACATGATAACATTGTTCTTCAATTATAAAAGTTATTCATGCTATGAATTAAACAATCACAATCACCACATATGCATATTACTAACCTTTCCTTTCTTTCTCCCACCATTTCACGTTTTTATTGCACCAACTCAGTCCTGTTTCAGCATGAAAAACGTCCCTCGCTTTTTCTTCTCCTCTGGTCATCATGCCAAAAGGCCCTCATGCTTCCAGCAGCAATGTCAACCTAGCCACAGCAGCAAAGAGCCAACATTTAGCCCTTCTCCAGACCAATTTTCCTGTCCTAAAACTCATTTGTTTCAGGCCAGCTTTCGGTTCCCTGTGTTGGCCTTGCTCCAACGCCTAGTTCAGCACCATTTCTCCCTATTTTCAGCGCCTTATTCCAGTTTCAACCGTGGCCCTCTCCTCATGTTGCTCCGGTTTTGCTCACCCTCTACATTTCAAGGCTATTCTGATGGTTTTTTATTTTATTTTTTTATACACCATGACAATGACCCCTACACTTGCTCTCTTGTTCCTGTTCTGAGATGACGGCCCGTAAACCTCTTCTTCATGCCCTGTTTTCTTGGACCGAGAGCAATGCTGCTCCAGCCCGACAGCTTGCTTTGCAGGACCTTGTTGCCTAAAGCTGAAGTTCGGTTTGGCACATTGGGTGTAGGACCAGGTGGTAACCCTACAAGGATAACTTAAAGCAGTGGCAAGATGATGCACAGTAAAGTTTAGATACAATTGAGTTCACTAAATTTATGTTATCTATTTTGGAACATGGTATTACAACATTCATATACATGTTTTATAATATAATTGCAGCAGATAAAGCATCCAAAACATATAATGAAAACAAGGAGCATTAATGAAACATAATTTCATGAATCAAGTCTTAGCTAGGTATCCTGACTACAGTATATTACAAAATCAAGTCATGGAAGTTTCAGAAAACAATGCAAACTTTTCTTTTCCATTCAAGTTCAATCCAGATAAAACTTTTGCTTGGAATATAAAAAAAAAAGTACGTGTCGTTTTACAATTTTACAACTTGATAGTAAACTTCCTGAGGAGGCCAATTGTTGAACAATTAACCAAGGAAATGAAGGAATTTGAAAAAACATCACAGCATCGATCTTTTTCCATATCCAAAATATCGGACGGTTTTAGATCAAATACCAGCAAGGTGATAACTGATATGGTACTTTATATGATAAGAAATGCAAGGCTAGAGTAATTTGCACAAATCTTATCGACATGGAGCTATCGGTCAGTAGCAAATGATTCATAGAAACAAATTCTACACGTGGTAATACCAAAGCATCTAACAAAAATACTGTCATGTAATAGATGAATCTATAAATGAAGCCCAAGTAGGGGTAAATAGAAACCAATCACTAGCCAAAATATTGCAACCAGCCGGTTATAAAAGAAAGAGAATTCTCATGTAGGATTCAACAAATGCGAAACGTTCTTTGTTTTTCGAGCACTCTATCATGCAATGACCCAAAGCAATGAACAGAGTAGTTTGGCGGGTGGACTGCTACGGTAGCTGCTTGTCTCTTGAAAACAAAGTGGACAAAGAAAAAAATGATTTACTGAATTCTAGTTGAAAAATTGATTTAAACTTTGAAGCATGAAAGAGAAAATACTCCTTAAGATTGTTGTAGGTAGAAGGAGAAAATACTCCTTAAGATTGTACTGTAATCGCATTGTCCTTGAGGATTATTTTACTAATAAGTGTAATCCTTCAGGATTCAGCAAACTTTTCTGAGATTGACCAGATAACAGCAAACGTAATTGCTTTTGGGATAAAATCAACCCAGCTAAACAAAACAATAAGAATGTATGGAGCAGAGAAAGTAAAGGAATATGTGAAGACAGGTGTATTTTGAAAGCTCTCTTTATTTATAGGGAAAATAATGAATCAGAAGAGAATCAAGTTTGTAGAAAATCACGAGAGAATCAACAGAAAATGTTTGACCAAAAAATAAATGTTGAAAATCAGAGTAAATTTGGTTTGAAAAGTTTAAATAAAATAAGATATTCATTTAAAGATTAAATACTAAAAAAATAATAATTAAATAAAAATCTTTTTAAAAATATCAAATTATCCAACAATTATGACGTAACATCCCCAACCTCAACCTCGAGTTTGAGATATCAAAAAATATTATAGGGGAAACCTTCTTTGAACCCAATTTGCGTACCATCCATTGAATTGCTACACTTACAAATTAACAACTCAGATTCTCATAAGCTTCATGATTTTGAAAATTTTCTAATATTTCAAGTTTGATAATTCATGACTCTTCCCATGCCAAATCATCATATTAGGCGACCAACTGGGTAGAGCCTCGAGATTCAGATTTGAAAGCCTACCCTGCTCATAGAAATGAATCCCCAGTCTAATGCCCCTTCTAGAGACAAAATAATTACAGCACGTATTACAAGAAGATGAAATGTTCAAATATTATCTTCCAATTCTTAATGCATGTTTACCTCTAATGTTAGTACTTGTACTATTCATCCATGGAAAAACTAAGCAAGCTATATTTGCTATAAAGAATGATATTGCGCCATGATACTCTGTGATTTACAAATATAAAATGCTAAACAAAACACCTAAAGCGATTAAGGAACTATATTATCAACAAAACTTACCCAAAATTTTGCTAAAGTGATCTATCCAACAATATGCATTTCCACATTTGCAGCCTGCCAACTTAAATTTTGGTATTAATTGTGTATATATATTGTGAGGGAAAGTTCTTCACTTCAGCTGCAACGTCGTAACACCTTCCAAACATCGTCCTAATGCTACACTAGATACATTGTTTCCTCCGAGAAACAGCCCATGAAACCCAAATCCCGCATAGTAGTATTTTAGGTATCAAGGAGGTCCAAATGACCAACCAAGAATTGTGGAATGGCTTGTTGCCATACTCTCAAACCCATTTCAATATATAGGATCGTATGCATTAGGATTTTATCAGCATTTTTCTCAAATCAAGATCAACTACTTCTACAAGTTCACCTTCAGTCTACAGGAAAAATGCTGTATCAGTAAGAATTTAAAAATATAATTACGTAAAAGGGAGAAAAACATCTAAACATATGACTCTAGATAAAAACTACCTAATCATACATCTCAAAAGAAAAAAAGGAAGAGTAGATATTGAACAAAATCAGGCAAGCATTGGTTGATGGAGAGCACGAACAAGCCAATTCATTTGAGCAATGAATTCCTAATCATGGAAAACAAAGTTATAGGTTCATGTGACAATTCATAGTTGTGATTAAAGCTGGATCTGTCAATAATCTTTGGCCATACTATATCTAAGCTGCAGACCTGGGATATGGTAAGTGATTATGACATGTTCTTTGTAGCTTTTTGAGGGATTACAACAAATATCATTGTTTTATTGCATATAAAGCATGATAAATGTAAGGTTTCGTTGTCTCGGTTTATCATGTCATACACGAATAGGGAGTAGATTAGAAAAACACCAAGATCATGCAACATAATTGCTTTTGGGATAAAATATACCTTTTAAGTGTTGCTCGTGTAAAGAGATTTAACCTTTGAATTTGACAGCCCATGAATAGTCATCGGTTTATCGGTAACGTGAAACTCCTAGCTGAGAGAAGCCTTTTAACAGTACCTACATAAGTAGAATACAAAACAAGACCTTTTCCAAGCACAAGGTGTGGGAACCGACAAAAAGGAAGAGGAAGGAAATTGTTTTGTGTGTGCCAACTCCAAGAGGCAAAGTGGCTACAAAAACGTTCTGTCAAATTTTTTTGACTTAATGTTGCTTATATAATGCCTCTTAACAAAACCCTAAAAAGGCCTTAGCCTTAGTCCAATTAGATTGGGTCCTTTTGGGCCTTTATTAAAATTATTTAATCCAAATCCAACTGGCTTGTAGGGCATACTTTAACAATCTTTCACTTGCACTACAATCAATCAATCATGTATTTGGATTAATTTAGACCAACCATAAATTATTAAATTAATAATTCATAATTATAGTTTCATTATGATTAAAAAGACTAAAATACTCTTTAGCCATCTCGGGCTAAAATTACAATTAATTAAATCCTGAATTATATTTGGAACGGGAGTCTAGTCTCACTAGGAATCCTACTTATACCAGGATTCATCACATGAATCTAAATTCAATTACCTTATTTTGGTCATACTCTTATTGTGTGTGAGCCTTTAGCTTTCCATTACGTTGGCAGTGATTCAGAATCTCATTCATAAATCACAAGCTAAAATTGATATCTAGCAATGTATCATGGCTACCTAAGTAATGAAAATGTCAGTAGTTAACAAAAACCTTTCCATGAGCAATTACCATGTAATTCAATCTTTTTGTCACTTAATATCTTAGTTGAACATAGAGTATGGAACTTGTCATCTTTATTAAAGTTCAACTACATTGTTTCTTAATCTCAAGATGAATGACTCAATCAAATGAATTCAAGATATCATCTTGAATGTACTGTGTCTACAGATTTTCAATCATTCATCTCTATTAAGAGGCCTTGAGATATAAACTACTGTTACCAAGTAGGACGAATCCTATCTGGATCATTCACAACCCTCATATGATTCATGATGTACCCAATTAGTGTCTTACTTGCAACTTTCATTGAGCTACGTTTACCAGCATCAAAGTACACCTATCCCCATATAAGATACCATGGTGATCTCAAGTCTAAAAGTCACATCTGTAATTGCGATTTGAGAACACCTAATGACACTCAATGTAACGATCCATATAGAGTTCTCAAGACGGGTCAATCCAGAGCATTCATTCACAATGATCACCCATGTGTTCATTTGGATATCACCATATCTATGACTTATGAGATCAATCACCCAAAAGAATTTAACACATGTTAGTCTTACTATATCACTGATGTCCCTTCTCAATGATATTATGACTAAGGATATTTAAGAATAATATTCTTTGTATCATAAGGATCTCACCATCAAAATGACTACTTTAATTCCTTTGATATGAATTATGCTCTTCTAGAAACTTTATCATTTGATTATGACTTGAGCAAATTAAACAGTTAACAATGATAAATAAATGCCATGTATTCTTAAATAGCATAAACAATCTCATGTCATAAGTGTAGTACAAGTCCAAATTCGATTGGCTTGTAGCACATACACTAATAATCTCCCACTTGCACTATAGCCAATCCGATTGGCACTTGAGTATATGTTTGGACTGCTGGTCAGATCGGAGTTCCTTAGCTTGTGTAATGACTCCATTATTGTCACAATAGAATACCATTGGACTAGCAAAGTTGGGGACCACTCCAAGTCCTGTGATGAACTTTTTTATCTAAACAATTTCCTTAACTGTATCTCAAGCCACTATATACTCAGCCTCGGTTGTAGAATCGACCACTGTCTCTTTCTTTGAACTCTTCCAACTTACAGTGCCACTATCAAGTAAAACATATAGCCATATTGTGACTTAAAGTCAACCTTATCTGACTGAAAACTAACATTGCTGTAAGCATTATTCTTTCCTCCATAGACTAAAAAACCATCCTTAATCCTTCTCAAGTACTTAAAGATGTTCTTAATTACTACTCAGTAACGCTTACTTGGGTCAGCTTGATATCTACTCGCCATGTTTAAAGCAAAAGAGACGTCAAGCTTAGTACATAATATAACGTACATGATAGATCTAATAGCTGAAGCATATGGAATCTTAGCCATTTTATTTCTGTCATTCTGTGTTTAGGACACATTTCCTTAGAGAGATAAATGTCATGTGACAAAGGTAAGAATCCTTTTTTAGATTCTTCCATGCTGAACCTTTTCAACACTTTGTCAATATATGCACTTTCACTTAAACCAAGTAGCCTACTCGATCTATCTCTATAGATCTTTATATTGAGGATATAGATTGCTTCTCCAAAGTCTTTCATGGAGAAACAATTCTTTAGCCATGTTTTGACAAATTGTATGGCAGGAATGCTATTTCCTATGAGTAGTAAGTCATCCACATATAGCATTAGGAATATGACAGCATTCTCATAAACCTTCTTGTAAACACAATGTTTATTTTCATTTTTGATGAAGCCAAACTTTTTTACTGTCTCATCAAAATGAATGTTCTAATCCTGAGAAGCTTGCTTTAATCCATAAATGGATTTACATCTTCAGGTTGTGTCATATACTTATCCTTAGATATATTCCCATTCAGGAACATGGTTTTAACATCCATCTACCATATCTCATAATCATGGTTTGTAGCTATAGCAAGTGAAATTCGAATGGACTTGAGCATTGAACTGGTGAAAAGGTCTCATCATAGTTTATACCATGCCTTTGTTTGAAACCTTTGTCTACCAATCGACCCTTATAGGAATGCATGTTACCATCCATGTCAATTTTCTTCTTGAAGACCCATTTGCACCCTATGGGTTTTACCTCTTGAGGTGGATCAACCAAAGTCCATACTTGGTTTATGTACATAGAGTCTATTTCAGATTTCATGGCATTAAGCCATTTCTTGAAATCTGAGCCTATAATTGCTTCTTCGTACATGGTAACATCATCATTATCCATGAGCAATATGTCGTGTTGAGTGGAGAAAAGGCTACGCTTCTCGAGCTTTTAACATACCCAACCAGACCTACGCGTGCCTTATGTTTTCGGAGCAACTTTCTATTCCACAACATCTTGTGTGACTTACTCTTGTTCCACTGAAGGCTCAATGACATTTTGTGGTTCTTAAATCTTTTCAATCTCTATTTTTCTCCCACTAGTTCTTCTAGAAAAGAAGTCTTTTTTTAGAAAAACACCGTACTGAGTGACTAAAACTTTGTGCTCCGTGGGATTATAGAAATGTTATCCTTTTATCTCTTTAGGATACCCCATAAATATGCATTTATTAAATTTGGGCCTAATTTGTTTGAGACTTATTATTTGACATAAACCTCACAACTCTAAATCTTTACAAAAAACAAATTGGGATTTTTCCCAATCCATATCTGATATGGTATCTTGTCAACTGCTTTAGTGGAAACACAGTGTAGTGTGAATGCAACTATCTCTAAAGTGTAACCCCAATAAAAGATAAGGAGATTATCTAGAGTCATCATATCAAACCATGTTTAACAAGTTCTGATTCCTCCTTTTAGACAAACTGTTACATTCAACGTACTAGGTGGAGTGAGTTATGAAACTATTCCACACGTTTTTAGATGATCTGTGAATTCTAGACTCAAATATTCTACACTACGATCTGATTAGAGTGTCTGAACATTCTTACCTAATTGGTTATGTACTTTATTCTTAAATTCCTTGAACGTTTCAATGAATTCTGACTTGTGTCTCATTAGATACATATAGCCATATTGTTGTAGTTTGGAACCCTTCTTTAGCCTTTGTGGTTAATGGGCTACATAAAGCTGTATGTATGAGATTTAGTAAACCACTACCCCTTTCACTTGTTCCTGTAAAAGGGGACTTGGTCATCTTGCCAAGCAAACAAGAGATTTGCATACATCATATGATTCTAAATCAAATGAATCAAAGTATCCATCTTTATGGAGTTTAGATACGTGTTTCTAATTTATGTGACTAAGTCTATCGTGCTAGAAGAACATATGGTTAATCTCATTACACTTTTACCTCTTGGAATCAATACTGTACATGTGATTATGGGTTTCTCAGTTATATGACTAAGTCTACAACGCCAGAGGAACATATGGTTAATCTCATTACCCTTTTACCTCTTGGAATCAATACTGTATATGTGATTATCTAAGTCTAAAACATACAATTTATTTATAATGGAAGCACTGCCATAGAAAATATCATTAAATTAAATTATACAACTATTGTTCATTATTTTAAAAGAAAAACATTTCTAGTCCAAACAAGAAACAGAAGTAATATTCTTGGTAATTGATGGAACATAATAACAATTATCAAGTTCTAGAATTAGGCCTGAAGGCAACGATAAACTAAAAGTTCTTGCAGCTATTGCTGCAAGCCTTGCTCTATTTCCAACTCATAGGTCCACCTAGCTTTGGCAAGTCATCTACTCCTTATTAAACCCTGTATATTCATTTAAATGTGAGAACAACATCCTGTATTTAATACCCAAGATGAAGAAGTAGACAAGTTTATCTCAATCACATATGTACCTGAGGTGGAAGTTTCACTTCTTTTCTTTTGTTTCAACTCCTCAAGGTACACAATGCAATTACTCTTCCAATGACCAGTCTCATCACAGTGGAAGCAATTTCCTATCTTAGTAACTCCACCAGATGCCTTGAGATTCTTAGCCTTTTCCTTCTTATTAACGTTAGGCTTGGGCATACCTTTAGGTTGCATTTGCCTTTGGATTTGGCCTTACCGACCACCATAACAGAAGTAGTCTTTGACTTCTTTAAAACTTGCTTAGCAGTTCTTAAATGTTGAGCAATTCCGCCAGTGTCTTATCTATTGTAAGACTTGTAAATTTTTATGTAATGTTTATGATTTCGGAATGTACAGACAAGTTACATTACATATGAATCACAAGTAAAGGATGTTTTTAAGCTCTAAGTATGAATGAAATGTAAAATGTGTATAGAAGCAAATAAATGAGAGTTTAACTTTGGAAATTTGAGAAAATTACAGCTGGAATGCTGCAGAATGCAGGGCAGATCGATCTTATTGCAATGGGAGATCGATCTCATTTCCTTGAATTGCAATACCAGGATATTCTGCATGAGGGAGATTGATCTCTCACTCAAGAAGATTGATCTTAATTTGCCTCGGCTAGGACAAGATCGATCTCCTCCCATAGGTAGATCGATCTCTAGTTGTCTCTGGACAAGCCAGATCGATTCTTTATTAAGGTCAGATCGATCTCTAAAGCAATCTACTTGAACCAGATCGATCTCATGCTATAGGTAGATCGATCTCCTGCCTACAATTGTCAAAATTTTAAAGGAGTTTAAGTAAAGGGAGATTGATCTCCACCCCTTGGAGATCGATCTCATAATGTGAAATCTATAAAAATCCCAATAATTTGTGCCTTCTTCCTCGGACATTCACCATTTCTCCATTTTACCAAAGAAAAAAAACTTAGTTTCTCACTCTAGAATACCACCATTTCCAAAAGGATTTGAGAAAAAGTCTAATTGAGCAAAGTTGTTCATTGGGAGGAGGAGAACAACATATCTTGGAATCAACATTTAGCTTGAAGGATTGAAGAAGCAAGAGGTCTTCCAATTTTAGGCAAGATAATAGTTAAGCTAGGTAAGATTCCTTTACACCAACTCTTAATATGTTTATTTAGATGTTGTTAGAAGTTGATTGGTGTATGTATTGTTGGTTGGAACTACCTAGAATATGATGAACTAACCATAGTAAAAAATGGGTTTAGTGTGAGAAAGTGAACTATGGATTGAATTAATGATGGAATGAATGTACTATGGTGAAGGTGATGTTATATGCATGAATGTGAGATGATTGGGTGTGATTAACTAATGGAATTTGATGAAGTTAAGAAAAATGTACACCTAGGGTGTTTGAGAAAATTCATCAATAAATGTATTAAACTAAGGTTATGAAATGTTTATTTAATACTAAAGGAACTTGGTTTAAGGCCTGGATAAGTGAAAATCCGAGAAAAATAGAGAAAGTAATTGAGTAAAAGTAATTGAGCAAGGTTATGAAATGTTTATTTAATACTAAAGGAACTTGGTTTAAGGCCCGGATAAGTGAAAATCTGAGAAAAATAGAGGAAGTAATCGAGTAAAGGTCCGAGTAACCCCATTTTAGATTTAGATGAATAGAAGTGTGAAGTAGTGGTATAATGAGTAATCATTGATGTTTTGACGTTCTTTTGGGCAGCTTGGGAATTTGACTCGTGAGTTGGAGCTAGTCCGTGAAACGGGAATATTGCACCACCCAAGGTGCAAGAGGTAACAGATGCAACCTTTTGTGCATATGCATTTTCTTACTGATGAAAATGCTTTGGTAGCATAAAATGAGTTTACAAATGAGCATACTTATTGAGAAAAATGTTTGATTTGAGATTTATCACTTGAGTGTATGTTTTACCGGTTTGAGCTCGGTTTTGTGATTGAGTTATTTGTAAGCAAATATACCTTTTTATTTAAAAGAGATTTATAAGCAAAACTATCATGAGCTCTACGTGAAGGTGAAACTATTTTCTACATAATAATGACATGTGATTTTTGAGACTAAAAGGCTTGTCATGAAATTTCCACATCGGTGGATGCCTCCACTTCGGTTGACGCCGAGGCTTTGCTAGGCCCGGGTCTTACCATGTCTCCATTTTAGTAACGTGAGATGCCTCCGTTTTGGTAACGTGAGATGCCTGCCCTAGTAGCATTGATATAATTCCGCTTTGGTTGACACCGAGGCTTTGCTAGGCTCGGGTCTTACCATAGGCAGATGATTCCCTCGTTTGAGGATGCCTTCGTTGAGGATGATATGATATGATGTGATGTGATGATTTCTTTCATGACGTTTATACTATGCCTAGTCTCCATAATTATTATTGAGATATGACGTATTTGTGAAATGAGATAAAGATGTTTTGATGAACTGTGATTTTAATCACGTATTTATAATCATGTGAACTATGCTGTTATTACACTTATGTTTCAATGATGATTTTAAAGCTCATATGCACTCCTTACTAAGTGAAGTTGAAAGCTCACCCCCCTCATTTTCTTCCCCCCACAGATTATTTATAGTGAGCGCTGGTACCTGCAGCGTACGTGACATAGGCTAGTGGACAAGACTCTCCCCAGGCTATTGCTTGTACACGTGAGAGGTATAATTTAATTAATTTTGTATCCAAAAAGTTGTGTAATGTAGACACTTGTATTTGAGTAATATTGGGATGTAATTAGATTGATATTAGTAAATGAATGTGCAACATTTTGGGGTTAATGCCTCAGGTACCACACCTACCCCAACTCCTACACCACCACAGGATCCACCCCCACCTCCTATACAGACTGATCCAATGCTACCCGCCGTTTAGCCTCCAGCACAGACCAGGCCCGATGATAGAAATATGGGCCGATTGAAGGACTTTCTTAAGATGAATCCATCGACATTTAAAGGGGTGAAGGGTCCAGCAGAGGCGAAGGAGTGGCTAACAAAGATAAGGATAATCTTTGCCTTTCTGGGATGCACTGATCGGATAGGGTCAGTATGGGTACCTACATGCTTAAGGAACAAGCACGATGTTGGTGGAATACCACCCAGAGTATATTTACTGCCATCCATCCAGTGATCAGCTGTGAGACATTTCAGTCCGCCTTCTGGACTCAGATTATCCCTCGTGCTGCCCAAAGGAAGATGCAAGCAGATTTTTTGAATCTAGTACAGGGCAGCATGACAATCAACGAATATGAGAATCGGTTCACTGCTTTGTTGAGATATGATCCGGAGACTATCATGGATGAAGAGTGCCGAACAGAGCGGTTTCTTTATGGGCTGAGACCAGCCATTCAAGATAGATTGATGGGGCTCTACATTACTGAGTTTAATGATACTCGGAGACGGGCACAGGAAGTTGAGAGGGGACTAGAGTTGATACAGTCCTAGTTTGAGTCCCGAGTGATAACCATAGATAAGAGTAAAAGGCCTGCAGTTTCCCACACTGACTTCAGGAGGGGTCTTTTTAAGAGACAAGTGGTCAAGGGACCTAAAGGGAGAGTTGATAGACCTAGATTCCTCCTATTACTATGAAGACCCCTCAAGGTGCCAGACCCGACACTAAGATCTGCAGAAACTATAGTCGGCCGCATGAGGTGTGAGACCCCATATATGTATAACTTTGTATATATGTAAATGATGATGTACTTGTAATGTGAAGTATAAATGATGTAAAGTCCATAAATTGAATGTACACACTTGTAGTAAGAGTTTGTGATGTACATACAAGTTTCATTTTGTATGAATATGGAGAAATGGACTTTTGTATGTGATGAATGTGAGTGGAATGAAATATGAGTGGTGTGGTAAAATGGAATGAAGATTGCATGAGTTATGCACTTCTATTTGGTTTTGTATTGTATACCTTTGGTTATATAATGAAAGCACACAAGTTTTAATGTGTATAAAGTATGATTGAAGTCCATTTTCAAGACATAAAGGTAACTGGATGAGGAAATGACCATGACAGCAAATTAAGGATGTTTGGGTGTGAGTTGCTGCAGAAAAACTGTAGAAAATCTAAAAAATACAAAGGTCAGATCGATCTCATAGGATGAGAGATAGATCTGAAAGAGCCAAAATGCTCTTATTCGAGCAACAAGAATAATGCAGATTGATCTCCAATGGAGCCAGATCGATCTCCTAAACATTTTGTAAAATGAGGATCCATTCTTAAGGCGAACATATCGATTTCCTTAGCTCTCGGGTTGGAGCAGATCGATCTCCTCCCTAGCCAGATCGATCTGCTTAACTTTCTGCCTGAGACAGATCGATCTCAAGGTTTTGACAGATTGATCTCATGCCTTCAAATGTCATGGAAAAGAGGGATTTTAAGAGGACCAGATCGATCTCCACCCAAGGCAGATCAATCTCATCAAGCTAAATCTATAAATAGGAGCAATTGGATATGCAGATTTCGGGAAAACACTCTCACTCTACCATTCTCAACCCAAAACCTAGTTTTCTCTCTCTAAATCCACCCATTTTCAAGAAGATTTGAGGGAAGGCTATTAGACACAAAGTTGTTCACGTCAAAGAGAAGAACAACATAGCTTGTAGGTATTTTCCATATATTGGATTTAAGGAACAAGGGGCATTTCTATTTGGATCAATGAGGAAATCCAAAGAGGTGAGTTATAATGCACCGATCCAAGTACATTGTCTATTTATTGACTTTGGAGTTGTTGGGTGTAAATATTAATGGTAGGAACTATATAGAATGCAATGAAAAAATTATAACCTAGAAATGGGTTAGTGTGAAAAAGTGAAATGTAGAGGTATTAGTGATGAATGAGATAGTTAAGATGATAATGGTGTTGTGAGTATGAAATTAAGATTGTGTTATGGAATGAATTGTAAGACTTACCCAAAAAGGGGTAAAATGAGTATGTAAGGCATTGGGTAAAATGCATAGTTGAATGAGGGTTAATAACGTTAACTCAAGTGTTTGATGAATGAATTGCAGCTTCTGAGAATACACCGAAGCAAGTTGAGCCAACAGCACGAAAAGTATAAAGGAAGAGAGTGGCACCCCGAGTAAGTCGAGGTAAGGGAATTGTGTGGACTCTTAGAGATATCTGTGCACAATTTGGGCTCTTAAATGTTTTGCTAGAATGCATGTGATATTAGGAAATGATATTGGGTGATTGAAGGGCAAAGAGTTGGGTTTTGAGAAATGTGCATAAAAACAAAAGCATGATGCTTTGAAAACCTTGTTTTGTTGCTTTCTAGCAAGTGAATGGTGGGTCGATATGGATCCACGGAGTACGCTATACCATGCAAGTAGCATGGAGTACGTTGTACCGTGTTGAGATTGTGATATGCCGTCTTCGGACGATGTTAGATCTGCTATGGACCGGCGAGCTGGACGTGACCTACCTCCCGTGTGGAAGCAGATAGTGGTGATACCCCGCACACCTTATTAGTGTAGCCTTGGATCACAGGATATGGCCATAGTCCTAGAGGAGATTTCCCTTCTTATATTGCCTATCTCAAATGTCTAATATTTATGAAATGAATCCATGTTTTGAGATGCTTTGTGAGTCAGGGGCTGATGTCCTGATAAGTGTTGATTTGTTTGAGATGAGGAAGTATGTTAATAGTTTTAAAGTGCACTTACGCATGATGATTTTTTCATGCCTTATTTATGATTTATGCATGATGTTTAATGCCATGCTTTGTATTTGAATGGTGCACTGAACTTTTATAGCATGAACTGTTTTACATGCCATTAACACAAGCATGAACTCATGTTTTGAGATGAAATAATGAAATGCATGGATTTGAACATGGCATTACGATCACGTAGATAGTGCAGTATCTACCTGTTCGCATGATTGCCTTACTGAGCGTGTTGTTTGCTCACCCCCTTATTTCCCCCTCTCTACATAGCTTTGAGTATAGACTGAGAGCGACTAGAAGCTTTCCCTTTTGGTATCCGCTGCATCCCATCACGTAAGGTATTCACACTGATGTAATTTGGTATCTAAACTTCCGATGGCACAGTTGCATTTTGTATGTAACTATTGGGGATGTAAAGCAATGTAAACACATGTAATCAACACTCTGATTTAATTATACAAGTTTTTACTTCTAAATTATAATGCAAATTAAATTATTATGGTTGGATGAGATAGACATTGACACACAGCCCAACTGTTTGAGAGTGTAGCTGATCATGATCGAGGTAAGGTAAGGACGAAAAAATAAATAATGTATGAAAAGAAAAAAAAATTTGTGACGATTTTGGTAAGTTGAGGGTCGTGACATGAAGGTACTTATTTTCGGATACTACGAGGATGTTTCAGGTGCAGGACATGGGTCACAGGGTGAAGGATTGCCTGCAGCCACAGGGACCCCATCCTCAAGAGCCTCCTTGATAACAGCCTCAGAGAGTGATTCCCCAGAGACGGGCCACGACTGCTGATAAGGGAAAGAAGCCTGCCACTGAGGGGCGTGTATTTGCTTTGGATAAAGAGACTACAAACACTTCGTCCGAGGCTATACGAGGTACACTTCTTATCTGTTATCATAAGGTTCATGTATTGTTTGACCTAGGGTCCACACATGCTTTTATTTCAGTACATTTTGCATGTAAATTGAATTTAGAGCCTAAACCCTAGCTCATGTTTTTCATGTAAGTACACACATGCGTGAATCACAAAGAACTAATATGGTATGTAGAAAGTGTGGGATTAAGGTAAGAGATAAGGTAATGTTAGCAAATCTAGCTTTATTAAATATGTGTGGTTTTGAAGTGATCCTAGGGATGGATTGGTTAGCGACAAATCGTGTGAGTCTAGACTGCTACACTAAGACTGTAACTTTCTCCCTACCTGAAAAATTTAGTGTACGTTTGAATGTTAAGGAATGAAAATGTGTGAATATTTTTGTGAGAAATCTTATTGTTTTAATTATGATTTCCTAAAAATGCTGATTAGACTGTTGATGTGAAGGTTACATCGCACTCATCTCTGATATCAGTCAGGAACCTCCAAGGATAGAGGACATATCGGTAGTATGCAAGTTTTCGGATGTGTTCCCATATGAGTTACCGGGTTTACCACCGGAGAGAGAGCTGGAGTTCACTATCAATTTAGTGCCAGATACCCAGCCAATCTCTAAACCTCCATATAGGATGACATTAGTTGAATTGGAAGAGTTAAAGAAACAGTTTCAAGAGCTGCTTGACCAGGGTTTTGTTAGGCCCAGTGTGTCACCATGAGGAGCTCCAGTTTTGTTTGTGAGGAAGAAGGATGGTAGCCTCAGATTGTGCATAGACTACAGACTACTGAACAAGGCTACGGTGAAGAATAAATACCCCTTATCAAGGATAGATGACTTGTTTGATCAGTTAAGGGGGCTTCTGTATTTTCTAAGATTGACTTAAGATCGAGCTATCACCAATTAAGAATCTAGAAAGAGGATATTCTGAAAACGGCCTTCAGAACTAGGTATGTCCACTACGAATTCTTAGTGATGCCCTTTAGTTTGACGAATGCCCCTACTACTTTCATGAGCTTGATGAATGAGGTATTTCGAAACTATCCAGATTGGTTTGTGATAGTCTTTATTGATGATATCCTTATGTATTCTCGGTCTCATGAGGAACACACACAACATTTGAGGATTATGCTTCAGATACTCTGAGACAAGCAGTTGTATGGAAAGGTCAGTAAAAGTGAGTTTTGGCTGGATCATATAGCTTTCCTTAGCCACATTGTATCCAGAGATAGAGTGTCAGTTGATCCGTTCAGGGTAGAGGTTGTACTTGATTGGGAGAGACCGAGGACAGTTAAAGAGATTCAGAGTTTTTTGAGACTTGCAGGATATTACAGGAGATTTATTGAGGGATTCTCCAAGATTGTAACTCCTCTGACTAAGCTTACACGCAAGCACGTTTTGTTTATATGGTCGGATTAGTGTTAACAAATTTTCCAAGAGCTTAAACAACCATTGACTACAACACCCATTTCAACGATTCCAAGTGGATCTAGAGGCTTCACAGTGTATAGTGATGCTTCCCATCTGGGTTTGGGATGTGTACTCATGCAGCACGAAAGAGTAGTCGCTTATAGATCACGTCAGCTGAAGGACTATGAACGGAACTACCCCACGCATGATATGGAGGTAACCGCAGTGATGTTTGCATTAAAGATATGGCGACATTACTTGTATAGGAAAAGATTTCAGATCTTCACTAACTATAAAAGTCTGAAGTATATTTTCATCCAAAAGGAGCTTAATATGAGACAAAGACGATGGATAGAGCTCCATAAGGATTATGATTGTGAGATTTTATATCATCCAGGGAAGGCGAACGTAGTTGCTGATACCTTGAGCAGAAAGAGCATGATTTCTATTATGATGATCAGGGAATGAGATCTATTGGAACAGTTCGTCGGACTCAGGATATGAGTTGAGGAAGCAGATGTTGGATTTATGGCTAGCCTACGGATAGAGCCCAGTATTTCGGATCAGATTAGAACTGGATAGAGAAGTGATTAGAAGCTATTGGATTTGGTTAGCCAAGCTGAGAAGGCCCCGCAGTCAAATTTTATGATCAGTGATGATGGATTGTTGAGGTTTAAGGGCCGCATTTGTGTCCCGAGTAATGATACCTTGAAGCAGCAAATTTTGAGGGAGTCTCACTGTTCCCGTTACACCATGCACCCAGGTAGTACTAAGATGTATAAAGACCTGCGTAAGGTGTATTGGTGGAGTGGTATGAAACGGGAAGTGACAGAATTTGTGGCCAAGTGTTTGGTGTGTCAACAGGTAAAAGCTGAGCATCGAAAGCCCAGAGAATTACTTAAGTCTTTCCCAGTGCCTAAGTGGAAATGAGAGCATATCACCATGGACTTTATCATGGGATTATCGAGGACTCGGAGAGGTCATGATGCAATCTGGGTGACAGGTGACAGATTAACTAAGAGTTCCCACTTCTTTGCCATCAAAAGCATGAATACTTTGAGTGCCTTAGCAGAGTTGCATATCAGAGAGATAGCTTAATTGCATGGGGCCCCAGTGAGATTTATATCTGATAGAGATTCCAGGTTTATTTCCAGATTTTGGACTCATTTTCAGGAAGTCATGGGATCTCGGTTCAATTTTAGTACCGCCTATCATCCTAAGACTAATAGTCAGTCCCAGCGGACTATACAAACCTTTGAGGATATGTAATGGGCGTGTACGATGAATTTTAAGGGATCATGGGATGATCACCTGCCCCTTGCTAAGTTTGCTTACAATAATAGCTATTATGCAAGTATTGGTATGACACCTTATGAGGCTCTGTATGGTAAGAGGTGTAGATCCCCGGTAGCTTGGGAAGAAGTGGGTGATAGAAAGGTAATTGCTCTTGACCTCGTTGAATAGGCAGTTCAGACTTTGAAGATTATTTGTGATAGATTACAGGCTGCTCAGAGTCGACAGAAAAGTTACGCTGATGTGCGTAGATGGCTACTTAAGCTTCAAACTAGAGATTTTGTGTTTCTTAAGGTTTCCCCAAGTAAAGGTATCATGTGCTTCGGGAAGAAAAGGAAGCTGAGTCCCCGTTTTATTGGTCTGTTTGATGTATTAGAGAGACTGAGAGATGTCACCTACCAGTTAGCCTTGCCCCCACAGCTTTCCGCGATTCATAATGTCTTCCACATCTTTATGTTGAGGAAGTATAATCCAGATTCCTCTCATGTCATCGAGTATGAAGCATTGGACATCCAGGGAGACATGAGCTATGTAGATGAACCTGTCCGGATCCTCGACAAGAAAGAAAAGGAACTTTGAACAAAGAGAATTTCATTGGTAAAAGTTCTTTGAAAGCACCACTCAACAGAAGAGGTGACTTGGGAACTAGAGAACCTAATGCAGGAGAAGTACTCCCGACTTTTTTAAGAATGACTTGGTTCAAATTTGGAGGACTAAATTTCTTTAAGGAGGGGAAGAATGCAAGACCTGTAAATTTCTATGTAATGTTTATGATTTCGGAATGTACAGACAAGTTACATTACATATGAATCACAAGTAAATGATGTTTTTAAGCTCTAAGTATGAATGATATGTAAAATGAGTATAGAAGTAAATGAATGGGAGTTTAACTTTGAAAATCTGGGAAAACTGCAGCTAAAATGCTGTAGAATGTAGGTAGAGCTGGCAAAAGTTGGCCCGAGCCCGCCTGAGATCGAACCTGAGACCGGACAGAATTGACCAAAAAGTCAAAGGCCCGAGCTAGAGAAAAGCCCGACCCGAAAAAGCCCGAACCCGATAAAGCCCGAGCCCGAAAAAACCCAAACCCCAAAAAGTTCGAGCCCGAAAAAGCCCGAGCCCGATACGACCCGAACCCGAAACCGGCCCGATCTGAAACCCGAGAAAGCCCGAATTTATAACCCGAGAAAGCCCGAATTATAATTATATAATTATCATATTAAAAAATAATTAAATAAATAAATAATAATACACTTTTTCTAATTAAAATTTATAAAATTTTAAAACAATCATTATTTATTTATTACATAATTATATCAATAATTTATTATCAACAAAATAAATATTAAATATTTACATTCAATTATTAAATAAAATTATTTTAAAACACAATATAATATTCAATATCAAATAATTTTCAATATTATGTTTATTATATTTGTAATAATAAATAATAAATATATTATTAAATATAACATTTGATTTTATTATAAAAACAATTATTATACTATTTTATTATATTTATTTCATATTAAAATTTTAATTTTAATACAATAATAAATCAAATATATATATAAATCATTATATAATTGTAACATTTATTTAAATTTGATATTTCATATAAAACATTGAATACATTATTAACAAAATTAGAATTTAAATTCTGACTCCTATAACTCGTAAATAGAAAAATAGTAATTTGTTTTTTAAATGGTGATTATACTAAAAATAAGAATTGAAAGTTAAAAAAGGGGATTATACCCTTTTAAAGGTTGTAATAACTTTTTTATTGCAAAAAAAAAAGATTCAGACTCAACTATGACATGTTTGCATCCAAATTCTCATGTCATTAACAAGTCAATGATTATTATGTTCTAAATTAGTCCAATATAGTAAAAAACAAACCAGCAAAGAAAACATCAAACACTTAAAGTTATGACATGTAACATTACAAGAACAATAAAATAGAAAACATACAATCATTCTCATACACAGCCACTTAGTCATGGAGAAACCAATCCCTAGTCATACATTGCATGATGAACAAAACTGTTGGCTCTACCGAGAGGGGGGTTGAATCGGTTTTCTAACGTTAATAACAAATTTTAAATTAATCAGCAAATGATAATGAGCAATACAATGAAATTAAACAATTTAATGCAAGATAGGGAAGAGAGAAACAAACACAATCGTTTATAGAGGTTCGGCCAATCTCTTGCCTACGTCCTCTCTCCTTGACCTTCTTGTCAAGTGCTTTCTTTCTCTCCTTCAACAGAAGTTACAATATTCCTTTTTTAAGTTAAGGAATAACCTCTCTACCCTTTGCAATACAAAGAAGTATTCACCCTTTTACAATGTTTTTCTCACTGAGGAACAATCCTCTTCTCTTTTGAGGTAAGGATGAATACAATGTCAAGCTTTAATTTGAGTAGGACAATTACAGCTTTTGTACTTAAGCTTATACAACAAACTCAATAAATGAGGAATGAAGACACAATGAATGAAAGAATTAAACTCTTTAGAATGTAAGAGAAATGTGCAGCAATAGTCTCTATTCTCATTGTCTTCAATGCTTGGTTAAATACTGAAGGATTGGTAGTTGGAGCATTAAATCCTGTTTTTCCCGTTGAGATTTTTGCAGAACTAGCCGTTGGGTACCTCCAGTAGAATGCCAGATTGATCTGCCATCTTGGCCAGATCGATCTCTTAGTTATAAGTCCTGCAAGATCAAAGCAAAATAACATAAGGAGATCGATCTCATATATGAGCAGATCGATCTCTTATTTGAAAATGTTAGGGGAGATCGATCTGTCGAATAGGCAGGTCGATCTTCCAATCTCTCTGTTTGAGGCAAGATCGATCTACAGATCGATCTGTGATGCAATCTCGTAGTGGGGAGATCGATCTCTCAATAACCCAGATCGATCTCCTTAGCTATCTGACTTTGAGAAGATCGATCTCTTCCTTACCAGATCGATCTCATAAGCTCTCTGTTTGAGTGTAGATCGATCTTGAAGATCGATCTACTATCTTTGCTTTAAGAGAGATCGATCTCTTCCTAGATCAGATCGATCTCCTCAACTCCAGTAATAGGCAGATCGATCTCATAACCCTTATAGATCGATCTCACTCTTCCTCAATACCTTTGTATAGGTTCAAGGCTTGGCAGATCGATCTCATGTCTTCTGGAGATCGATCTCTCATCCAAGACAAACCCAAGAGATCGATCTCTCATAACCCAGATCGATCTCTCATCAACAGAACTTTAAGTTCTGGTACTGATAACCTCTAAACATGGTTTTATATCATCTTTACATTATTGAATTCACTTGTTTTGTCATTTCAAAATACATTAACTCAACAATCTCCCCCTTTTTGATATGACAAAACCTATTCAATCAACATGTTTAGTTCCCTATTTTCATTTGGCACAAACTCCCCCTTTTTGTAAACTCCCCCTTACTTTTGGCTTTTGATCTCTAAACTTTCTTAACTCCCCCTTATTTTAATCATTCCTTTTAAACCATTAGATATGATTCTTAAAGTCATTTAAACATGTTTTAACACACGCATGTGTTCTTAGCATTATTTCTTCTCCCCTTTTTTGTCATATCAATGGCAAGAAAGAAATCTAAACAGTACTCCTGTCATTTCAAATTAACATTTCTTTAAAAACTCATTCAATAACATAGAGGGCAGCTCATTCAAGCAAATTTAGTTCATACAACAACGAGTAATGAAAACATAGAACATAACTAGATCTAGCAAATAAGTCCTATGGTGGAGGAGGAAATCGATCCATGAGATCCTCAACGTGAGTGCGAGTGTCTTGAATCTCATCAAACATCGCCTCCTGAGCCTCATGAAGATTTGCAAAGCCTTCATCCACTTTGCGGTTCAGCTCCTCGAACATCCGCTGCTGGGTCGCATGAAGGTTTGCAAAGCCTTCATCGATCTTCCTGTTCAGTGCACTCAACTTCACAATGGACTCCATTTCAGCGGTTGAGGTAGCAGGTGCAGTGGGCTGAGGAATCGAGGACGATGGACCTGCAGTCGCTACAGCAGGTGGATCCATAGGCTCATCGGAGGGATCTTCCTCCATAGCTGCAGCAGACTGCTGTTCCCTCTTCTTCTTCCAGTCGCCCCGGAAGTCCTTGTAGTAGCCCATGTGGTGGAGTGACCCGATGTTGAGGACGCTTTTTGTAGAGGGCATTTCACACGTCTCGCAGCTGCTGTCCACTCCGAGTCGTTGGAGAAAGTACGTCAATGGTTGCGAAAACACTATCGTTGTGGCTTGGCCGCGTACGATCTTCAACCAGTCTTGATAGATAAAGTGGATGAGGTTGGGATTTTGACTGGTGGAGTGAATGTGGAGAATTCAGAACCTATCTAACCGCCTAACGGTGGAGTGACGGGTACCGAATGGATGAAGGTTCCACGATATGATGAGGTGGAGTAGCCGGGGGTGCATCGGGAGGTCACTCGCCTTATCCCCGGGAATATCAAACTCCTCATCTTCGTTTGTCAACCCTTCATCGCGTATGTTGAAAGCGTTGGCTAGGATTTCAGTGTCTACGACAATGGATTTTCCCATGACATACGTTGTAAACCCGAGAATATTACAGGTGTAGTTAGGATCATAGGTGAGTTCGACATTGGAAAAGAATGCTCGAACGATATTTGGAGGTACGGGAGTATTGATTTTTAGGAACGACATCCAACCAAATTCTTCAAATTTGGATAGATAGGGAAAATCGATGCGGTTTAGGAAGGAGAAATCGATTGTTCGCCAATGTTTAATTGGCATGGTAGAAAAATATTCTTCATATCGCTTCCTTTTCGCAGATGTTTTAAAACACCTGTTAAAGGTAGTGACTGAAGGGGGTGGATTGGTTTGGGAAGAAGACCCTTGATCGACACTAGGTCGAGGAGGTTTTTGGCCTACTCTCTTAAGTCTGGGCATGATTCTAGACATGGGAATTACTCTAAGACAGGTTCACAACAAAAAATCAATGAAACAGTGACTAGATTTGCCATAGAGTGAAATTTAACACAAATCTTAAGAAATTTTTAAGAAAATAATGAATAATGTGGGTTACTATACCAGTAAACGAAGAAGAGATGCGACGACAGCCGTACCGAGATCGATCTGAGGAGGAATCGAGAGAGGAGGTGCGAGGGAAGTTAGGGATTTGAAAGTTTGAGGATTTGAAATTTGGGGATTTTTCGTCAGATTTTATAGTCCAGGGCACAGGAGATCGATCTGTCGAGACGACAGATCGATCTGTCATTTCCAGAAGCCCGAAGAGATCGATCTGTGGTTCCATAAGATCGATCTGCAGAATACAAAAGCTTAAGGAGATCGATCTGTTGTATGCACAGATCGATCTGCTGTTTGACAGAGGCTTAGGGAGATCGATCTGCCGAATGCATAGATCGATCTTCAGAATACAGAGGCTTGAAGAGATCGATCTGTCGTATGCACAGATCGATCTGCTGTTAAACAGAGGCTTAAGGAGATCGATCTTATGGATAGAAGATCGATCTGCTTAGCTTAACCTTAATGCTTTAGGCTTGTTGGAAGTATGGAGATCGATCTATATAGATAGGAGATCGATCTCTCATGCTTGTTGCCCAGAAAAAATCTTTGTAAAACTCTTTTAAAACCAACTTAAAACCAAGATTTTGAAGCATATATATATCTTAAGGGATATTCATGAGTCCTAATTTACCTCTAAGGATACAAAACCTATCTTTATCAAGGGGTTTGGTGAATATATCAGCTATTTGATGTAAAGTGTCAATATACTCTAGAATTATATCCCTTTTTTGCACATGGTCTCTAAGGAAATGATGCCTACTCTCAATGTGCTTGGTTCTAGAGTGTTGAATAGGATTTTTAGATAGGTTGATAGCACTGGTATTGTCACATTTAATAAAAACTTGTTTTATGTCAATACCATAGTCTTTCATTTGTTGTTTAATCCACAACACTTGAGCACTACAACTACCTGCTGCTATGTATTCAGCTTCAGTTGTGGACTGAGCCACACTGTTTTGTTTCTTAGAGAACCAAGAAATTAATCTATTTCCTAAGAATTGGCAGGTACCTGAAGTACTTTTCCTATCTATTTTGCATCCCCCAAAATCTGCATCTGAAAATGCATGAAGTGTAAAGGTAGAGTCCTTTGGGTACCAAAGTCCTAGAGAGGGAGTGTCCTTAAGGTATCTAAAGATCCTTTTAGTTGCTAATAAGTGTGATGCCCTAGGAGAGGATTAAAATCTAGCACAAAGGCATACACTAAACAAAATATCTGGTCTACTTGCAGTTAAATAGAGTAATGAACCGATCATAGACCTATAGAGTTTAGTGTCTACACACTTACCACTTTCATCTTTATCAAGCTTGATATTGGTGCCCATTGGAGTTGCTTGAGGTTTGCAATTGTCCATTCCAAATCGCTTGAGCAAATCCTTAGTATACTTTGCTTGATTGATGAAGGTTCCATCTTTTGTTTGCTTTACTTGAAGTCCCAAGAAGAAGGTGAGTTCTCCTATTTCAAATTCTCCTTGCATGATCTTAGCAAATTCTTGACATAAAGACTCATTAGTTGAACCAAAAATAATATCATCCACATATACTTGTACAACTAGTAAATCTTTATTTTTATTTTTGATGAATAAGGTGGTATCCACTTTTCCTCTTGAAAATCCCTTTTCTATTAAGAATTTTGACAACCTTTCATACCAAGCTCTAGGAGCTTGTTTCAAGCCATAGAGTGCCTTAGATAATTTGAAAACATGTTCAGGAAATTCATGATTTTCAAAGTCGGGAGGTTGTTCAACATAGACTTCTTCATTAATAAAACCATTTAAGAATGCACTCTTTACATCCATTTGATATAGCTTGAAGTTTTTATAGCATGCAAAGGCAAGTAACATTCTTATTGCCTCTAGTCTAGCTACCGGTGCATAGGTTTCATCATAGTCTATACCTTCCTCTTGTCTATAGCCTTGTGCAACTAATCTAGCCTTGTTCCTTATGATCACACTATTTTCATCCATCTTGTTCTTGAATATCCATTTAGTTCCAATTATAGAGTGATCACTAGGCCTAGGAACTAGTTTCCATACTTTGCTTCTCTCAAATTGATTTAATTCTTTTTGCATTGTTAGGAACCAATTATTGTCATCTAAGGCTTCATTGACATTCCTAGGCTCCAATTGAGATACAAAGGCTATATATTGACACATATTTCTTAAAGATGATCTAGTTCTAAATCCAAGAGTTGGATCTCCTACTATTTCACAATCTTTTACATATCCTAACTCTCTTGGTGCTCTAGACTCTCTCTCTAATATCTCTATTTCTTCTTCATCTTCTTTATTCAAGTCAAGTTTTTCTAATAAATCATCTTCTAGGTTTGGAATTTCCTCCAAGTTTTCATCAAATATTCCAACATCCTCATCATTGGTTGAATCTTTAGATACAACATTTGACTCATCAAATATAACATGAACAGATTCTTTAACCATCAATGTTCTTTTGTTATATACTCTATAAGCCTTTGAATTCATTGAGTACCCTAGAAAGATTCCCTCATCACTCTTGGTATCAAATTTTCCTAAATTATCTTTACCATTATTTAAGACAAAACATTTGCAACCAAAAAGATGGAAGTAGCTAATGTTAGGCTTCTTACTTTTGTAAAGCTCATAAGGAGTTTTCTTTAGCATGGGTCTAATCATAGCTCTATTAATTATATAGCAAGATGTGTTTATAGCTTCAGCCCAAAAATACTTTGGTAAATTATTCTCAAACAACATGGTTCTAGCCATTTCTTCCAATGTTCTATTTCTTCTGTCAACTACACCATTTTGTTGTGGTGTCCTAGGGGCTGAAAAATTATGGCTAATTCCTTGATCATTGCAATAGTCATCAAATCCTATGTTTTCGAATTCCTTGCCATGATCACTTCTAATGCTAGTTATTGTATACCCTTTTTCATTTTGAGTAATTTTTGTATAGGCTATGAATTTTTCTAAGGCTTCATTTTTTACTCTTAAAAAGAACACCCAAGTGAACCTAGTGTAATCATCAACTATTACAAATCCATAGTGTTTCCCACCTAGGCTAGTTGTTCTAGTTGGTCCAAATAAGTTTACGTGAAGTAATTGAAGAGGCCTAGTGGTGGATACAATATTCTTAGGCTTAAATGTTATCCTTTTATGTTTTCCTTTAACACAAGCTTCACATATTTCTTCATGATCAAAGGATAGCTTGGGTAAACCTATGACTAGATCCTTTCTAGCTAACTTAGATAGCACATGCATGCTAGCATGACCTAGTCTTCTATGCCATAACCAAGATTCCTTTTTATTGTCTACCATTAGACATATATTTTCATTTTTGAGTTCATTAAAATAGACAATATATATATTACCTTGCCTATGGCCTAGAAAAAGAACTTTGTTTGACTTAGGATCTACAATATGACATTTCATGCAATCAAAAATTACTTTGTAACCTTTGTCACAAAGTTGACTTATGCTTAGTAAGTTATGCTTTAGACCCCTAACAAGTAATACATTTTCTAATGAAAAGTAGTCATTACCTATTGAGCCACTTCCTTCAACTTGACCTTTGGAGTTGTCCCCAAATGTGACTTCTCCACCAACTTTTGATTTAAAAGAATTGAAGTGGCTTCTATCACCCGTCATGTGCCTTGAGCATCCACTATCCAAGTACCATGCTTCCTTTGTTTTAGTTTTGTGGCCATGCTCAATCACCTATAAAAAAAATTTAAACTCAAGTCTTAGGTACCCAAATTCTCTTGGGTCCTTTGAGGTTAGTGAATGCAATTCTTGGTCCCATTGGGATCCATTTTGCTAATGCATTAACATCCTTTGAGTGAATTACTTCTTTTGGAATCCATATCCTTTTTACTATTTTTCCTTTAAGAGTGCTAATATTTATATTGCAATTATGTGATGCATGTCCCTTTCTATTACAATATGAACAAGAAGTTGAGAGTTTATTTATACTATTTCTAGCAATAAAGCTTTTAAGATGAGTCTCTCTACTTTTTGCATTATATCCTAACCCATTTTTGTCAAAGAATGCCCTTTGGGTCTCTCGCATGTTATCTAACTTTTGTTGACCCATGTGGAACCTATTAAAGGAATTATGTAGATTGTCATTTTTCTCTTTAAGGTCACAAATTTCAAGATTTGAAATTTCTAGTTTCTTTTTACATTCTAATTTGTCCCTTAGCATTAACTCATTTTCTTTTCTCAATTTGGATATTATCTTTTTATATTTCATACTCATGTATTCATACTCTAATGCAAGATCATCAAAGGCATCTTGCAATTCATCAAAAGAATATTCATTGAGGTTTGAAGTTACCTTTTCATCCTCAATAACCATGAAGTACAAGTTGGCAATGTCCTCATTTGAGTCATCATCGAAGCAGTCACTGTCGCTCCATGTTGCCACCATTGCCTTCTTTTTGTGGAACCTATCATTGGACCTTTTAAGAAGAGGGCAGTTAAACTTAATGTGTCCTGGTTTTTTACATTCATAGCACACAATTGAATCTTTTCTACCTCCTTCTTCTTGATCTCTCTTATTGTTTCTCCTATTACTACCACTAGCTCTCATTCTCATGAACTTGTTAAATCTTTTGGCAAACATTGCCATTTCAAGGTCCTCTTCACTACCACTCTCATTCTTAATCTCCTCTTGAGCAGTGGATTTTAGAGCAACTCCCACTTTCTTGGGTGGCTCTTCATTTCGTCTTAATTTCATCTCATAAGTGAGTAGTGATCCTATTAATTCATCTAAAGACAATGTGTGAGGATCCTTAGATTCCTCAATTGCAGTCACTTTAGCTTCCCATGATTTAGGTAAGCTATTTAATATTTTCTTGACCATTTCAATATTAGAGTAAATTTTTCCTAAGGACTTTAATCCATTAATTACATCCGTGAATCTAGTGAACATATCACTAATTGATTCTCCTTCCTTCATCCTAAAAAGCTCATAGTCATGTGTGAGCATTCCTACCTTGGTCTCCTTTACTTGGGTTGTACCCTCATGAGTTATTGCCAATTTGTCCCAAATTTGTTTGGCATTGTCACATCCAGAGACCCTATTGTATTCATTTGGACCTAAGGCACAAAATAATGTGTGCATAGCCTTAGCATTTAGCTGAGCACATTTAATGTCATTTGAATCTCACTCATCTTCTTCTTTAGGGATATCTCTTCCCTCTATTCTCTTTAAAGGGATTTGAGGTCCTTTAATTATAATTCTCCACACCTCATAATCATTTGCTTGAATGAATAACATCATCCTAGTCTTCCAATAAGCGTAAAGTTCTCCATTGAACATAGGAGGTCTAACCGTAGAGTGCCCCTCTCCTACCAAACTAGTTGCTACATTGTTGTGAGCCATTTGATCTTTTCTAACTCTTAGGAAGTTGTTCCTATGCGATTAAAGAGTCCTAGCTCTGATACCAATTGTTGGCTCTACCGAGAGGGGGGTGAATCGGTTTTCTAACGTTAATAACAAATTTTAAATTAATCAGCAAATGATAATGAGCAATACAATGAAATTAAACAATTTAATGCAAGATAGGGAAGAGAGAAACAAACACAATCGTTTATAGAGGTTCGGCCAATCTCTTACCTACGTCCTCTCTCCTTGACCTTCTTGTCAAGTGCTTTCTTTCTCTCCTTCAACAGAAGTTACAATGGTCCTTTTCAGGTTAAGGAATAACCTCTCTACCCTTTGCAATACAAAGAAGTATTCACCCTTTTACAATGTTTTTCTCACTGAGGAAAAATCCTCTTCTCTTTTGAGGTAAGGATGAATACAATGTCAAGCTTTAATGTGGGTAGGACAATTACAGCTTTTGCACTTAAGCTTATACAACAAACTCAATAAATGAGGACACAAGGAATGAAAGAATTAAACTCTTTAGAATGTAAGAGAAATGTGCAGCAATAGTCTCTATTCTCATTGTCTTCAATGCTTGGTTAAATACTGAAGGATTGGTAGTTGGAGCATTAAATACTGTTTTTTCCGTTGAGATTTTTGCAGAACTAGCCGGTGGGTACCTCCAGTAGAATGCCAGATCGATCTGTCATCTTGGCCAGATCGATCTCTTAGTTATAAGTCCTGCAAGATCAAAGCAAAATAACACAAGGAGATCGATCTCATATATGAGCAGATCGATCTCTTATTTGAAAATGTTAGGGGAGATCGATCTGTCGAATAGGCAGATCGATCTTCCAATCTCTCTGTTTGAGGCAAGATCGATCTACGGATCGATCTGCGATGCAATCTCGTAGTGGGGAGATCGATCTCTCAATAACCCAGATCGATCTCCTTAGCTCTCTGACTTTGCGAAGATCGATCTCTTCCTTACCAGATTGATCTCATAAGCTCTCTGTTTAAGTGTAGATCGATCTTGAAGATCGATCTACTATCTTTGCTTTAAGGGAGATCGATCTCTTCCTAGATCAGATCGATCTCCTCAACTCCAGTAATAGGCAGATCGATCTCATAACCCTTATAGATCGATCTCACTCTTCCTCAATACCTTTGTATAGGTTCAAGGCTTGGCAGATCGATCTCATGTCTTCTTGAGATCGATCTCTCATCCAAGACAAACCCAGGAGATCGATCTCTCATAACCCAGATCGATCTCTCATCAACAGAACTTTAAGTTCTGGTATTGATAACCTCTAAACATGGTTTTATATCATCTTTACATTATTGAATTCACTTGTTTTGTCATTTCAAAATAAATTAACTCAACAAAAACAAGAAAATACGATCATTCCATTCAACGCTAGCGGCTTGATGAATAACATACTCGAAAAGATTGTAAATGCAGGAAGCAACTAAACTCTCCAAGAGCGACACTGTCTTCAAATAAGATTAATGAGGCAATGATCAATCATAATTACTCTTAATAAAAAAATTTAATTTTTTAACAATATAAATAGTAAGAAATAAAATATCAACATACGTTACAATTAGAACTCTTCATCCTCATCCATAAACCAACTAATTCAATTTAATCCAACTTTCCTTCCAAATCTCATTGTTTCATCTTCTTCATCTAATAAATATATATAAAAATAATCATATAAGAATTTAAATAATAAAAAATTAATAAAATAATAATGACACTAAAATCTTACCATCTTTATCTATATCATATCCATACAGCCAATTACGAGTGGTAATCAAAATTTCTGCATTATGTGTTATGAGACAATTTCTCTATTTGTTGATAACTCTACCACCCATACTAAATGCTGATTCAGATGCAACTGTGGTAATTGGAATACTCAATATATCATTAGCCATAAGTGAAAGTACAGGGTATCGAAATTGATTTTTCTTCCAATAATCAAGAACATCAATTTGAATCTCATAATCTTCTCTTGGTTTATTCAAATATACATTTAACTCTGATCTATATAAAAGAGATCCAGAATTGAAGTTTCTAAATCCCTACAATAACAAAATAAGTTCATATATGAAATTATAATAACAAATGTAAATTAAAACTCAAAAAAGAATTACTTAATATAAAAAAATAATAATTTAATAAGTTACTAAAAAAATTTATTTTAAACTTTGAACAAAAAATTTATATAAATACGTTATCAAATTAACAATAAATATTTATATGTTTCAAATTTTATTTCTAGCTAGGAAATTTAAATTTTTGCCATGTCTTGTCTTTTGTATAAATTTTATTACTAAATTATATAATTTTTTTCCTCTTTAATTTATATTTCATCCTTTTAATTATATTTTGTCTTATAATGATTATGATTAAATTATATCAGTTTCTTGGTTTACCTATTTTATTTAAACTTCTATATTATATTTAATAATTTTCACAAACTTAAACTAATTGCATCATCAATTGAGAATTTAGCTACAATTATAGAACTTTAATTATGTATAATTTAAACGAATTGATAACAATTAATTAGGTATAATTTTGTTAAACATATATGATTATTTATTTATTTGTCTACCTTATCGGTTCATATCTATACCAGTCCACTAAAATAATATCAGTAGATATTTTTTCTTGTGCATTATGCAACGTGACGATCAAGACAAACATGCATCATTACTTGATTGTGCAAAAATGATTATTTTAAGTTAATTTTTTTATTCAAATTATGTAACTAATTTATTAAAAATTAAAAATTTGTTATACTTATATATGATAACTAATTAGTAAATATTTATTTTAATAATTATTTTGATAATAAATAATTAATTTTTTAACCATGTTATTATATAATATGATAATTCTGTTTGAAAATTATTAAATTAATTATATATATACATTAACGTGCAATATTTATTTTATTCCATTTTATACAATAATTTAATAATTTATCATGAAATCATATCCTTTCTTTTCTTATTCTTTGAAAGCCTATCAACAATTTCAATTATTCTATAGAAAGATTATATTTGTAGTCCAGTCAGATTTTTTATGCTCTTCAATTTTTCTTGGTCAAGGCCAAAGAAATAAGCAAAATATTCATTTAAAAAAGAACTGAAGAAGATAACATCTAGAAGTTAGAGGAAATCAGTAAAACTAAAAACAAACTAACAGATGAAATAAAAAAATATTATGAAACTTTTATTAATTTAATTTTAGTGACTTCTATTTAAAATTTAAAAATTTATTATTTTAATCATAATTATCTACTTTAATTTCATAATTATTTATATTATGTTTTTTTTAAGCTTACAAAGTTTTTTTGTATAAATATATTTTTTTAGTGTATTATATCAATCATATGGTAGTGTATAATTGTATATGATATAATTATAAAAAAATATTAAAAATATATAATTTTTTAATTTAATATTCTAAATTTTTAATGAGACATTTGATTAATTAATGTAAACGATTATATTTAATGCAATAATATTAATTATGATTTATGTACAAATAAAAAACCAATTAGAAATAAAATAGAGCTAATTAATTGATCATTTATTCATATTAAGCATTTGTTTGGTAAATGATAATATTAATTGGTACTTTTCTTCCTATAATATCTATATGTAATATTTTCTTTTGCATTTAATGAATATAATTAAATCTATTATTTTATAATAAATATTGTAAGAAATTAAAAAAGAGTAAATTATTTTTGTCAAATAATAAATATTAAAATATAGAAATTTGTTTTTATATAAATATTTATTAAAATATAAAATCATATAAAAATTAAATTAATTATCGCATTCAATTTTTTTTAAAAAAAATTATAACTAATAAAATTTCAAAATATTTCAAACCGGCCCGCTAAACTCGCCAGTCTAAAACCGGGACCGAACCCGAAAAGGCCCGAACCCGAAAAAGCCCGAACCCGAAGAAACCCGAAACCAAAAAAGTCTGAAACCGAAAAAGTCCGAACCCGAAAAAACCCGAACCCGAAAAAGCCCGAACCCAAAAAAGTCCGAGCCCGAAAAGAACTCGAACTGAACCCGCCCGAGCCCGCCCGTTTGCCACCTCTAAATGTAGGGCAGATCGATCTCATTGCTAGGGGAGATTGATATCATTGCCTTGAATTGCAATACCAGGACATTCTACAAGAGGGAGATCGATCTCTCACTCAAGCAGATCGATCTCAATTTCCCTTGGCTTGGACAAGATCGACTCCTCTCATAGGCAGAGTGATCTCTAGTTGCCTCTGGACAGGTCAATCGATCCCTTCTTAAGGCTAGATCGATCTCTAAAGCAATCTGCTTGAACCAGATCGATCTCATGCTATAGGCAGATTGATCTCCTGCCTGCAATTGTCGAAATTTTGGAGGAGTTTAAGTAAGGGGAGATCAATCTCCACCCCATGGAGATCGATCTCATAAAGTGAAATCTATAAAAAGCTCGACAATCTGTGCCTTCTTCCTCAGACATTCACCATTTCTCCATTTTACCAAAGAAAAAAACCTAGTTTCGCACTCTAGAATACCACCCTTTCCAAAAGGATTTGAGAATAGGGTTATTTGAGCAAAGTTGTTCATTGGGAGGAGGAGAACAACATATCTTGGAATCAACATTTAACTTGAAGGATTGAAGGAGCAAGATGTCTTACAATTTTGAGCAAGAGAAAAGTCAAGCTAGGTAAGATTCCATTACACCAACTCTAAGTATATTTATTTAGATGTTGTTATGAGTTGATTGGTGTATGTATTGTTGGTTTGAACTACCTAGAATATGATGAACCAACCATAGTAAAAAATGGGTTTAGTGTGAGAAAGTGAACTATGGATAGGACATTGACAAGCCGTGAAATGGATTCTACGGTATTTGTAGAAAACTATGGATATTGGTTTGGTCTTTTAGAATGAGGACTCACTTGGTCAGGTGGCAATCAGATACGTTGATTCAAATCATGTTAGTGATTTGGATAAGCATCGGTCAACTACTGGATATGTGTTCATTCTTGCAAAAGCTCCAGTAAGTTGGAAGTCTACCTTACAGTCAACAGTTGCTTTGTCTACAACAGCAGCAGAGTACATGGTGTTAGCAGAGGCTATAAAGGAAGCAATTTGATTACAAGGATTACTGAAAGAATTGGGAATGGGACAAAAGAATATCATTATTCATTCGGATAGTTAGAGTGCCATTCATTTGGCAAAGAATCCACTATTCCATGTTCGCATTAAGCATATTGATGTTCGATATCATTTCGTGCGGGAAATTCTGACTGAAGGGACGATTCTCTTACAAAAAATTGGGACTGTTAACAATCCCGCAGATATGATGACCAAAGTGGTGACAACAATCAAGTTCAATCATTGTTTGAACTTGATTAATATTTTGAAAGTCTGAGAGATACATTTGAAGGCATTGCTGAAGGCTAATTTGTCAAGGTGGAGATTTGTTGAAATTAATGGCTTATTAGCCTAGTGAGGAATCCCATATTGGAAAATCACAAAGGGAGAGAAAAAGTTTTGGCTTATAAATTTAGGCCTAAACTAATATATTAGATATCCCTGGGAGTAATATAAATAGCCCATATATTTGTATTTTGGCTTTTCCCTTTCTGAATTTTGCAATTGTGTCCAGATTTTGTAATAATTTTACTTTGGAATTAGTGAAGGTTTTCAGTAGCGCCCGTGGACGTAGGTAATTATACCGAACCACGTAAAATCTTGTGTTTTTCTCTTTTCTTCCTTTACGCTTTGCATTTGATTATTTGTTTAGCATTTGTTTTTGTCTGCTTCAATAATTAGTAATTATAGTTGTGTTTTATCCTTCCGCTTGTGCACAACAATATATATATGTGTATGCATTTATACATATTTATTTATTTTTGCATTTAACTTGAGGGCTAATTAAAATATCACTTACTTATATATATATATAGACACAGACACACACACACACATGTATGTTTATGTACTTAATTTAAATTTTCATTTAGTATAAGGTAAATCTAAATTTTACACTCAAATTAATTCACTCGAGTTCTCATGTAAAAATACAAATCTAATTTAGCCATCCTTCCGTAACTTTGTATTTAATCCTAATTACTTAAGTTATTATGTATTGACAAAACCAAGTACATGAAATTTTTCAACGTTTACAATTTATCACCTTTATGGCTTCTTATCTCACCCTATTGAATGCATTCTTTCCCAACACTTCTAATAATTTTAAATCTTTTTTTACAGTTAATTTGAAAGAATAAATAAATAAATAAACAAACAAACAAACTTACACCATTCATATATAAAATTAAAAAATATAAAAATAAAAAATTTGAAAAAATAACGACTTACTATATAGTTGAAATTCATTATTTATCGCCTTCATAACTTTCTGTTTATATACAAATAAAAAAGAAATTTCAATGGAAGACAAAGAAAAGATAAAAAAGAAAGGTCTCTAATCACATATAAAATTTAAATAAAATAACAATTTACTGTACAGCTGAAGAAGAGATTTCATGATTATAGCTTGTGAGGTTTAATAGGTAACACCTTTAAAGTGTGAATCGAAAGTAGAATTCAAAGTTTAAAAAAAATTGATATTATAGAAACAATAAAATAGAATCATTGGTTTTGAATCCGCTGTTTAAATAATATTTTAATAAAATTTGAGTTGAGAGTATCGCTATTTGAATGGAATAAAAAATTATTTAAAAATTGAATTGATTGTATGTATAATTTAAAAAAAATAATTTTTTTATTTTATGTTTTTATATATTTTAATATTTCTAAAAATAATAAAAATTATTATTTTATTTTAAAAAATTACACGTATTAAAAATTTAGACCATTCACATATAACACTATATATATATATATATATATATATATATATATATATATATATATATATATATATATATATATATATATATAAAAGATAATTGTACCTGTACGACATAGGTAGCAATTACACCTGCCAGATAATAATTGTTCCACCAAATCTAATTGATTTCAAAATTTTAACAGATTTACCTAAAATTTTGTACATTTTAAACTATCTAAAGAACTAAACGAATATGTATATGTAAATAAAACTAATTAGCACGGAATTAGTTACATTATATTTATAGTAACTGTATCGGAGGCTTTATATGTGAACCGACATGGTGCCACCTGTATTTTCTAAAGATTTGGTCGATTTTCTTCCACGTCACTGTCAATGAAGGCAAAGGAAGGATAGTACAATTTCCTTGCTTGTCTGTCATTGCTTATTTGGAGCAGACATTTGCGCGAGCGATAAGCTCAACAATCTCATTGTTGGCATTGTATTTATGGTGTTCGATTATTAAACTTATATCTTTCTGTCGAGGAGCTGGTGCTGTTCATGTTTAACGCAAGTCTCTATAAACCACAATCACCGTGAGAGTAGTCTCTATTTTCCTTTTTTAATCTTCCATCGTTCCTTTTCACTGCCCCCACCATCGGCCGTTCTGTGTGATGTAACAAAACTGGTTGCTATTGCGTCCTTCTCATCATAATAGTATCAAAGCAAAAAAATACAGCCTTGTGTCATTACCCCGAGCTTTCTTGAGTATTTTGGGTTCTACATAAAAATTCACATAAATTTTAGATTTCTCATTTTAACTTGAAATGTTCATATGATTTTTATAGACTTAAAGAAAGCATATGATAAAGTACCTATGAAGGTGTTATGACGGTCTTTAATGAAGAAAAGAATCCCCGTGAAATACATTGAAATAATTAAAGACATGTACGGAGATGGAATAACACATGTGAAAACATGTGAGGCACAAAAAAAATGAATTTTTTTATCACAGTAGGGCTACATCAAAGGTCAACGTTAAGTCCATTTTTATTCGCTGCAGTAATGAACGAGCTGATAAAATCCATCCAGGATAATGTACCTTGGTGTATAATGTTTGCAGATGACATTATCTTGTGTGTTGAGACTAGAGTGGAAGTTAATACTAAGTTAGAACTTTGTAGATAGACATTAGAGTCATGAGGATTCAGATTAAGCAGAGCAATGACTGATTATATGAAATGTAAATTCAGTCCAAATAGAGAGGAAGATAGAAACATAGTGATGCTAGATGGGGTGGTGATCCTTAAACAAGATCATTTTAGATATTTTGGTCAATCGTTCAGATGGATGGAGAGATTGATGATGATGTGACTCATAGGATACAGGATGGTTGGAGCAAGTGGAGAAGCACTACATGTGTATTATGTGACAAAGAAATTCCTTTAGGTTTGAAAGGCATGTTTTACAAGACAATTGTTGGATCTATATAACTCTATTACAGTGAATGTTGGACAACTAAAGAAGTACATACACAAAAGATGAGTGTAGCGGAAATACAAATGCTACGATGGATGTGTAGATATATGAGAAAAGATAAAAATAAAAAATGAGGACATTGTAAAAAGGTTGAAGTGGTACCTATCGAAGACAAGATTAGTAAAAGTAGTTTATGTTGGCTTGGACACATATGACGTAGATTTGTGGATGCTCCAGTTAAAAGAATGAAGACTATGAATGATGTAAAAAGGGTCAATGCTATGGAAAGATAAAAAAAAGACTTGAAAAGAAGTGATCTGGAAAGATATGACGGAACGAGAGTTGAAAGAACACATTGCATTAGATAGGAATTAGTGGAGGAAGAGAATTCATACTAACAACTTAATGTGAATTCGTATATTGATTTATATAGCTTACCATTATATTGGGATAAAGACTCTAGTCATGATGATAATGATGATGCAAACAACTATTCGATGCTTAATATATTCTGGTTATTTTGCCCCAAATAGGTTATTGATAAAAAAAGATAAATTGTTTTTCTTTTTAAATAAATCTTTTTAATTTAAATCCAAATTGTAACAAAAAAAAAATTTAAATCGAAATTTTGTTCTGTTCCACATAATTGAAATCTTTACCTTTTTTTTTGGGGGGAAATGTTTATTGGTAGGACTTTAATAACTTCGACAGTTACGCCTATTATCATTTACATTTTCAAAATTTAATATTTATAGTTAAACATCATTATTATTTGGTATTAGTCAAATTTTATCTATTTTCTATTTTGATTTTTTTAAAAGAATTTAAGGTATATATATTATCCAAATTACTTTTGTCAATAATTGTAATAGTAATTGTGCATGTAAAACATAGGTCATAGTTACATCTGAAATCATTTACACGATTTTAAAATTTATATCATCTGCATTTAAATTTTATATTATCTAAATTACTTCCGCTAGTAATTGTGCCACTAAAACTTAGGTAGTAGTTACATCATATTATTTACATTTGAAATTGGATAATTATTTTATACACTGTCAGTAGAGTTTTTTTAACACCACAAGTAGAGTTAGGATGATTGCACATATCATATTTTATTTATTTTTTATTTTCTTGATATTCTTAAAGGATATGTATAATCATCTTAATCCTACTTGTGGAGTCAAAAAACTCTACTGGTAGTGTATAGAATAATTATCCTTGAAAATTTATATTATCTAAAGGATTAATACCCTATACAACACTGGTGGAGTTTTTTAACTTCACAAGCGGCATTATGATGATGACATTTGTCCTATTTTATTTATTTTTTATTTTCTTAATATATTTAAAGGATATGTGTCATCATCCTAATCTTTTTAGTGGAGTCAAATGTAACGCCCCAGAAGCGCAGAAAAACAGGTTAATTTAAACTTTTCTAAGCTTTTACTTATGTTGCATTCCTATCAGTGTCGAATACTTAACCAATTTATTTTACAAAAATTTCGCCTGCATAACGACGTATTTTGGACTTTACCCACCTGTAAAGTGTGAAAACAGTTTATATTCGCAATCCAGTTGCTTTTAATCTCTTTTCTTAATCATCAACACATCTCATCATTATAGCAATACTCAACAATATCAAGTTACATACATATAATTAAAACTGCATAGTTACAACTCTGTTTATCAACATTTATACCTAACTTACATCCAAAAATTATCCTTTACAATAACTGTCTATGTTTTACATAATGTCTAGAAAGTAAGTATAATATACTTTGCTTATACAAAAACAATCCAAAAGAGGGTCAGGTTCGTTCGTCCACTACCGCTATGCTCAAGTATAGATGTGATCACTGAAAATGCTCTGAAAGGGGGAAAGAAAAGGGGGATGAACTCTTCAAACTCAGTAAGTAATGCATCAAAGCAGTGAGAAGTATATATCAGAAAATAGTAGGCTTTGTGCCATACCTAGTAAAAGAATCAATATATTCATATACATTCTCGAAAAGCATTCTTACTTTCAAAAAACTAAATCAGATCAAAACATAGTCTGAAGGTGATCATTTTTTCAAAGTCTAACAGACAGAAAACCTTTCTTTAAGGTCAAACAAATAGATACTATTCTTTAAAGTCAAGATAAACATATAACAGAACTTAGTTTCCAAAACCGATTCAAATCGAGACAGATACATAACTTATCATTTATCTTTCAAAACAGACAAACAAGCCTTAGAGACTAGGCATTTACAAGTATTAACCATAAGTCCTGATCATTTAACATATAGGGTGTCACGACCCAAATCACCTAAAAATCAGAGTAAATTTTTTTCATTTTTTCGTTTATTATTTAATTCTTACCTTTCCCTCATCGTGACCATCCAACAAATAGTTGGATTATGATTCGGTGTTAGTCACTCACACCTATTTACCATTCCATTTTCATAATCATATTCACATATAAGAGTTTACTAACCTTTGACTTTAACTAAATACATATACAATGGTATTTATAACTCTACATCCCCAACATTATATCCGTTTATAGTACTGTGCATTACATAGTTAGATACAAAACTATACAAATGTGTATACCTGTTTCTCGATGGGAAGCAGTGGATACCAAGATTGCAAGTCCTTTGTCGCTCACTAACTACTGTGAGTGCTCTGAAAAGATGAAAAATAAAGGGGGTGAGCAAACCACACGCTCAGTAAGGCAATTATGTAAGTAAGTAGATAACTCCACTATCTACATGCTCATAATGCCATGCCCTTAAATCCATTTCTTTTCATTAAAATATCAAGCACAAAGTCATGGATACATCAATGACATAGTTTATCAAAACTATTTGTGCATATAGAAATCATGTAATTCATGCATCAAAGACATTTTATATGACATCATTAAATCATACTTAGCATGAAGTAAATCAAGATCATGCATTCTTTCATGTCATGTAAGACAAATCATGAATTTGAAATGAAAGCATGGAAAACATCATCATGCTACTGCATTCAAATCATTTCATTAAAACTGCAGTATAAAATAACCCTTCCGGGTCAATCATCTCATAAAACAATTCATCAAAATTCATTATAAAATTTCGGTTATAAAACCACCCTTCTTTCAGGGTCACATATCATAAAATCCTCTAAAACATAAATTAGCATAGTAGAAAATCATAAAATCGGGGGCCTGACCCCTCCCTCGGGTCTACGCTTGTGAGACCCCGTATATGTAAAGTTGTAATGTGTAATGAATGTGAATGGACTTGTAATGTAAAGTATGATCGATGTAAGTCCATGGATTCAATGTATGTATGTGTAATATGATTTGTAACGTACATACAAGTTCCATTGAGTTTGAATATGAAGAAATGAGTCCTTATAAGTGATGGATGTGATTGAAACTCAAAATGGGTGGTGTGGTAAATGGAAGGAAGTTGCATGAATATAAATGATTCCATTTGGTTTTATGTAGCATACCTTTGGACATACAATGAATGAACACAAGTTTCAATGTGCATAAGGTATGAATGGATTCCATTTTCAAGTTATAAAGGTGGATGGATGAGAAAATGGCCATGGCAATAGATCAAGGATGTGTTAGTATGAGTTGCAGCAAGGAAACTGCAGGAAATCTGGAAAACATGAAGGCCAGATCGATCTCATAGGATGAGAGATCGATCTGGAAGAGCCAGAATGCTCTATTTTGGGTAATGGAATAGAGCAGATCGATCTCCAATGGGGCCAGATCGATCTCCTAAGCATTCTGTAATGAAAAGATCAATCCTCAAGCACCCAGATCGATCTCCTTAGCTCTCTGTTTGGGATCAGATCGATCTCATGCTTCGACAGATCGATCTCATGCTTAAAATTTTGTGAAAATGAGAGATTTAAGGGGACCAGATCGATCTCCTCTTGGACCATATCGATCTCCTCAAGCTATTTCTATATAAGGAGGGCTGAAAATCTGAAAATTTCGGGAAAAACACCAATCTTCCATTTCTAACCCAAAAACCTAACTTTCTCTCTCTAAAATCAGTCATTTCCAGCAAGAATTGAGGGGAGACCATTAGACATTAAGTTGTTCATCTTGAGGAAGAGAACAACATAGTTGGGACCCAAAATCCCATTGTGGGTATTGAAGGAGATAAAGGCATTGAAATTTAGAGCAAGAAGAAAAATCATATTTGGTAAGATTCTAACACTCCAATCCAAGTACATTGTCTATTTAATTGATTTTGGAGTTGTTTGGCATGAGTATGTATGGATGGAAACACCTAGGTTGTGTTAGAAACTAATGTAACCTAGAAAATGGAATGCCTCTAGTGTGAGAAAGTATGATTTGGGGAGTTGGTGGTTTATGGGTTATGATAAGTTGTTAAATGAGTAATGTGGGTGATTTAGAATGGTTATGTGGAGTTATAATATGGGTTTAAGTGAAATTGTGAAAATGAGTAGGTATATGCTTGATAAAATGCCATAGTGAGGGAATTCATGAAATATGAACACTATGAGCTTAATGTCGATTTAATATCGATTTGGAATAAGTTAATAGGCCTAAGAAGATCCGTAGACTCGAGTTATGGGTAAAGTAATGAAACGAGGCCATATAAGCGTTAATAGAGGCTATAGATTAAATTGACTATAGCAAGCACAAGGGTTGCATTATATGGATCGAATATAATGTGAAATATGATTGTGTGCAGTCTCAAAGAGTCCGTTGGAGACGAATCGAACCGTACGAATAAGCACCTTAAGGGAGTGGAATCACGCATCGCGATTCCAGGTAAAGGAATTCTGTAAGTATATAGAGGTAGCTGCTCGTAATTTACGGGATTATAGGGTGTTTATGAAATGCATGAACGTTTGAGAAATTGGTTGTTTGGTATGCGAAAATAGTTGTGAATATTGGATGATTTGGTTTACATGGGATGAGGCATGTGAGAGGAGTTTTGAGGAGCTTAAGCGTCGATTGACGACTGCTCCAGTTCTCACCATTCCTACCAGCTCAGGAGGATTCTCGGTGTATACAGATGCATCACACCAGGGACTGGACTGTGTGCTTATACAGGATGGGAAGGTAGTTGCCTATGGATCTAGACAGTTGAAAGATTATGAGAGGAACTACCCGACACATGATTTGGAGTTGGCGGCTGTAGTATTTGCTTTGAAAATATGGCTCCACTATCTTTATGGTGAGAAATTTTAGGTGTTCACAGATCATAAGAGCCTTAAGTACCTGTTCTTGCAGAAAGAGCTGAATATGAGACAGAGGAGATGGCTCGAACTCCTGAAAGACTATGATTGTGAAATCATGTACCACCCGGGTAAGGCAAATGTAGTTGTTGATGCCTTGAGTAGAAAGAACCTTGGGTTGGTGTCTTATATGATGGTATGGGAACATGAATTGTTAGAACACTTTGCGAACCTCAGTTTGGATGTAACCCCACCTGGATCTGAGAGACTTGAGGTCATGGCTAGTTTGAGACTAGAGCCAGAGTTCATTGGTCGTATTCGACGAGCCCAGCAGAGCGATCGACGATGCATCGATTGGCTGAGGCAGATACAGACAGGTGTGGGTATTGATTTTGAGCAGAGTACTGATGGGTTATTGAGGTTCAGAGGTAGAGTATGTGTTCCCAGGGATCCTGAGATCAGGAGAACGATTTTATCAGAGGCTCACTCATCGAAGTATACGATACATCCGAAAAGTACCAAGATGTATCAAAACCTTCGGAAGGTTTATTGGTGGTCTGGAATGAGGAGAGACATTGCTGAATATGTCGCTAAGTGTCTCGTTTGTCAGCAAGTGAAGATAGAGCATCAGAAGCTTGCATGATTATTGCAGCCTCTACCGATACCGACATGGAAGTGGGAGCATGTCACCATGGATTTTATGATGGGGTTGCCGAGGACCCGTAGAGGTCATGATGCCATATGGCTTATTGTGGACCGGTTGACTAAGTCCACCCATTTCTTGGCTATGAGAGCTACCGATACACTGAGTCAATTGGCGAACCTGTATATTCAAGAGATAGTACGGCTACATGGTGTACCAGTGAGCGTTGTTTCTGATAGGGATGCCCGCTTCACTTTCCATTTTTGGGAACATTTTTAGGAAGCGCTGGGGACCCGACTAAGTTTTAGCACCGCTTTTCATCCTCAGACAGATGGGCAGTCAGAGAGGACTATATAGACCCTCGAGGATATGTTGAGAGCGTGTGTGCTGGATTTTAGAAGCTCCTGGGATGACCACCTGCAGTTAGTCGAGTTCGCTTATAATAATAGCTATTATGCTTATAATAGATTTTTGCTCCGGACTTAGTGCAGCAGGCATCTGAGGACGTCCAGTTGATATGTGAGAGATTACGGACAGCTCAGAGCCGGCAAAAGAGTTATGCTGACAAGAGACGAAGACCACTGGAGTTTGATGAGGGTGAGTAGGTGTTTCTGAGGGTATCACCATCGAAGGGTATTATGAGATTTGGTAAGACGGGCAAGCTGAGCCCTAGATATATCGGACCCTTCGAGATTTTGGAGAGAGTGGGAGATAAGGTGTGAGATCTGAGAAATTTAGATATATTTTAATGATGTAATAAGAATTTGAAGTATAAGTTATTGAGCTAAGTGAATTGTGGGAATGATAATTGGAGATTTATATGTTAAGTGTTAAAATAAGTGTGAAGTTATGAGGACAGATCGATCTAGGAGAAGGAGAGATCGATCTGGTGAGTTAAAAATGACAAGGAATGAGGAATTTGAGGAGCAGATCGATCTCCAATGGAAGAGGATCGATCTCCTTATGATTTTGTTTGAGAGAAGATCGATCTCATGAGGAAGAGATCGATCTCTAAATGATTCTGTTTGGGAGAAGATCGATCTCCTCAAGGGGCAGATCGATCTCATAAAGCCATAAAGAGATCGATCTCACCCCTCGACAGATCGATCTCCTAGGCATAAATTGCCTCAAATCGTCCCAAAAATTCAAATGCAGATCGATCTCATCAAGAGCCAGATCGATCTCCTACCCTCAGCCTATATAAGGAACTCCTATTTTTCTCCTGCAATCTCACTTTCTCTCTCTTCCAACCCCCATTTTCACTGAAACCTAGCTTTCTCACTCATCCAAAGCACCCATTTCTGGCCAAATAAGAAGTTGTGGCAAGAAGGAAAGTTGTTCCTCATCAAAGGGAGAACAACATACTTGAAAATCGAAAGACGGATCGAATCGAGGCAAGAGATAAGCTCTCCACAAGTTTTGGGTAATTTCTAAACCTCGATCTTGATATTTGAGATGATTTTGATGATAATGGTGGTTGTCATTATGTTGAAATAGCTGAAAAATGATTAGGGATTGATGAAATTGCAATGTGGTTGGAGTGATAATGATATTTAGCAATTTTGGGAATTTGAGCTATAAATAGAAATTTAGACAATGTGGTGAATTAGCATAGATAATTGGCATGAGAAATGTAGAACGTTGAGATGTTGTGAATGAGAGTGCAGTTTGGGGTAGAGTTACGAGAATCAAGAGATTTGAGGTGTTATGAGTAATTATGCTCGATTTTGAGAATTGAGGTTGATGAGATAATTGAGTATTGATGTTTTAACATCGTTTGGACAGCTCGGGAGTTCCAGAGTGGAATGCGAGGCTAGTCCGTGATACGGGGGAAATGATTGCACTATACGAGGTGCAAAGAGGTAAGGGAAATCTAAACCATTTGTGTATGTGATTTGTAAACTATTATAGCATGATTTGTGGTTTATAAAACAAGCATGTTGAGTGTTGTGTTGAGATATAATTGCACACGATTTTTATAGCCGGTTGGAGCCCATTATTTTATGCGTTTATAAGCTGAGTGTGAAATTGCTTTATAAACCGTCTAATTTGTGTGAGTAATGAATTGGGCTCTACGTTAAGGCAATATCGAGATTTGAGAAATGTGTGCGTGCTTTGCCGGTTGAAACTCGATTTTATTATGTTTTGTGTTGAGTACAAAACGATTTTCAAATGAGTTTAATAAGAGAAAAACCACTATGAGTTCTACGTGAAGGCAAACTAGTCTTATGTGATTAAGACTTAGGTGTGTAATTCTGAGTACACATCGGGCATTTCTCTGGTAGCATGTAAGCTCGATTCTTCTCCATTCTAGTAACGTGAGAATAACCCATTCTGTGGTTATGCCACGTATACTTGGTGGCCGTTGTCACGTGAGAAACCCTAATTGGTGGCCGTTGCCACGTGAGAAACCCTAATTGGTGGCCGTTGCCACGTGAGAACCCCTATTTGGTGGTCGTTGCCACGTGAGAACCCTATTTGGTGGCCGTTGCCACGTGAAAACCCTATTTGGTGGCCGTTACCACGTGAGAACCCCTATTTGGTGGTCGTTGCCACGTGAAAACCCTATTTGGTGGCCGTTGCCACGTGAGAACCCCTATTTGGTGGCCGTTGCCACGTGAGAAACCCAAATGGGTGGCCGTTGCCATGTGAAACCCTATCCTGTGGCTGTGCCACGGGTAAATTTAACTCAGCGGCTATGTCACGTGTGTTTAGTGGCTATGCCACGTGTGAATTTAAATCAGTGGCTATGCCACGTGTGTTTAGTGGCTGTGCCACGTGCATTATTATTACAGTGATTTTATCACGTTAATTGAGAAAGTGTTTATCGCATTATTTTCACATGCTTTGTTATTGCTCTAGACTAAGCCTTTTTACTTCATGTTTTCACATGATTTGAGACATGAGAATGTCGTTTTGAGTACTTTCATGCTATGGTTTTCAAATGAGATTAATGAGTTTCACATACAAATAAATATTTTGTGATATGCATTTTGGTTTATGAAATGAGTCCCTTACCCCCTTTACTGAGCGATTTAGAAGCTCACCCTGTTTTCTTTCCCCCCAGATTTCTTCAAGTGAAAAGGGTTTTCCTGCGACGTACGGAGTAGTGGCTAGTGGAGGACTTGAGCTCCAGGCCATATATATTGTATTTTGAGGTATCTTTTATCTTTTCATGTACCCAGACAATTATCATAATTGCAGACACTTGATGTATAACATTGTATGGGATGTATTAGGATTAATTAACTTGAGATTGATTAATGTATTTGATATGGTATATAATTTCTAGTGATGAGATCCTGAGGTACGATAAATATGATAATGTATGACACTGCACAGGAATGCACTCTTAATTGAGGATTGATGAGTAAAAAGTTTTAAAATTGTCCTATTTTCCGCGTTTTCGGGGCGTGACAGAGTTTTCTTGGTATCAGAGCTTAGGGTGTTTAGTATTGTCAGTGTCGATTAAGTGAAATAGAATACATCCCGAGTGTCTGTAATAGTCTGGTAATGAACTGAAATTGAGGATTGAGATTTCAATTGATTTTGATATGTACGCGCAGGAGACGAGTTAAGATAGAGAATGAGTGGACGACGAGGTCGTTCGAGGAGGCAGGTAGAGTCCCCTCCGCCACCTGTCCCACAACCAGAGAGTCCTAACTCTCAATTAATCGGATTGAGACCGATGTGAGGCAAGGTTTTGAGCAGATGGCAGCGTTATTCGCGCAACACTTTGGAGTTAATGCCTCGGGTACTACTCCTACACCACCACAAGGACCTCCCATACCCCTAGTACAGATGGACCCAGCGCCTCTCGTCACTCAGCCTGATGATAGAAGTATGGTCCGACTGAAGGATTTTCTGAAGATGAATCCACCCGCGTTTAGGGGAAAGAAGGATCTTACAGAGGCTGAGGAGTGGCTGACGGAGCTGAGAATTATATTTGATTATCTGGGATGCACCGATGCTGAGAGGGTCAGTATGAGTATCTATATGTTGAAAGGGAGAGCTCGAGATTGGTGGGGTACTACCCAGGATATTCTGATGTCCCGCCAGGATGTGATTGGTTGGGACGAGTTTCAGACAGCCTTTAGGACCCAATATGTACCACGAGCCGCCCAGAGAAAGAAACAGGCCGAGTTTTTGAGTTTTGTACAGGGTGACATGTCTGTAGATGACTATGAGAGCCAATTCACAGCGCTATTGAGATATGACCCAGAGACCTTCAAGAGTGAAAAGCTCCGCACAGAGAAGTTTGTGTATGGGTTGAAGCCCGTCATCAGAGATAGATTGATAGGGCTATGTATTACTGAGTTTGGAGATGCTCTGAGACGAGCACAAGAGATTGAAAGAGGAATTGAAATGGTACAATCCCAGAATGAGCTCAGAGTGGTGAATAGAGATAAGGGCAAGAGGCCAGCGATTTTCCAAACAGAGGCTCGGAGAGGTTCCTTCAGAAGAGGAAGAATTGAGGTACAGAAGAGCAGATTAGAGAGACCCAGAGGGTACCCTAACATTAGAGAGACCCCTCGAGATGTCAGGCCAGAGACAAGGTTTTACAGAAATTGTGGCCGAATGCATGAGGAAAGTTGTACTGGGTCGATCCATGGATGTTTTAGATGTGGAGACATGGATCACATGGTGAAGGATTACCCTCAACCTCAAAAACCACATGTCTTGGAGCCCACTAGACAACAGCCTCAGAGAGTGAATCCCCCGAGACGGGCCACTGCTGCAGAGAAAGGAAAGAGACCTGTTACCCAGGGACGTGTGTTTGCCCTAGATAAGGAGATCGCTGACACTTCTGCAGAAACTATAAGAGGTACACTCTCTATCTGTAATCATAAGGCTCATGTGTTGATTGATTCAGGATCCACGCATTCGTTTATTTCTGAGCATTTTGCATGTAGATTAAACTTGAAGTTTGAACCTCTAGAGTATATACTACATGTAAATACCCCTATGCGTGAATCCCAGAGAACTGAGTTAATCTGTAGAGGATGTGAGATAAAGGTGGGAGATAGAGTGATGTTAGCAGATCTAATCATGTTGAATATACATGGATTTGATGTAATTTTGGGAATGGATTAGTTGGCAGCTAATCGAGTGAGCTTAGATTGCTACACTAAGACTGTAACTTTCTCTCTACCTGAACCTTACAGTGTATGATTGAGATATTGAGGAAATGAATATGTGGAATTCTAGTAAGTAATTTGAGAATTTTAATATTATTTTGGAGAATATTAAATATGATTGTTCATGTGAAGGTTATGAGACACTCATCTCAGACGATGAGCGGGAACATCCGAGGATTAAGGATATACCTGTGGTTTGTGAATTTTTGGATGTTTTCCCAGATGAATTGCCAGGTTTACCACCAGAGAGAGAGCTGGAGTTTACCATTGATTTGGTACCAGATACTCAGCCGATCTCTAAACCTCCCTATAGAATGGCATTAGTGGAACTTGAGGAATTGAAGAAACAACTACAGGAGTTATTGGATCAAGGGTTCATTAGGCCCAGTGTTTCACTATGGGGAGCACCGGTTTTATTTGTCAAGAAGAAGGATGGTAGTCTCAGATTATGCGTAGACTATCGGTTGTTGAATAAAGCCACGGTGAAGAATAAATACCCATTGCCCAGGATTGATGATCTACTCGATCAACTAAGAGGGGCATCAGTCTTTTCTAAGATTGATCTGAGATCGGGCTATCACCAATTAAGGATCAAGGAAGAAGATATTCCAAAGACGGCCTTCAGGATGAGGTATGGCCATTATGAATTTCTGGTGATGTCCTTTGGATTGACGAACGCCCCTGCAGCATTTATGAGATTGATGAACGAGGTGTTCAGAGACTATCTGGATAAATTTGTGATAGTCTTTATTGATGATATCCTGGTGTACTCTCAGTCGTATGAGGAGCATGCACAGCATTTGTCGTTAGTACTTCAGATACTCCGAGATAAGCAATTATATGGAAAGCTCAGTAAGTGTGAGTTTTGGCTGAACCGGATAGCTTTCCTTGGTCATATAGTCTCAGAGGAAGGAGTATCAGTGGACCCAAGCAAGGTGGAGGCTGTGCTTAATTGGGAGAGATCGAGGACAGTTACTGAGGTACGAAGCTTCCTTGGTTTGACAGGATATTACAGAAGATTTGTGGAAGGATTTTCCCGGATTGCTGCCCCTTTGACTAAGCTCACGCGCAAAGAGACTCCATTTATATGGACTGATCAATGTGAGCTCAGTTTTCAGGAATTAAAGAGGAAGTTGACAGCGGCACCTGTGTTAACTATTCCTGAGGGATCAGGAGGATTTTCGATGTATAGTGATGCATCTCATCAAGGATTGGGGTGTGTGCTTATGCAGCACGGAAGAGTGGTCGCATATGGATCGCGACAGTTGAAAGACCATGAGTGGAATTACCCCACGCATGATTTGGAGTTAGCCGCTGTGGTATTTGCTTTGAAGATCTGGTGACACTACTTATATGGGGAAAGATTCCAGATCTTCACTGATCATAAGAGTTTGAGATATCTCTTTGATCAGAAAGAGTTAAACATGAGACAGAGGAGATGGATGAAACTCTTTAAGGATTATGACTGCGAGATTCTATATCATTCGGGCAAGGCGAATGTGGTTGCTGATGCCCTGAGCAGGAAGAGTATGATATCTGCTATGATGATTAGGGAATGGGATTTACTGGAGCAGTTTGCCGAACTTCGGAACAAAGTTAAAGAGATAGAGATTGGATTTGTGGTTAGCTTGCGAATAGAGCCCAGGATCATGGATCAGATTAGAACTGGGCAGCGCAGTGATCAGAGATTGATAGATATGATTAGCCAAGCTGAACAGAGTTCACAGTCGGATCTCACCATCAGTGAGGATGGATTGTTGAGATTCAGAGGACGGATTTGTGTACCGGACGATGATACCCTGAAGAGACAGATACTGAGAGAATCTCACTGCTCGCGATACACCATGCACCCAGGGAGTACTAAGATGTACCGAGACTTGAGAAAGGTGTATTGGTGGAGTGGTATGAAGCGAGACGTGGCAGAGTATGTGGCCAGGTGTTTAGTATGCCAGCAAGTGAAAGCTGAGCATCGGAAGCCCGGAGGACTACTACAGCCCTTATCTGTACCTACATGGAAATGGGAGCATGTCACTATAGACTTTATTATGGGTTTACCGAGGACCCGAAGAGGTCATGACGCGATATGGGTCATTGTGGATAGATTGACCAAGAGTGCCCACTTCCTTGCCATCAAGAGCATAGATACGGTGGATGCCTTAGCTGAGCTATATGTCAGCGAGATAGCTAGATTACATGGGGCTCCAGTGAGTATTACTTCTGATAGAGATTCCCGATTTACTTCTAGATTTTGGACCCAGTTTCAGGCGTCCATGGGATCTCGATTGAGTTTCAGTACCGCCTATCATCCTCAGACAGATGGTCAGTCAGAGAGGACTATTCAGACCCTGGAGGATATGTTGAGGGCGTGTACGATGGATTTTAAGGGATCATGGGATGATCACCTGCCCCTAGCAGAGTTTGCATACAATAACAGCTATCATGCGAGTATTGGAATGTCACCTTTTGAGGCTCTATATGGTAGGAGGTGTAGATCCCCTGTAGCTTGGGAAGAAGTCGGTGACAGAAAGATAAATGCTTCTGAGCTTGTTGAGCAAGCCGTATAGAGTGTGAAACTCATATGTGAGAGGTTACGGGCTGCACAAAGTAGACAAAAAAGCTACGCGGATGTACGTAGACGGCCACTCGAGTTTGAGGTTGGTGATGCAGTATTTCTGAAAATATCACCGAGTAAGGGTATCATGCGATTTGGGAGGAAAGGGAAATTGAGTCCTCGATACATAGGACCATTCGAGATTCTTGAGAGAGTGGGAGAGGTAGCTTACAGATTGGCATTACCCCCACAGATGTCCGGAATACACAATGTTTTCCATGTGTCTATGTTGAGGAAGTACCACCCGGACCCTTCTCATGTCATAGAGTATGACGAGATGGACATTCAAGAGGATATGAGCTACACTGAGGAACCCGTCCGGATTCTCGATAGAAAGGAGAAGGTATTGAGAACCAAGAGCATCCCATTAGTGAAAGTTTTATGGAAACATCACTCAAGGGAAGAGGCAATATGGGAACTAGAGAGTCTCATGAAGGAGAAATACCCCCATCTATTCGACTAGTTGAGTTGAATTTGGAGGACCAAATTCTATTTAAGGTGGGGAGGATGTGAGATCTGAGAATTTTAGATATATTTTAATGATGTAATAAGAATTTGAAGTATAATTTATTGAGCTAAGTGAATTGTGGGAATGATAAATGGCGATTTATATGTTAAGTGTTAAAATAAGTGTGAAGTTATGAGGACAGATCGATCTGGGAGAAGGAGAGATCGATCTGGTGAGTTAAAAATGACAAGGAAGGAGGAATTTGAGGAGCAGATCGATCTCCAATGGAAGAGGATCGATCTCCTTATGATTCTGTTTGAGAGAAGATCGATCTCATGAGGAAGAGATCGATCTTCAAATGATTCTGTTTGGGAGAAGATCGATCTCCTCAAGGGGCAGATCGATCTCATAAAGCCATAAAGAGATCGATCTCACCCCTCGACAGATCGATCTCCTAGGCATAAATTGCCCCAAATCGTCCCAAAAATTCAAATGCAGATCGATCTCATCAAGAGCCAGATCGATCTCCTACCCTCAGCCTATATAAGGAACTCCTATTTTTCTCCTGTAATCTCACTTTCTCTCTCTTCCAACCCCCATTTTCATCGAAACCTAACTTTCTCACTCATCCAAAGCACCCATTTTCGGCCAAATAAGAAGTTGTGGCAAGAAGGAAAGTTGTTCCTCATCAAAGGGAGAACAACATACTTGAAAATCGAAAGACGGATCGAATCGAGGCAAGAGATAAGCTCTCCACAAGTTTGGGTAATTTCTAAACCTTGATCTTGATATTTGAGATGATTTTGATGATAATGGTGGTTGTCATTGTGTTGAAATAGCTGAAAAATGATTAGGGATTGATGAAATTGCAATGTGGTTGGAGTGATAATGATATTTAGCAATTTTGGGAATTTGAGCTATAAATAGAAATTTAGACAATGTGGTGAATTAGCATAGATAATTGGCATGAGAAATGTAGAACGTTGAGATGTTGTGAATGAGAGTGCATTTTGGGGTAGAGTTACGAGAATCAAGAGATTTGAGGTGTTATGAGCAATTATGCTCGATTTTGAGAATTGAGGTTGATGAGATAATTGAGTATTGATGTTTTAACATCGTTTGGACAGCTCGGGAGTTCCAGAGTGGAATGCGAGGCTAGTCCGTGATACGGGGGAAATGATTGCACTATACGAGGTGCAAAGAGGTAAGGGAAATCTAAACCATTTGTGTATGTGATTTGTAAACTATTATAGCATGATTTGTGGTTTATAAAACAAGCATGTTGAGTGTTGTGTTGAGATATAATTGCACACGGTTTTTATAGCCGGTTGGAGCCCATTATTTTATGCGTTTATAAGCTGAGTGTGAAATTGCTTTATAAATCATCTAATTTGTGTGAGTAATGAATTGGGCTCTACGTTAAGGCAATATCGAGATTTGAGAAATGTGTGCGTGCTTTGCCGGTTGGAACTCGGTTTTATTATGTTTTGTGTTGAGTACAAAACGATTTTCAAATGAGTTTAATAAGAGAAAAACCACTATGAGTTCTACGTGAAGGCAAACTAGTCTTATGTGATTAACACTTAGGTGTGTAATTCTGAGTACACACCGGGCATTGCTCTGGTAGCATGTAAGCTCGATTCTTCTCCGTTCTGGTAACGTGAGAATAACCCATTCTGTGGCTATGCCACGTATACTTGGTGGCCGTTGCCACGTGAGAAACCCTAATTGGTGGCCGTTGCCACGTGAGAAACCCTATTTGGTGGCCGTTGCCATGTGAGAACCCTATTTGGTGGCCGTTGCCACGTGAGAACCCTATTTGGTGGCCGTTGCCACGTGAGAACCCCTATTTGGTGGCCGTTGCCACGTGAGAACCCGATTTGGTGGCCGTTGCCACGTGAGAACCCCTATTTGGTGACCGTTGCCACGTGAGAACCCCTATTTGGTGGCCGTTGCCACGTGAGAAACCCAAATGGGTGGGCGTTGCCACGTGAAACCCTATCCTGTGGCTGTGCCACGTGTAAATTTAACTCAGCGGCTATGCTACGTGTGTTTAGTGGCTATGCCACGTGTGAATTTAAATCAGTGGCTATGCCACGTGTGTTTAGTGGCTGTGCCACATGCATTATTATTACAGTGATTTTATCACGTTAATTGAGAAAGCGTTTATCGCATTATTTTCACATGCTTTGTTATTGCTCTAGACTGAGCCTTTTTACTTCATGTTTTCACATGATTTGAGACATGAGAATGTCGTTTTGAGTACTTTCATGCTATGGTTTTCAAATGAGATTAATGAGTTTCACATACAAATAAATATTTTTGTGATGTGCATTTTGGTTTATGAAATGAGTCCCTTACCCCCTTTACTGAGCGATTTAGAAGCTCACCCTGTTTTCTTTCCCCCCAGATTTCTTCAAGTGAAAAGGGTTTTCCTGCGACGTACGGAGTAGTGGCTAGTGGAGGACTTGAGCTCCAGGCCATATATATTGTATTTTGAGGTATCTTTTATCTTTTCATGTACCCAGACAATTATCATAATTGCAGACACTTGATGTATAACATTGTGTGGGATGTATTAGGATTAATTAACTTGAGATTGATTAATGTATTTGATATGGTATATAATTTTTAGTGATGAGATGCTGAGGTACGATAAATATGATAATGTATGACACTGCACAGGAATGCACTCTTAATTGAGGATTGATGAGTAAAAAGTTTTAAAATTACCCTATTTTTCGCGTTTTCGGGGCGTGACATAAGGCGTATAGGTTGGCATTGCCACCGGACTTGGTAAATGTCCACAACGTCTTCCACATCTCGATGCTTCAGAAGTATCACCCGGACTTGGCACACGTGATAAGATATGAGCCGTTGGAGCTCCATGAGAGTATGACGTATGTTGAGAAGCCGGTTCGGATATTGAATAGAAAAGAGAAAGTGTTGCGGAATAAGACAATTCCCTTGGTGAAAGTTCTTTGGCAACATCACACGGCGGAAGAGGCCACATGGGAATTGGAGAACTTGATACGGGAGAAGTACCCCCAACTTTTTGAAGAGTGACTTGGTTCTAATTTGGAGGATCAAATTCCTTGAAGGAGGGGAGAATGTGAGACCCCGTATATGTAAAGTTGTAATGTGTAATGAATGTGAATGGACTTGTAATGTAAAGTATGATCGATGTAAGTCCATGGATTCAATGTATGTATATGTAATATGATTTGTAACGTACATACAAGTTCCATTGAGTTTGAATATGAAGAAATGAGTCCTTATAAGTGATGGATGTGATTGAAACTCAAAATGGGTGGTGTGGTAAATGGAAGGAAGTTGCATGAATATAAATGCTTCCATTTGGTTTTATGTAGCATACCTTTGGACATACAATGAATGCACACAAGTTTCAATGTGCATAAGGTATGAATGGATGCCATTTTCAAGTTATAAAGGTGGATGGATGAGAAAATGGCCATGGCAATAGATCAAGGATGTGTTAGTATGAGTTGCAGCAAGGAAACTACAGGAAATCTGGAAAACATGAAGGCCAGATCGATCTCATAAGATGAGAGATCGATCTGGAAGAGCCAAAATGCTCTTATTTGGGCAATGGAATAGAGCAGATCGATCTCCAATGGGGTCAGATCGATCTCCTAAGCATTCTGTAATGAAAAGATCGATCCTCAAGCACCAAGATCGATCTCCTTAGCTCTCTGTTTGGGACCAGATCGATCTCATGCTTAAAATTTCATGAAAATGAGAGATTTAAGGGGACCAGATCGATCTCCTCTTAGACCAGATCGATCTCCTCAAGCTATTTCTATATAAGGAGGGCTAAAAATCTGAAAATTTCAGGAAAAACACCAATCTTCCATTTCTAACCCAAAAACCTAACTTTCTCTCTCTAAAATCAGCCATTTCCAGCAAGAATTGAGGGGAGACCATTAGACATTAAGTTGTTCATCTTGAGGAAGAGAACAACATAGTTGGGACCCAAAATCCCATTGTGGGTATTGAAGGAGATAAGGGCATTGACATTTAGAGCAAGAAGAAAAATCATATTTGGTAAGATTCTAACACTCCAATCCAAGTACATTGTCTATTTAATTGATTTTGGAGTTATTTGGCATGAGTATGTATGGATGGAAACACCTAGGTTGTGTTAGAAACTAATGTAACCTAGAAAATGGAATGCCTCTAGTGTGAGAAAGTATGATTTGGGGAGTTGGTGGTTTATGGGTTATGATAAGTTGTTAAATGAGTAATGTGGGTGATTTGGAATGGTTATGTGGAGTTATATATGGGTTTAAGTGAAATTGTGAAAATGAGTAGGTATATGCTTGATAAAATGCCATAGTGAGGGAATTCATGAAATATGAACACTATGAGCTTAATGTCGATTTAATATCGATTTGGAATAAGTTAATAGGCCTAAGAAGATCCGTAGACTCGAGTTATGGGTAAAGTAATGAAACGAGGCCATATAAGCGTTAATAGAGGCTATAGATTAAATTGACTATAGCAAGCACAAGGGTTGCATTATATGGATCGAATATAATGTGAAATATGATTGTGCGCAGTCTCGAAGAGTCCGTTGGAGACGAATCGAACCGTACGAGTAAGCAGCTTAAGGGAGTGGAATCACGCATCGTGATTCCAGGTAAGGGAATTCTGTAAGTATATAGAGGTAGCTGCTCGTAATTTGCGGGATTATAGGGTGTTTATGAAATGCATGAATGTTTGAGAAATTGGTTGTTTGGTATGCGAAAATAGTTGTGAATATTGGATGATTTGGTTTACATGGATGTATAAAAAAGGATAGTAAGGCTAATAATTGCATAAATCAAGTGTTTTGAACGCTTTCACAAAACATGTGTTTGGTTTCCAACGAATTGATAAATAGGTTGGCTATTGTGGTTTGATATTTGTAGCACATGTGAAGTGCCAAATATGTTTTGAGATTGTTTTAAAAGCTTATGAGCCGCCTATCATGTTTATGTGAATTAAACCGTGCTAGAGCTTAGCTCGCACCGGGTATTGATGTTTTCACTTGTATGAAACGTGCTGGAGCTTAGCTCGCACCTTGATTTGGAAACTATGATGATGTTTATAAACCGCACTGGAGCTTCTGCTCGTACGTGGCTTTTGAGTGGTTTGTCTTGTGAGTATAATCGTACTAGAGCTATGCTCGTATGCGTCTCTTTATGAGAGGATGCATGAGTCGTGCTAGAGCTTTGCTCGCACAAGTTTGCACATTCTGATACGTATAAGGTTGTGAAAGTTGGTAAGATCCTTAAGCCCTACATCCTTAAGCTAACATCCTTAAGCCCAAAGAGGCGAGGAGGCTCTGTTAGGCGGGGAGGCTCTGTTCGGTAGGGAGGCTCTCTTACGGTGGGATCCTTAAGCCAACATCCTTAAGCCTGGAGGGGCGGGGAGGCTCTGTTAGGCAGGGAGGCTCTCCTACATGGGTACGGTAAGATCCTTAAGCCCTACATCTTTAAGCCAACATCCTTAAGCCCGAGGAGGCGGGGAGGCTCTGTTAGGCGGGGAGGCTCTGTTCGGTGGGGAGGCTCTCTTACGGAAGGATCCTTAAGCCCTACATCCTTAAGCTAACATCCTTAAGCCCGAGGAGGCAGGGAGGCTCTGTTAGGCGGGGAGGCTCTGTTCAGCAGGGAGGCTCTCCTTCACGGATATGGAAAACTCTTGGTATGGGGTAGGTAAGACCTAGGAATGGCACCCCCAATCACGATATGAGTCTGCGGAGTACGCTATACCGTGTATATCACATGGAGTACGATGTACCGCGTGATGGTTAAGTGATGAGAAAGTCTGACGAGGGATAATCCATCTTCGTGCCAGTATGATACCCCGCACACCTAGACGCGTGTGGTCTGGGATGATTTATGATGTAGTTAGTCCACATAGGCACTTTTGATATAGTGGCCTAGTTTTTATATACATGTGTGAATTGTGAAATGAAAATGTGGTTGTGATTGTGAATTGATTTGGTGGTATTTATGTGTTGAGAAAGAGGTTTATGATGTTGGTTTAAAAAGGAGGTTTCTTAATGAATTGCCTTTTTTATGAATTTAAATGAGATTGAGCATGAGATGATTTATACATGATGTTCTTTTTACCATGTTTGATATGCCAAGGTACATGATTTTGACACATGATATATATGTATACTCATATGGCATAGTTTTATTCCTCATGCTCCTACCATAAATGATTTATGCATAACACTATCAGCCTGTAGATGGAGTAGTTATCTACTATGCTCGCATTATTGCCTTACTGAGCGTGTGGTTGCTCATCCCTCTCGATTTTTCCCCCTACAGAGCGTGCATAGTAACCCAGTGAGGACTGAGGCGTGGTATTTTGGACTCCGCTGCATCTCCATCGCTTAGAGGTATATACACAGTGATTCTTTTTGTATCTAAACAATGTAAAAGCACAGTATTCTTTGAGTTGTAATTATGGGGGATGTAGATGTCAGTAAAACATGCTTTTGTATAAGTACAAGATTAAATGCAAATGCATGACATCGTTTTATTTAACTGAGAATGAATGAGATGTGGTGTTTATTATTGACTCACAGCCCAACAGTGTGTGGTGAGTTAGTTCACGACCGGGTAAGGTAAAAGTAAAACGTGAAAAATTTTTAGTGATTTTCGGTTAAAAAGAATGGAATTGGGTCGTGACAACCCTGGTCTATCGAGACCACAAATTATATCATGTGAGACAAGTAGGTGATTATATCAGTAACATCGAGGACTATGACCATATCCTAGTGATCCCTGGCAACACGGTACCTAGTGTGCGGGGTATCACACCTGAAATGAAAGGTGGGTCGATCCTACCCGCCAGAACAGCATAACATCAGGATTACGAGGGCAAGGCTTGCTGCCTCGTGGCTAACGCCACTCCACTCCAACAATCCCCACGGTACAGCGTACTCCGCGTGACATACACGGTACAACGTACTCCGTGAACCCAAGTTCAGTCAGGGGTGCCTGCAATAGGTCTTATCCATCCATACCATCTCTGTCTCAGTATGCACGTGTGAGCATATCATCTCACTGTGACACACAGTCTACAGGAGGCTCCAACACGGCTATATGCATGTCATATAAATCCCTGTGTGAGCGAAGCTCTAGCACGGCTCCATGTATATTCATGATATCAGAAAATCTTGTGCGAGCGAAGCTCTAGCACGGCTCCATGTATATTCATGATATCAGAAAATCTTGTGCGAGCGAAGCTCTAGCACGGTTTCATAAAAATTGGTAAAATCTGCGTACGAGTAGTATTCTAATACGTCTTTAAAATGAGTTATAAATCCATATAAAACTTCGTCCGAGCATGCTCCAGCACGGTGTTATGCATCAATAAATCAAATCTCGTGCGAGTTACACTCAAGCACAGCTTTATGCATAAATAAATCAAATCTCGTGCGAGTTACACTCCAGCACGACTTTTATGCAATTATCATATCAAAACAGGATGCGAGCTAAGCTCCAGCACCTCTCATCCATGTCAAATCATAAAAACTAGTGCGAGCAATCGCTCCAGCACCTTTTTATGCATTTCATTCAAAACAGTCAAAACTGTCAAAACAGTCAAAACAGGGTGCGAGCTAGGCTCCAGCACCTCTCATGCATTTCATAATAATAAAAATCAATGCGAGCAATCGCTCTAGCACATTTCATGCATACGATGTCACACAAGTTAGTGCGAGCAACCGCTCAAGCACGTTTTATGCACACTCACAAACGCAACTATAGTGTGAGCTATGTGCTAGCACTATCTGTTTCCATATAAACTTGATAGTTGACCCATTTTCCAAAGAATTTCATTTAAATCTGAATAACACTTACGTAGTGTTATTTTGTGAAATTATACAATTACTGGCCAATCTATCGATTTGCTTTACTTAAAAACCAATAAAATTCATTAATTCAAAAAATTCCTTAAATCATGCAAGTCATGCTTTCACCATCCTTAGGTGAGCTTCCCTCAATAGGTGTAAAATAGTCTTTACCTATTTCGAGTCCTTAAAATCTTTAAATTTATTTCTAGGACCTTTATACAATATCAGTGTATACATACATATTCAGTATATACAAAAGCTATTAAAATACGCGTAGCTACCTCTAGCTACTTACACAATTCCCTTGCCTCATTTTTCTATACAGTCTGACCTTTCCACTGATGTCTCGTCATACAGTCCGATTTGCTCCCAATCCAATATCTAGAACTGCAGATAAATATTCATCAGGTCAAATACAATACAATTAATTGTATTTCATATTTTTTGGGCTTAATTTAAATCATTGGGCCCGTTTACCCATATTGGACCCAATTGTACCATAATTGGCCTTAATCGGCCTTAAGCTCGTTTTCCACTTACTATCACATTATCGAGGCCTATTGGGCTTACTGGGCCTATCAATATTTATTGAGTCTCATTCTAAACTCTCGAATAGCTTAATGAATTATTTACGACAATTTATCTCAATTTCCAGAATATAATTCATTTAATGCGGAATTTAAATCCGTAATTTATGTGATAAATTTTTAACGCGCATAACGATGCAATATTATCGTAAATAAGGGTTACTTACCCGAAATTCCATGATAATATGCAAATCGAGGCTGTCTCGAGCTCTCGTTTGACGTCAATTATCGAGCTACATAATTAAATATTTTTTCGGGTAAATTTTCAGTCGAATATTAATCAAATTAAATATTCTGAAATTTAAATCGGTCAATTCGACCACTTACCGACTTACTTGTAGCTCGATTGCATCACTGAGATTTTTTTCCAATTTTTTCCTTTTTTTCTTCTTTTCCTTTTCTTTTTGGCTGAACCGGTCCGGTCCGGTTCAGCATACTCTCACTGCGCTGAACCGACCGTACCGGTTCAGGCATCATTTCACCGTTTCGATGTCGTCCGGCCGGTTCTAGGGCCGTTTTCGGTGCCGTTCGGTGCGCCATCGCCTGGGCTTCCATCATCGGGCCTTGATGTGGCTCGAATCGACGCCGATGGCCGCCAATCTAGCCTTCTCTCCCGCGGCATCTCTTCTTCCGATCTGTTAATTTCGACGGTCTCCACGGCGCGTCACGGCCGCTGGTGAGTTGCCCGGTGTTGGGCTGCCTTCGTCAGCCCTCGCCAGTGGCCGTCGGCTGAAGGGATTGGTCCCGTCGATCTTCGTTTCTTTCCTTTTTGCATTTTGGTTTCCTCTCTCCACGATTTTCAGATTCGTTTTCAGTTTTTTTTGTTTGTTTTTTTATAATAGATTTGTATTATTATTTTAATGATTAAAATAATAATAAAAATCTAAAAATATCTCAAAAATCATATTAAATTCATTTAATCCATAAATGAATTTATCAGTCCGATCTTGTCTTTTCAGTATATTTTTCGATTAGTTTCGGGATAATTTTTCGAGATGAAAATTTCGATTAATTTCAATAAATTATATCTTGATCAATTTAACTCGAAATTTAATTATTTCTTCATTATTGATCAAGATTCTCAAATCCATTATTTTTAATTAAATTTTATTGTCACGATAAATACTGAATTTTGATCTTTTGACCGTTTTACCCTTGCACGTGTTCAATAATTCCATTTCAATCATTCTTTTGACCTTTTCTCATTTCGTGTTTTAAATAAAATCGAGTCTTACATAGGGTACCTATGGCCATGGTAAAGAGGGATTGTAGACTAGATCAAGGTCGTACAATACCTTATGCCACTAAACAAATATATCCAAAACAGAGAGTAACAATTCAAAATGCTCTGAGTGGCATAATACCCAACATGGTTTGGCATTCATCACAAGAGACTAATCGTACCCAAGTGCCCAAAGGCATGCACCACGATGGTCCAAACTCCACATGAACTATGCATGACAAATGTCAAGATTTACATATTGCTTAAGTCTCAAAACAAAACTTTCGAAATTCTTTTTCAGGTTTACTAACCCATAAGTTCATAAAATCGAGTTTAAATCAAAATTCTTATGGCTTAAAACTCATTCATAAAATGTAACTTTTGTGTGGTACTTTGTTCCCGTAGGATTTAAGATGTGACCCCCACAATCATATTCAAGAATCACTTTCACATGACATAAATCGTTTTTTTTTTCTAAATATCAAAGCACATATAGATATATTTTCCAGATACTTAAATACATATTAGATATCAATCTTTCAAAACATAAATATATTTAAAATCATCAGAAAACATACTACGGAGATAGGGCTTTTCTTCAGTTTATACAGAAAAGTAGCTTTCAGATTCGGAAAGTCTTTCTTTTAACATTTTGGGCATACTAACTGATTTCATAATTCAAGTAGGGCGTTTGAAATCTAACACTAATTAGAACACATCCCTTACCTCTTTCGCCTTATTGCGATGCAATATTATCGAGTTTCGAAATCGTCTCGATTAGTGTGTCTGATATCTGAGCTGCCCAAAATAACATCAAATCATCAATTATAGGTCAATCTTACTTTAAAATATTCAAATATGCATTTTCTTCCTTAAAGTTGACCAATCTGGACTTTTTCGTCAACTTTGTTCATTTTCTCGATTTTACTGATTTAAGTACCGGTTTAAGCTATCCTTACAAATTGTATTATTCTGACCTCATATTCAACATCATAACGGTCTAAATACTCATTCACATTCACAATTCATGCTTATCATCAAACACATTTTGTCAAATTTCACACTTTTCGATTTTTCGTTAAACTAAGCTATAAACCAGACTTTTTCGGTATTATTCTAACAATTTTCAATCTTGAATCAAACCACATTTCACCAAAATCATAAGGATATTTGGCTGGCCAAACCTACATTCATTCTTAGCAATTAATTCATCCAATTTCATTTAACTAAAAATCCTTAAAACCATTAAACATAAACATAGTTAATCATTTTCATCATTCATCAACTTTCTCTTACCTTTGACCAAAGTTGACCACTCCAATGATTCTCAAAATCAGTCTTCAACTATAAATCATCCAGTTTATAGTCTAGATTCACTAAAAAAACACAAGAAAAACTAACTAGAATCATTAAAAATTTCAACTTTCTCTTACCCATAAATAGGACAGTTCTGCCTCCTGATTTTCTTTCTCATATTTCACCTAGTAAATGGACTTATTTTGAGACAAAATTTTGATATGTTATAGAAGACGTAAAGGGAAATATTTCATCCTTCTTGGCCCGAGTCTAAAGATGGAAGAAAGGGGGTCGAAAAATTCAAGAAAGGGGAAGTGTACAGTAACGTGTGCACCGACTTGCAGAGGGAGGTGAAGGCGCGTGAGAAAGTCTCCCAGGGTTTTCTTGGCTTCTTCAGAAAGCCTTAAGAGTCTATTTTATAGCAAAAAAACTAGGGGTCAATATGTGTTCGGATGGTCAACTTATGCATGAGTTTCTATCGGGTGGTCAAGTAGCTAAAACAGGATAACTTGCTGTTCTGTTTTGTAAAATCTCCAAAAATTATTTCTAGTCCAATTTCTTACAAAATTTTACTTCTCAAGTGTTATACTAGGTCTCTAGTATCTCTCATAAAACTTTTGGGATCACTTGTTTAAGAAAGTTTCCCTGATTGAACTCATTTTACTCGATTCGGTCAATACCGAGCAAAACGGTCTAAGCTTTTCAACTTAGTTTAAAAATTAATTCGATCCCCGAAACCTCCATATTTCCACTTGATTTTATTTTCCCAAGTCACTTTTACCTCATGCTAATTTCTTATGGTCTCAAAATAATTTTCGTGGATTTCTAGAATTTAATCTGGATTTATTTCTCTTACTAGGCCCATTTTCCTCGGTTTATCGTAAACTCGAGTTTTACTAACTTTTTCACTTTCAATGACTTAGTTTCACTCCTAGACATCATTTCATGCATGTCCATGTAATTTTAGATGAATTCTCAGGCTTAGAGCCTTACCTCGATTTTCATGCCACCGGGTCCCGTTCCATGATCCTGAGTACTTTGATTCTTTCGGGTCTGCATAACATTATTCCGAATACTTAGTTATTTCTTAACTTTCAATCATTGATCGGTAAGTTCTGTGTTGAAGTTTGTTAACATTTTCTTTATCACATTTATAACTTCTTATCTCATCCTATTGAATGCATTCTTTCCCAACACTTTTAATAATTTTAAATCTTTTTTTTACAGTTAATTTGAAAGAATAAATAAATAAATAAATAAACAAACAAACTTAAACCATTCATATATAAAATTAAAAAATATAAAAATAAAAAATTGAAAAAAAATACCAACTTACTATATAATTGAAATTCATTATTTATCGCCTTCATAACTTTCTATTTATATACAAATAAAAAAATCAATGAAAGACAAAGAAAAGATAAAAAAGAAAGGTCTCTAATCACATATAAAATTTAAATAAAATAACAACTTACTGTACAGCTAAAGAAGAGACTTCAGGATTATAGCTTGTGAGGTTTAATAGGTAACACCTTTAAAGTGTGAATTGAAAGTAGAATTCAAAGTTGAAAAAAAAAAGTTGATATTACAAAAACAATAGAGTAGAATCATTGGTTTTGAATCTGCTGTTTAAATAATATTTGAGTAAAATTTGAGTTGAGAGTATTTGTTGAAATCTCGAAGAAGAAGAAAAGAATTTTGCTCATACCTCAATTCTGTACAGGGAAGGTTCTTATTTGCTTAACATAATAATTATGCTTACTACCTAAACTTCAGCTAACTAAGTCTAATCTGTTAGCTAATCTTTAGGTAACTAATTGTACAAACTTCTAGAAATCAGTTTACAACAGAATGTGATGTGCTTTAGCTCCTGCTGTAGCTCTGTAGCTCCATAACAGATTTTGTTGTATCTATATTAGCCCCTCCTCAAGCTTGGAGTGAAAATGTTATGAACTCTAAGCTTGGACAAATAGGATTGAAAATCTCGAGCAGTATGTGCCTTAGTGAATAAATCTGCCAATTGTGCTGAAGAGGAAACATAAAATAGATGAATAACTCCATTTTGTAACTTGTTCCTAATGAGGTGACAATCAATTTCTATATGCTTGGTACATTCATGAAAAACTGGATTCTCAGTTAGCAATGGCTGATTTATTGTCATAATATACCAAAGCAGCTGAGGGATCAGGTGTCTGTAATTCAGGCAGCAAGTACAACAACCATTGTAATTCACAAGTGATTGCTGCAAGCGATCTATATTCTGCCTCTGAAGATGAGCGAGAGACGGTTTGCTACTTCTTTGATTTCCACGAAATAAGACCATTTTCGAGAAAGACACAGTAACTAGTGATTGATTTTCTAGTGTCAGGGCAAGTAGCCCAATCTGCATCACATAATTCAATTGAAGATCAGAGGTGGCAGGGAAGAACAATCCTTGTCTTGGAGTTCCTTTAAGGTATCTAAGAACTCGATGGGCTGCCTTTAAATGAATGTCAGTAGGATGATCCATGAATTGAGAAAGTTGTTGAACTGCATAAGAGAGATCTGGTCTTGTAGAAGTTAAGTACAATAATCAGCCAACGAGTCTTCTGTATATAGAAGGGTCTGATAGAGGACTACCATTATCTTTGGAGAGCTTTGAAGAAGGAACAATAGGTGAAGGAGCTGGTCTACATGGAAGAAAACCCGTCTCTTGTAAAATATCTAGGGGTCGTTTGGTATTGAGAGAATAATCACTTTGCGCTGCAATTTAATTAGATGCAAAGTGATTACAACGTTTGTTATCAAGAAAGTTGGATGTAAAGTGATTGCAACTGCAATCACTTTACATCCAGAAGCTGCAAAGTATATTTTACCAATATATCCTTTAACAAAACAACCTATTCTTTCTCTTCTCTTCTCGCCTCTTCTATACTTTCCTCATTCTTTCTCTGCCGCTTGCATTTTTTCATCTCTTCTATCCCCTCGTTTTCTACTTTCCTCATTCTTTCCATCCCATTTTCCATTTTCTAGTCTTCCATCTCTTCCATCCCCTTCGTTTTACAGCTTCCCTGTCTGTTTTTTCCCCTAATTCCACCCAGCAGAACAGAACAGAACAGGTAAACGTAAAAATTATTTAGAACCAAAATGATGAAATATGGTTTCTTTAACTTTATATTTTAGAATTTCGCATTTGCTTTGTTCTCTCTAATTTCACCATTTTTGTTGTTTTCGCAGCTGTCATTGAAAAAATTTGCAGCCTGCATTCTTCCATCACATTTGGTTTCTGTTCTTCTCCAAAAGCTAAAGTAAGTAAAAACCCATGCGTTCTTATGCTTGATTGTTTCAATTCTATTGGGTAATGCTCTATTTTGTGACATATATATCTTTAGAATGATTGGGTTGATATAATTCTTCCTGTTACTCCTGTTACTTCTCCCTTGCACTACAGACTTGATGTTTGTTTTCTTAATCCATTTATTAGCATTCTAATTTCCTTTTTGTTCCTGTTTAACTATACTACAATACATATTTGGTTGTATAACATATTTGGTTGATATCCAGACTTGGCAAGTAAATCTATTATACACTTCATCCGGTATATAAATATATATATATTATACTCTATAAAATTAAAATTAATAATAATACATGACAATTTAAAATTACAAATGATGAGTAATATTAATAATACAACTTTTATTTTAATTAATTTTCATTGAAAAATTGTTTTTATACTCAGGGGTATTTTTGAAATTTATCATTACTTTCCCAGCAAAATAACTGTATACCAAACGCTGCGAAGTTACTTTCCCTGCAATTTAAATAGAATTTTACATTGTCATACCAAACACTGCAAAGTTACTTTCTTTGCAATCACGTTCCCTGCAATCACTTTCCCTGCAATCACTTTTCCTACAATCACTTTCCTTACAAGTTACCAAACGCCACCCTAGTGCATACTTTCATTGGCAAAGGTTGATGCCAGTAGTAGAACGAGCCACTTCCAAGCCAAGGAAGTATTTGAGCAAACCGAGATCTTTAATTTGAAAAGAAATATCCAAAAAATTTTTAACATCCTGAATAAGACATTCATTGTTGCTAGCAAGAATTACATCATCAACATAGATCAATAATGCAATATAGGAAGGACCAACAACTTTGAGGAACAGAGAAGGATCTGAATCAACTTGCTTAAAACCTTAACCAAGCAAAGCAATACTTAGTTTGGAATACCACTGCCTACTTACTTGTTTTAACCCATATAGAGACTTCAAGAGTTTGCAAACTTGACCAGGCTTAGCAGTTGAATAACCAGGTGGAACTACCATATAAACCTCCTCTGCTAAATCACCATGCAAAAAGGCATTATTGATGTCCAACTGGTGTAGAAACCAATTTTTAGCAGCAGCAATAGCTAAGAGAGTTTTAATAGTGGTTTGCTTAGCTACTGGGAAAAAGTGTAAGCATAGTCAATACAATTCTGTTGTGTGAACCCTTTTGCTACTAACCTAGCTTTAAACCTTTCAATCACCATTGGCCTTATACTTGACTTTGTAAGCCCATTTACAACTAATTGGTTGTTTTCCAACAGGTAAACCAGTGATGATCCAAGTATGGTTTGCCTGTAGTGCTTCAAGTTCAACTGTCATAGCTTGCTTCCAACATTCTTGTTTTACTGCTTCACTGAAAGTATTGGCTTCTTTGATGGTGGTAATGTTAAGAGCAAAGGCTTTTTGTAAGCTATTACAAGAAGAATAATCAAGAACAGTAGATAAAGGGTGACAAACACTAGATTGTTTAAAACCTTGTACATTAACATCTGCACAGTCAGAATGCTTAGAACATTGATGAAGTTGAGCTAGATGACAATGATATTCTTGCAAGTAGGATGGTGGATGACTAGTTCTAGATGATCTTCTAAGTGTAAGAGCAGGATTATGATCAAGAATGACAATAGCAGAAGAAGAAGAATGAGTATCGATGGAGTTTGTGATGTCAGCTTCAACAGTAGTATGGTGATCAGAATTATCAGCAATAACAGTAGGTATAGATGTGTTATCACTTATAGTATCAAATGCTAAAGAAGACAGTGGAGTGAATGTGCTGTCTAACATAAAATATGATTTGGTTGTGGAGGAAGTGTTTAAGAATGGGAAGACAGATTCATAAAAAATAACATCCCTTGAAATGAAAACATTACCAGTGTCAATGTTGTACAATTTATATCCTTTAATCCCATGAACAAATCCTATAAAAATACACTTGTGTGCCCTTAAATCAAACTTAGACCTAGGATGAGTCAAGGTAGAAGCATAACATAAACACCCGAAGACTCTAAGATTGGAGTAATTTGGTGGTTTTTGAAATAAAATCTGGTAAGGAGTACTATTGGCAATAACAGGTGAAGGTAATCTATTAATGAGATAAACTGAATGATTTATATAATCAGCCCAAAATTTACTAGAGAGACCAGCTAGAAATTTAAGTGATCGTGCAATATTAAGAATGTGTTGGTGTTTCCTCTCAACGATGCTATTTTGTTGAGGTGTTTGGACACAAGAAAACTGATAGATAATCCCTTTTGAAGCATAAAACAGTGGCATATTAAACTCCTGACCATTATCTGTTCAAATTTGTTTTATTTAAGTTTGGTATTGTGTTTCAACATATTGACAAAAATTTTGTAACAATGTTCTAGCTTCTGCTTTGGTTTTCATTTAGTGTAACCATGTATACCTACTGAAATCATCAACAATTGTTAAGAAATAATGATCACCATACAGGGAGGCAGTAGGATAAGGGCCCCAAATATCCACATGTATTAGATCAAAACATTGATTTGTACAAGAGGAGCTCAAAAGAAAAGGAAGTCTATTTTGTTTAGCAAAGTGACATATATCACAGGGATCTTGTTGAGCACTGAAATAGAAGAATCTAAATCCTGCAACAATTGTATTCTTTTGTTTGAAGCATGCCCTAGACGCCTATGCCAAAGATTTATAGGAGAACTAGTTATAGAATTAGATACTGAAGAAAAATTACTAAAAGAAGAAGGATCAAAGGACTTGTCAAACAGATATAAACCATTACTGTGTTTAGCTAACCCAATCATCATCAAAGTCTTGGTATCCTGAACAATACAGAAGTTATGTGTAAAAGTCAGTAAACAATCAAGTGCTTGTGTGAGTTTGCTCATCGAAATTAGATTGAAGGTAAAGTCAGGAACATATAAAGCATTTTTGAGAATTAAGTGTGGGCTAAGGTTAATGGTGCCAATGTGTGTGACAGATGCACAATGACCATTTGGTAATTTGACAAAGGAATTATATACTGGTTTATAAGAACCGAAAGCATATAATGAGCAAACTATATGATCAGAGGCTCCTGTGTCAAAAATGTATTCTGAGGAGGAAATATTGGTTTTACCTGATGGTTGAAGACTAGGTAGTTGAATACTTTCACCTGCAGCAACATGAGTAGTTTATGAAGTGCCCACATCAGCTGCCTGAAGCATTTCAAGCAACCTCTTATACTGATCATCGGTGAGTGATTGTGGCAGTGTTGTCACCTGCTGATTTACACCATGCTGCCTCTGAATCTCAGGAGAATGAATATCACCAACTTCCACATAATTTGCTAGGCCAGCAACAGATCCAGCCTTGACCCTTAGTTTGAAACCTGGAGGATACCTATGCTTTTTAAAGCATTTTTCAACTACGTGACCTAGCATGCCACAATAGGAACAGAGTGGTCTCCTCGATTGCTGGATAGTTCTTTTGAAAGGTGCACCTCCTGTAGCCTTATTTACAAGAGCATGAACTTCAAAAGGAGAAGTGAAAACAATATTGAGCTATCGTTCTTGTTGAATGACTAGAGCAAAGGCCTTGTTGATGGAGGGTAGTGGCTCAATTAACATTATCTGAGTTTTGACAGTGGCAAAAGATTCATTAAGGCCTTGAATAAACCGAATCACATAATCATTTTCTTGAAATCTTCTTGCTGCAACCAAAGCCCCACAAGAACATCGTGGATTACAACTGCAATCGAGAATGGTTCTGAGGTTCAAGATTTCATCCCAGAGCATCTTGAGTTTAGTAAAATAGTCAGTAACTGAGAGAGTTCCTTATTGCAAAGAGTAAATTTCCTTTTGAAGTTCTGACAGGCGAAATGCATCTCCTTGTGAGAACCGATCATGGAGATCCTTCCACACATCATAGGCTCGATCTAACCAGATGACACTCTGCGCGATTGAAGGTGATAAAGAATGCAACAACCAAGACAGCACCATGGTGTTAGATCTTTCCCAAGCTCTAAACAAAGGATCACTCTTATCAGGTATTTTGATAGACCCATCAACAAAATGCATTTTGTTCTTTGACATCAAGGCCATCTTCATCGATCGATACCATGATTGATAATTAGGACCTGTAAGAGGCGTGGTAACTAAGACTAAGGCTGGGTTTTCATTGGGATGAAGGAAATATGGACTGGAGAAAGTTTCTTCTGGGCGTGTGGGTTGTGTTTCTTCAGCTCGGGTAGTATTGGTGGTCATGATGTGAATAGTAGAAGAAATAGCAGTTTGATTAGCGAGAAAATGAAAGAAAAATTGGAAAATCAAATTGAAAACGAGAGCAAAAATGGCTGCTCTGATATCATGTTGAAATCTCGAAGAAGAAGAAAAGAATTTTGCTCATACCTCAATTCTGTATAGGGGAGGTTCTTATATACAATTTGCTTAACATAATAATTATGCTTACTACCTAAACTTCAGCTAAGTCTAATCTGCTAGCTAATCTTTAGGTAACTAATTGTACAAACTTCTAAAAATCAGTTTACAACAGAATGTGCTGTGCTTTAGCTCCTGATGTAGCTCTGTAGCTCCATAACAGATTTTGTTGTATCTATATTAGAGTATTGCTATTTAAATTGAATAAAAAACTATTTAAAAACTGAATTGATTGTATGTATGATTAAAAAGATAATTTTTTTATTTTATGTTTTTATATATTTTAATATTTCTGAAAATGAAAAAAATAATTATTACTTTATTTTTAAAATTATACATTTTAAAAATTTAGACCATCCATGTAGAACGCTATATATGTAAAAGATAATTGTACCTGTACGGCATAGGTAGCAATTACACCTGCCAGATAATAATTGTTCCACCAAATCTAATTGATTTCAAAATTTTAACAGATTTACTAAAATTTTGTACATTTTAAACTATCTAAAGAACTAAACGAATATGTATATGTAAATAAAGCTAATTAGCACGGAATTAGTTACATTATGTTTGTAGTAACTGTATCCGAGGCTTTATATGTGAACCGACATGGTGCCACCTGTATTTTCTAAAGATTTGGTCGATTTTCTTCCACGTCACTGTCAATGAAGGCAAAGGAAGGATAGTACAATTTCCCTGCTTGTCTGTCATTGCTTATTTGGAGCAGACATTTGCGCGAGCGATAAGCTCAACAATCTCATTGTTGGCATTGTATTTATGGTGTTCGATTATTAAACTTATATCTTTCTGTCGAGGAGCTGGTGTTGTTCATGTTTAATGCAAGTCTCTCTAAACCACAATCACCGTGAGAGTAGTCTCTATTTTCCTTTTTGAATCTTCCATCGTTCCTTTTCACTGCCCCCACCATCGGCCGTTCGGTGTGATGTAACAAAACTGATTGCTGTTGCGGTCTTTCTCATCATAATAGTATCAAAGAAAAAAAAAATACAGCATGGCTTGTTGTTAGGTTGAACACAATTACAAGAGACCATGGCAAGGGTAGAGTTTTGGGGGTTCTCAGGGGGACACGCCAGTGTTGAAAACGAAACACTTGAAATTTCGGACATATTCTCTACGTGGGATTAGGTTCCACATCTGACACGATTAAATGTTGAGTTTGGGAGTTTTATTAGCCTCATCATTGTGGTGCCTGAGTCCCTCCCTCATTAGCACTGTCGCTGTCAGTTTTTTTCTTCAAGGATTGGCCACAGTTTTGTTTCGTCGACTCTTGCCTGGAAAAGGAAAGTTTCAACCTAAAAAAAAGAACAAAAAAGAAAAAGCAGAAAGACAAGAAAACATTATGGCACGTGAACCATAGATGAGTTCACGTGAAGTACACGCTTTTTTTCTCCATTTTTTCTTCCTCGACGCAAGGGTTTGATTCGATGGTAGTGACTAACTGATCGATTGTGTAACACGTCGCCACTGGCCACTGGGCGGTGGCTCCACTCAGGACTGTGGCTAGTAGTGGTCCTGACCCCCCAGGCCACGTGAGTGTCTTAGATTCCTTCGTGGGCTCGTACAGCTTTGCAAGTCTTCGTCGCGTCTGAAACTTCAGTTTCAATTTCAAGATAATGAAAATGATCGTCACTGTCCGTTCATTGGCACAATTTCCGCTCATGGTTACTGTCAATTATCAACAACTTATCGTATGGATTTCAATTAATGAACTATCATAATTATTAATAATAATTATTACTAATTTTTTTTATTAATAAAATTAAAATGATAATATTTATTTTTTAAATATTTTTAAAAAATTATACATTATTATTTTAATTTTACTTACTACGTTTTAAAATTTCATGAACAACATATTTTATAATAATTAATGTACTATTATCATTAAATCTTTTTTCATCAAATGACTTGAATTCCATTTTTTGAATTTTTGATTAGAAGATATTTTAGTATGCATAAAATTAAGTATACTTGAGGGATATAATAAAAGATTTAAAGAAGTATACATTAGTATAAATAAATTGTCTTACACGTTTTTTATAATATAATTTAAGATTAATATTTTATAAATTAATTGTTAAATTTAATAATTTACTTGTATTTATCATGCACGTAATGTTTTAAAATTAATTATATATTTTATCATTTCTATTAAAAAAATAATATTTTTTAATATATATTAATAATTAAAATTTAATTATTATCAAATAAATAATTAAACATTTTATTAACTTAAAAATTTTAATATATGAGTTATATAAATAATATATAAATTCAATCATTTGAATTAAGAAAATATTAAATTACGTAAAATTCTTTAGTCACGTAATGAAATACATTCTTAGATCCTCGTCTAAGAGTGTGAAATACGTAAAAGTTGGGTTCAAAGACAAGATTTTCACACACATTTGAGAATCAATAATCCTAGCCAAAACTTGAATGCTATCTCCATAGCTTTAGGGCTAGACATTAAACAGTATGATCGTCAGCAAGATATTTACAAGTTGAAAGCCTATTAATATTCTGCCTTTCTCCTTCTTTGTTTGTTTTTGGCTTCTATTCTGCTTAGAAACCAAAGAAATTGTCCATCTATTTTACATTGAATTTTTTTCAGGAAATGGTTCCAAAACAACACAGCCCTTTGGCCTCCCAAAGAAACAGTTATATTAGGATCTTTTTAAAAAAAATAACGGTTAAAATAGACAACTATTCCAAAAAGTAGAGTAAGAAGGGTATTCTCCAAATTTGAGGGGTAGTGAACATGGTCCTCTCCAAGTAATATTAGGATATCTTCTTTGCTTGAGGGGAAATGAACATGACCCACCTAGTGTGGATACCTAACTTCCACGCAACAACTTATTTAAGAATAGAGAAGCTTCAATTTTTTCAACTCAGGAATCTTCTAATCCCACACCACGATTTTGCCAGGGTTCCATAATAATTTTGGAAAGAATCCCACTCATCCTAGTTCTTATATTTTATGCTCAATGGTTGATTTCTAAGATCTCTAGTTCCATATCCGGTAAGAATCCCTTGTAAACATATGCTTATGTGTAGTCTCTCTGTTGGTTGGGTAGTATCCGGGAATACATTTCTATCTATATCTCATTCTTCTTTTTTCTTATCCTTCTTCATTATTAAATTTATTGCTTTTTATTTATTTATTTGGAAACAAAAAAATATTTATTGATGAAAAAAAAGATTAGACAAGAGACAAAACTAATAATTCATAATAACATTAATTTATAGGCAGAATCTCAGCGTTGAGTATTATTTATATGTAGGCAACAAGTTAGATAGGCTACACTAAGCTGCAACTCGAAGGTGTAGCAGCAAAGGAGTAAAGAAAGATTTAATTGTTGAACTTCCGAGAGGCCTGGCAAAAATAATAGTCCCATTTTCTTTTAAATCATCTGTATCTCGGAAAGCTCTCTGGATCTCATCCAAATGGCAGAAGATCAGGCCCCAGAATCAATCCCGCCGAGGATGACAGGCCACTTGGCTAATTTAGCATCGGGGTATGTTGTTCAAGCTATAATATTGAGCATTTCCAAGGTGTTTCTTCTGATATATAGTATCCTCTTTTATGTATTGAATCTGTTGACAGAGTTTTGTAATGCAGGTGTGATCCTGGTGTCTTGGAGCTGGAATGGGAAAAAGGTCAAATTCTCATTCAAGGTTTGTCGTCCGAGATAACTACAAAGAGTTTCCCATGCTCAACTTATTTTTCTCAATCCTCCAAAGCTCGAATCCAACGTGAAAGAGAAGCCTCTACTGCAAAGGATGGGGTTGCAGATTCCACGTTCGATGGTCCCTTATCAGGTCTCTCTGGTCTGACTAACCTGGATCGTGATGGTAAGAATAAGATGAATTCTTACCCAAACTGTACTCTCCGAAATTCGCTGCTAAGTGGTTACCCAGAACTGCTGTCAGAATTGCATGAAGATGGTTTCAGTGTTGTTTTGAAACCTGATGAAAAATGCAATGATAAGTCCCTCAAAGATATAAATATTGTTCCTCTAAACAAATTAAAAAGTTTTAAACAAAGCTCCGTGTCGAAGCTCGAAGAAGAGATTCCGCAGCAAACTGTGAATATAAGCGATAGCGAGATACATCGGTCTTGCTTGAAGCAATATGAAGCTTCTATTAAATTTATGAGATCAAAAGAGAAAAGGTCTAGGATTGATGAGAAAAGTGATAGGGTGAACTTTTCCATCTTCTTAAGACCTCCAGCTCTTCTTAAATCAAACCATCCAAGCTCTGGTGCAACTAGGCCAACGAGCAATCCAGGTTTAGCAGGAGCTGAGGATTTAGAAGGCAACGCCAGATCTGCTTCAAGAAGCTTCAGTCCCTTTGGAAAAGAAGCAAATTTTATGGCTAGAAACATGAAGCCAATATTACCAGATTCTGAGTCTCAAAAAGAGTCTCTTCCGGATGAGCAATCCACAGCCGTTGGCTATAAAGATATCCCTTCAAATACGATATTTCCTAATAAGATTCATGGCACATCCTCAAGCTTAGCGCCAGCCACTATGGGAAATCCTGGTAATAGAAAATCTGTGGAGCAAATGGTTGCATCGTCTTCAGTACGTTCGCGTGGGGCTTCAAATTGTCCAACATACACTTCGAAAAGGAGATATGAAGACACTGATATCAGTGAAGTATGTAAAATTTGTCAAAAGTTATTTTCAGTGAACTTTTATGATTTTTTTTCCTATAGCTTTCTCCTTTAATTTTTAGGGTGTTCATATGTGGTGCAGAATGCGATGGAAGAATCCGAGGGCACGACAAAAGCAGCGCGAGCACGGAGAAGCAAAGATGCTAAGAGAAAGGGAAAAGCTGAAGTTCACACTCAATCTGAGAGGGTAAGTGATGCCAACCACGAAAAACTCATAGTACTACTTTGAAAACAAATAAAGGCCTTTATTGCAAAATGAAATCTGATAAGCTGTTGGATTTTTTGCTAATCAGAGGCGAAGAGATAAAATCAACAAGAAAATGCGTGCTCTGCAAGAGCTCATACCCAACTGTAATAAGGTTCGCAATCTTCATCACAATATCACTTTCTCAACAACCAAATCGAATCACTCCTCTAACCCTTTGTTCCAAACTTTCTACTATTGTCTAACTTGGATCTCTCTCTAACTCTCCTGATTACTCTTCAACCGTGTGACTTTTTAGGTGGATAAAGCTTCGATGCTTGATGAGGCAATTGAGTACCTAAAGATCCTTCAGCTCCAAGTTCAGGTAGGCTTTCCAGTTGTTCCATTACAATAATATATGGCTTCAGTTATAGTAAAATTAGACCTTAACCATGGGATCTTAGAACAGATGATGTCAATGAGAACTGGGGTTTATATGCCTCCAATGATGTTACCGTCGGCAATGCAACATATAAATGCACAACACTTGGCGGGTTATTCTCCCATGGCTGTTGGGATGGGTATGAGAATGCAAATGGGTCTCGGCTGCAGCCCAGCGCAGTTCCCAACTTCACAAATGTCTGGAGCCGCAGCTCTGCCTGGAACCATGGGAGCTAAACTCAACACGCTTGGGTTCCCTAGTCACTGTAGTCAGGTGTTATTAATGTCCATGTTACGTTCACCTTTCGCATCTTTGCCTGGAAGATTCTTCCCACCATCAGTCCAGTCTCCTCGGGCATCTCAAGCTGCTGCTGTTACCCGATCAACATCAAAGGATTCAGATCCAACACATTAACTCAAAAAGTAGTGAACGCAAATCATCAATTCTTTCAAGTTGGAAAGACTCCATGATCGCCTGTCATCTGGTTTGCCCACTTGCCATTTAGAATTTTATTCTCTAATAATATGAGATTTTGGTATAGTCTATATCTTTTTGAAACTAGCATATTTTGCTGGATAGCTTGTAATTTAACTCAATCCTACATTGTTTATAGATAAAGCAATGATTGGCTTTATAAGAGTAAATCAAACTTAAAGTGTAAATCGAATCACTAAAAGCTTGTGGGCTTACTTGAAACTTTGACTAATTTAAAAATCAAAAGATAGGCACTTGGGCATTTGAGCTCTTGATTCTGAAATATTCAATTTTTATATATAGTAATATTTATTTTATTTTTATTTTTTATTATTTTTATTTTTATTTTTATTTTTTAATTTTGAATTTTAAAAATTAAATTTTAAAATTTTAACTGTTCCAACAGACATTTTTCAGTTATGTCTGGAACAGTTGTGTCTGAAAATCAATGGTTGTTAATTAACAGACAATTACAACCATTGATTTACAACCTTTCAGAACCTATAAAACTCTTGGTTGATTTTCAGAAAACTTACTCTTATCTTTCACAGTCCACAAAGAAAATCTCTAAAGGCTTTGTTGTATCCTGGGGTAACTTGCTTCTGTGTGAAGCAATATTACACTCAAGAAAGTGTAATACTACACGCCTCAAAGCCAAATTGCCATATATCATCTGAATTTTTCCTAACATATTTTCATAACATTTAAACCAAAATAACTAAAAAAGATGGATTAATTGATGTTGGTTTTGATTTATTTCTGACATTAGGGCCTAAACCAAACTAAATCGTAGCTCTTGATGCCAACAAAAGATGAGTAAGCTTTGTACGTGTCTTTAAGTGGATTTTTTTATGCCTAAGTAAATGAATGATTTGTGGAGATAAAGATAAGAAATGAGGAACACTTGTGTTTTGAAAAAGGTATTTCTTTTGTTTCTTTGTGTCATACCTTTTTACAGTTAATAAGATATTCTTTCGGCTTAATCCATTATCACCATGCCTTTTTAGTGAAATTATGCACCTAAACATCTCTCGTATACTTAGTAGTGATGTTAACTGACTGCTATGTTTACTCGAGCGTCTATGCCATATTTATTCGTATTGATTTCTTGTAATCAATGAATGAAGTGCTGTGAATTGGACGAATCAATATAATCTTTGTTAAACCGAACATATTTAGGGTCTTATTTATAATTTTTGAGCTTATTTATATTTTGTTGTGCTTGTTTAATGGGTCAAGAAAATTGATCTTTGAGTATTTGAGGTACAAACAATAATCATAAACCTAATTAAATTCTAGAAAAATACCTTATGATTTAAGTCAAACTAAATTTACCTCCGAAGTTTTAAAATTAAAACTCAACAATCTCGAGAATTACTCTGTTGGTTTTTCCCTTGATACCGTTAACTCCAACCCAGATGGAAAGCACGTTTCTTTTCTCTTTTATCTTTGTCTTCTCTTTCACACTCAATTTATCCTCACCCAACCGATTCCTTAAACACATCCTTAAGCCCATATCTGGATGCATACCCAAAGCAAAATGTTTGGGTTTTCAAGGAGAAGCGAAGATCTTTCTTTTTATTTAATCTAGAGTGCAAGATTGATCGGCTTTGGGATATTTTTTGTTTTTTTTTTTTCCTGGTATTTTCATTAAAAATTCTTTCTAGACCTTAGAGATTTTTAAAAGTGATTTTCACCATTCAAAATAATTATTTCATCCTTCAATATCTTTATTGAATAACTTAGTTGGGAAAACAAGCCTTCAATCGGTCACATGATTTATTAAATCTTAGGCTGGGAACCTCACTGTAAAATTTCCCATCTTAGGCTCCAAAATTCTCTTTTCAGTTTTGATTGATAGACTAATTAACACCCATGTCTCAAAAATAAATAAATAAATAAATAATTATCGGCACTCTTGAATTTCAATCAAAGGGAAGATGCCCACCAAATTTGGTAAGATTGGCTTCCAATTTCAGTCCACACCGACATATTTGATTTGATTTGGAAGGTGCAAATTAAATATTTAGTAGCTGATTAAGATAGCTTTTAATTTCAATATCAAAGTGAATGAGGTTTTGATGTAATGATAATGAAAAAGTTTTAAAATTTTGAACTTTTACATTTAAATTTAATTAAATGTGAGATTAAGTTTGACTATTTGTATTTATGATATTAAAATTTTCAAAACTAAAACCGCCCATATATAGTCATTTGTCTTCTCTGCAACTTTTTGCTTGTTTTAATTATTACCAATAGATTTGGTGAGTCCATTATTTATTTATTTATTTTTATGTTTCTTTTACGCTTTTCTAATACAAAATGAGAGAGGCTAATTATTGATAACAATTATTGCAGCTTTGCTGGAGCCGAATTTCAATTCTTCCTTAAACTAGTGGACGAGTTCGGAGGCCCTTGAAACGGAAAACCTTCTCGCTTCTTCATGTATCGGCTTGCTTCTGCCCTCGCTTCAATTATGGAACAACTCGATTGGATCTAATGTTAGAAAATGGAGTATTACAGTCATGTAATGATGAGGTGTATCAAGAGGATTCATTATCAGGAAGATTAGCAGGCTTTGATTGACTAAGTTAAATTTACTTCTGAAAAGCCAAGGTGATTAAGGATGAATGACCCCTTCTCCCAATCAAGACAGTGAAGGAAACATAGAAATTCACTCCACCAATGGTTGGAAGGAGATTGCTGCTTTTTTCATATCATTACATTACAACACGAATATACAAACTTCATTCTGCTGCAGATTTGACCTTTTCTTTCCAACATGAGAGCTTTCTTTGGGGCTGAATACAAATACATAGTGATGATTCATTTGAATTTGTAGTCGGACCACGAAAATTTGGTTGTTAAACTTTCTTTATCCTTGATTTTGGGTTCAATATCATAAGTGCAAACACTCATTTAACTTGAAGTTTTTAAATGGAACAATAAATATTTAGGCTGTAACCTGTACATTTATCTTAACAGCAGCTAAGCTAAAAGCAACCGTATCAAACTTACTACTTAATTTAATTAATCCTTTAGAAATCATTCTCAAATATAGATTCTTCATCGGTTTTTAACCTTTCAAATCATTATCTTTCCTAAAGTCTGCTGAGGTTGATACTTCTGTTAACAGTAATGTGCTGCTATAAATCTTTGAATCAATTGCAACAAATCTTTGTGGGCTGAAAATTATAACTGAGAATATGAACGCTTAACTAAGACATGAGTAGAAAATTAAGACTTTTTGTTTGTAAGAAATCAGTTACCAGTTTAGTATGCTAAGAAGTCTCTAAAATGTCTATTTTTAAGGGATATTATTATATGATTTATGGATGAATTTTGAAATTTTATTTATTTTCTCTTTAATTTATTAAATTTTTCTTCTTGTGTAGAAAATTAAAAAAAAAATGATAAAATCGAAGAAATGGTAAAAAGTAGCTAATTTTAGTGTTTTAAACCCCAAATTTTACCACTAAATTTTCAAACCCTAAACCTTAACATTCCCAAGAGATCCCAAACTCATTTCCAAAATCATTTTAAACCTTTCAATCCACTTAAACCCTATAACACCAAAGTCACATGTTTAAACTTTTCCTAATACAAATTCAAGTCACATTTATTCAGATAAGTAAGTTTCAACAAAAAAAAAAAAAAAAAGAAAAGGAAAAGAGAAGCCCAAAAAGAGGTGAACAAAGACATAGTAAAGAGTCCAACCCAAAAATGCAAACCCAAAAAGAAGAATCTCTAAAAATAAAAAGAGAGGTGGCTGCCGCAAGAGGGGTGGCATGGAGGAAGCTTGGCTGGTGACAGCAGCCGCATCCCTTCCCATTTTTTTCTGCACGTTGCTATTCTGTTTAGGCTCTTTTAGTTGTTACGTTTTTCATGTTGTTTTCATCTTCTATAATTTTGTTTTAGGATTCTTTTAATCGGTTTGTTCGTTAGCTTAAATACAATGATAGTTTTCATCTTCCTCATGTTCATATTCTATTTTTTCAAAATCAATTTACTGTTTTATTACCTTTGTGTTATGTCTTCTTTAATTTCTTTTAATTCCTATCAAAATTTGAGTTTCTGGTTTAGTTTTATTCTACTGCAATGATTTTTTTTTCTTCTTTGAACTTTACATTTTTTTCTTTTGCATTTAAACTACAGTATTTCTTCGTTGCTGATTCCCTTAAACTGCTGGTAGTGGCGTGGATTTTGCTGGTTGTGGCGCTGTTGCAAAGATAGCAGCAGACGCGTTGCTGCGTGGACGCTGCATGGGGGGTTGGAAGGCGCTGTTGAAGCAGTGCGATACTGCTTGCGCTGGGAGCAGTGATGGGCGATGGTCTGAGAAGGAACGTGTGTGGCAGTGCAGTGGTGCGAAGCTGGACGTGTCGGCTGGGACTGAAACTTCGCTGTAGGCGTGCATGTTTGCTGGTCCCAGGGATGTGCGACAGAGCAAGGTTGGCAGGGGGCAGGACGTGGATTCATCAGGAGGCAGCATGGTGTGACTAAGCAGAAAGGCTGGTGCGTGGAGGCATGTCTTGACTGTGTGCAATAATGTTGAAGGTGGCGTGGCAGTGGTGTACACGAGCAGGGCATGGCTTCACTGCTTTAGTGTATAGGTTTGCATTTAGTGTTTTATTTAAATTAGGTTTGCATTACCTTATATTTGATTATTAATTTAAATTGATTTAAATTGAGTAATTTAGTTCATTAGTTATCACTATTTTTTTACTGTTTAGTTTAAATTAGATATTTTATCATAGTAATTCTAATTTAGTTTTTTTAGCAATTTTATTTTGTATTTATCAATTTATTTTATTTTATTTTATTTTATTTCCATGCATTTTGACTTTGTTTTATTGAGTTTTAGATTTTATTTAAAAATTTTACATTGTTGATGTTTTGTTGTCATTAAGAGCTGCAAAACATCCAACAAATTTGGTATCAAAGCAAGGCTTGTGGAGAAGCAACACAACAGAAAATTAGAGGAGAAGCTTGATCATTGGCAGTAGGAGTTATGGCAACCAGCAATGGTACAACAAAAAATTCACAGCAGAATTTTGTTCCCATAGAAAGTTATGATTTTTGGTGCGTGAAGATGAGAATATTACTGAAGTCCTTCGATTTGTGGAGATTAGTACAAAACATGTATGAAGAGTCAGAATCACTTGAAACTCTCACCTAAAAAACCAACAAAAAGATGCAAGTTCTCTTGCAAAAATCCAACAAGGAGTTTCCGATGCAATCTTTCCCAGAATTGTGAATGAAACCAAAGCAAAAGAAGCTTGGGAGATCTGGCAACAAGAATTTCAAGGCGATAAAAAGGCAAGAGTTGTGAAACTTTAAACATTTAAAAGAGAATTGGAGAACATGAAGATGGAAGAACATGAAACTTTGACAGAATTTTCCTTTAAGTTTATGGAGTTGGTGAATCAAATGAAAACATATGGAGCAGATTTTTTTGACAATTGAATTATTGAGAAAATTTACTTAACTTTCTAATTCAGTATATAATGTAGTTTTTTTTTTTTTTCTATTTTAGTTAGAAAATACGATGGTGCTCTCATCGATTCTTCACTTTGTTACAAGTTCAATCGCACAAAGCATCGTCTAGTTTGATAATGCAGTCGAGGCATGGAAAGGATCTCAAAGATAGTTTTTCTCAAGATGACTCATTCTGGATCTCTGAGCTTCAAGTTGAGATTTATTCTTTTAATCAGGCCAATTTATCAGTTACTGATTATTATACCAAGCTCAAGATATTATGGGATGAAATAATGATTTTGAGACCACTTCCAAACTGCATCTGTAATCCGAGATGCACCTGTAAAGTTCTTGACACTGCCAGAAGATATCAAGAGGAAGATTATGTTATTTGATTCTTCAAGGGTTTGAATGACAATTTTTTTACTGTTAAGTCTTAGATCATGCTTATTGATCCACTTCCTTCCATCAACAAAGTGTTTGCCATGGTAATTCAACAGGATTAGCAAATGTCCACCTCTTTCTAGCAACAAATAGAGTCAAATGTTTTTGTTAATAAGGTAGTCATTTCTTCAAATAGTAGGGTGCATTTTCAAGGCGATCAAATTTTGATGTTAAGAGGCCGATATGCTCTTATTGTGGTTATGCAGAACATTTTATCAATAAATGTTTTAAGAAACATGGTTATTCGCCAAGTTTCAAGCTAAGGAGCAAAGTTGCTACCGCAAATCAAGTTGGGCTCAATGTGATTTGTAATGATGGTTACAAAGTTGAATCAAAAGTTTCATTCCCTAGTTCTAATGATTCTATTGTTATGTCTTTTACCAAGGATCAATATGAAAAATTGTTTTCATTGTTTCATACAGCTGACATAGCTTCTTCTTCGGTTAGTTAGCCAATGCAGCTTCTAAAATTGTTGTTTCTTCTCCTATATAGAGAGGTACATTTCTTGCCTCTTATTTTAATGATACCTTTATTTCTAGTTCAACTTTTCTGTTAGATACAGAAGCAATAGACCATATAATTCATTCTCTGAATTTTTTTGAATCCTATGTATCTATAGATAACTTTTTTGTCCAATTGCCTACTGGACAACATGCACTTGTTACCTATGCTGGTATTGTTAGACTTTCTTCCACCATTGTTCTTGAGGATGTCTTTTTTGTACCTAATTTTTCATTTAATCTCATTTCTATTTACAAATAAAACAAAACACTAAACTGTTTCTTAACTTTCAAATCTGACTTCTGTGTTGTTCAAGATATCAAGACTATGAGGATGATTAGGTTAGCTAAACAACAACAAGGTCTTTATGTGTTTGTCAATTATGTTGATTCTGTTTTTCATAAATTTGAGTCATCCTTGCCTTCATGTTTGGTATCTCAATCTCAACATGTCTTATCACAATCTATAGACATTTGGCATTATCGGTTAGGTCACATGTCTTCTAAGAGAATAAAATTGTTAAGTCATATTGATTCTTCAATTGTTGTTTCAGATCAGTTAGCTTGTGATGCTTGTCATTTAATTAAAGAAAATAGATTACCATTTTTCAATAAGTGCTTCTGTTTCAAAATCACCTTTTGATCTTGTGCATGTTGCAATATGGAGGCCATATCCTGTTGCATCATTGTATAGTCACCATTATTTTTTAACTTTAGTCGATGATCATAGTAGGCACACCTATATTTATCCAATGAAACTTAAGTCTGAAGCTCGAGTCGTGCTACAGAATTTTACTGTTTTTGTATAAACCCAATTTGCTTCAAAAATAAAAGTCATTCGAAGTGATAATGGTCATGAATTTAATGTTCCTTCATTCTACACAACAAAAGGAATTATTCACCAAACATCTTGTATCCAAACACCTCAACAAAATAGTGTTGTTGAAAGAAAACATCAACACATATTTAATGTAGCTAGGTCTTTGAAGTTTCAAGCCTCTTTTCCTGACAAATTTTGAATAGACTGTGTTTCACATGCTGTTTATTTGATAAATAGAACACCTTCTCCCATTATACCTCACAAAACACCATATGAACTTCTCTATCACAAACCTCATAGTTTCTCTCATCTTAGAGTTCTCGGTTGCCTATGTTATGCTTCAACTTTAGCACATCCAAGGTCAAATTTTGATCCTAGGGCTGATAAATGTGTGTTCATAGGACTCTCTGCTGGAACCAAAGGTTTTAAACTTTTTTCTCTTACAACAAGTCAAGTCTTTTGATCTAGAGATGTTGCTTTCTATGAAGCCATATTTCCTTTTAGATCTCATACATTTCTTAATACTCACACTCCTTTACATTTTGCTTTAGATTTTTCTCTTCCTATTTCAACTAAATCTTGTTTAGATACTGATATTTTTCCTTGTAGTCAGTCCCCTGTTTCCAATATTACAAACTCCGATTTATCTCACACTCAACATACATCACATCCTTCTTTTAGGAAATCTACTCGTATCAGACATTCTCCTAGTTATCTATAGGATTATCTTTGTAGTTTAGCAACAAATCATCATTCTAAAGTCTTGACTCCTACAGCAGATTGTTCAATTACTCCTCACTCTCTTTCTACTGTTCTTGATTATTCCAAATGTTCGCTTCTCCAAAAGGCCTTTTCAGTCAACATCACTACTCTATCAGAACCACAATCATATAGTGAGTTAGTAAAACATTATTGCTAGAGAAAGGCTATGGAAGATGAAATTGAAGCCTTGCATGCAAATAAGACATATGAGCTAACTGAGTTGCCTCTTTCCAAGAGAGCTATTGGGTGCAAGTAGGTGTACAAAATAAAATATAAATAAGATGTTACAATTGAGAGACTTAAAGTTCGTTTGGTTGCCAAGGGCTTTACTCAACAAGATGGTGTTGATTTTACTGATACTTTCTCTCTATTGGCTAAAATGTACACAATTAGGACTTTACTTGCACCTGCAGCAACTCAATAGTGGAATCTTCATCAATTAGATATCAATAATGCTTTTCTACATGGTGATCTATCTGGGGAGGTTTATCTGCAGCCTCCTCCTGAATATCCTTGTGCCAACGAGAGGCAGGTTTGTAAATTGATCAAATTGTTATATGGTCTTAAGCAAGCGAGGAGACAATGGTTTGCTAAGGTCAATTCTGCCATGCTTGATAAGGGGTTTCAGCAGGCTCATTCTGATAATTCCTTATTTCTCAAAGTTGTTGATTCCTTATTTATTGCTCTGCTCATATATGTTGATGATGTTATTTTGGCAAGTAATAATGAGCAACTCATTTTAGACTTAAAGCTTTATCTTGACTCTGCTTTCAAGATTAAAGATTTGGGTTAGTTGAAGTTCTTTCTTAGTCTAGAGGTTGCTAGATCTCAACAAGGCATTAATCTTTGTTAACAGAAATATGCTCTTGAAATCTTGTAGGATTCTGGTTTTTTTAGGTTGCAAGCCAATTGTCACACCAATGTTTCAGTCCATCAAACTTTCAAAATCTTCTGGACCTCCTTTGTCAGACCCACTTGTATATCGGAGACTCATTGGTCGTTTACTTTATTTGACTACCACTAGACCTGACTTGTCTTTTGTTGTGCAATAGCTTTCTCAGTTTTTGGATAGTCCTATTGAATTTCATTTAGTAACAGCTCATCGTGTAATTCGATATCTCAAGTTTAATCTTGGTTAAGGTCTTTTCTTTCCTGTTGATTCAAATTTCAAGCTTTAAAGCTTATTGTGATTCTGATTGGGCATTTTGCATAGATACTAGACGTTTTGTGATAAGCTATTGTGTTTTCTTGGCAATGCTCTTATTTCCTGGAAGTCCAAAAAGCAGCAGACTATTTCTAGATCTTCTTCTGAAGCTGAATATCGTGCCATTGCTCCTTTGACCTATGAGTTGCAGTGGCTTTTGTATTTGGTCCGTGATCTTTAGCTTCCTCATTCCTTTCCTATCTTAATCTTTTGTGATAGTAAATCAGCTATTGCAATAGTCGAGAATCCTGTTTTTCACAAACGCACCAAATATATTGAAATCAACTGTCTTTTTATCAGGCAAAAGCTTCAAACTAGTGTCATTCACTTGCTGCATGTTTCTTCTGCTTTTCAACAATGGGAATATACAGAAATCATTCTTCATCTTCCGCTCAAGAATTTATTGCTTTCCAGAAAAATTTGATCTTATTGTTGCTTTCATTGAAAAAACTAAAGATATTAACAAACTTGGTGTCTAACAGCTGACGGGCTCGTTAAAATCCTTCGAGCAAAGGTTGTCTCGACACTCCGAAAAATCCATTAAGAGTGCGTTTCAGTCCAAGCTCAGTTTTGAATCCAAAAATACTTATAAGAAGTCATCAACAAGTTCATAAGCCAGAAATTGGTCATCAAGAGGAGGAAGAACAAGTAGAGGAAGATTTAAAAATGCAAGAGGCAAAGTTGGAGGAAACAGTAGCTGGAAATCAAATGGAGAAAGCTCATCCCTAAGATGTAATATTTGCAAAAGGAACGCCACGAGGGAAAGATCCTTGGTTCAAGAGGAAGCCACAATGTTTCAATTGTAAGAAGTTTGGGCACGTACAAAAGGACTGCAAGTTCAATTTACAGCAGCAAGTAAGTTATTCAGAGGAAAAGAAACCATGAAGCAAGTGTGTTTTACGCTTGCCAAATAGCCTTGGAGATGAGAAGTGAGCCACGGCTGATTGATAGTGCTTGCAGCAGCCTGTTGACCCCAGAGAAAAGTTACTTTTGGGAGTTAGATTCTAATGTCCAATCAAAGGTGAAAATTGACAATGGAGATTGCATGAAGGTTGGTGGAATCGGGAGCATTGGTGTTCAAACTAAGCAAGGAAATGGAGTGATTCAAGAAGTACTGTTCGTACTTGATGTAGACCCAGAATCTGTTAAGTGTGGAACAACTTGTTGAGCATGGTTATATGCTAATTTTTAAAGACCATAGTTGCACCATTTTTAACAAGAATGATAGAAGTAAGGTGTTGGCACACATGAAGATGGTGAATAGATGTTTTCCATTGAATCTCAAATATGTTAGCAATGTTGCTTTGAAGACAAATGTAATGGATGATTCGTGGCTATGGCACAAAAGGTTCGGGCACTTGAATTTCAACAGCCTCAAAATGCTTTATCAGAAAAATAGTGCAAAGGACTTTCCAAAACTGAAGATAAGAAAGATGTGTGTAAAGGTTGTGCTCTTGCAAAACTTCACCGGCAATCATATCCTAAAGGAGTAGGATGGAGAGTCAAGGAGATGCTAGAATTGGTGCATATTGATGTGTGGGGACCTATGAGATTGCATCTCATGCTCAAAATAGGTATTTCATCTGATGCTTGAAAATGGAGTATTACAGTCATGAACTAACGAGCTGTATTAAGGAGGACCCATTATCAGGAAAATTAGTAAGCTTTGACTGATTAAGTTAGATATACTTCTGAAAAGCCAGGGTGATTCAAGGATGAGTGACTCCTTCTCCCATTTAAGACCGAAGGAAACACAAAAATTCACTCCAGTAGTGGTTGGAAGGAGATTGCTGCTTTTTTCATATCATTACATTACCACAGGAATATAAAAACTTCATTTTGCAGCAGTTTTGAGCTTTTCTTTCCAACATATAGCCAGCTCTCTGTGGTTAGTGTGTTTGGACAGGCTACCAACTAAAGCCTTCTTGATGAGAAGGGGAATTCGTTTATCTCACGTACAAAGCTTGTGTCCGTATGTAAAATGGCAGAGGACACTACAGATCATATGCTATTTAATTGCTTTTGGATTAATTTCTTTTGGTGTAGATTCTTTCATTATAAATTGGTGCCAACCACAAACATGGAGAGTCTTCCTTCTTAATTGTTTTAATAAACCATTTTATGGATCATTGAAATCTTGGTGGCTATCTAAATTTTCAGTGGCTTTTTGGACAGTATGGTTTGCAAGAAAAAAGGTGGTCTTTGATCATAAACGATTTAATGTTAAGGATTTGGTGATGTTGGTAACACAGAGATCTTTTCAGTGGATCAAAGCTCTTAGTGAGGAAGGTTGATAGTGGATATGGTGTGGAGTAGAAGACAGTTCATACAATGGCGTCCAACTCTAATCGAGTGGCTGAAATTCAATGTGGATGGGGCAGCAAAAGGGAAGCCTGGACCAGCAGGGTGTGAGGGTGTATTGAGAGATAAAGAAGGATATTTTATTGCCATGTTCTTATGTCCGTGGGGATTCAAGACTCCCATGCGGCAGAGATAATTGCTATTAAAACAGCACTGAAAGCATTCAATAGAACAGAATGGAAGAATGGATGTGATCATTGAATCAGATTCAACAATTACTGTTGGATGGTTTATAAAAGGTGAAAATATGCCTTGGAAACTCTATAATACACTACAAGAAGCTAATAAGGTTGATGATTTGTTGGCAAAAGCTAGGGCTGATAGAGATGAGACTTTTATGGCTTGGTGGTGAGAGAGTGGACGTAGGACATGGATGATGGTTTGATAAAAGCAGGGGTGAAGTGATCGTTTATGTGCAAAATATGGTGGTAATTGAGTTTCTATGGAAGATGCTGTGAGGTTGTATTTTTTTTTTTTGGATTTTCTTTGGGGTCATTATTGTCTCTTGACATAATGGGTTTTCTACTTTTCTTCACCGAGTAAATTTAGTTTTATTCACTTCGTTGGGATTAATTTTATTAAAAAAAAGGAAAAAAGAAAGAAAAAAAAAGAGAAAAAATGAATGATATGAGTCAAATATACTGTTAGGTGTAGGGATGAGTTAGGAAGTTTTGTAGTTGTCTGGCTGTGTCAAGTGTTTGTCTTGAGTGAATGTGATTAAAAGTTGACTTCGATGGGATTCTGAATGTACGGTATGTCTGATTTCTAAGTCATGTGAGGTAGTGGTAAAGGGTGTAGGTGTGTGGAGTTGTTTGAGGGTGGGAGAGGTTCGATCGTTTGCTTCATATTGGTGGTGTATTAAAGATTGAAGGTCCGACATTGGTTTTTTAAGGCTGTGTTCATTTGTTGGTGGGAGCCCTTATCCTGTTTTTGGTGTTGAGTGCTATTTGGTATCCTGGTGTAGAGTGGTAAGTAGGTCGAGTGATGGGCTATGAGAGAGTAAGGGTGAATTTTTTTAAGGATATTTTGAATGTGAGTTCCTATTTTTATGGGTCATGGTGATGGGTGTGTTGAGAAGACTGATGGAAGTTGAGGACTATGGTTGGATGTTGTTCTTGATTGATTATTGAGGTCTGCTAAAGTTTAAAAGTTTTTGGTTTTGGAGTCTCATGACTGTATTTTGATTTTGCTGTTAGGAGTCGTAGAATTGTTCTGGTGTGTGTGTGTTTTTTTTTTTTTTGGGGTCTGTTGATGATTGTTGTTTTTGGTTGTTCTGTATATGGCTTTTTTGTGTATCTAAAATGGTCAGATGGAGATATTTGGACTGGTTACAGCAGAGGTGTTCGACGTTTAGCCTAAATGAAGCATTGAGGATGCAGTGACTGTTGTTTGTGATTGAAGCTGAGATGCGATTGGGCTGTTTGTTTGCTGATTGGCGATGATGGATCTGATTAATTTCTGATGTCGTTTTCGATTAGTTTGCTGTTTGCTGGATTTTTTACGGTTTTCTCAGCACTTTGGCAATGTTATCGGGGTGAAGCTGCAAGCATTGGAGGCAATGACTAGCTTCCTTGTTCCCCTCTTGGGACTTTAGTAAATATGTTGCCTCTTGGTGGGGTTTTGTCTGTTTACCTTGAACGTTGCATTGGGTGCTTCTTAAGTGTTTCGATTAAGCACTTGTAAACCAAATTAAGCTTTTTTACTTTTTAATAAACTATGAGTTAGTAAAAGAAACATAAATTTAAAAAAAATGGTACAATGTTGGTAAACATTTGAATCAGGCAAAACCATAGTACTCGAAGTTTCTAAATGGAACAACAAATATTTAATCTGTAACCTGTACATGAATCTTAGCAGCAGCCATGATATAAGCAACTTAATTTAATTAATACTTCTGAAATCATTCTCAGATGTGGGTTCTTCATCGGTTTTTTAACCTTTCAAATCATTGTCTTCCCTAAAGTCTGTTGAGGTTGATACTTCGAAGGTGATCTGTCTTACTCGTGCCCATTGAATTATTAACAGTCTCAGTCAACATCAAGATTCATTTGATCATTAACATCATACAGAAGACCATCGGATGTGTATGTATATATATATATATATATATATATATATATATATATATATATATATATATATATATATATATATATATATATATATATATATATATATATATATATATATATATATATATATATTAATACAAATTAAAAATTAAATATTAAAAATTTTAAATATAAAATAAATAAAATATGAATTTATTTCTAATCTCATTAGAAATAATATTTATTTTTTAAAGAGCATTGGATCATCCTATACTAAGAGGATTACTAATCCTCTTTGCAATCCAATCATCCCCTTAATGTGTGCATCAAACATAAGATAGGATGATTATCATCATATCTTATCCATCATCCTATGCACCAAATACAACCTTAGTATTTTAGTATATATTATAATTATATAACATATAACATATATAATAATATAATATAAGTAATTTTAATATTTTAATAAATTATAAACGAACAACAAACGAACATAACCGAATGAACAACAAATGACACTTTAAACGTACGAACAATAAACGAACATAAACGAACTTGTTCGTGAACATATACGAACGAATCACACTTATGTTCATATTCGTTCGTTTAATAAACGAATACAAAAATATTGTTCGTGTTTGTTTGTTAAGTTTAATAAACGAACATAAATGAATAATAATCGAACGGCTAACGAATAGTTCACCAAACATTCTATTCGCTTACATCCTTACATATATCCTTCCTTCCGTAAAGGAAATGAGAATTATGAAAAAAGGCACACTGTTATTCATAGACTGTATCATACGTATATGCAAAAATAGTTTCGAAAGAGTAATACAAGTAAGGAATGATTGCAAGAAAAATATTTGGTAAAAATCAATCCAGTAATTGCGAGGGAACACCGTAGGTTGCTACTGAATTGGATGCTTAAATTGCGTGATTTATGGAGAGCCTTAGTTGGTATTAGTTATTATCTTTTTATGCCCTCGTAAGATGGGCCGACATTGATTACTCCGATCTTGGGACACCGTCTGAATGCCACTGACAACTAAGAGATTTAATGAGGGAGTTGACTAGCTAATCAGCCAAATGCACGCGATCCACTCATAATTGTTTGTTTTGACCTAGGATGAGAACAAAGTGAAAATCCACTTTGATATGTGTCATACGACTATGAAACATTGGATTTTGACGTAGGTAAGTAGTTCCCACATTAACACAATATACATTAGGGGAGTAGATTGGGACAAAAGAAGCTCCTAAAGTAGATTTTGAACCTGATTTAGTTCAACAACTATGACGGGAACCTCTCGGTATCCAACTTTAGTGAAGGAGCGTGCCATAGTTTATTATTTCTTGGAGGCCCAGCTCATAAGATTAGCACCAAGGAAGACAAAAGCAAAAGTGAAGGTGCTATCATCAGTGTCTACTGCTTAGTCCACGTAAGAAAAAAGCATGCAACGTGAGGACGAAGAGATGCGCAGACGGAGATTATGATTGATTGTTTGCTTGAGGTATTGAAGGACGCGCTTTGCAGCAGACCAGTGAGCAGTGTTGGGACAGTGCATGAATTGAGATAGCCGATTAACAACAAACAAGAAGTCAGGCGAAGTCATGGAGAAATATTGAAGAGCATCAATAACTTGACGATATTGAGTAGGATTAGTAGATGGAGAGTCTTTATGAAAAGACAACTTCTTGGTTGTGGATAGGGGACTATGAACACCCTTTTCTTTGAGCATGTTATGCTTTTGAAGAAGATGAGAGACATATTTTAGTTGTGACAACAATAAACCGTATGTTTAGTGCCATGGACCTTTTCTCTAAGGAAGAAGTTGAGATCCCTAAAATCTTTCAGGGAAAATCGAGTTGCGAGTGCATGAATTACTTTATTGATGGAAAAAGTGTGTGGCAATGGGTACACCCATATCAAGATTCCATTTTTTGAGTACCTTAAACCTTAACTTGATTATATTTTACTGGATTGTGTAGGACATCCAAACCTATTACCTAAATGCGTTTAGTTTTAAACGGGGTAGTGGCAGGCACTCTAACTCGCTATTTGTTTATATTTACAATTATATTGTGTTCATAGGGAGATTTGAACCTTGGTCTAAATATTTTTATCTATGGGTTTTACCAAGTGAACCAATGTTATCATTTAAAATAATCTGTTATGAACGTCAATTTCTATCCTAGAATAAATTATACTTAAAAGTTTTTAATGATCCAATTTAATGAAATGCATGCCTATTAGCAACAACTAAAAAATTTATTTATGAAATTAAATTTATTACTTAATTATGCTTAATATAATAAGAGTTTTAAATTTTATACGTAAAATATTGAAATTAAATTATGAAAAATTTATATAATAAGTTAAGATAAAATTCTTAACATATATGCTATTTTTTGTATAATGTGTGTGTGTGTGTATATATATATATATATATATATATATATATATATATATATATATATATATATATATATCTACACACACACACACATTATACAAAAAATAGCATATATGTTAAAAAATAGTATATATATGTATTTGTATATTGTTCTATTATAAGAGATTATTAATATGGCCATTAATCAAGCTAATCTCAATCATATGAATATATTAGATGAAATTAAACATTTGAAATTAAAACTATTAATAATATATTCTAAATCTATGATAAGAGATTAAAATGAAATACATTTGAAATTAAAAACAGTAATATACTTCAAGAGATTTAAACTTACTCTATATCATATAATAAGAGTAAGTGACTATTACTATGTAACATTAACATATACAATTTATTATGATAAGATATACACGATAAGAGATTATCATAATATATAATATATATAATATATGAATTAGTATAATAAGATAGCAAGATGCGCATATTACAAATATTAACAAATACAAATTATCTCACGTGATAATTAAAAATATATAATTTATTTTAATTCATATTATAACGTATAAAAATTATTTTAAGCAAGAATAAGATATGGATATTAATATGTTTAACATACTTTCTTTACCTTTTAATAATTTCTTGAAACAATTAACTAAAAAATTAATAAAATAGTAATTAAACAACACCCTACCTAAATAAAACATCTTTTACCCAGTAACCCACCTAAACCCGAATTCCCAAATCTAAGTTAAATTATTAAATAACCTATCCAATCTTTTTAAAAAAAAAAAAAAAAACTTTGACTCAATACATTAGTAATTTAATATCATTTCAAAATTGACTTCTTCTAGCAATTAACATACATGATCAATAAAAAATAATAACCTAAACATTTTCCCTATTAACCCATTACCCACCTAAACACAATTACCCAAACAAAATCTAGAAATCCCTAAGTTACTTGTAACCCATTGCCCAACGGCCCTCCCTCCCAAATATTTTTTTTTTCTTCTTCTTTATATCTTCTCCATCTTACCTTAATGGCGTCGCAATCCCCTCCACTCTAGGTCAATCCACTTTGTAGTCCCCTCATTTACAAAGACAGTCACGCCACCCACTAATTTATGACATCGTGGAACCAATATCTCAAGGTTTAAGCTAAAATCTCTTTGTTGTTTTGTTAAACTTTTTGTAGGTAAGCTTAGATCTAGGTTGTTAAATAAGCTTAGATCTCAGTTAAATAAGCTTAGATCTAGTTTAAATAAGTTTAGATATAGGTTAAGTAAGCTTAGATCTCGGTTAAATAAGCTTAGATCTTGATTAATAGGGACTGCTATGTTTGTCTAAGATCAAAGTAGCACTTAATCGCTTCCATTGGTCATATTAACCAACTTTTTAAAGTTTTCTTTAGTTCTAGTCCAATCCTTAAGTGTTTCATGTGACAATTCATAAATTTCATATATAAAACATACATAAAACCATAAGTAAAATCATTCATTAAATGTTTTTCAAAAAATATAATTATAATCAGCTTAATCGTTTTATCATAACATCCTTACAAATCATAATCGATATCTAATACAGTACTAAGACTACATTTGATAACTATTATAACCTATTGTTACCTCCCAAAAAAATTACATAAACTGTGCATGAAAAATGTCTTATATATAAATTCAGATATATATAATTGTATATATACCTTCAAAAGAACAAAGCTGGACAGCATGATGACGCTCTCCTAACTTGCCATAAAAGAATGTCTCGCTCTAGCGCCTAGCACAGATAATCTGTGGACAATAGGAAAAGGGGTGATCTTACGCTCAACAAGAGTAGATGCAGAAGGGGAGGCGAAACATATATTGAATACTATAGTTAAAACATAATTAAATAGCTTGTTTTCAAACGCACTTAGTTCAAAGCATACTTATTTTCCTAAAGCATAGCTCATAAACATGACATAAACGTTCTTACAAAAGCATAGGCATGTAATGCATTTTTGCAAATCATAGCTTAAAACATACATTCATATAAACTTAAATATAGGTTGGAGACTCGACATTTGATTATAAAAGTGTTGTCCTTACTTACACCCCAAAACAGGAGCCCCTTATAAGAAAATAGTTAACTTATGGCCATGGTTAGGGTTTTTTAACCCCATTGGATTGGTAAGTAATGAGAATATTATTGACTTGTCAAGGATTAACATCCTTACTTAAACTTAAAAGCATAACTGTAACATAATGGGTGGATGTCATACATCCCCTAAGAACATGAGGCATAATTACCAACATGACATAAATGGACGTTATGCGCCTTTTAAGCACATTATAAATTGTAACCTTATACCCTCATTAAAATAATTCATAAAACATACTTGGTATGATTCTTTAATATCATAAACATATCTTAACTTTCAAATCGTAATGCTTAAGTAAGTGGGATAGTTATCACTTGGAATCATCCTTTCCGTAATCTTAAACTTAGGGACCCTACTCAAAACTTGCTAAATAAGTTTTAGGAAATCATTTTAAGGCATTAGTTCATTTTTAAATTCTTAAAACAAGTTTTATCTTGTAATTTTCCAAAATGGAGCTCTTCAATGCATGTGTTTAATGACTTAAAAGCAAAACGAGTCAATGAGCATGACAAGGTCATTTATAAGCATAAACATATAAAAAGGTTCGATCCCATGCCTCATGGGATTAATCTTCATGCATAAATCATATATTTTCATAAATTCATGTCATGACCAAATCGTAAAAAATGAACTCAATCAGGGAACTTTTCTTAAACAAGTGGGCCCCAAATTTTTATGGAACATACTAGAGAGTTAGTATAACACTTAAGAAGTGAAAATTTGTGAAGAAATGGGCTGAAAATATTTTTCATGAATTTTCTAAAACAGGGCTTCTGGCAATCCCAAGCCCAACACCTGCAGGCCCAAAAAGAAAACTCATTTTCATGACCTTTCAGAAGGATTTTTGAGCTGGGTTTTTCCAAGATAAAGGGCTTTCTGAAAAGGTAAAGAACACCACGAATGAAGCTGAAACAAGAGAGAACCACCCCTTAAAAGTTGGCGCAAGTGTCCTTTGCCAGTCTAGATTACGCGATTTTTTCGGCCACCTTCTGGTCACTTTCAAACTTTGGTCAAGAAGGATAAAATCTTCCATCATAAGCCCTATATAACATATAAAAAATCCAACAAAAATTAAGTTCATTTCCTAGGTACAAAACTAGAGAGAAGAACATGGGCTAAATCTGTCCTATTTTGAGGTGAGAGAAAAACTTAAATTTGAAAGTTTTTGGCAGGGTTTTAATGTTATTTTTGAAGATTCTAAGTTGTTTACATGTTGATTAACAGCTGAGAATCTTTTTTGGAGCAAAAAGGATTGGTCAAAGTTAGTCAACTAAGGTAAGAAGTTGATGGAAGAAGATGATGTTAGATATGTTAATGTTAGTTAAATTTAGGTGATTTTTGCTTAAGTAGAATTTGAAGAAAAAATTTCTAGATACTTGTGTAGGTTCATCCAGCATGTCTATGATATGGTAGTAATGAAATTTGGTTGTGTTTGATGCTGTAGATAGTCAAATTAATACTGAAAAAGTCCAGCTTATAGCCGAGTTCAGTGAAAAACTGAAAAGTATGAGAATCGGTAAATTGGTATGTTGAAAAGTGTGAATTGGAGACTTGAATTAGCAATTAGGTTGTTAAGTTATGAAATTTAACTTAAAAGAAAAAAAATTATCGAAATTAGCTTAAATCGGCATTTCAATCGGTAAAACCAAAAAAGTAAGAAAAATGGTCGAAAAAAGGTTTAATTGACCCCGTTTAAGTTTTAAATGAATAAGGATAAATTGAATACTAATTGGGTTGTTTGTGGCAGCTCAAGGTATCGACATGCAAAACGAGGCAAACCCGAGACCCGATGATTTAGCGCTGCCCTAGCCTCGTTGAGGTAAGGGTTGTAATTTAAAGTAGTAATGATATCCTGTACCTATTTATACCGCATGAAATGATTTAATAGGTATATGAAGAGTTTTCGAGGAAAATCGAACCTTTCCGTTAGGAATTCCCGAAAGGAATCCTAAACCCAACTGTTTTTGGTATATCAAGTATGAGTTTTAATACACTAATATTTTATATTAGAAACTTTATGATTTTAAGATTTCAACTTCAAATGATTTTAAGTACATATGAAAACAATGATTTTAACTACCCCATTAGCTTATATTGTGTGCACATCATGCCCACTACTTGTGGTGTTCCGGCTCCGTCACCTGTAATGCTTGTTACGTTTCACCCATGTAGTGTTTGTCTCCACCTTTGTGGTGTTTGTCTTCGCTACACGCGGCGCATGTTTCGTAGTATCTTGTGCCCACGCAGTACGCATGTATGTTTCCTGCACGGTGAGTGCCACTGGTGCCCGTGCCCTAGCTAGTGCTAATTAAAGTTTATTTAGATATTACGCTTATTTGTTGTACGACCCTGATCCAGTCTACAGTCCCTACCATGGGTACTTTATTCCCTCTACGGAGGATGTCGTATGCTTGCATGATAGCTATCCGGACATAGCCTAGTCTCCATGTTTTAATGTATGGACGTTTTGAGTATGAGAGAAAATAAGTAAGCTAAAGTAAGTAAGAAGAATGTGAATTTTAAGTAAGTAAACATGTATGTAAGTATGTTTCATTTCAAAGTAAATAAGTATGTATGTAAATCGAATTCCATAAGCATGTATGTACGATTGTTTTATTTTAAAGTAAGCAAGTAAGTTTATGCAAATGGATTTAAGTAAGTACGAAAGTATGTTAACCCTGATTTTTCAATTATTTTTGGGATTGTCAGGATTTCTTTAAATGCCTTCCTTATTGAGCTTTATCAGAAGCTCATCCTTTTTTTTTTCCTCCATTTCAGATTACCTACGATAGAATTTGCTCAGCTATTGCTGTCACGACTCATTTTTCCTAAAAATCCCTACAAATTTTTCGCTTTTTCATTTCTTTACCAGTCGTGAACAGTTTCACTACTAACAATTGGGTTATGAGTCGATGTTAGTGCCTCCTATCATGTTACTTACCTTAACATCTATTTTCCATATTTCATTTACATATCAATTTATTTTAACTAAATACATCCCTAATATTACATCCGTGTACAATACTCTGCCTTTATATGTTCAAATACAAAAATTATATGAATGTGTATACCTGGTCTTGATAGGAAGCAACGGATAACCGAAATGCAAGACTAGTGTCACTCTCTTCTACTGAATGTACCCTGTAGGGTGAAAAATGAAAGGGTGAGCGCAACTTGCTTAGTAAGGTAATAATGCAAGTAGGTAGATAACTACACTATCTACATGCTGGTAAAGGCATGACATGTAAAACATTTATATCTCGAGCATGAGAAAATTAAAACCATGCCATGTATGAGTATATCATTTATCGTAAAACATGAATCGGCATGTAAAATATGAAAAACATCTCATGTAAAACCTTTCATACTCGATACAGTAAAACTCTTCAAAATAATCCCAAAGGGATTCAACACGTCTTTAAAATCATTAATATCCTCATAAAAATCTATCAATTTCTCATTTAATACCACATTTCAGGAAAATCGTCACAAATCAAGGCTCGACCCCTCCCTCGGGTCTACCCTGGTCTAACAAGACCAATCAAATATATATCATGTGAGACATGCAGGTTACTGTATAGAAACAATCGAGGACTATGTCCCTGTGATCCCAGGCTACACGAATCCCGATGTGCGAGGTATCACAACTGTAACGGGAGGTGGGTCAAATCCTACCCGCCAGAATATCACATCATGGGAATACAATAGTCATGACTACATGGTACAGCGTACTCCGTGTGACATACACGGTACAACGTACTCCATGAACCCAATATCACAGTCTGGGGATGCCTGCCATAGGTCTTATCCCACTCCAAACCATGTCGATAACCAACCCATGTCTCAATCTACACGTGCGAGCATATCTTCTCACTGTGACACACAGTCTACAGAAGGCTCCAACACGGTCATATGCATGTCATAAAATTTCTGTACGAGCAAAGCTCTAGCATGGCTCTATGCATATTCATGATATCAGAAAAACCCTCGTGCGAGCGAAGCTCCAACACGGTTTCATAAAAATCAATGAAATCTGCGTACGAGCAGCACTCCAGTATGACTTAAAAATAATTATAAATCCAATTTAAATTCACGTACGATAAATGCTCTAGTATTGTAAATACCGTAAATTTTCAGTATGCTCGGTGTAGTTATAAATGATAATATGGACAATTAAGTTAAATTATGTTTTGGAATATGAGAAACTTGGATAAGCCAATTACCTAAATCTGATTTATAAATAAATAACTAATAATAATAATGTGATTAAGTACATGGAAGAGCGTATACACGTATTTATATATCTACATTTGTATGAGACACTAAGAGTACTCTATAGAGTGTAAGTATATACACATATAAATATATGTGTTAAGCATATAGGAATGTGCATATATATATATATATATATATATATATATATATATACTAACGTGGGAGCAATTAAAGTGTTTAAAGAAATATATAAATATATGTTAGATATATTTATAATGTACACAGCTCTGGGATGACAGTAAAGAAGGGAGAAAACGTGCACGATATGTAAACAAATCTTGAGGATTGTGTGTGTGCAGTAGGGAGGTAACTGAAGCACGAAAGAGGGCATGGGAGTATGGCTAAAACATCTGTTGGGTGGTCTGACCGAGAGAAGGAAGCACTTACCGAACCCACTCCTACTTCCTCCTCACTCACACGCCATCAAACCTTTCACCATCAAATCCCCTCGCCAAAACCCAGCTCTGCCCGATCCTGTACATGCATAAAAACGGAAGAAGACTGAAGCAGAAAAGAGAGATAACCAAGAGCTTAAGTAAAGGCAAGAAACAAAAGAGAAGAGAAGAGAGACAATGGAGAAATTGAGCAGTTGAGGGGTAGCACAAATCGAGGGAGAGTTGTTAAAGAGAAGCTAGAACCGAAGCTTACAGGGGATCGAGACAGAATTGAAAACTGAAGCAGAAGAAAACACGAGCAGAGGTAGATAGGGGAGGTTGGCAGTGATTGGTGCGATGAAGCTGGATTGAAAACCGAAGCTTGGAGTAGGCAAGAAGTAACCAAAATAGAGATGATCCGTGTGGAGAAGGCATGTTGCAGCAGCTGAACTGGGCGAGAAAGAGACCAAGGAAGTGAAGGAAAACACTCTCAGTTCCTGGGTAAACAAATGAGAAGATGGACAGCAGAGGAATGAGGGTGTGTAAAACTAGAGTGAAAAAGCTGATCGAGGGAAGAAATAGAGACGAACAAGGGGACGGTGGCGAGGCCGACGGGCCGAAGCTGCTATGTGCTAAAGCAGGAAACTGAAACAGGAAAGTGAGGACCGAAACAGAGGACGTCGGACGTCGGAGCAGTGGCGAACAATGAAGCTGGAAACAGGTAGCCGAAAAAGGACGTGACCGGAGGGACTTCACCTCTAGACAGAATCGTCGTGGAAGGAAGGAAGCGGCAGCACCCAGGGGAGGAAGACGATGAACAATAACCGGCTATGAAGAAGAAGAAAAATAAGAGGAAGGCGTGGGAAATTCAAACCGTGAGGAAAAAAAAGGAAAAAAAGGGTAAAGAAAAGAGAAGTATATATCTTTATATATATATATATATAATTATATATATAAATATAAATATAAAAATATTTGGAGATAGGAGAGAAGGCACAGAGAAATTTGAAAACCCGGGGAAAAAAGGCTCCGACCGAAATAACCCGAGTGGACCAAATTCGTCGACTCGCTACGTTGAGGCAACCGAGGACTGCGAATAGACACCAAGGTAAGAAAAATTCTCGTCGCTGCTAGAGATAAATATGCGTAATTTTCGTATATTTTTATATATAAAATTTAGGTTAAATTTCGCAGTACCGAAATTATCGAAAAGACCAGGTTGAACTTTACGACTGAAAAATTAGAGATTTTAGCTTAGTTGAACAATCAAATTTTACGGATTAAATTTAAATGATTTGCAGAAATTACGATATGACTTAAATTCTGTTTAAGTATTAAAAATCTTGAATTTTGAATTTTCATAAACTGTTTTCTGAGATTTTTTTCAAAAAAAAAAAAAGCTAGTCAACCTGTTTTGAACGATTTCATAAAACAAATGAATTTATATGTGATTTAAGGAAAAATGATCTGTTATAAAGTTATTCTGATAAAATGTGTTTGAGCGCGTACTGACTGTATGTCGTACGGACCGTCTTGCACTGATTTTGAGACAAAAGCATTGGTGAGATCATGCTGCACTTCTGTTCTGTATCTGTATCTGTATCTGTGGTCCACGAGTATGATGTACTGTGTTTTTTATTCTGTTTCTGATCTTCGGATATTCTGATCTGTGAGCCGTTTGGGTAGTTGATCACTCCCACGACGATTGACATTCCGGCAAACCTGGTCCGTGAATTTTTCGGAGTCACCGACATTGGCCAATAGTCATTTCTGATATCTGATATAGCATGCATGCCTTGTCTAGTCTATTTGAAAATATTTCATTGAATATGTCTGCTTGAACTGAAATATCTGTGAATCTGTTTGCTTTGCTACTGAAAAACTCTGAACTTTCTGGATTTACTACAGTAGTTAAATGTATTACTGATACATATTCTGTTTCTGAAAAATCTGTTTCTGATATTTGGGCTTTTTCTGATACTAAATCTGTGTTTTTCGAATTCTGAACCTGGTATCTGAGAAAATCATTTGTGAAACTTTTCTGGATTTAGCAATATAAATATATATATATATATTTTGTAGGTAATATATTTATCTACCTGCTATGGGATTTTTCTTACTGAGCATGTTGAGCTCATCCCCCCTTACTCTCATCCACAGATTCGAATTAGTAGTGAAATTCAACTCTATAAGTCGAGGTATTTTGCACAGCTGCGCCTCAAAAAGAAATCACCTAAGTTAGAGGTACACCCAGTAAGGATAATTGTTTTGTATCTGTAAGTACAGTAATGTATGCAAACATATGTCTGAGAAAATGTGATTGATACTATTTTGTATGAGGAGAAAATTTCGATTTGGCGAAATAGTAACGTTGCTGTTTTGTGTTTTAAACTATTACCAAGAGAATTTAAATTAAATAGGCGAATTTATAGATTTTGATCTATTTTCGACTTGTAGCCCAACCGAAATATGTGTATGAATTTGGGTCGTTACAAGTATGGATTCATAAAACTAAGTAAAATCCACGTATGATTTAAAACTCATAAAAGACATGATAGGCTGCTCAATTTCACTAAAACAAATCAAAATCACAACTGGCACCTAATTCGTGCCCTTTCATGTAAAAACATGAAATAAACAGCCAACCTATCTATAATTTGCTTAAATTAAAGCAATATAATCATAGGAATATCAAAAACATGAAAATCATGCAATTTCATAGCCTTACTACCCTTTTTGAAATTTTACTAACTATGGGCAAAATCGTAATTTTCACATATACCTCGATTTTCGTAAAAATTATTATTCTATTTCTAGATACCTTAGGGAATTCTGCGAAATGTAAATAACCCCAAAAATGCGTGCAGGTATCTCTAAGCACTTACAAAATTCCCTTACCTCATTTTTTTGTACGGTCTGAGTTTCTCAACTCTATCGATCACCTGATCCGTTTAGATCCCAATATGTACTCCGGAGCTGCAGATAATCATTTATCGGGTTAAATCCAAATATAATTATTCATATTTCACTTTTACTGGGCTTAATTTAAATCATTGGGCTCGTTTTCATTTTAATGGGCCTCGACCCATTTTCAGCCCGTTTCCACTTATTAAATCCTTTCTTCGGGTCTATTGGGCTCTCAATATCCATTGGGCTTCGTTCCAAACTCTTTGGATAGCCCGTATATCATTTACGACCATTAATTCAAAAATACGAATATAATTTATTTTTATGCAGAAATTAATCCAAAATATGCAAAGTAAATTGCAATTGCGTAATAATCATATTGTTGTTGTAAATGAGCTTTACTTACCCGAAATTATGTGATGGTGCGCAAATTGGAGTTTGATTAGCTCACGTATATGATTTATCATCGAACTGCACAATTTTATAATTAATTTCGATTAATTTTCGATCAAATATAATTATTTAAAAAATTTCTCGAAAATCAAATCGGTCACTTTTAACCTCGTATCAACTTACCCGAAGTCTGGTGTATCCCCGAAAATTCTTACTTTTTTCCTTTTTTCTCTTTTTTCTTCCTTTTTCCTATCTTTCTTGGCTGAACCGGTTCGGTCCGGTTCAACCCAGTTCAGACCAGCTCGGTCCAGCCCGGTTCAGTCCGGTCTGATTTTCTCTTTCGCCATTCGGAGCTTCGCCAACCGATTCTTCGTCAGCTTTCGCCTCCAACAGATCCGCGGGGGTAGTCCGATGCATGGATCTGGGGTTGGTTTCACTAAAGCTAGCCAAAAAGTGGCCGGTCCGGCCTCTTTTCTCCTCCGGCGTCGGTGCCCCTTTCTTCCCGCACCGTTCGCGACGTTTCTGGCCGATCTGCGCCTGGATCGGCATCGCTGTCACCCCTCTCTGACCGGTGGTGAGTCGTTCCTCCTTTCTCCAGCCGCTGATCATCTCTCTCCTCCCTTTTCTCTCTTTTTTCCCTCGGTTTCTCTCACTTTCTCTCTTTTTCCCTCGTCGGCCGTGGCTCTTCTTCGCCTACCAGCGTCGGCGAGGCTCGGCTGGTTCTTCTTGGTGGCGGCCTTTGAACGGTGAGGCAGAAGGGCTTGATCTCCCTTGCTGCCTTCTGCTTCTTTCGTTTCTTTCCTAATGCAGAATCGTAACTCGCGATTCTTGTAAGACCCGGTTTTATCATAAGGGCAAAAAGGGAATAAATAAAAATTTTTTAGTGCATTTAAAAATGCAAAAGGACTAAAATGGTATTCCCGAACATGTGCAAGGGTAAAATGGTCAAAAGACCAAAATTCGGTATTAATCGGGACAAGAAAATTTAATTAAAAATATGAGAATGAGAAATCTTGATCAATGACGAAGAAATAATTAAATTCCGGGTTAAATTGATCAAGATATGAATTTATTGGAATAAATCGGGATTTTCGTATCGAAAAATAATCCTGAAAATAATCGAAAAATATACCGGAAAGGTAAAATCGAACTGAGAAAATTATTTACAGATTAAATGAATAAAATATAAATTTTTTTAAGGATATTTATGCATTTTAATATTATTTTATTGAATAAAATAATATTAAAAGTTAATTATAAATAAATAAATAAAATTTGAAAAAAAAAACAGAATTCGCAAAAAACGCGAATCTGGAGAAAGAAACAGAGGCGAAAACGAAGCAGAAAATGCGCAAAGACCGAGGAAGAAGAGAACGTCGGCTCCGACGCAACCACCGGCGGACGACGCGAGGAGGCGACCGACGAAGGTCGGCCGACCTCAGGCGAGCCCACAGGCGGCCGCGATGCGCGGCGAGGTGGTCGAAAATCACCGAAAACGGAGGAGAAGCCGCGGGGGAGAGAACCTCGATTCGCCGGCGATGGCTGCGATTCGACCCCAGTCGAGGCCCGATTTAGGAAGCCCAGGCCATGGCGCGCTGAACGGCACCGGAATCGCACCGGGAACCGATCGGACGGCGCCGGAACGACAAAATGATGGGTGAACCGGACTGAACCGGCGGTCTGAGCCGAACCAGACCGAGCTGAACCGACGGTCCGAACCGGGTTGAACCGGACAGGACCGGTTCAGCCAAAAAGAGAGGGAAAAAAGGAAGAAAAAGGGAAAAAGAAAAAGAGAAAAAATTGGGAAAAATTTCAGTGATGCAATCGAGTTTCGGGTAAGTCGGTAAGAGGTTAAATTGACCGATTTAATTTTCGAAATATTTAATTTGATAAATAATCGACTGAAAGTTTACCCGAAAATATATTTAATTGTGTAGCTTGACGATTGGCATCAACCGAGAGCTCGAGACAGCCTCGATTTGTGTACGATCATGGAATAACGGGTAAGTAACCCTTATTTACGACAATTTTACATCGTTATGCGTGATTGATATTTAACGCATAAATTACGGATTTAATTTCCGCATAAATGAATTAAATTCTGGAAATTGGATAAATTGTCGTAAATACTAAATTAAGAATTTAGAACGAGGCTAAATAAATATTGATGGGCCCAATGAGCCCAATAGGCCTCGATAAAGTGTAGTAAACGGGCTTAAGGCCGATTAAGGCCCATTATGGTGCAATCAGGCCCAATATGAGAAACGGGCCCAATGATTTAAAATTAAGCCCAGAAAATTATGAAATACATTAAATTGTATTGTATTTGACCTGATGAATGTGTATCCGCAGTTCCGGAGATTTGATTTGGATTGGAAGCAAATCAGACTGCGTGACGAGACATCGGTGTAAAGGTCAGACTGTACAGATAAATGAGGTAAGGGAATTATGTGAGTAGATAGAGGTAGCTACGCGTAATTTAATAATTTTCTGTACACTGAATACGTATGTATACCTTGATTATGTATAAAGATCCTGAAACTGGTTTAAATAATTTTGAGGATCAAAATAGGTGAAATGTCTATTTTACCCCTATTGAGGGAAGTTCACCTAAGGATGGTGAAAGCATGACATGCATGAAATGCATGATTTAAGGTTTTTTTATGATTAAGGAATTTTCTTGATTTTAATCGAAGTAAATTGATAGATTGGCCAATAATTGCATAAGTTTTCCAAAATAACACTACGTAGGTGTTATTAATATTTAAATGGAAATTTCTTTGGAAAACGGCCAACTATCAAGTTTATATGGAAACAGATAGTGCCGACATGTAGTTCGCACTATATCTGCGTTTGTGAATGTGCATAAATGTGCTTGAGCGCTTGCTCGCACCGACTTATGTGACATCATATGCATGAAATGTGCTAGAGCATGGTGCTCGCACTGATTTTTATTATTGTGAAATGAGAGCTGCTGGAGCCTAGCTCGCACTCTGTTTTGACATGTTTTGACATGTTTTGATTTGTTTTGACGTGATATGCATAAAATGGTGCTGGAGCGATTGCTCGCACTAGTTTTAATGATTTGACATGCATGAGAGATGCTGGAGCTTAGCTCGCATCCTGTTTTGATTTAATTATGCATGAAGTCGTGCTGGAGTGTAACTCGCACGAGATTTGATTTAATTATGCATAAAGCCGTGCTGGAGTGTAACTCGCACGAGATTTGATTTACTTGAGCATTCATTTGTGCTGGAGCATTACTCGCACAAAGTTTTACGTAGTTTTCATAATTCATTTAAATATCGTACTGGAGTTTTTCTCGTACGAGGTTTTCACTGAGTTTCTATACATATCCGTACTAGAGCATTGCTCGTATGTGGATTTTACTTGAAATTATAATCAGTTTAAGTCGTACTGGAGCGCTGCTCGTACGCAGATTTTAATGATTTTCATGATACCGTGCTAGATCTTAGCTCGCACGAGATTTTCTGATATCATGAATATGCATGGAGCCGTGCTTGAGCTTCGCTCGCACAGGGATTTATATTACATGCATATAGCCGTGTTGGAGCCTCCTGTAGACTGTGTGTCACAGTGAGATGATATGCTCACACGTGCGTACTGAGACGGAGATTATATGGGTGGATAAGACCTATTACAGGCACCCCTGATTGAGCTTGGGTTCACGGAGTACGTTGTACCGTGTATGTCACGCAGAGTACGCTGTACCGTGTGGATTGTTGGAGTGGAGTGGCATTAGCCACGAGGCAGCAAGCCTTGCCCTAGCAATCCTGGTGTTATGCTGTTCTGGCGGGTAGGACGACCCACCTCCCGTTTCAGGTGTGATACCTCGTACACTAGGTACCGTGTTGTCAGGGATCACTAGGATATGGCCATAGTCCTCGATGTTACTGATAATTACCTGATTGTCTCACATGATATAACTTGTGGTCTGTTAGACCAGGGTAGACCCGAAGGAGGGGTCAGGCCCCCGATTTCATGATTTTATGATTTGTGACCCTGAAAGAAGGGTGGTTTTATAACTGAAGTTTTATAATGAAATTTATTGAATTGTTTTATGAGTTGATTGACCCGAAAGGGTTAGTTTTTACTGCAGTTTTAATGTATTGATTTAAATACCGTAGCATGTGAAGTTTTCCATGCTTTCATTTGAAATCCATGTTTTGTCTTACATGGCATAAAAGACTGCATGATCTTGATCTAATTTATGCCTAATTTGATTTAATGATGTCACATGAAATGCTTTGAATGCATGAATTACATGATTTGTATATGCACAAATAGTTTTTGATAAACTAAGTCATTGATGTTTGCATGACTTTGTGCTTGATGATTTTTAATGAAAAGAAATGGATTTAAGGGCATGGCATTATGAGCATGTAGATAGTGGAGCTATCTACTTACTTGCATAATTGCCTTACTGAGCGTGTGGTTTGCTCACCCCCCTTATTTTCCATCTTTTCAGAGCACTTGAAATAGTTATTGAGCGGCTGAGGACTTGCATGTATTGATATCCGCTGCTTGCTGCTTCCCATCGAGAGACAGGTATACACATTTGTATAGTTTTGTATCTAAATATGTAATGCACAGTACTGTAAACGGATATTATGTCGGGGATGTAGAGTTATAAATAACATTGAGTATGTATTTATTTAAAGTCAAAGAATAGTAAAACTCTGATATGTGATTGTGGGAATGAAATGGTAAATAGTGTGAGGTGACTAACACCGAATCATAGCCCAACTGTGTTTGTAGGATGGTCACGACGGGAGAAAGGTAAGAATTAAATAATAAATGAAAAAACAAAAAATTTACTCTGATTTTTAGGTAATTCGGGTCGTGACAGGTTTAATGGTATCAGAGCTTGAGTTGGCCTGATATGAGTCGGTGTTAGTGGTTAAGAAAGTTTTCATCCCCATGTACTGTGCATTGCTTAGATACAATTGTGTATATCGAGATGGAAGTGCAGCTAAGAATTTGGTTTAAATGCAAGAATAGACTCATTAACTGATAGTCGCTATGGTTGAGAGGCGAGTACACGAGCTCGAGGCCATAGAGGTTTGCCCGAGAGTTGTACTGAGTCGCCACATGAGACCCGAGATGAGATTGACGTGGAGGCTGGTATTGAGCATGCCCCACAGAGTCCGACAGAGAGATCGGACAGAGTCTGATAGAGATATCAGACAGTATTGAGACACGCTTCGCGAGGTTGGAGCGGAGTGTGGAGAATATTTTGCGAGCTAATTGCTCAGGATATGTATGAGATTTGAGGGCGAGTTGGAGCATTAATTGAAGTTCGCTCGACCCATCTTAAGAGTTAGACATCCAAAATGGACATGAGAAATAATTCGTGATGTATTCGGTAGACAGAATATCCCGGACATTGTTTAAAGGAAACTAAATATTAAATTATTTACTCTGACCCAGAGGAACATGTTGAGTGATGAGTATGATACTCAGTTTATATTTCTGGGCAGATGTGACTCGGACACGATAAACAGTGAGAGTCGAGATGTCTGAAAGTTCATGGAAGGGCTCAGATTGTCAATTAGAGTCCGATTAGCCCGTTAGATCGCTACCTATCATGAGGCAGTGCGCAGACTACCGTGTGTGAATAAGATCATGAGTTGTATGCCTGTGAGATTGAGAAAGGTAGTAAGGGGCTGAAATAGAGACAAAAAGAGAATAAAGAATGACAGAGATGTCAGAATGAAAAAAGGTAGTTTGGTAAAAGCTTAGAGCTAATAAATCACGGGGTAAGATAATTGATAAAAATCCCAGTGTATCTAATTTCAATACTTACGAGGGGTATTGTGATTTGAGGACCCCGACCTGCTACGAAACAGTATAACAGAGTAGCAGTGTGAACAATGTAAGATGTGTGATAGTTACCACGAAAATAAGATGTTGGATGAGGGTGAGTGTATGCCTTGGACCAGGACACCATTGATGATTAATATGATGTGGTGAAAGATACCACACTGGTTGTGAATAATGAAGTAATTATTTTAAATTGATCCTGGTGCCACGCATTTATTTATACCGCCTTCAATTACTTACAAGTTAGTGAAAAATGTGAAGCCTATACCCTTAGGCATGAGGATGATGGTTAGCTGATTTTCACTAACTGAAAATAGTGGTGAAAACAGCACTGAAATGTGAATTATAAGTTTGACAAGTAAGGAAAGAGTTGGTCATAAGTGATATATGAAAGGAGATGAGCTCGGAGATGTGATAGATCCTGCATACGAAATATATTGGAATAAGAGGCGTATGCAAGGTAAGGATTAAGCAATATGTAGTGTATATGGATTGCGACCAAGATAAGGGGTAGATATATCTACACCCAGTCGATGTGGTCAAATCTGAGGGTTAATAAAGGTATTTCAAAATACTTCCCTGCCTGAAGATTTGACAGCGTCTGGAAGCGCACGCATAATCTATAAACTAAAATCGACAGTCGCTAGATATGTATTTAAATTTGGGTACCTTTACTTGTCACGACCCAACTATCCAAAAATCAGAGTGAATTTTTCGCGTTTTTGTTTATTTTCTTACTTTAATTCTTACCTGTCCTCGAATCGTGTCCAACACTCCACTACTAATTGGGCTGTGCGTCAATGCCAGTCCCACCATACATCTACCCCAGTACTTATTTCTTCTCCAGTCATTTATAATTGTTATATTATTTATACATCCCCTAAAGTTACTTACAAACATGTTACTGTGCTATGCTTATGTAGATACAATAAGTACAAGTGTATATACCTTATGTTGATGGGCAACAGCGGATATCCAGAATGCAGTACTGAGTCGCCTCAACTTCAACTGGAGATCATCTGTGGGAGAAAATGAAAGGGGTGAGCACATCAAGCTCAGTAAGGCAATCCTACGAACAAGTAGGTAACCATACTACCTACATGAACGTGGTGCCATGCATAAACCACCCTTTCTCCACACATTTTAAAACATATGATATGATGTTGTGATGTTATGTAAATCAAGTTGCACGGAAAACTCAACATGCAATTATTTTAAATCATTTCTTTCTCTTTAAAAATTTCACAATGAAGTCAGGACTCGACCCCTCCTTCGGGTGATCCTGACTCACACAAAACCATGGAAATAGAATTTCTCAAAAGCATCGGTATCGAAAACATACGTATATATATACAAGATACGAGACTAGGCAATACTGTATATCGGTAATAACCAGGACTGGCCAATATGTCCTCGTGAGTCCTCTAGCTTCACGGATCCCAGTGTGCGAGGTCTCACCCTGATCGGGAACTGCCCGGGAGGTGGGTCAATCCAACCCGTCAGTCTTATCCGATCTCACGCATCCGTCGATGCCGTATCCGAAGATACCCCGTATCACGAAGATACCGTATCACAAAGATACCCCGTATCACAAAGATACCGTATCCGAAGATACTCTGTATCACAAAGATACCGTATCCGAAGATACCCCACGGTACATCGTACTCCATGCTACTTGCACGGTACATCGTACTCCATGGACCCATATCACTCTAGGTACTCCAGCCCAATTGGCCTGCTTCCCACAGAGGTTTTCATAACTCAATACTCGTTGCCATGTCTCAAAACGCACGTGCGAGCCTATTAAATCGGTGACACACAGTCTACCCGATGCTCCAAGCACGGCTCATTTTATGTTCTCTTAAAAATCAGTGCGAGCGATGCTCAGCACTCTCATCAAATCAAGTAAACTTGGCAGAGCCCGCTTTACATCTCCACAAGGCCGCCAACCTCATCCCTCACTCTCACCCTACTTAAGAGGTCTATTGAGCCTGTTGGGCCTTTTGGCTGACTCCAAGGGCAGACAGCGCTACTCCACAAATCCAGTAAAACTAGTGCGAGCTAGGCTCAGCACTCTGTATACAAATCGTATGAAAATCTTATAAAATCTGGTGCGAGTTAAACTCCCGCACCCTGTCATGAAAATCATGTAAAATCTGGTGCGAGTTAGACTCTAGCACCATGTCACGCAAAAGCATGTGAAATCCGGTGCGAGTTATACTCTAGCACCTATGCATGTAAAACTCTAGTGCGAGCTCTCGCTCCAGCACTAATGCATGCATCACACAAGTCAAACATCGTGCGAGCTGAGCTCTAGCACGTCACATGTAAATAAAACATGTAGGCGGCTCGGTTATTTCCAAATAGTTTTCACAGAAATCACAACAATTAAGATATGCAATGCTATGCATTTTTCTTTAAAAGTGAGCCAGCCTACTCATGCATGCGTTGAAATACCTCCAGAACGAGCAGGAACCTCTTGTCCTTGCTCCTCCCAATTTTTCCTAAATTTTTAGATTCTACCCTTAACAAGGGTATTTTAGTAATTTTGCTCATTCGGGGCACTAAAATTGTTCTTCGACCTCTAGACCCTTCAGTTAATTTTAAAGGACTGCGTATGAATTTAAAATTGCGTAAAGTTACCTCTAGCAGTCCGCAGAATTCCCTTACCTCGATTCTCGTCGACTCTGACCTTTTTCTTTTCCATTGTCATCTCGTCGCGCAGTCCGATATGCTCCCAATCCAATGCCCGGAACTGCGTATTAACATTCCTCAGGTCAGATATTATGCAATTTAATTGTATCTATTACTTTCTGGGCTTAATTTAAATCATTGGGCCCGTTTACCCTTATTGGGCCCGATTGCACCTTAATGGGCCTTAATCGGCCTTAAGCCCGCTTTTCACTAAATTCCCACTTATCGAGGCCTATTGGGCTCATTGGGCCCACCAATAATTTATCGGGCCTCGTTCTAATTCTCGAATATCTAAATTCACTATTTACGACAATTTATCTAAATTTCCATAAATTAATTCAAATAATTGCGGGAATTAAATCAATATCACGCAATACAAGGTAATTGTCGTAAATAGGGGTCACTTACCCGAGATTCCATGCTAGTACGTACTTCGAGGCTGTCTCGAGCCCTCGGTGGATTCCAATCGTCGAGCTACACAATTCCACAATTTTTCCGGGTAAGTTTTCAGCCCAAAATTAATTAAATAAAATATTTCAAATTTAAATCGGGTCATTTTGACCGCTTGTCGACTTACCCGAAGCTCGATTGCATCACAGGAATTTTCCCCAATTTTTTCCTCTTTTTCTTTTTCCCTTTTTCTTCTTTTTTTCCCTTCTTTCTTGGCTGAACCGGTTCAGACCGGTTCAACCCGGTTCAGACCGGTTCAACCCGGTTCAGACCGCCGGTTCACCCCGGTTCGACCGGTTCACCGCCGGTTCGCCCCTTTTTCGGCCGGTTCTCCGCCGGCTTCCACCGCCAAACGCTCCGCAAGGCTGTCCGCACCTCGAATCTGGGCTCGGATTCGCCCAAGGCCGCCGGAAAGCCGCCGGTCCGGCCTCTTCTCTCCTCGCCGTCGGACCCATTTCCTTCCTTTTCTGTTTCCGGCGCCGTCCGCCGGTTTCGGTGGCTGCCACCGCCACCAATCGCTCCGTCTGGGCCTGGGGAGTCTTCGGCTGGGGTCGGGGTTGGCCGAATCTCGCCGGTGGCCGCCGGATTCGTCTTCTCCCTCCGTGGCTTCTCTCCCTCGATCCACCGGATTCCGGTGGTCTCGCCGGCCGATACCGGTCTCAAAAGGACCGGCTCCTCTCCCCGGTCACACCGGTGCCCGCCGATCGTCCCCAGCTGCCGTGGATCGCCGGCACCGACTCCGTTTTTCCCCGCGGCTTCTCTCCCTCCGTTCGGCTGTTTCCGACCTCCTTAGCGCGCGTCGCCGGCGCCAATGACTTTACCGGCCTCTCCTCTTGCTGCTCGGCCCTTCGTCGGAGATCAAAGGTCGCCGGTGGCCGTCGGTCGGAGAGCCACGCGCGGTCTCCCCTTCCGTTTTTTGCTTTCACTTTCTCTCTCCCCGATGGTTTTTTTTTTTTGTTTCAATTACTTTTTTTTTTCTTCTTATTTTATCAATTTTATTATTATTTTTATTTATTTTAATTATTTTACTATTTAATAAAATATATTAAACTACCCAAATACCTCTTAAAATTATTATTTTATTCTTAATTAATTAATTTAATTTAATTTAATTTATTTTAATCCTTTTTCGGGTATGAGTTCTCCGTATTTTCGGGATATTGTCCCGGGTGACCTTTCGGTATATTTTTCGATTATTTTCGGGATTATTTTTTTTTTTTTCGAACTAAAAATCTCGATTAATCCCGATTAATTTTCATAAATTACTATCTTGATCAATTTAATCCGAAATAATTTTATTTCACTTTTATTGACCAAGATTTCTTAAATCCATATTTTTAATTAAATTCCCTTATCGAAATTATACCGGCTTTCGATCTTTTGACCATTTGGCCCTTACACGTGTTCGGGATTAATTTAACCCGACTTTCTTCACAAATACTCCTCATCTTTTCTTATTAATTTTCGTATTTAGTTAAATTCGGGTCTTACATTACTGGTATGATAAAAAGATATAGAAATTCATTAATCATGAAGGTTTAAAATTTAAAAATTTATAAAAGCCGTTAAAAAAGGAAATGACATGGGTTAGTAGCTTCAACGGAAGCTATTTCAAAACGACTTTATACATTTATGCGTACATAGGTCAAGGATATTGGTGATTGAATAATGAGTGGAACTCAACTATGATATGGTATTTAAAGCTTACCTGGACCGATTGGTTATCGTTTTTAATGATGATATTATGATGTATTCGAAGTCCAGGGAAGAGTATGAGTAGCAACAGGAAACTGTCTTACAAACAAGGTGTTATGAGTTTCTTGAAATGGGCTGCTCAGTTGACACGTCTCGTTTGGAAAAAGATTTCATACGAGTGTTATGATATATATGAAAGTAGCTTCGATAAAGTTTTGGTATATTGGAGTAATGAACTGACCACCGTAAGTATTCTCACCATGACTAACAGCTCAAGAGGTTTCAGTGTGAATGGATACCAAAATAAGGATTGGGCTGTGTATTGATGTAAAATGGGAAGATAGTCGTTTATGGATCCAGACAATTCAAGGAACGTGAGAGAAACTATCTGACCCATTATTTAGAGTTGGCAGCCGTAGCGATTACACGGAAAGTATGGCGCTACCACTTATACGGTAAGAAATTTCGGATATGCACTGATCGTAAAAGCCCCAAGTATCTGTTTTCACAGAAAGAGTAGAATGTGAGATAACCAAGAGGGTTATAGCTTCTAAGGATTATGATTGCGAACATTGTACCACCCAGGAAAGGCTAATGTAATGGCTGATGCTTTGAGCACAAAGAGCCTCGGGATGGTATTACATGTGATGATCAGGGAGCGTGAGCTGCTAGAGCAGTTGTGAACCTCAGTAGTGATGTGGATCCCTTCTGATGATGACAGTGATTTTATGACAGCTAGCCTGAGGATAGAACCGGATTTGTGTGACCGGATTTGCCAGGCTTAGCGTGATAATCGGCATGGTGTCGATAGTGTGGGTTAGATTCAGAAGGGTGTAGTGACAGAGTTCACAGTGTATGATGATGACTTACAGAGGTTCAGAGAAAGTATAAGTGCTCCCCATGACCACAGTTGATGATATAGTGTTATTGTCAGAAGCTCACTCTTCGGGATATACAGTGCATCCGAGAAATAATAAATAGATATCGAAATCCTTGAAAAGGGTATTGGTGGTCAGATAGGAAAAGTGATATTGTAGAGATTGTGGAAGAAGTGTCTCATATATCAGCAGATTAAGGTAGAGTACGAGAAGTTGCAGGGTTATTGCAGCCTCTACCTATAGTGACACGGAAATGGGAACAAGTTACCATGAATTGTGTGATGGGTTACAGAGGACCCTAATGAATCACGAGGCTATCTGGGTGATAGTCGATATATTGATTTAGTCTACCCACCTTCTGGTTATGAAAATCCCCAGATACTCTAAGTGTGTAGGCGAATTTGTATGTATGAAAAATTGTGGAACAATATGTAGCGTTCCAGGGAGCATGATATCAGATAGGGATTCCTGCTTCACTTCCCACTTGGGGGAATGTTTTTCAGGAAGCTATGGGACCCTGATTGTGTGTTAGCACAGCTTCCATCCTCATACAGATGGTCAGTCAGAGAGGACTGTACAGTTTCTGGAGGATGTGATGAGAGCATGTGCCATTGATTTTATGAGCTCCTGGGATGATCAGTTGCTACTAATCGAATTCGCCAATGATGACAGTTGTCACATGAGTATCGGGATGAGATTATATTCGGCATTATATGGTCGTAGGGAGTTGTTCCCTGACTTGGATAAGAAGTGAGTGACAGATAGAGAGTTGTTCCCGAATTGGTACGACTACCCTCTGAGGATGTTAAGTTGATTTATGAGAGATTTAGAACACCTCAGAGCAGACAGAAAAGCTATGCTGACAAGAGACCGAAATCATTGGAAATTTACCAAGGGTGAATTAGCATTGTTGATAGTTACTTGTCCTAAAGAGGACGTAATGAGATTTGGGAAGATATTGGACAAGTGGGAGATAAGACCTGTAGGTTGGTATTACCACTTGAATAAGCAGGCATCCACAATGTGTCCTACCTTAAGATGATTCGGAAATAATATCCGGACCCGACATATGTGATCAGATATGAGCTCCAACAGTTTAGCTCAATGAAAGTATAAAGTATGATTGGAAAAAAAAAATTGATTTCGGGTATTAGATGGAAGGAGAGAGTGTTGAGGGTTAAGATGATCTCCCTAGTTAAGTATGATGGTAGTATTACACTCCGGAGAAGTCACTTGAGGATGACAGTATAAGATGCGACAGATGTAACCGGAGTTGTTATGGACCCATTTTACTTGGTTCTAATTTGGAGGACCAAATTTCTTAAGTGGGGGAGATTGTAAGACCCGGTTTTATCATAAGGGCAAAAAGGGAATAAATAGAAATTTTTTAGTGCATTTAAAAATGCAAAAGGACTAAAATGGTATTCCCGAACATGTGCAAGGGTAAAATGGTCAAAAGACCAAAATTCGGTATTAATCGGGACAAGAAAATTTAATTAAAAATATGAGAATGAGAAATCTTGATCAATGACGAAGAAATAATTAAATTCCGGGTTAAATTGATCAAGATATGAATTTATTGGAATAAACCGAGATTTTCGTATCGAAAAATAATCCCGAAAATAATCGAAAAATATACCGGAAAGGTAAAATCGAACTGAAAAAATTATTTACAGATTAAATGAATAAAATATAAATTTTTTTAAGGATATTTATGCATTTTAATATTATTTTATTGAATAAAATAATATTAAAAGTTAAATATAAATAAATAAATAAAATTTGAAAAAAACAAACAGAATTCGCGAAAAACGCGAATCTGGAGAAAGAAACAGAGGCGAAAACGAAGCAGAAAACGAGCAGAGACCGAGGAAGAAGAGAACATCGGCTCCGACGCAACCACCGGCGGACGACGCGAGGAGGCGACCGGCGAAGGTCGACCGACCTCAGGAGAGCCCACAGGCGGCCGCGACGCGCGGCGAGGTGGTCGAAAATCGCCGAAAATGGAGGAGAAGTCGCGGGGGAGAGAACCTCGATTCGCCGGCGATGGCTGCGATTCGACCCCAGTCGAGGCCCGATTTAGGAAGCCCAGGCCATGGCGCGCTGAACGGCACCGAAATCGCACCGAGAACCGGCCGGACGGCGCCGGAACGGCAAAATGATGGGTGAACCGGACTGAACCGGCGGTCTGAGCCGAACCGGACCGAGCTGAACCGGCGGTCCGAACCGGGTTGAACCCGACCGGACCGGTTCAGCCAAAAAGAGAGGGAAAAAAGGAAGAAAAAGGGAAAAAGAAAAAGAGAAAAAATTGGGAAAAATTTCAGTGATGCAATCGAGCTTCGGGTAAGTCGGTAAGAGGTCAAATTGACCGATTTAATTTTTGAAATATTTAATTTGAAAAATAATCGACTGAAAGTTTACCCGAAAATATATTTAATTGTGTAGCTCGACGATTGGCATCAACCGAGAGCTCGAGACAGTCTCGATTTGTGTACGATCATGGAATAATGGGTAAGTAACTCTTATTTACGACAATTTTACATCGTTATGCGTGATTGATATTTAACGCATAAATTACGGATTTAATTTCCGCATAAATGAATTAAATTCTGGAAATTGGATAAATTGTCGTAAATACTAAATTAAGAATTTAGAACGAGGCTAAATAAATATTGATGGGCCCAATGAGCCCAATAGGCCTCGATAAAGTGTAGTAAACGGGCTTAAGGCCGATTAAGGCCCATTATGGTGCAATCGGGCCCAATATGAGAAACGGGCCCAATGATTTAAAATTAAGCCCAGAAAATTATGAAATACATTAAATTGTATTGTATTTGACCTGATGAATGTGTATCCGCAGTTCCGGAGATTTGATTTGGATTGGAAGCAAATCGGACTGCGTGACGAGACATCGGTGTAAAGGTCAGACTGTACAGATAAATGAGGTAAGGGAATTATGTGAGTAGCTAGAGGTAGTTACGCGTAATTTAATAGTTTTCTGTACACTGAATACGTATGTATACCTTGATTATGTATAAAGATCCTGAAACTGGTTTAAATAATTTTGAGGATCGAAATAGGTGAAATGTCTATTTTACCCCTATTGAAGGAAGTTCACCTAAGGATGGTGAAAGCATGACATGCATGAAATGCATGATTTAAGGTTTTTTTATGATTAAGGAATTTTCTTGATTTTAATCGAAGTAAATTGATAGATTGGCCAATAATTGCATAAGTTTTCCAAAATAACACTACGTAGGTGTTATTAATATTTAAATGGAAATTTCTTTGGAAAACGGCCAACTATCAAGTTTATATGGAAACAGATAGTGCCGACATGTAGTTCGCACTATATCTGCGTTTGTGAATGTGCATAAATGTGCTTGAGCGCTTGCTCGCACCGACTTATGTGACATCATATGCATGAAATGTGCTAGAGCATGGTGCTCGCACTAATTTTTATTATTGTGAAATGAGAGCTGCTGGAGCCTAGCTCGCACTCTGTTTTGACATGTTTTGACATGTTTTGATTTGTTTTGACGTGATATGCATAAAATGGTGCTGGAGCGATTGCTTGCACTAGTTTTAATGATTTGACATGCATGAGAGATGCTGGAGCTTAGCTCGCATCCTGTTTTGATTTAATTATGCATGAAGCCGTGCTAGAGTGTAACTCGCACGAGATTTGATTTAATTATGCGTAAAGCCGTGCTGGAGTGTAACTCGCACGAGATTTGATTTACTTGAGCATTCATTTGTGCTGGAGCATTGCTCGCACAAAGTTTTACGTAGTTTTCATAATTCATTTGAATATCGTACTGGAGTTTTTCTCGTACGAGGTTTTCACTGAGTTTCTATACATATCCGTACTAGAGCATTGCTCGTACATGGATTTTACTTGAAATTATAATCAGTTTAAGTCGTACTGGAGCGCTGCTCGTACGCAGATTTTACTGATTTTCATGACACAGTGCTAGAGCTTAGCTCACACGAGATTTTCTGATATCATGAATATGCATGGAGCCGTGCTTGAGCTTCGCTCGCACAGGGATTTATATTACATGCATATAACCGTGTTGGAGCCTCCTGTAGACTGTGTGTCACAGTGAGATGATATGCTCATACGTGCGTACTAAGACAGAGATTATATGGGTGGATAAGACCTATTACAGGCACCCCTGATTGAGCTTGGGTTCACGAAGTACGTTGTACCTTGTATGTCACGCGGAGTACGCTGTACCGTGGGGATTGTTGGAGTGGAGTGGCATTAGCCACGAGGCAGCAAGCCTTGCCCTCGCAATCCTGGTGTTATGCTGTTCTGGCGGGTAGGACGACCCACCTCTCATTTCAGGTGTGATACCCCGCACACTAGGTACCGTGTTTCCAGGGATCACAAGGATATGGCCATAGTCCTCGATGTTACTGATAATTACCTGATTGTCTCACATGATATAACTTGTGGTCTGTTAGACCAGGGTAGACCCGAAGGAGGGGTCAGGCCCCCGATTTCATGATTTTATGATTTGTGACCCTGAAAGAAGGGTGGTTTTATAACTGAAGTTTTATAATGAAATTTATTGAATTGTTTTATGAGTTGATTGACCCGAAAGGGTTAGTTTTTACTGCAGTTTTAATGTATTGATTTAAATGCCGTAGCATGTGAAGTTTTCCATGCTTTCATTTGAAATCCATGTTTTGTCTTACAAGGCATAAAAGACTGCATGATCTTGATCTAATTCATGCTTAATATGATTTAATGATGTCACATGAAATGCTTTGAATGCATGAATTACATGATTTGTATATGCACAAATAGTTTTGGATAAACTAAGTCATTGATGCTTGCATGACTTTGTGCTTGATGATTTTTAATGAAAAGAAATGGATTTAAGGGCATGGCATTATGAGCATGTAGATAGTGAAGCTATCTACTTACTTGCATAATTACCTTACTGAGCGTGTGGTTTGCTCACCCCCCTTATTTTCCATCTTTTCAGAGCACTTGAAATAGTTATTGAGCGGCTGAGGACTTGCATGTATTGATATCCGCTGCTTGCTGCTTCCCATCGAGAGACAGGTATATACATTTGTATAGTTTTGTATCTAAATATGTAATGCACAGTACTGTAAACGGATATTATGTCGGGGATGTAGAGTTATAAATACCATTGAGTATGTATTTATTTAAAGTCAAAGAATCGTAAAACTCTGATATGTGATTGTGGGAATGAAATGGTAAATAGTGTGAGGTGACTAACACCGAATCATAGCCCAACTGTGTTTGTAGGATGGTCACGACGAGAGAAAGGTAAGAATTAAATAATAAATGAAAAAGCGAAAAATTTACTCTGATTTTTAGGTAATTCGGGTCGTGACAATTCTGTTTCTATTTTTTTAATTATTATTTTATTCAATATTATATTATTATTTTACCAAAATATCTAAAAAAATTATATTTAATTCATTTAACCAATAAATAAATTTATCGGTATTATTTCGACTTTTCGATATAATTTTCGATTATTTTCGGGATTATTTTTCGAGGTGAAAATTTCGGTTAATTCTAATAAATTCATATCTTGATCAATTTAACCCGAAATTTAATTATTTCTTCATTATTGATTAAGATTTCTCAATCCCATATTTTTAATTAAATTTTCATCTCGAATTTATATCGGCTTTTGGTCTTTTGACCGTTTTATCATTCACGTGTTCGGGAATTCCATTTCAGTCCTTTTGCATTTTTAATTTTGTGTTTTGAATAAAATTGGGTCTTACATAATCTCCTCCACTTAATAAATTTGGTCCTCCAAATTAGAACCAAGTAAAATGGATCCATAAACAGCTTCGGGTACGTCTATCGTATCATATACTGTCATTCTCAAGTGACTTTTTTCGGAGTGTAATACTACCAACATACTTGATTAGGGAGATCATTTTAAACCTTAAAACTTTCTCCTTCCATCTAATACCCGAATCGATTTTTCCACATACGTTATACTTTCATTGAGCTAAGCTGTTGAAACTCATATCCGATCACATATGCTGGGTCCAGATAGTATTTCTGAATTCTAATGGTTTTCTGTCTCTTGTCAACATAGCTTTTCTATCTGCTCTGAGGTGTTCTTAATCTCTCACAATAGATTGAACATCCTCAGAGGTTTGTCTTACCAATTCGGGTACAATTTTCTATCTGTCACCCACTTCTTCTTATCCAAATCGGGAACAACCCCTACGGCCATACAATGCCTCATATATAAAGTCATCCCGATACTCAAGTGAAAACTATCATTATTGGTGAATTCGATTAGTAACAATTGATCATCTCAGGAGCTTATAAAATCAATAGCACACACTCTCATCATATTTTCCAGAACCTGTACAGTCCTCTCTAACTGACCATCTGTCTGAGGATGGAAAACTATGCTAACACTTAGTCGGGTTCCCATAGCTTCCTGAAAAATATTCCCAGAAATGGGAAGTGAAGCGGGAATCCCTATCTGATACCATGCTCAAAAGAATGCTACAAAATGTTCCACAATTTTCCATACACATAAATCCGCCTACACACTCAGAGTATTTGGGGATTTCCTAACCAGAAAGTGGATAGACTTAGTCAATCTATCGACTATCACCCAGATAGCCTCGTGATTCATCCGGGTCCTCTGTAACCCATCACGAAATTAATGGTAACTTGTTCCCATTTCTGTGTCAATATAGGTAGAAACTGCAATAACCCTGCAACTTCTTTTGCTCTACCTTAATCTGCGGACATACGAGACACTTTTCCACAATCTCTACAATGTCTCTTTTCATATCTAACCACCAATACCCGTTTCTAAGATTTCGATATATTTATTACTTCTCGAATGCACTTATATCCCAAAGAGTGAGCTTCTGACAATAACACTATCTCATCACTGTGGTCCTAGGGAGCACTTATACTGTCTCTGAACCTCAATAAGCCATCATCACTCTGTGAACTCTGTCACTGTACCCATCTAAATATGACCCACACTAACAACACCATGTCGATCATCACGCTAAGCATATTAAATCCGGTCACTCAAATTTGATTCTAATCTCAGGCCAGCTGTCACACAATCATTGTCATCATCAGAGGGGATCACATCACTACTGAGGCTTACAACTGCTCTAACAACTTACGCTCCCTGACAATCATATGTAATACCATCCTGAGACTCTTTTTGCTCAAGGCATTACCTATCACATTAGCCTTTCCTAGGTGGTACAATTTCCACAATCATAATCCCTCAGAAACTCTAACCCTCTTTGTTCTCGTATCCGACTCTTTTTGTGAAAACAAATACTTGAGACTTTTATGATCAATGCATACCTGAAATTTCTCATCGTGTACATAGTAGTGTCATATACTTCGTACAACCACTATCACTGTCAACTTTAAATCATGGGTCGGATAGTTTCTTTCATGATCCTCGAGTTGTCTGGATCCATACGTGACTATCATCTCATTTAAATACAACTTTTTCTAAGTTAAACGTGTCAACAAAGTAGTCCATTTCGAGAACTCTCAACAAATCATCTGTAAAAACAATTTCCAAGTGTTGCTTATGATTTTCCCTGGACTTTAAATATACCCAAAATATCATCAATAAGGATGATAACAAATCGGTCTAGGTAAAGTTTAAATACCTCATCGTAGTTGAGTTCCACTAAATATTTCAACCACCTATATCCTTAACCTATGTACGTATAAACGTATAATGTCATTTCGAAATCGCTTCTGTTCAAGATACTAACCCGCATCATTTTATTTTCTTCTATTAACGGCTTTTATAAAATTTTAATTTTTTAAACCTTTATGATTAATCGAATTCTATATTTCTTTATCGTAGAAGTAAAGGTACCCTAATTTTAAACGTATTTATTACGACTGTCGATTTCAATTTATAGGTTGTGTATACTTTTAGACGCTGTCAACTCTTCAAGCGGTGAGGTATTTTGAAATACCTTTATTAACCCTCATACTTGACCACATGGACTGGTTATGGATATATCCACCCCTTATACTTAGTCGCAATTCATATTCACTACATATAGCTTAATCCAAATTACTTACCTTGCATACGCCTCTTATTCCAATATATCTTGTATTCAGGATCTATCGCATCTCAAAGCTTATCTTATTTCGTATATCACTTATAACAAACTCTGTCATTACTCATTCCGTGAGTACAACCATTTACTCCTTTAATTTTGATCACTACACCCCTTTTATTACTTGTCAAAACTTACAGTATACTTTTCAGGGGTAAACATATCACTATCTTAGTATAGAAATCTGAACAACATAGTTTGCAGCCGACCAATTTATTCTCAAATATTACTTCAAATTATTCATATTCCATTAAATAAAATCGATTGACTTATACTTCTTCCCCCCCCCCCCCCCCGATTTTCGACTTATAATCTCTTCATAATTATTTCGTTAGTTAACCCTCATTCATTGCGGTACTAACTTTTAGTCTTGTACCCAAGGGTGTAGGTATTCATGTCTTTCACTAACTTATATACAAATGAAGGCGATATGAATAAATGCGTAGTAGCAGGATTAAGTAACATAATTACGTCTTTATTCATAACTAGTGTGGTATCTTTCACCACATCATATGAAACATCAGTAGTGTCCTAGTCCAAGACATATACTCGCCCTCATCCAACAACCTACTTTCCCTTTTTTGGTGTCGAGATACCAACAGGGTTTTCTCGGTCTCTTTGCCCTTCTGTAGGGCAGTCTTACCCAACTCTGAGCAATCATTAAATAATTGGCTCGTCTTACCACATTTAACGCCTATTTTAGTCAATAAAGTGTAGGTGTAGGCCCTACTTCCGTGGTATCTACCACACATCCTACACTGCTTACACTGCTACACTGCTCCGTAGCAGGTCGGGGTCCTCCAATCACAATACCCCTCAAAAATGTTGAACTTTGATACCCTGGGGCCTTACCAATCATCTTACCCCGTGACTCATCAACTCTAATCTCTTACCAACTGGTCTCTTTCCTGCTCTGACATCTCTGTAATTCTCTATTCTATTCTGTCTCTATTTTAGCCCTTACTACCTTTCCCAATCTTAGAGACGTGCAACACATGATCTTATTCACGCAACTATATTTTGCGCACTGTCTCGACATAGGTAGTGATATCTAACGGGGCCAATCAGACTCTAATCAACAATTTAAGACCTTTCATGAACTTTTGGGCTTTCTGACTCTCACTGTCCATAGTGTCGAGGTAATATTTGCCCAGGGATATAAATTGAGTTTCATACTCGTCAATCAACCAGTGCCTCTGGGTCAGTGTAAGAAATTTTACCTATAATTTCCTTTAAGCAGTGTCCAGGATATTCTGTCATCGGAATACATCCAAAAATATTTCTCATGTCGGCTCTAGACGTCTAACTCTTTAGATGGGTTGAGCAGACTTCCACCAATGCTCCGCCTCGCCCTCCAACACAAACGTATTTAAAAGTCACTTTCTCAGTCGACATACACCGAAAGAATCCATGCAACTTCGCTATCTCATTGACCCAGTCCTCAGTAACTATTGGTTTCTTTACTTCGCTAAATACCGGAGGGGTGTGAGAATCTCTATAGTCTGAGGCATCTGCTTAGGCTTTACCCTGCCTATCCTCAACTACCTACATAGATTGAGTAAACAACTCTAAAATATTTTCTACACTCCACTCCATCCTCTTGGAGCGTGTCTCAATACTGTTTGGTCTCTTTATAGGACCCTGTGGAGTATGCTCAACATCAGCCTCTACCTCACTCTCATCTTGATTCTCATGTGATGACTTATTCGACTCTCAAGCCTATCTCTACGGCCTCGAGCATATGTACTCGCCCCTTTGTCATAACGGCTATTAGTTATAAAACTATATTCTTGCATTTGAAACTAAATTCTTAGCTGCACTTCCACCTTGATATACACAATTGTATCTAAATAATGCACAGTACATGGGGATGTAAATTTACTTAACCACTAACACCGACTCATATCAGACCAACACAGCTTTGATACCACCTCTATCATGACCCATTTTTCCTAAAAACCCCTATAAATTTTTCACTTTTTCATTTCCTTACACGTCGTGAACAGTTTCACTACTAACAGTTGGGCTATGAGTCGAAGTTAGTCCCTCCTGTCATGTTACTTACCTTAACATATATTTTCCATAGTTCATTTACATATCAATTTATTTTAACTAAATATATCTCCAATATTACATCCGTGTACAGTATTATGCCTTTATATGTTCAGATACAAAAATTATATGAATGTGTATACCTGGTCTTGATAGGAAGCAGCGGATAACTGAAATGCAAGACTAGTGTCACTCTCTTCTACTGAATGTACTCTGTAGGGTGGAAAATGAAAGGGTGAGCGTAACTTACTCAGTAAGGCAAAAATGCAAGCAGGTAGATAACTACACTATCTACATGCTGGTAAAGGCATGACATGTAAAACATTTATATCTCGAGCATGAGAAAATTAAAACCATGCCATGTATGAGTATATCATATATCGTAAAACATGAGTCGGCATGTAAAACATGAAAAACATCTCATGTAAAACCTCTCATGCTCGATACAGTAAAACTCTTCAAAACAATACTAGAGGGATTCAACACATCTTTAAAATTATTAATATCCTCATAAAAATCCAACAATTTCTCATTTGATACCACATTTCAGGAAAATCGTCACAAATCGGGGCTCGACCCCTCCCTTAGGTCTACCCTGGTCTAACAACACCAATCAAATACATATCATGTGAGACATGCAGGTTACTATATGGAAACAATCGAGGACTATATATGGAAACAATCGAGGACTATGTCCCTGTGATCCCAGGCTACACGAATCCTGGTGTGCAGGGTATTACAACAGTAATAGGAGGTAGGTCAAATCCTACCCGCCAGAATATCACATCACGAGAATACAATAGTCATGACTACATGGTACAACGTACTCCGTGTGACATACACGGTACAACGTACTCCATTAACCCAATATCACAGTCTAGGGATGCCTGTCATAGGTCTTATCCCACTCCAAACCATGTCGATAACCAACCCATGTCTCAATCTACACGTGCGAGCATATCTTCTCACTGTGACACACAGTCTACAGGAGGCTCCAACACGGTCATATGCATGTCATAAAATTTCTGTGCGAGCAAAGCTCTAGCACGGCTCCATGCATAGTCATGATATCAGAAAAACCCTCGTGGGAGCGAAGCTCCAGCATGGTTTCATAAAAATCAATGAAATTTAGGTATGAGCAGCGCTCTAATACGACTTAAAAATAATTATAAATCCAATTTAAATTCACGTACGAGAAATGCTATAGTATGAATGCATAAAACCAAGTAAAATCCTTATACGATTTAAAACTCATAAAAGACATGATATGCTGCTCAATTTCACTAAAACAAATCAAAATCACTACTGGCACCTAATTCGTGCCCTTTCATATAAAAATAAGAAATAAATAGCCAGCCTATCCATAATTTGCTTAAATTATAGCAATATAGTCATAGGAATATCAAAAACATGAAAATCATGCAATTTCATAGCCTTACTACCCTTTTTGAAATTTTCCTAACTAGGGGCAAAATCATAATTTTCACATATACCTCGATTTTCTTAAAAATTATTATTCTATTTCTAGATACCTTAGGGAATTCTGCGTAATGTAAATAACCCCAAAAATACGCGCAAGTATCTCTAAGCACTTACAAAATTTCCTTACCTCATTTTTCTATACGGTCTGACTTTCCCAACTCTACCGATCACCTGATCCGTTTAGCTCCCAATATGTACTTCGGGGCTGCAGATAATCATTTATCAGGTTAAATTCAAGCATAATTATTCATATTTCACTTTTATTAGGCTTAATTTAAATCATTGGGCTCGTTTTCATCTTAATGGGCCTCGACCCATTTTCAGCCCGTTTCCACTTATTAAATCCTTTCTTCGGGTCTATTGGGCTCTCAATACCCATTGGACTTCGTTCAAAACTCTTTAGATAGCCCGTATATCATTTACGACCATTAATTTAAAAATACGAATATAATTTATTTTTATGCAGAAATTAATCCGAAATCTGCAAGGTAAATTCCAATTGCATAATAATCATATTGTTGTCGTAAATGAGCTTTACTTACCCGAAAATTATGTGATGGTGCGTAAATCGGAGTTCGATTGGCTCACATATACGATTTATCATCAAACTGCATAATTTTATATTTAATTTCGGGTTAATTTTCGATCAAATATAATTAAATAAATTTCTTAGAAATCAAATCGATCACTTTTAACCTCGTATCGACTTACCCGAAGCTCGGTGTATCCCTGAAAATTCTCCCTTTTTCCTTTCCTCTCTTTCTTGGCTGAATCGGTTCGGTCCGGTTTAACCCAGTTCAAATCGGTTCGGTCCAGCCCGGTTCAGTCCAGTCCGATTTTCTCCTTCGTCGTTCGGAGCTTTGCCCATCGGTTCTTCGTCGGCTTCCGCCTCCAGCAGATCCGCGGGGTAGTCCGGTACATGGATCTGGGGTCGATCGCTAAAGCTCGCCAAAAATTGGCCGGTCCGACCTCTTTTCTCCTCCGGCGTCGGTGCCCCATTCTTCCCGCGCCATTCGGCGGTGTTTCTGGCCGATCTGCGCCTGTATCGGCGCCACTGTCACCCCTCTCTGGCCAATGGTGAGGCATTCCTCCTTCCTCTGGCCGCCAGTCGCCTCTCTCCTCCCTTTTCTCTCTTTCTTCCCTCGATTTCTCTCACTTTCTCTCTTTTTCCCTTGCCGGTCGTGGCTCTTCTCCGCCTACCAGCACCGGCGAGGCTCAGCTGGTTCTTCCTAGTGGCGGCCTTTGATCGGCAAGGCAGAAGGGCCTGATCTCCCTTGCTACCTTCTGCTTCTTTCATTTCTTTCCTAATGCAGAATCGCAACTCGCGATTCTGTTTCTATTTTTTTATTATTATTTATTTTTATTATTATTTTAATCAATATTATATTATTATTTTGCCAAAATATCTAAAAGAATTATATTTAATTCATTTAACCAATAAATAAAATTATCGGTATTATTTTGACTTTTCGATATAATTTTCGATTATTTTTTGGATTATTTCCTGATGTGAAAATTTTGGTTAATTCCAATAAATTCATATCTTGATCAATTTAACCCGAAATTTAATTATTTCTTCGTTATTGATCAAAATTTCTCAATTCCATATTTTTAATTTAATTTTCTTCTCGAATTTATACCGACTTTTAGTCTTTTGACCGTTTTACCCTTCAAGTATTCGGTAATTCCATTTCAGTCCTTTTGCATTTTTAATTTCGTGTTTTGAATAAAATCGGGTCTTACAATTGCGAAGTACTCGAGTAGCCTACGTCTTTTCTTCTTGACCTACATCCTTTCTTCTTGACCTTCTTGCTAAGGAGTTTATTCCACTTCAAGTGAATCAGATACACTTTCCTTTTCAAGGTTTAAGAATTCTTTTTACTTAGACTTATGAAGAAACCTTTTCTACCCACTTCACTAACTGGCTATCCAATCTCTTACAATAAAATCCTCACAAGAGTAACACTCTCTTGATTACAAATTTGAGAGAGTTTTTGAAAGTGATGTAATTAATAAACCTCACTAGGTAGGTGACTATAATGATTTGGCACAAGTAAAAGAGAAGAAGATTGAGTACAAGAACTTGAGAGTTTTGTGTTTGAGTTTCAAAATTTGTTTATATGTTATCTCTTGCCAAAAAAAAACTTCTTTACTGCTGGTATTTATATGGTGTCATGACCAGTTTTATGGTATTTAAATGGTTGAGCTATGAGTCAACATTAGTCCAATCACTTTGCTTATCTTACTATCCGTTTCTATATCACGTTACTTGTAGGATCGACATTTGGTAAACTTTATATATATATATATATATATATATATATATATATATATCACATAGCTATATTCGCATACGGTTACATCCCCAATATTACATCCATGTACATTATTGTGCTGTTACATGTTCAGATACAAAAGATATATAAATGTGTATACCTTCACGCACGATGGGAAGCTACGAGCGATAGGAATGCAGAATTGCCGCTGACTCTCTAACTATGGTAAGTGCTCTGTAGAGAGGGAGAAAATGAAAGGATGAGCACAACTAGCTCAATAAGGCAAATATACAAGCAAGTAGATAACTACACTATCTACATGCTCATAATGTCATGTTGTAAAATAATCACTTTCATTTAAAACAGTAGCAATAAATCCAGCATGTAATCTATTCAATAGATGAAAAGCTCGTTCAGTTAAAAGCATGCTCGGTTCAGTACGTTAAATCAGTTTAGTAAACAATTTCAATTCAGTTTCTTTCAGTCAACTAAGCAGTAGATCAAGGCCCAACCTGTTCTTAGGGTTTACCTTGACTCAATATAAATTATGTTCAGTTTTATCAATACGATAAACATATGAGATCATGTGAGACTAAGCAGGGAGCGGTAACCATATAGGAAGTATGGCCATATCCTGGGATTCCAGGCATCACAGATCAGGTGTGCGGGATATCCAGTTGCCTAGGGAGGGGGTTAATCCAAACTATCGGCCAGTCAGTTCAGTTTAGTTCAGTAGTATGAAGACTTAAGCACAGTACAACATACTTCGTGTTATTTACACTGTACAACGTACTTCGTGGACCTAATATTCAATCAGTATCCAGTGCCATGTTTCAAAATCCAGTGCAAGCAAGTCAGTGCTCCAACACAGTTTTACTCATATAATCATATCAAAATCTAGTACGAGCAGGTCTATGTAACTCACAGTTAACACGACGACTCCAATATGATTTCACTCATAAAATAGACAGATGGCTTAATTTCAGTGAAAATGGTACTCAAATTTGAGTTCAACATGAAAAATAGTGCAAAACTGAGCGAGAGGGGTAACTGTGAAACCCTAATTTTTCTTACTTTATTTCTTATTTGAAAAACTAAGAAGTAATTGAGAACGTGAAATAATGTTTTGTAGGCCCGAATACCATCGAAGCACTCGGGTTAGTGGCGTAGGGCCCGATGGCACGTAAACTGAGGTAAGGCTCTAAGCCTAAGAATAACTTAAGAATTACATGTTTGAGCATGAAATGATGTGTAGAAGTGGAAACTAGGGTATTGGAAGTGAAAATATTAGTAAAAACTTGGGTTTACGATAAACTGAGAAAAATGGGCCTGAAAAGGAAATAAATTCAGAATAAATTCCCCAAAATTATTTCGAGATCATAAAAAATTAATGTAAAGTGAAATTGATTTGGCAAATTAAAATCAAGTGGTAATATGGAGGTTTCGGGGATCAAATTAATTTTTAAGGTAAATCGAAAACTTTAAGTCATTTTGCTCGGTATTGACCAAATAGTGCAAATTGAGCTTAATCGGGAAATTTTTCTTAAACAAGTGACCCCCAAATTTTTATGAAACATACTATGGACATATTATAACACTTAAAAAGTGAAAATTTGGAGAAAATTAGACTAAAACTAATTTTCCCACATTTTCCAAAACAAAACAGAAATTTATTCTGCTTCAGGAAACTGACCAACCACTAAAAACAATTAAATTTGAAGACCTTATATTTTTTTTTGACTCCCAAATTATCCTGATATATAGTCAACATGATGATCTTACTAAAGGAACCAAAATCAACCCCAAAGGACTTTCCAGCCGAGAGAACCCTCCCCCTCTTCTTGCCGCTGATGTCACTCCCACGCCTTCCTTGTACGATTTTTCTTGCAGCCTTCCGACCAATTTTAGGCGACAGTCAAGAAAGATAAAATCTTCCCCTTCAAGTCCTCTATAACATATGAAAAATTCAGTCACAAAGACGTTCATTTTCTAGGTGAAAAACTCAAAATAAAAACAGAGGTCTGATCTGCCTTGTTTTTGGTAAGTGAAGAACTTGGAATTTTTTATTCATTGGTTGGATTTTCTTATAGTTTTTTTATGATTCTAAGCTCTATACATGTTAAATTACTATTGAGAATCAATTGGGAAAATAAAAAATGTGGTCAACCTTGTAGTTTTGACATAATGTGAATTATTTAAATAGTATGACGTATAATTCTATGCTTTGTCTGTCATTTCACGAAATGAATTGTTTTATACGAATAATTTTATCTGGCATAAAAGTATGCATGAAACTCGTATTTAAGTATGATTTCGAAAGAGAATAATTTAATGCATGGCAGCATGATCATGTAGATAGTGTGGTTATCTACTTGCTCGCATGATTGTCTTACTGAGCGTGTGGTTGCTCACCCTTTCATTTTTCCCCCTCTACAGAGCACTCGCAGTAGTTAGTGAGCGGCGAGGACTTGCATTCTTGGTATCCGCTGTTGCCCATCATCGAACGGTATACACCCTAGTATCATTTTGTAACTAAACATGCAACAGCACAGTAATGATTTTGGAATGTAAATATGGGAAATGTAAATATTGGAAAACACGTACAAAGTTGTAGTATCACGGTTATGAAATGTGAGTGTTGACTTTTGAATAGAATAAGAAATGAATAACATGGTAGACGGTAAGGTATGGCTAATAACAAATCGCAGCTCAACTGTTGGTGGTAAAACTATTCACGACAGGGAAAGATTAAAAAAATTAGAGTGAATTTAGGTAAGAAAAGGGGTCGTGACAGTAAGTTCCCATATGGTCACTCATCCATGGAATTTCTCCCACTCAAGCGCACTTAACTTTGAAAAATGTGCAATTTAATGCAGACATTAAAATCTTGAGTCAGTCTATCATTATAAACTTACAAAACAGTATTTTAGAATAAAGCCACTGAAAGATGCAATTCATGCATTTATGTTTTTTCAATAAATTTATAGTGTAATTTCATCTGTAAATTAGGTCATTTTAGGAATTTTCTATTATTTGATTTTCATCTAGATAATTCAATATCTACATATTTTACGGTATTTAATTGCATACAGGAGATAAGAAATATACGTGCAGCTATCTCTAATAGCCTGCATAAATCTCTTACTTGGATTTCAGTCGATTGCACTTATTTCCCAATAATGAAAATTTCTCAGTCCGTTTAGCTCCAATTACGTCTCCAGAGCTACAAAATATTATCAATCCCGTCAATTAGACCTTATAAACTCGTATCTAATCTAATTACGATAAATTTAACGTTTTGGGCCCAATTACTCTTATTGGGTCTCGTTGTTCCTTAATGAGCTCAACTCTATCTGAAGCCCATTTCAATTTCCCATTAAGGCTCATTTGGCACCTTAGGCCCATTAACACTTATTGGGCCTTCCATTAGGCTCATTAACTAGTTTGGGCCGATTGCATAACAAGCTTGGCCCATGAACCATTTCAGCCCAATGCATGGTGCCCATGCACCATCACGCCTAGCCATCATCACCATCACACCTAATGCCATCCAAACTCTCTTAGGCATTTCAGCAAACACATAGTTGGCAAACCTTATGCCTTTCCTTTAGTTCATTCAAGTATTTTATCAAATACTTGGCATGCTTGTCTTAAGGCATTTACTAGTTCATTCATGCATTTTATCAAGCACCTTATATGCATGCTTCATAAACCTATCCAATCTTACAAATCGATGGCACCCAATTACACCATCATCATCTATACATCATAACCAACACATATATGCCATTAAACATCATGCATAGCCAATCCTTGTTCTATACCTTAGGTGATGTTTTACCATACAATTCATACACCAATCAACTCCATAAATTCCCTAGATTCACATATATGAGATTAGTGGAATGAAAACTCGCCTAGCTTGTCAAACTCACTTTGGCCAAAACTTGTAGGGTTGTTGTGCCTCTCAAATTTAGCCTCTTAGGTGCTGGTTTTGAGGTATGTTACTCTCCTCACAATATGGAACAACTTTTATGCAGAACACTTGTTCCAAATATGCTTGTAAGTAGGTGATTTCTAGAGAGATAAAGCTTGGTGGTTTAGGTTTCCATGGTGGCCAAAAATAGCTTAAGGAAGATGAGTGATTTTCCTTCTTAATTTTTTGGTTTTCAAGGCTTAATATTCAGCCAATATATCATTAAAATTCATCCCGTAAGTTGGGCTTGAATTGGTTTTAGGCTGGGTTAAGCTTGGGCTTAGGAATTGGGCTTGAACTATTTCAATTGGGCTTGTCTTATTGTCACGACCTCAATCTGTGACTTACCAAAACCCACTACAAATTTTTTGCTTTTTAATTTACTTACTTTTCTCTCCTCAACTGTTGGGCTGTGATTCGATATTAGTCATCCACTCACATTCAATCACAATACATATAGAATTTAATATTCTTTTCGATAATATAAACTGTTATACATTATTTGTACATATACATCCCGACCGTACAATTAATTTCATAACTGTGCTTATACATTGTTCAGTACAAAATGTTCGACTATGTATACATCTTATAAGATGGATAGGCAGCGGATACAATGAATGCTATACCTCAGCCGGACTCACTCTACTGCGGATGATCTGTAGAAGATGGAAAATAAGGGGGGTGAGCACACAACGCGCTCAGTAAAGAAATCAGGCAAACAAGTAGATAATCGCACTCTCTACTGAAAATAAGGCTTTGCCCTTCCTTCTCTCATCTCAAAGCATGTATTAAAATGATATAGTATAATACAGATTAAATTCTATGTACTTGAAATCATGTTTATTTATCAAATATAGGCATTCATGCAAAATAGTGCATATTTATAAAATTAGGAATGCCTTTATCTCAATCATGTCATTTACATTTAAATCAAGTAAATATGGCAGTTCACAACACAAACCGGTTTTTGACCTTTCTCTCTCAAGTCTAACCGTATCATGAAAACAAGTGATATAACATGCGAGACTCAGTGGCTAAATGCAATACTCTCCTGGACTATAGTTATATCCTATAATGTGATATACCAGGCAACACAGATCTCGATGTGCGGGTATCACTGTTGTAACGGGAGGGGGGCAGTCCATCACAACCGCCAGCGATATACTCCTCAACTCCATAACTCCACACAACACACGATACAGTGTACTCCATGCCACACTCACGGTACAACATACACCCATGGACCCTCTCCTCATGGTCGGGATACCTGCCATAGGTCTTAGTCCTCACACCACGGAAATACATCATAGTCGGGGTGCTTGCCATAAGTCTTAGCCCTCATACTATGGAAATAATACCACGTCTCTAAATCCACATGCGAACATCTCAACTGTGTGACACTCAGTCTACACGAAGGAAATCGTCACGGTTTTGCTAACATGTTCTATATATATCACGTAAAAACAACAGTGCGCATCTTTAGTGTGACTCCCAATCAACACTCCGCCTCTTAAACACTGTGTATGCATCTCAAAATATCAAACACTAGTGCGAGTAACCTCTAGCACTAGGTTAATGCATATTTCTCATTTCAAATCAAGTACAAGCTATCGCTCTAGTACGATATCATGTATAAAGCATGAAAAATCGAGTACGAGCAATGCTTCCAGTACTCTATCATGTAAAGCTGAGTATGGGCATAGCTCCCAATACTCTATATGCATCAATCACAAACTGAGTACGAGCAATGCTACTAGTACTCTAACATGCATAAAATTACATTAAAATATAGTACGAGTATATCCTCCAGTACTATGTGATGCATATCTCAAAATATAGTATGAGTATTCTCTAGCACTTATGGTTTTCACACAAAACCAGATAAATGGCTTATTTAAATCACAACTCTTTCATTTCAAGTCAAATTAGCACTTAAAGGTGCTGTTTTTGCATATACATGAAAACATTTGTCATTCTATCATGCAATTCATGTATTTTGGGTCACAACATGCTTCTCATGTTTTTTATCATATTTTTGGATAAAACTACACTTTATCTCTATCACAGCAACATGTCTCTTTAAGGGAATTCATATAGAGTATAATATCAAAACTCTAAATTCAAATATACGTGTAGCCATCTCTAGCTACTCACGCAATTCTCTTACCTCGGATCACGTCAAGTGACCTCTCTTTCTCGGTGCAACTCACTTTCGCAGTCCGAGCAGCTTCCACAATGATTTTCGAAGCTGTTATTATTTATTCACATTAGTATACCGTAATATACTCATCTCATTTATCAATCTCAACTTAACACATCATTACACCATTTTCTCATAATATGGGATTATACCATATTTTCATATAACTATATTCTTCACTCCTTATTTCCAATATATGTGTTTCATAAGATTAACTCATAATCTTTCATACATGCATATTCTATCATTAAATCAATGTTAACATCATTTCCTCATTACTTTATCACTTTTATGCCAAAACTAGGTCATGCTCATTTTTCATGATCCTTGCATTTCCAACATTTCATATTTATATCAATCAACTCATAAATACACCTAGTTTAACATATATCAAAGTGGTGTATTAAATCTTACCAAGTTGAACTTTCCTTCCTTTTTCACCAAGATGGTAAAATCCTCCTTGCTCTTTCAACTCCTGATTTTAATCTCTTGTTTCTAAGTATGTTGCTCTCCTCTTTGCTAAGAACAACTTTGCTCACTTATACCTCACTCAAAACTGTCACAAACTGAAGTTTTCTAGTGTTTCTTGGCTAGGTTTAGGTTTAGCTCTTAAATGGAATAGTAACTCTCGAGAAAATGAAATGCAAAAGTCCAGTATTTATAGAATTGTCTTGATGAGATCGATCTGCTACCCTAGGAGATTGATCTACTCTACATTTTTCCTCTTGAAATCGACCTTCCAAACTTCATGAGATCGATCTGCTCCCAAGCATGAGATCGATCTATTTCAACTCAGAACCTTAAGAAGATCGATCTTCTCTTGCATGAGATCGATCTTCTCCAAGTTAGTAGCTTAAGGACATCGATCTAGTCCTTCAGAGATCGATTCCTTCTGCACAGAATGCCCAGCAGATCGATCTACTCTCCAATGATGTCACGACCCAAACTACCCAAAAATCAGAGTTAATTTTTCGTATTTTATTATTTACTTAAGTTCTTACCTGTCCTTGAATCGTGACCACACTCCACTAATAATTGGGCTGTGCGTCAATGCCAGTCCCACCATTCAATTACCATCTAACTTATTTCTTCTCCAGTCATTTATAATTGTTTACATTATTTATACATCCCCTAAAGTTACTTACAAACATGTTAATGTGCTATGCTTATGTAGATACAATATGTACAAGTGTATATACCTTATGTTGATGGGCAGCAGCGGATATCCGGAATGCAGCACTGAGTCGTCGCGACTTCAACTGGAGATTATCTGTGGGAGAAAATGAAAGGGGTGAGCACATCAAGCTCAGTAAGGCAATCCTACGAACAAGTAGGTAACCATACTACCTACATGAACGTGGTGCCATGCATAAACCACCCTTTCTCCACACGTTTTAAAACAAATGATATGCGTCATGATGTTATGTAAATCAAGTTGCACGGAAAATTCAACATGCAATTCATTTTAAATCATTTCTTTCCCATTTAAAATTTCACAATGAAGTCAGGACTCGACCCCTCCTTCGGGTGATCCTGACTCACACAAAACCATGAAAATTGAGTCTCTCAAAAGCATCGATATCGAAAACATACGTATATATATATACAAGATACGAGACTAGGCAATACTGTATATCGGTAATAACCAGGACTGGCCAATATGTCCTCGTGAGTCCCTCTAGCTTCACGGATCCCAGTGTGCGAGGTCTCACCCTGATCGGGAACTGCCCGGGAGGTGGGTCAATCCAACCCGTCAGTCTTATCCGATCTCACGCATCTGAAGATGTCGTATCCGAAGATACCCCGTATCACAAAGATACCGTATCACAAAGATGCCCCGTATCACAAAGATACCGTATCACAAAGATACCCCGTATCACAAAGATACCGTATCCGAAGATACCCTGTATCACAAAGATACCGTATCCGAAGATACCCCACGGTACATCGTACTCCATGCTACTGCACGGTACATCGTACTCCATGGACCCATATCACTCTAGGTACTCCAGCCCAAATGGCCTGCTTCCCACAGAGGTTTTCATAATCTCAATACTCGTTGCCATGTCTCAAAACGCACGTGCGAGCCTATTAAATTGGTGACACACAGTCTACCCGATGCTCCAAGCACGGCTCATCGTATGTTCTCATAAAAATCAGTGCGAGCGATGCTCAGCACTCTCATCAAATCAAGTAAACTTGGCAGAGCCTGCTTTACATCTCCACAAGGCCGCCAACCTCATCCCTCACTCTCACCCTACTTAAGAGGTCTTTTGAGCCTGTTGGGCCTTTTGGCTGACTCCAAGGGCAGACAGCGCTACTCCACAAATCCAGTAAAACTAGTGCGAGCTATGCTCAGCACTCTATATATAAATTGTATGAAAATCTTATAAAATCTGGTGCGAGTTAGACTCTAGCACCATGTCACGCAAAAGCATGTGAAATCTGGTGCGAGTTATACTCTAGCACCTATGCATGTAAAACTCTAGTGCGAGCTCTCGCTCCAGCACTAATGCATGCATCACACAAATCAAACATCGTGCGAGCTGAGCTCTAGCACGTCACATGTAAATAAAAACATGTAGGCGGCTCGGTTATTTCCAAATAGTTTTCACAGAAATCACAACAATTAAGATATGCAATGCTATGCATTTTTCTTTAAAAGTGAGCCAGCCTACTCATGCATGCGTTGAAATACCTCCAGAACGAGCAGGAACCTCTTGTCCTTGCTCCTCCCAATTTTTTCCTAAATTTTTAGATTCTACCCTTAACAAGGGTATTTTAGTAATTTTGCCCATTCGGGGCACTAAAATTGTTCTTCGACCTCTAGACCCTTCAGTTAATTTTAAAGGACTGCGTATGAATTTAAAATTGCGTAAAGTTACCTCTAGCAGTCCGCAGAATTCCCTTACCTTATTTTCCTGTTGAGTCTGACCTTTTCTTTCCCAATGTTGTCTCGTCGCGCAGTCCGTTATGCTCCCAATCAAATGCCCGGAACTGCGTATTAATATTCCTCAGGTCAGATATTATGCAATTTAATTGTATTTAATACTTTCTGGGCTTAATTTAAATCATTGGGCCCGTTTACCCCTATTGGGCCCGATTGCACCTTAATGGGCCTTAATCGGCCTTAATCCCGTTTTCCACTTAATTCTCACTTTATCGAGGCCTATTGGGCTCACTGGGCCCACCAATAATTTATCGGGCCTCGTTCTAATTCTCGAATAGCTAAATTTAATATTTACGACAATTAATCTAAATTTCCATAATTTAATTCAATTTATGCGGAAATTAAATCAATATCACGCATAACGAGAAAATTGTCATAAATAGGGGTCACTTACCCGAGATTCCATGCTAGTCCGTAATTCGAGGCTGTCTCGAGCCCTCGGTGGATGCCAATCGTCGAGCTACACAATTAATTACATTTTCGGGTAAATTTCTAGTCGAAAATTAATTAAATAAAATATTCTGAAATTTAAATCGGTCAATTCAACCGCTTACCGACTTACCCGAAGCTCGATTGCATCACAGGAATTTTTTCCAATTTTTCCTCTTTTTCTTTTTCCCTTCTTTTCCTTTCTTTTCTTTCCTTTTCTTTCCTTTTCCTTCCCCTTTTCCTTCCTTTTCCTTCCCTTTCCTTCCAGCCAAACGGCACCGTTTCAGTCTCCTCACTGCCTCTTGCCGTCGTCGGCGGTTCCGACGGTCTTACCGGCCAAGACCGGTACCAAAATGACCGGCTTCCTCCCCTGAACGCGTCGGTAGCCTCCTTTCCGGCCCAGTCGCGGCGGTTCGCCGGCGATCTCCTCTTTTCTCCCTCGAATTTTCGGAGTTCGGATCGGACTACTCCGGCCACCTGGCGGCTCGGTTCCGGTGCCCACGTGTTCACCGGAGTCTGCTCTTCCTCCTGGCAGCTTCGTCGGACCTCGAACGATCGTCGGTGGTCGAGATTCGGCGATGGGTTTTGCGGGTGCGAAACGGGTTTCGTTTTTTTCCTTTTTCGGGTTTTTCCCGATTTCCAGCTTCTTTTTTTTTCTTTTATTAATTATTTTTATTATTATTATTTATTTTAATTATTACACTATTCCTTAAAATACATTAAAATTACCCAACTATCTCTTAAAATTATTATTAAATTCTAAATTTATCAATTTAATTTTATTTAATTTATTTATTATATTTTAACCTCTTTTTCGGGTATAATTTTCCCATATTTTCGGGATATTGTCCCGGGTGACTTTTCGATATATTTTTCGATTATTTTTGGGATTATTTTTCCGAACTAAAAATTCCAATTAATTCCCATAAATTAATATCTTGATCAATTTAACCCAAAATAATTTTATTTCATCTTTATTGACCAAGATTTCTTAAATCCATTATTTTTAATTAAATTTCTTTATCGAAATAATACCGACTTTCGGTCTTTTGACCATTTTGCCCTTACACGTGTTCGGGATTAATTTAACCCGACTTCCTTCATACTTTCCCCATCTTTTCTTATTTAATTTCCATATTTTAATTAAATTCGGGTCTTACAACTCTCCCCCACTTAAGGAATTTGGTCCTCCAAATTAGAACCAATTCATATAAGTCCATATACAACTCCGGGTATATCGATCATATCATACTCTTAAATTCTTATGTGACCTTCTCCGGAGTGTATTACTATCAAAGGACTTTAATTAGGGAGATCTTCAACCTCAATATTTTCTCTTTCCTATTTAATGCCCGAATCAACTTCTTCAATATACTCATATTTCATTAAACTGAACTTTTGGAGTTCATACCTTATCACCTCTGCTGGATCTGGATAGTATTGCCAAAGCATCAAAAGTTGGGACACATTGTGGGTGCCTGTTAATTCAAGTGATAACACCAACCTACAGGTCTTATCTCCCACTTGTCCAATCTCTCAAAATATTCCATCCAGCGCAACTCAATTTACCTTCTTCCAAAAGTTCGCTATGTCCTTATTCTCTTAGGACAATAAACATTTCAATCATATTAATTCACCAAGGGTGAATTCCAATACTTGTCTATCTGCTCTGAGGTGTTCTTAATCTCTCATCCTTAACTAAACATCCTCAGAGACTTATTATCCAAAGTCGTAAATGATTCTACCTGTCACCCACTTTTTCTTATCCAATTTGGGGAACAACCCCTACAGCCATACACTGTCTCATATCTTGTTATCCCGATACTCAACTGCCAACTGTCGTTATTGGCAACTTCAATTAGAAATCAACTGATCATTCCAGGAGCTTATAAAATCAATGGCACACGCTTTCATCGGATCCTTCAGAACTTGTACAGTCTTCTCTGACTGACCATCTGTCTGAGGATGAAAAGCTGTGCTAATACTCAGTCGGGTTTCCCATAGCTTCCTGAAAATATCCTCAGAGGTGGGAAGTGAAGCGGGAATCCCTATATGATACCATGCTCACTGGAACGTTACTTAATGTTCCACAATCTTCCTTACACCTGAATCCTCATACACACTTTGAGTATTTAGGGAGTTCATAACCAGAAGGTGGATGGGCTTAGTCATTCTGTCGACTATCATCCAAATAGCCTCGTAATTCACCTGGGTTCTCTGTAACCCATCACGACATTCATGGAGACTTGCTCTCATTTTTCGTGCCGTGTCGATATAGGTAGGTGCTGCAATAACTCTGCAGACTTTTAATACTCTACCTTATCTCTTTTCACATCTGACCACCAATACCCTTTTTAGATATTTCATATATATAATCGTTACTTTCCGTATGCACTGTATATCCCGAAGAGTGAGCTTCTGACAACATTACTATCTCATCAACTGTGGTCCTGGGGAGCACTCATACTGTCTCTGAATCCTCAGTAACTCATCATCTCCCACTGTGAACTCTATCACTGTACCCTTCTGAATCAGACCCAAACTATCGACATCCGGTCGATCATCACGCTAAGCCTGGCAAATCCGGGCACTCTCATCCGGTTCTAATCATCAGGCTAGCTGTCACACAATCACTGTCATCATCAGAAGGGATCACATCCAAACTGAGGCTCATAACTGCATCTCGCAGCTCCCGCTCCCTGACCATCATATGTGGTACCATCCCAAGGCTCTTTTTACTCGAGGCATCAGCCTTTCCTTGGGTGGTACAATTTTCCCAATCAAAATTTCTCAGAAGCTCTAACCCACTACGTATTCTCATGTACACCTCTTTCTGTGAAAACAGATACTCGGGCTTTATGATCAGTGCATATCCACAATTTCTCACCATGTACATAATAGTACCATATCCTCGGTACAACTACTGTTGTCAACTTTAAATCATGGGTCAGATAGTTTATTTCATGATCAAGGAGTTGTCTGACTCCATACTTGACTATCTTCCCATTATACATCAATACACAGCTCATTCATTATTTCGAGGTATCCATACCCATTGGGAACCTCTTGAGCTGTTGGGTATGACGAAATTAATCACGGTGGTCAGTTCATACTTCACTACACCGAAATCCATATCACATCTATCATCTTATTTATCATCTTATTCCAAGACCACGTTTTCTTAGTTAAACGTGTCAACCAAGTGGACCAATTGAGAATTCATATCAATCCATCTGTAAAAGCCATCTTCCAATTATTGTTTATAAATCGCCCTAGACTTTAACTACACCCAACATATCATCGATAATGATGATTTACACATCGGTCCAATCCTTGACTTATTTACGCATAAGCGTATAAGATCCTTCTCAACCACCTACGTTTTCAGGTACTAACCTGCGTCATTTCCTTTTCTTATCTTAACGGCTCTTATTAAATTTTACTATGTTAGTCTTTATGATTTGTCAAATTTAAATATTCTTATCGTCTTAGTAAAGGTATCCTAATGCTAAAGTTATCTATTACGACGCTCGATTTCACGTTATAGGTTATATATATATATACTTTTAGACGCTGTCAAGTCTTCAGGCGGGGAGGTATTTTGAAATACCTTTATTAGCCCTCAGACTTAACCACAACTACTGGTTATGGTTATACCCATCTTTATCCTTGGTTATAATTTATATTCCTTACTAATTGCTTAATCCCAATTACTTCATATCGTAAGGATGTCCTTACCTAGCATACGCCTCTTACTCCAATACGTCTTGTATTTAGAATCTACCTTATCTTAAAGATTTTCTCCTTTGCGTATCAATTATAATAAAACTCTTGTCTTTATTCATTCTGTGAGTACAATCCCTTCCTCCTGTAAATTCAATTGTTGCACCCCTGTTTTTAACTTAAAGTCTCAATATCCCTATTCCGTTTATTAATCCTCCTCTATTGGGATACTCATTTATCTGTATTGCGCCCAATGATGTAGGCATTCATGCCTTTTACTCACTTATATGCGAATGAAGGCGGTATGAATAAATATGTGGCACCAGGATCAATAAACATATGTACTTTATTATTCATAACAAGTGTGGTATCTCACACCACATCCATGAAACATCAATAGTGTCCTGGTCCAAGACATCCTCTCGCCTTCGTCCAACAACCTACTTTCCTTTTTCTTTTCGGCTAGGGCCTCTCTTTTCGTTGCGGCTATACCAACGAAGTTGTTCTGTCTCTTTACTTTTCTGTGGGACGATCTCGCCCAATTCTGTGCAATCAAATCAATGGTCCGTCTTATCACACTTAACGGCCATTTTCATCTATACCGTGTAGGTATAAACCTTCCTTCCGTGGTATCCACCACACATCTCACACTGCTTACAGTGCTCACACTGCTACACTGCTTCGTAGCAGGTCGGGGTCCGCCAATCACAATGCCCCTCAACAGTGCCAAAATTGGATGCACTAGGGCCTTACCAATTATCTCAGCCCATAACTCATCAAATCTAATCTTTAACCAATTACCATTTTCTCATTCAACATCTTTGTCATTTCTCGATTCTCTTTTCTGTCTCTATTTCAGCCCTCACTACCTCTCCGAATCTCAGAGGCGTGCAATTCATATTTTTATTTATCCAACTGTAAATCTGCGCACTGCCTCGGTATAGGTAATATCTCGCGGGCCAATTAGACTCAAATTGAAAAGTTGAGCCCTTCCATAAACTTTTAGACATCTCGACTGTCACTTTTCATAGTGTCGAGGTAATATCTGCCCAGAATATAACCGAGTCTCCATACTCGTCAATAAATTAAATCCTCTGGGTCAGAGTAAGGACTTTAATTCGAAATTTCCTTTAAATAATGTCCGGGATGTTCTGTCGCCGGAATACATCCATAAACAATTCTCATCTTAGCTTTGAATGTTTAACACTTAAAATGGGTCGAGCGGGTTTCCACCAATGCTCCGCTGCGCCCTCTGATCTCATACATAATCTGAGCAATTAGCTCCTCAAAATAATACCCATGCTCCGCTTCAATCTCGCGAAGCGTCTCTCAATACTGTCCGATCACTCTGTCGGACTCTGTGGGGCATACTCATCATTAGCCTCCATTTCAATTTCATCATGATTCTCATAGTCAAACTCAGCACGACTTAGCAGATTCAGGTCTACCTCTACGACCTCTGCCTCGTGCACTATCTCATCTAACGCGACTCATATTAAGCATTCCTGTATTCTCAACCATTTCTTAGTCAAGCCCATCTCGATATACACTATTGTATCTAACTAAGCACAGTAACACGGGGATGTAATTTTCCTAATTACTGACACTGACACACATCAGACCAATTGTGCTCTGATACCACCTTTATATGTCACGACCCAAACTACCCAAAAATCAGAGTTAATTTTTCGTATTTTATTATTTACTTAAGTTCTTACCTGTCCTCGAATCGTGACCACACTCCACTAATAATTGGGCTGTGCGTCAATGCCAGTCCCATCATTCAATTACCATCTAACTTATTTCTTCTCCAGTCATTTATAATTGTTTACATTATTTATACATCCCCTAAAGTTACTTACAAACATGTTACTGTGCTATGCTTATGTAGATACAATATGTACAAGTGTATATACCTTATGTTGATGGGCAGCAGCGGATATCCGGAATGCAGCACTGAGTCGTCGCGACTTCAACTGGAGATTATCTGTGGGAGAAAATGAAAGGGGTGAGCACATCAAGCTCAGTAAGGCAATCCTACGAACAAGTAGGTAACCATACTACCTACATGAACGTGGTGCCATGCATAAACCACCCTTTCTCCACACGTTTTAAAACAAATGATATGCGTCATGATGTTATGTAAATCAAGTTGCACGGAAAATTCAACATGCAATTCATTTTAAATCATTTCTTTCCCATTTAAAATTTCACAATGAAGTCAGGACTCGACCCCTCCTTCGGGTGATCCTGACTCACACAAAATCATGGAAATTGAGTCTCTCAAAAGCATCGATATCGAAAACATACGTATATATATATATACAAGATACGAGACTAGGCAATACTGTATATCGGTAATAACCAGGACTGGCCAATATGTCCTCGTGAGTCCCTCTAGCTTCACGGATCCCAGTGTACGAGGTCTCACCCTGATCGGGAACTGCCCGGGAGGTGGGTCAATCCAACCCGTCAGTCTTATCCGATCTCACGCATCCGAAGATGCCGTATCCGAAGATACCCCGTATCACAAAGATACCGTATCACAAAGATACCCCGTATCACAAAGATACCGTATCACAAAGATACCCCGTATCACAAAGATACCGTATCCGAAGATACCCTGTATCACAAAGATACCGTATCCGAAGATACCCCACGGTACATCGTACTCCATGCTACTTGCACGGTACATCGTACTCCATGGACCCATATCACTCTAGGTACTCCAGCCCAAATGGCCTGCTTCCCACAGAGGTTTTCATAATCTCAATACTCGTTGCCATGTCTCAAAACGCACGTGCGAGCCTATTAAATCGGTGACACACAGTCTACCTGATGCTCCAAGCACGGCTCATCGTATGTTCTCATAAAAATCAGTGCGAGCGATGCTCAGCACTCTCATCAAATCAAGTAAACTTGGCAGAGCCCGCTTTACATCTCCACAAGGCCGCCAACCTCATCCCTCACTCTCACCCTACTTAAGAGGTCTTTTGAGCCTGTTGGGCCTTTTGGCTGACTCCAAGGGCAGACAGCACTACTCCACAAATCCAGTAAAACTAGTGCGAGCTATGCTCAGCACTCTGTATATAAATTGTATGAAAATCTTATAAAATCTGGTGCGAGTTAGACTCTAGCACCGTGTCACGCAAAAGCATGTGAAATCTGGTGCGAGTTATACTCTAGCACCTATGCATGTATAACTCTAGTGCGAGCTCTCGCTCCAGCACTAATGCATGCATCACACAAATCAAACATCGTGCGAGCTGAGCTCTAGCACGTCACATGTAAATAAAAACATGTAGGCGGCTCGGTTATTTCCAAATAGTTTTCACAGAAATCACAACAATTAAGATATGCAATGCTATGCATTTTTCTTTAAAAGTGAGCCAGCCTACTCATGCATGCGTTGAAATACCTCCAGAACGAGCAGGAACCTCTTGTCCTTGCTCCTCCCAATTTTTTCCTAAATTTTTAGATTCTACCCTTAACAAGGGTATTTTAGTAATTTTGCCCATTCGGGGCACTAAAATTGTTCTTCGACCTCTAGACCCTTCAGTTAATTTTAAAGGACTGCGTATGAATTTAAAATTGCGTAAAGTTACCTCTAGCAGTCCGCAGAATTCCCTTACCTTATTTTCCTGTCGAGTCTGACCTTTTCTTTCCCAATGTTGTCTCGTCGCGCAGTCCGTTATGCTCCCAATCAAATGCCCGGAACTGCGTATTAATATTCCTCAGGTCAGATATTATGCAATTTAATTGTATTTAATACTTTCTGGGCTTAATTTAAATCATTGGGCCCGTTTACCCCTATTGGGCCCGATTGCACCTTAATGGGCCTTAATCGGCCTTAAGCCCGTTTTCCACTTAATTCTCACTTCATCGAGGCCTATTGGGCTCACTGGCCCCACCAATAATTTATCGGGCCTCGTTCTAATTCTCGAATAGCTAAATTTAATATTTACGACAATTAATCTAAATTTTCATAATTTAATTCAATTTATGCGGAAATTAAATCAATATCACGCATAACGAGAAAATTGTCGTAAATAGGGGTCACTTACCCGAGATTCCATGCTAGTCCGTAATTCGAGGCTGTCTCGAGCCCTCGGTGGATGCCAATCGTCGAGCTACACAATTAATTACATTTTCGGGTAAATTTCTAGTCGAAAATTAATTAAATAAAATATTTTGAAATTTAAATCGGTCAATTCGACCGCTTACCGACTTACCCGAAGCTCGATTGCATCACAAGAATTTTTCCCAATTTTTTCTCTTTTTCTTTTTCCCTTTTTTTCCTTTCTTTTCTTTCCTTTTCTTTTGCTTTTCTTTCCTTTTCCTTCCCCTTTTCCTTCCTTTTCCTTCCCTTTCCTTCCCTTTCCTTCCAGCCAAACGGCACCGTTTCAGTCTCCTCACTGCCTCTTGCCGTCGCCGGCGGTTCCGACGGTCTTACCGGCCAAGACCGGTACCAAAATGACCGGCTTCCTCCCCTGAACGCGTCGGTAGCCTCCTTTCCGGCCCAGTCGAGGCGGTTCGCCGGCGATCTCCTCTTTTCTCCCTCAGATTTTCGGAGTTCGAATCGGACTACTCCGGCCACCTGGCGGCTCGGTTCCGGTGCCCACGTGTTCACCGGAGTCTGCTCTTCCTCCTGGCAGCTTCGTCGGACCTCGAACGGTCGCCGGTGGTCGAGATTCGGCGATGGGTTTTGCGGGTGCGAAACGGGTTTCGTTTTTTTCCTTTTTCGGGTTTTTCCCGATTTCCAGCTTCTTTTTTTTTTCTTTTATTAATTATTTTTATTATTATTATTTACTTTAATTATTACACTATTCCTTAAAATACATTAAAATTACCCAACTATCTCTTAAAATTATTATTAAATTCTAAATTTATCAATTTTATTTTATTTAATTTATTTATTATATTTTAACCTCTTTTTCGGGTATAATTTCCCCGTATTTTCGGGATATTGTCCCGGGTGACTTTTCGATATATTTTTCGATTATTTTCGGGATTATTTTTCCTAACTAAAAATTCCAATTAATTCCCATAAATTAATATCTTGATCAATTTAACCCAAAATAATTTTATTTCATCTTTATTGACCAAGATTTCTTAAATCCATTATTTTTAATTAAATTTCTTTATCGAAATTATACCGGCTTTCGGTCTTTTGACCATTTTGCCCTTACACGTGTTCGGGATTAATTTAACCCGACTTCCTTCATACTTTCCCCATCTTTTCTTATTTAATTTCCATATTTTAATTAAATTCGGGTCTTACAAATGAGATCGATCTGTCCCTGTTCTATTGCTCGAATTTGACCATTTTTGGCTCTTTGAGATCGATCTCTCATCCGATGAGATCGATCTCTCATTCATATTGCCAAATTTTATTACAGTTTCTGCAGTAAACACACACCAAACTTCATATATATTGCTACCATGGTCATTTTCTCATTCATCCACACTTAAGGCTTGAAAATGACTTCCATTCATATCTCATATACATTGAAACTTGTGTGTATTCATTGTATAACCAAAGGTATACAATGTATCACCAAATGGAGTATAAAACTCATTCCATGTTACTTAACCACTCAAACTCAATATTATCACATTCCACTCATGGAAATATCCCTCTTACACTTGCTATACACTTTAAAACTTGATATATTCATTCCATACACATTTACAAACTTCAATTATCCATTCCTCATAATTTACATTGAATGTGACTTGCTCATACATCACAAGTCATAAAGTTACATTACAAACTTTCGGGTCTTACAATCCTCCCCTCCTTAAAAGAATTTCGTCCTCCAAATTAGAACCAAGTTAATCTCTAAACAATTGGGGATATCTCTCTTGCATTAGACTCTCTAGCTCTCACGTAGCTTCCTCTGAAGTGTGATGCTACCAGAGAATCTTAACTAACCCGATAATCTTATTCCTCAAGACTTTCTCTTTTCTATCCAATATTCGGATCGGTTTCTCTACATAAGTTAGATCATCTTTGAGCTCCAATGGCTCATACTAAATCACGTGATTTGGATCTGGATGATACTTCCTCAACATCGAAATGTGGAAGACATTATGCACTCCTGATAAATTCGGTGGCAATGCCAATCTATATGCCTTATCTCCTACTCTGTCCAGTATCTCAAAAGGTCCAATGTAGTAAAGACTTAGCTTACCTCTCTTCCCAAATCTCGTTATACCCTTAGAAGGAGAAACCTTCAGAAATACTGACTCACCAACTGCGAACTCAAGTGGTCTTCGGCTCCTGTCAGCATAACTTTTTTATCTACTCTGAGTTGTCCTCAATCTCTTAACAATTAATTGGACATCCTCAGAGGCCTGTGTAACCAAATCAGCAGCAAATATATTTTTGTCACCCACTTCTTCCCATCCGATAGGGGAACGACATCTACGGCTATATAAAGCCTCATATGGTGTCATCCTGATACTCGTATGATAACTGTTGTTGTAGGCGAACTCGGCTAGTGGAAAATGATCATACCAGGAGCTTCTAAAATCCAGCACACACACTCTCAACATATCCTCCAAGGACTGTATAGTCCTCTCTAACTGTCCATCTGTCTGAGGATGATAAGCGGTGCTTAAACTCAACTGGGTTCACATGGCTTCCTGAAAATGTTCCTAAAAGTGGAAAGTGAAGTGGGAATCCCTATCAGAGACAATGCTCACTAGAATACCACTCGCATACATACAGTTCTGCTAATGTACTCAAAGTATCAATAGTTCTCATAGCTAGAAAGTGGGCTGACTTCGTCAGTCTATCAACTATCACCCATATAGCATCGTGATTCCTCCGGGTCCTCGGTAAACCCATCACAAAATTCATGGTGATATGCTCTCATTTCCATGTCGTTATAGGTAGAGACTGCAATAACCCTGCAAGTTTCTGATGCTCTACCTTCATTTGCTGACATATAAGACATTTTGCCACAAAATTCACAACATCCTTCTTCATACCTGACCACTAGTACACTTTTCGTAGGTTCTAATACATCTTATTACTCCCCAGATAAAACATGTACCTCGATGAATGAGCTTTCGATAATATCAGTCTCCTGAGCTCTAGGTCCTCGGGAACACACAATCTGTCTCTGAACCTCAGGAGTCTATCTGAACTTATCTCAAACTCAGTCACTGTGCCCTTCTGTATCTGACTTCTCATGTCAATGCAATACGATCAGTCTGTTAAGCCACTCTGATTCTCTTTAACAGATCCAGCTCTAAGCGTACACTAGCAATCACATAGTTCGTATCCATGTCAGAAGGCACAACTCCCAAACTGAGGCTAGCAAACTGCTCTACCAACTCATGTTCCCTGACCATCATATACGATACCATCCCAAGGCTCTTTCTACTCAAGGCATCAGCCAAAACATTAGCCTTACATAGATGATAAAGTATCTCACAATCATAGTCTTTCAAAAGCTCTAGTCATCTTCTCTGTCTCATGTTCAATTCTTTTTGTGAGAATAGATACTTAAAACTCTTGTGGTCGGTAAATATCTGGAATTTCTCTCCATACAAGTAGTGGCGTCATATCTTCAACGCAAACACTACTACTACTAACTCCAAATCATGGGTCAGATAGTTCTTCTCATGGTCCTTCAACTGTCTGGATCCATAAGCAACTACCCTCCCATCCTGCATCAATACATAGCCCAGTCCCTGATGCGAAGCATCGGTATACACTGTAAACCCTCCTGAACTGGTAGGAATAGTGAGAATTGGAGCGGTGGTCAATCGATTCTTCAACTCCTTAAAACTCTTCTCATAATCCTCGTTCTACACAAAAGCTACACTCTTCCTAGTGAGACGTGTCAACGGAGCAGCCAACTTCGAAAATCCTTCAACGAATCTTCGATAATATCCTGCTAAATCTAAGAAACTCCTGATCTCGGTGACTGTCTTTGGCTGTTCTCACTGAACTACAGCCTCAATCTTGGATGTATCTACTAATACACCATCCTTAGACACAACATGTCCTAAAAATGAGATCTATGACAACCAAAAGTCACATTTGTTGAGTTTAACATACAGCTTCTACTCTCGTAAAGTATGCAACACAATCCTAAGGTACCTCTCATGCTCTTCCTCAGATTTAGAGTATACTAAAATGTCATCTATGAAGACAATAACAAATTGATCCAAATATGGCTTGAACACATCATTCATCAAAGCCATGAAAGTTGCGGGAGCATTCATCAATCCGAATGGCATAACCAAAAACTCATAATGGCCATATCGGGTCCTAAATGCTGTCTTGGGCACATCTCCACTTCTTACTCTCAGCTAATGATACCCAAACCTCATATCAATCTTAGAAAAGACCTGCGCTCCCCGGAGCTGATCTAACAAATCATCAATTCACAGAAGAGCATATCTATTCTTGATGGTTGCCTTATTCAAAAATCTGTAATCTATACACAATCGGAGGCTTCCATCCTTCTTCTTTACAAACAAAACCGGTGCTCCCCAAGGTGAAACACTCGGTCTAATAAAATCCCTGTCCCACAGCTCTTGTAATAGACTCTTAAGCTCCTCTAGCTCAACTAAGGCCATGCGATACAGTGGTTTCAATATAGGTTCAGTACTGGGCACCAAATCTATACAGAACTTTATCTCTTTGTCTGGTGGTAACCTAGGCAATTCATCCGAAAAGACATTTGGGAACTCACTAACCACAGAAATATCTTTCAACTCTAGATGTACATTATCCATATTAACTACGTATACAATGAAACCTTCAATATATTTATTTCTCAGTCAGCATAGTATATTATTAATCACAAATCATTACTATTATTTTTATTCTTTTGCATCAAGCTTTACAACATATTTTTTAGGGTTAGGAAACATAACTGTCTTAGCATAACAATCTAAAAGAGCATGGTTTGATGATAACCAATCCATTCCTAAGATTACATCAAAATCACTCATACTTAACAGTATTAGATTGCCTGTCATGTCTTTTTTTTCCTTACTTTTAACTTACAATCATTTAACACATACTCCACTAGCTGACTATTATCTATAGGCATACTAATCAACATCATTCTACTCAAAGGTGTACGTTCTACATACTTTTCTATCTTACATGCAAATGAAGGCGATACAAATGAATACGTGGCACCAAAATCAATCAAAACATGTGCTTATAAATCATAGATCAGGATGTTACCTCTAATCACATCCGATGAAACATCAACTGTCCCCTAGTCCAAAGCATGTACTCGCCCTCGTCTCATCACTTACTTCCCTTTCTCTTCTATCGTCGCTCTCCTTCTCTGAGCAGACATATCAGCTGGAGCTCTATCAGGCTCCCTGCCCTTCTATGGGGTAGTCTCAAATGTCTCTAGGCAAGCTCTAGCAATGTGCCCCTGTTTCCCACATCAAAAACACACAATAGGACTCATCGGACAAGGTCTACCACCATGATGTCTACCACATCTACTGCACTGATCTGTAGTAGGCCTCTGTCCTCCAATCAGAATGCCATTCGTCGGAGCTATAGCCGGGTATGTAGGAAATCTCACAATCTTTTCCTGTACTTCCTCGATCTTTGGTTTCTTACCGAAGAGTCTCCTCCCTCCTCGATAACTGAAACCTCGAGCACTATTACTCACCAGCCTCTTTCTGTCTCTATCTCTACCTTTTCCCACTACTTTGAACTCTGAGGCATTTCTCTCATAATCTTGTTCATAGAGTTGCACCCTGCGCACAGCCTCATCGTAGGTAGAAATATCGAATGGAACCAGTTTAGACCGCAACACTGGCCTCAATCCATCAATAAACCTGCGGACCTTCCTAGTCTTGTTGTACATGGTATCTGGGTCATACCTTTCCAGGGTTAAAAATCTAGTCTCATACTCATCCATTGATAGACTCCCTTGGCTTAACCCCAAGAACTCGGCCTGCAGCCTCCGCTGTGTCGTATTTGGAACAAACTGCCTCTTGAAGGCATCCAGAAACATCTCCCAACTAATCTCAGCATGTCGAGCTCTCAATATAGGCCTGGTGGACTTCCACCAATGCTCTACAGTCCCCTTCAGTAGGAATGTAGCAAATGTGACCTTCTCTGAAGTCGTACACTCAAAAAATCTGTACAACTTCTCCATCTCTCCAATCCACTCCTCAGCGGCAACTGGGTCCTTGACCCCTCGAAAAGATGGTGGTCCAAGCTTTTGGAATTGTCGCAATCTATTTAAATCACACCCATATCCCAATCCACTACTCTCTTGAACTGGTAGGGGTGTAGGAGTATCTGTAGCCTGTGGCATCTCAGGTGTAGGCTGTACAGGTGTATCAGATGCAACTGCCCCTCCTGTCCAGTCTCTGCATCCTGTCCCTGTCTACCTGGCCTAGTCTGTGCCAGTATCTCCACTATCATCTCTAGGTTACGCTCAATCCTCGTGAAATGTGCCTCTGCAATCTTTGGTACCTCATTAGTACCCACATTCTCATCTCGGGTCTCTAGCCTACCTCTACGGCCTCGAGCCCTACCTCTCGTCCCTCTACCTCAGCTGGTATTATCCATATAGACTAAATCCATGCATTCATATTCATTAATTAGTCTGATTCCCATCTTGTATACACAATTGTAACAGAACAAATCACAGTACTATGGGGATGTATATTTTCATAAACTAATACCGACTCACATCAGACCAACACTGCTCTGATACCATTCTGTCACGACCTCAATTCGTGACTTACCAAAACCCACTATAAATTTTCCCTTTTTACTTTACTTACTTTTCTCTCCTCAACTGTTGGGCTGTGATTTGATATAAGTCATCCACTCATATTCAATCACAATACATATAGAATTTAATATTCTTTTCGATAATATAAACTGTTATACATTATTTGTACATATACATCCCGACCGTATAATTGATTTCATAACTGTGCTTATACATTGTTCAGTACAAAATGTTTGACTGTGTATACCTCTTGTAAGATGGATAGGCAGCGGATACAATGAATGTTATACCTCAATCGGACTCACTTTACTGCGGATGATCTGTAGATGATGAAAAATAAGGGGGTGAGCATACAACGCACACAGTAAAGAAATCAGGCAAGCAAGTAGATAACCGCTCTATCTACTGAAAATAAGGCTTTTCCCTTCCTTCTCTCACCTCAAAGCATGTATTAAAATGATATAATATAGTACAGATTAAATTCCATGTACTTGAAATCATGCTTATTTATCAAATGTAGGCATTCATGCAAAACAGTGCATATTTATAAAATTAGGAATGCCTTTATCTCAATCATGCCATTTACACAAACCGATTTTCGACCTTTTTCTCTCAGGTCTAACAATATCATGAAAACAAGTGATATAACATGCAAGACTCAGTGGCTAAATGCAATACTCTCCTGGACTATGGTCAAATCCTATAATGTGATATACCAAGCAACACAGATCTCGGTGTGCGAGTATCACTGCTGTAACGGGAGGGGGGTCAGTCCATCACAACCGCCAGCGATATACTCCTTAACTCCATAACTCCACACAACACACGGTACAGTGTACTCCATGCCACATGCACGGTACAACTTACACCCATGGACCTTCTCCTCATGGTCGGGATGCTTGCCATAGGTCTTAGTCCTCACACCACGAAAATACATCATAGTCGAGGTGCTTGCCATAAGTTTTAGCCCTCATACTATAGAAATAATGCCACGTCTCTAAATCCACGTGCGAACATCTAAATTGTGTGACACTCAATCTACACGGAGGAAATCTTCACGGTTTTGCTAACATGTTTTATATATATCACGTAAAAACAACAGTGCGCGTCTTGAGTGTGACTCACAATCAACACTCCGCCTCTTAAACACTGTGTATGCATCTCAAAATATCAAACACTAGTGCGAGTAATCTCTAGCACTAGGTTAATGCATATTTCTCATTTCAAATCAAGTACGAGCTATCGCTCTAGTACGATATCATGTATAAATCATGAAAAATCGAGTACGAGCAATGCTCCCAGTACTCTATCATGTAAAGCTGAGTATGAGCATAGCTCCCAATACTCTATATGCATCAATCACAAACTGAGTACAAGCAATGCTCCCAGTACTCTAACATGCATAAAACAACATTAAAATATAGTACAAGTATATCCTCCAGTACTATGTGATGCATATCTCAAAATATACTGCGAGTATTCTTTAGCACTTATGGTTTTCACGCAAAACCAAATAGATGGCTTATTCAAATCACAACTCTTTCATTTCAAGTCAAATTAGCACTTAAAGGTGCTATTTTCGCATATACATGAACACATTTGTCATTCTATCATGCAATTCATGCATTTTGGGTCACAACATGCTTCTCAGGCTTTTTATCCTATTTTTGGATAAAACTACACTTTATCTCTATCACAACAACATGTCTCTTTAAGGGAATTCATATAGAATATAATATCAAAACTCTAAATTCAAATATACGTGTAGCCATCTCTAGCTACTCACGTAATTCCCTTACCTCAGATCACGTCAAGTGACCTCTCTTCCTTGATGCAACTCACTTTTGCAGTCCGAGTAGCTTTCTAAATAATTTTTGAAGCTGTTATTATTTATTCACATTAGTATACCGTAATATACTCATCTCATTTATCAATCTCAACTTAACACATAATTACACTATTTTCTCATAATATGGGATTATACCATATTTTCATATAACTATATTCATCACTCCTTATTTTCAATATATGCATTTCATAAGATTAACTCATAATCTTTCATACATGCATATTCTATCATTAAATCAATGTTAACATCATTTCCTCATTACTTTCTCACTTTCATGCCAAAACTAGGTCATGCTCATTTTTCATGATCCTTTCATTTCCAACATTTCATATTTATATCAATCAACTCATAAATACACCTAGTTTAACATATATCAAAGTGGTGTATTAAATCTTACCTAGTTGAACTTTCCTTCCTTTTTCACCAAGATGATAAAATCCTCCTTGCTCTTTCAACTCTTGATTTCAATCTCTTGTTTCCAAGTATGTTGCTCTCCTCTTTGCTAAGAACAACTTTGCTCACTTATACCTCACTCAAAATTGATCACAAACTGAAGTTTTCTAGTATTTCTTGGCTAGGTATAGGTTTAGCTCTTAAATGGAATAGTAACTCTCAGGAAAATGAAATGCAAAAGTCCAGTATTTATAGAATTGTCTTGATGAGATCGATCTGCTACCCTAGAAGATCGATCTGCTCTAGATTTTTTCTCTTGAATTCGACCTTCCAGACTTCATGAGATCAATCTACTCCCAAGCATGAGATCGATCTGTTTCAACTTAGACCCTTAAGGAGATCGATCTTCTCTTACATGAGATCGATCTTCTCCAAGTCAGTAGCTTAAGGACATCAATCTGGTCCTTCAGAGATCGATTCCTTCAACACAGAATGCCCAGCAGATCGATCTGCTCACCAATGAGATCGATTTGTCCCTGTTCTATTGCTCGAATTTAAGCATTTTTGGCTCTTTGAGATCGATCTCTCATTCATATTTCTAGATTTTACTGTAGTTTTCTGTAGTAAACACACACCAAACTTCATATATTTTGTTACCATGGTCAATTTCTCATTCATCCACACTTAAGGCTTGAAAATGACTTTCATTCATACCTCATATACATTGAAACTTGTGTGTATTCATTTTATAACCAAAGGTATACAACGTATCACCAAATGGAGTATAAAACTTATTCCATTTTACTTAACCACTCAAAACTCAATATTATCACATTCCACTCATGGAAATATCCCTCTTACACTTGCTATACACTTTAAAACTTGCATATATTCATTCCATACACATTTACAAACTTTAATTATCCATTCCTCATAATTTACATTGAATGTGACTTGTTCATACATCACAAGTCATAAAGTTACATTACAAACTTTCGGGTCTTACACTTATTTTACCTATTGGGCTTCGATTTGGGCCTTCCAAATTCAGATTTTAGGCTGAAAGTTTTTTGGGATTTGGGCCTATTATTTAGCTAAATTTTCAACCCAAGATTTGGCCCAATGTTTGGCTATTTGGTTGCACCAAATTTGTCCCACTTCATCCATGCTTAATGGGCTTTAACCATTTAACAAGTTGGCCCATTAGTATTTTTCATTTTCAGCCCATATAATTTTAACCCAATTAAATTAAATAAATTTCCTAAATATTATTGGCTAGAAATTAGGTGTTTTAACCCAAGATAATTTTTCTCAAGCCTTAACCATGGTTGGGTTAAGTTAACCATGCTTTGGTTAACTAGTCAAAGCTTATTCTTCAATTCTCATTTTTTTTCTCTTAGCTTTGACCATTGACTACATTTGACCAAAGTTGAAAAACCCAAATATAGGCATTTCAATGCTTAGTTAGTCCATTTTGACGTTTTGGCTACCCTTGGTAGGTGAAAGTGTTAAAAACACCTCAAACGATCGATTTTGAGCTCATTTAGGCCCTTTTTGGCATTTTCACCACTTCGACATTATCGGGATCAAACCAAACCAACTTTCCTCCTTGACCTATCTTTAATTTGATGTTTTAAGTTCTTATCTTCAGTCAGGTTGGTCAGAATCCCTTCAGTTTAGCCTAAGCTCATTATAGCTCATAATTGGCACTTTCATGCATTCATGGCATTTTCTACTTCCACTTGGACTTGCAATTGAACTACAACTTTCCTTATGATTCCAATAACATGTTTCAATGTTTACATTGATGGATCATAAGTAATACAAATGGAAATTTTTGGGTCTTACATATGGCCCTTGGGTTAGTGAAGCATTAAATGTTTTTCTTTGTGTTGAAACCTTCAAAAAATAGCCATTGGTGCCTTCCAGTACAATAGGGGATCGATCTCGTCTCCTCAAGGGATCGATCCTTTCTTCATTGAGCTTTACATAGAAAGCTAAATGCTCTAGGAGATCGATCCTTCTTGCTAGGGGATTGATCCTTATTGCTTGGGGATCGATCCCTCTGTAGCATCTTAGGTTCCAGAGGTTTACTGTTATTTGGGAATCAATCCTCACTCCTTTGCAGATCGATCCTTTGTAACATTTTTTCAATCATGAAGCTTATTTCAATTGTGTATTGATCCTGACTCCTTAAGGGATCGATCCTTTGGCCTTAAAAAACATTTCCTAGGCAAAAAAAAAAAAGGATCAATTTCCTTTGAAAAATGATTTTCAATTTCATTGACTTATATTTTGCCTTTATGTGCCTTAAATTGAGTTTCGAAAATATTCAAGTAATTTTTTAAAATATTTTCAATAATTTCATAGGAAAATTACTTATAATTTAAAATAAATTTTGGTTTGGAAATTCTAACGTGGATCATTTAAATAATCAACCTTAGGTTTTGTTCAACCTTAGATTTTGTCTTTTCAAAATATATGTATTTCTTTAAAGTTAGCAATCTCCCCCATTTAAAATGAAAAAACTCAATGCAAATGAAATTTTAAAATTTTACTCCCCCTTAATATAAGCATGATTTTCATTGGACATAAATATCCAACTTTCAAACCAAAATTTTAAGACCAAGGATATATTTCTCCCCTTTTTGTTATATAAAAAAGAATACACTCAACAGTGGATAATATATATATATATATATATATATGCTCCCACTTAATGATAGCTAAGATATAAATGTACTCAATGAATAGGCAAATGGCAATATATATGGTCATACAATAAATGATGGCTCACTTTAAGTAAAATGAGCAAGTGAGTATCATAAGCAAGATAGCAGAATATTCAATCAAGGCATAAATGTTATATGAGCTATAGATAAGATATTAATTTAAAATGCAATATTCATATGATCATGAAATGATTACTAAGATAACATAAACAATGTTCAACACATAAAGTCATAACATAGCCAAAATTAGCTAAAGGTGATTCAACAATAAGGCATAGACAAAATTATCACCCAAAAACATAAAATAAATCCATATCAGCAAAGCAAACAACTTTTTTTCTTTTCAAGGTTTAGGAATAACCTGTTACACTTCCTTTTACTTATGCTAAGGAAGAAACCTTTTCTACCCACTTCATCAAGTGGCTACCCAATCTCTTAAAATAAAAATCCTCACAAAGATAACTCTCCCCTAATAACAAATTTGAGAAAGAGTATTTCAAAGTGGTGTTATCAATGAACCTCACTAGGTAAGTGACTACAATGATTTAACACAGTAAAAAAGATGAAGATTGAGTACAAGAGCTTGAGAGTTGTGTGTTCAAGTTTCAAGAATTTTTTTAGATGTTATCTCTTGCCTCCAACTTTTTTTCATGCTAATATTTAATTTGCCTTTGGATTGGTGAAACATTAAATATTTTTCTTCCGGTTAAAACCCTTAAAAAATAGTTGTAAGACCCAAAAATTTCTATTGTATTACTTATGATCCATCAATGTAAACATTGAAATATGTTATTGGAATCATAAGGAAAGTTGTATTTCAATTCTAAGTCCAAGTGAAAGTAGAAAATTCCATGAATGCATTAAAGTGTCAATTGTGAGCTCAGGCTAAACCGAAGGGATGCCAACCAATTTGAGACAATAACTTAAAACATCAAAATAAGGATAGGTCAAGAAGAAAAGTTGGTTTGGTTTGGTCTCGTTAATGTTAAAGTGGTAAAAATGGCGAAAAGGGCCTAAACGAGCTCAAAATCGATCGTTTGAGGTGTTTTTAACACTTTCACCTACCAATTGTGTCCAAAACATCAAGATGGACTAACCAAGTATTTAAATGCATATATTTGGGTTAATTGACTTTAGTCAAACGTGGTCAATGGTCAAAGCAAAGAGAAAAGTCAAGAATGGAAGAATAAGCTTTAACTAGTTAACTAAAGCATGGTTAAGAACACTAAGAATTTGGCCAAGACACTTAGAAAAATAAATGAAATGCAATTGGGTTTAATTAAATTGGGCTGAAATTGAAGAAATGTTATTGGGCCAAATAGTTAAATTGTTAAAGCCCATTAAACATAAGCCTAAGTGGGCCGAATTGGTGCAAATGTATTAGGCTGAACATTGGGCCAAACGTTGGGCTAAATAATAGGCCCAAATCCCAAGAAAATTTCAGCCCAAAACCTGCATTTGGAAGGCCCAAACCGAAAGGCCAATAGGAAAAATAAGACAAATCCAATTGAAATAGTTCAAGCCCAATTTTCAAGCCCAAACTAACAAAGCCCAAAACCAATTCAAGCCCAACTTCATGGGCTGATTTTATGGTGTAATTGGCTGCTTATTATGCCTTAAAAATCAAAAAATTGGCTAAGGAAAACATCATATTCTTCCTTGAAAGTTTCGGCCACCATGAATATATAAACCACCAAGTTTTCTCTCATTAGATTTCACTCATCTACAAGCATATTTGGAACAAATGTTCTTCATGAAAGTTGTTCCATATTGAGAGGAGATTAGAATACCTGAAAACCAGCCCCTAAGAAGCTAAATTAAAGGGGGCGAAATCTTCTTCAAGTTTCGACCAAGGTGAAAAGTCCAAGCTAGGTGAGTTTTCAATTCACCAATCTTACATATGTTAATATAGGGAATTTATGGAGTTGATTGGTGTATGAATTGTACGACAAAACATCACCTAAGGTAGAGAACCAAGATTGGCCAAAAATGGGTATGGAGTTTTATGAGTCATATGCATGATGTTTAATGGCATATATGTGTTGGTTATGATGTGTACATGATGGTATGAATTAGTGAAACCAATTTGAAAGATTGGATAGGTTTATAAAGCATGCATAAAAGGTGTTTGTGAAAATACTTGAATGAACCAAGTGAAAGGCTTAAGGCATGCATACCAAGTGTTTGCCGAAATGCCTAAGTGAGCTAGGCAAGAATGGCATGCAAAGGTGATGGCCATTCGGCCTTGGTGGCATGATGGTGCATGGCCACTATGCATTCTGCCGAAATGGTTCATGGACCAAGCCTATTATGCAACGGCCCAAACAAGTTAATGGGCCTAATGGATGGCCCAAAAGTGTTAATGGGCCTAATGTGCCAAATGGGCCTTAATGAAAAGATGAAATGGGCTTAAAATACAGTTGTGCCCATTAAGGAACAACGAGGCCCAATAAGAGTAATTGGGTTCAATACTTTAAATAGACCATAGTGAAAGTGGAATACAGATTATTAAGATTTGATTGATGTGATTAGTAATTATCTGTAGCTCTAGAAGATATATTCGGAGCCAGATAGACCGATTGACAGAAGTGAAAAGGATAAAGGGTCAATCGACTGAAATCTAGGTAAGAGATTTATGTAAGCTATTAGAAATAGCTGTACATATATTTCTTGCCTCCTGTATGCAATTAAATACCGTAAAGTATATAAACATTGAAATATTTAGATGAAAACCAAAATATAGAAAATTACCAAATTGACCCAATTTACAAATGAAATTATACTGTAAATTTATCGAAAAAGCATAAATGCATAAATTAAATATTTCAGTGGTTTTATCGTGAAAAGTTGTTTTGTAAGTGTATAATGATAGACTGGCTCAACATTTTACTGTCTGCATTAAATTGCACATTTTCAAAAGTTTAGCATGCTTGAGTGTGAGAAATTTCATGGATAGGTGACCAGACGGGAAGTTACCCTTCTCGCTTCATTTTGCATCGTTTTTCGTGTTGAACTCGATTTTGAGTACCGTTTTCATCGGAATTGAGCTATCTGTCGATTTTATGAGTGAAGTCTTGTTGGAGCTGTCGTGTTAACTGTGAGTAACACAGACCTGCTCGCATTGGATTTTGGTGTGATATTGTGAGTAAAATCGTACTAGAGTCCTCGTATAGACTGTGTGTCACACCAACTTACTCGCACTAGATTTTGAGATAAAGTGATGGTTGATATTGATGCTGGGGTGGTAAACCTGGAGATTACTCGGTTCCCTCAGTCATATTACAACTTAGTGAGGTCCACAGAGTACGTTGTATCGTGTAATGAGATATGGAGTATGTTGCACAGTGTAATGAGACATAGAGTATGTTGTACCGTGCAGTCTTCGGACATTCTGTTAGTCTTCGGACCAGTGATAGTATTCGAACTACTATCAGTCTTTGGACCAGTGATAGTCTTCGGACTAGTAAGCTGACAGGATGGTTGACCACCTCCCTAGGCATATGATTTTCGCACACCTGATCCGTGTTGCCTGGAATCAGTGACAATGGTCATATGTCCACAGTTATTACTATTGAATCTCATCCTAGTCTCTAGTAAAATTGAATTGTTATTGAAATATGCTTAGAAAATGTGATGAAAGTGAAATGAAAAGAACTAATTGAGCTTCTATCGATTGATGATTATTGTACAGAATGTCATTATTTTCAATGAATGCAAGTGTTTTGCAAAGTGATAAAGCTTTCTATCGATTGATGATTGTCGTATAGAAATGCTATTGTTTAAAGTGAATGCAAATGTTTTGCAAAGTGATAAAGCTTTCTATCGATTGATGATTGTCGTATAGAAATGCTATTGTTTAAAGTGAATGCAAATGTTTTACAATAATAATAAAACATGCATTATGAGTATCGTAGATAGTATGGTTATCTACTTGCTTTCATATGTTCCTTACTGAGCGTGTTAGCTCACCCCTTTACTTTCTCCCCTCTACAAAGTACTTACAGTAGAGTGTGACCGTTGCGTTCGTCCTGCGATCTTTTGCACACAGTGATCTAGCAGCATAAAGGTTTACACACCTATGTGATATTTGTATTTGAATACATAGTGCACAGTGATGTAGTCATGTATATATGGGGAATGTATATGTAAGTCGATGTAAACGATTTTATATTAATGAAATGACAACTTTATGAATTACCATATTGTTATGGCATGAGATGTATGTAGCGTATGAGACTGAGTGGCTAATATTGACACACAGTCCAACCAGTGAAAGTGTATGTAAAATGAAGTTAGTCGCGAAAAATTTGTAGTAATTTTAGAGAAAAACGGGTCGCGACAATTGCCGTTGGAGCCTTTCAGCACACTAGGGGATCGATCTTGTCTCCTCGAGGATCAATCCTTTCTTCTTTGAAGCCTTAAAGAAAAAGCTAAATGTACTGGGGATCGATCATTCTTCCTAAGGTATCGATCCTTATTACTTAAGGGTCGATCCCTCTGTAACATTTTATGTTCCAAAGGCTTATTGCCATTTGGGGATCGATCCTCACGCCTTAGAGGATTGATCCATTGTAACATTTTTCAATCCAAAAGCTTACTATCAATTGAGATGATCCTTACACCATAGGAGATCGATCCTTTGGCCTTCAAAAACATTCCAGGGCAAAAACAAGTTCGATTTCCTTTAAAAAATGATTTTTAGTTTCATTGACTTATGTTTTTCCTTCTTATGCATGAAATTGAGCCCCGAAAATATTCAAGTAATTTTCTAAAATATTTTCAATTATTTCATAGGAAAATTACTTAGAATTTAAATTGAATTTTGATTAAGAAATTCTAATGTGGATCATTTAAATAATCAAACTTAGGGTGTTTTTGCCAAAAACCTTAGGTTTTGTCATTTCAAAATATATGTGTCACTTTAAAGTTAACAGATAATAAGTATAAATGAATAATACTTTTCTTGTGATTTGATAATAAATACTTTTCTTTCAAGTGTTCAATAATATAATATTTTAATTTTAAACAATATTATCAAAATATAACTATTTTACTGTTTGTAAATAAATAATTTAAATATTTTAATAATAAATAATATTAAATTTTTAATAGTTTTGTCAGCATCATTTAAAAATAAAAATTTTTTGTAAAATAATCAAATAACAAAAAATATTTTTTTTGTCTCATCAAAACAATAGAAAATTTTTAATTTTTCAAAAATTATTAATATTTCTTCAAAAATAATTTTTCAAAAGTCAATTTCTATAAAACAAATGTAACGTTTCATTGAGAAAATTTTACTTTATATACTCCACACTTTTATAATCTTTCCCTTTCGATGGTTTTAATTTTTGTTATACCATATTTAACTTAGGTCATTTGGTCCAAAACCAAGCTAAGGCCCTTAGCCCATGAATAGGGCTTAACACCCACCAAAAGGCTTATGTCACAACCCATAAGCCACGACAGAATACTTCACTGATGCAAAACGTGAATTTACGGGCTAATTTTTTTTCCTTTCACCTTAAGTTTGTCTACAAATCAATGCAATCTTATGTCCTCTTGCAGATTATCATATGACTAATATAAGGCTATTGGCCTAAAGTCCACGTCAAAAACCATATTCAAAATTCATCTTGTAACCACCCTAACCACAAATCACAACTTTCACACATAATCAAATAGTTTATAGATAAGGACTTACTATAGGCAGTGAATTTATTCTCATACTGGAAGAGGTACGTCTCACAGTTTGAATATCTATTTGTCTAGTTAACACCTAAATGTATCAAACAGCCAAGTAACTACCTAAAAAAAGTCTTTTGGTTATCCAAAATTTATACTTAACAAATATTATCAATAATTCATCGGCACGAATGAATTAAACAATATAAATTTATTTACATCCTAAACGCAATATATTTTGTAACGTAAAAGCTTATCAACCTAATATATAACCCAAAGTATAGTATTGCCGAAAAAGTGCCTAAAAAATCATTTACACATAAAAATATATATACCAATGAATAAGTGAGTTGTGAGATCTATGCAGATAATGCTTTTTAAAATCAGTTACAAGTCCAGCCAGCCGTATACCTATTTCCCATATTGGGAATATTACGGCCATATCAGTACAGGTAGTATAGGTCTGACAATAGTTGTAAACCTATACTGAAATCAGTTACAAGTTTGGCACAGCTGTAGACATATTTTTCATTTTAGATCATGGTCATACTAGAGTACCCTTGTTCTGGGGTTTTAAGCTCGCAGATTTATTGATGGAATAAGTCTTTATTGGTCGCTTTAGAGGAGTTTTGTCTAACCTCAAGTTAGAAATCTATTTTTCGAAAAATATTGTTTTTCCAAAACATATGACTGTTCAGGTGAATGTTTATCTGAAATATGAATTCCATACGTGTTTTGTTTTACTGAACTATATGACCCTACATGTGAATGTTTATAAGAAATAAGTTTTGTGCATGTGTTACCATTTCTATATGAACATTGTTTATCAGAAATATGTTTTTTCCATGCATGTTTCTGTTTGATACGAATAACGTTTATAAGAGAGATGTTTCTTAGCACGTGTTACCAATTTATATGCTTTGATATGAAAGAAATCACTGTGTTTATGAATGTGCATCGGTTTACCGTTTTCTGCATCGTTTTGCTGCACCGAATATTCATAACATGAATTGCATACATCATGTTAGAATATACCGATATCAGAATTAAATGTCTACTGGATTAGTTTGTCTTGTGGTCAGGTCAATAGAGAAATGAGGTACTTCAATGTATCCTTCCCACTAATACCCTGAAAGACCTTGACAACGTCTTAGTGATGTAGAGTATTGAGTATTATACGAATATTGAAAATAAGAAATGTCACGTGAATATTGCATATGGATTTTATATTGTTAAACGTATGTAGTTTGTTATAAGCCTGGATTAGATTATAGTAGCTTGTATGTTATTATTTTTGTACTTGTATGGTTAACTTATTGGGATTTTTAACTCACTCTCCCATCGTTTTCCATCACAAATTAAGCCGAGAGATTCATTTACATCAACTACAATATCCGACTTCAAAGTTTTTGGCTTTGGAGATCTCACAGTGTACTTTTGGTATATATTTATACTGAGTAAATTACTTTATTTCCAGACAATTTTCTACCAGTATATAGGATGGGATCTGTATAAGATTTTATATGCTTACATACGTAAATTATTGTGTCTGGGAATGTAAATGAATTTTTATTTCTAAAAATCCAGAAAACAGAAAAATATTCGAATATTTCTCAAATATATATTTTGTAGAACCAAACGATCATGTCTTTCAATGATTTTTGGATATATGATAGATATTGGAGGGCGTTTGTGCGCTAAGCAGTTGGATTTAAATTTTGACTGCATATGACTCAAGATTAAGCTTACAGTCTAAAATAGATCAAAACAAAAAAAAAATTCGTTTTCTGCAAAATTGAATATTGGGTTCTTCTAGTGAATTTACATATGAAATTGAACTGGGACCTTAGGTTTAATACCTTAAATTAAGTATATAGCTACTTGATATTACAGTATACAACTGCTTACACGACAAATCATCACTAAAGGAAAATGAAAAATCTAGTCCAGATGTTCATATTTCCACGTAAGTAAACGCCAAGTTGCATCTTTCGAGGCGTGACATAAGTGGACAAAGGAAAAGGGAAATTTTAATTCAAAGCAATTATTTATGAATTTATTGATTTATAAAGTTCCAAATAAAAATTATATTATATATGAATTCACGGTTAGGAAGCTTGATAGAGGTAAAGGTTAATCGGCTTGACAGAGGAAGGGGCACTGCAATGGGATGCCATGAGTTGTGACGGATGCCTAGCAATGGGAGTGCTGGTGAAGGCTCAAGGTTTGGCTAGGGTAGAGTGTGGAATTGGGAGTAGGGTACAACTAGGTAAGATGATATGGTAGAAAAAAGGGGAAATAAGTTTAGGGTTTTTAAGGTAGGATATGTGTTTTATTTATATGGGTAATTTTATAATTTCATACTAAAATAAGTATATGCTAACATAAAAAGCCCTCTTGGGTTCACAAGCAACCAATGTAGGTTGCTTATGTGGTTAAAGAAGTGAGGCAAAAACATATCCTTATTTAGAGTACAGAAACAAACTTTTCTTATTTAACAATGAAGACAAAAAAAGAGGCAAAAATCATTGACTTATGCTTCATTTGGATCCCACCGCACTGTAAATATGTTTTAAATGCACCCATGTAATCCAAATGGATCACACCAGTAAGACATGGTGGGAGCAATCCCACCGTGTCGTGGGTCTTATTCCTACTAAACCCAATGGGGTTCAATGGGAATGTAAACATCCTATTGATATGAGATGTTTACAACATTACCCATAGGTTTAATAAATTTAATTTTTTTATTTTAAAATGTTAGAATAATTTTATTAATTTAATATAATATATAAAAAATTTATTATATAATAAATATGTATAAAGAGAATGGGTCGAATTACATCAATGTAAAACAATTTTGTTTTGCACCATTTTTATAACTTCACGCAGTATTAATATCTTTACAAAATCAACCATTAGATTTAATAATCTACTCGTATTCATTATGCATGTAAAGTTTCGAATCGATTTGATATCTTTATTATTTCGATCAAGAATGACATATTTTTCAATATATATTAACGGTTGAAATATTATTATTATTATTATTATTATTATCATCATCATCATCATCATCATCATCATCATCATCATCATCATCAAACTTATAGTTAAACATTTTCAATGCATACTCTACTTGAATTGAGTATAATACTCAATGGTTGGATTAAAAAATATATAAATTATATAAAAAGATATGAAATGATGTAAAACAAAATTGTTTTACACTTATGTAACTTGATCCCTCCTCATGTATAAATATACAAAATATTTTTTTAACATTTAGTAAAAAATGTATATTGGATATAAAATTAATTTTTAATTCATTAAAAATACTATTTAATATAAAATAATTTTAATAAATTTTTAATTATTTATCTAATTTAAAAAATATCAAATGTATATTATAATTTTTATTATATATAAATTTTAATCTAATGTTTTTAATTGTTATTTTTCATTCTCACTATACCTCAGTGTCACCGTTGTAATTACATCTAAACACACATCCTACTAGTGATTTTAATCTCACCACTATAATAACTAATCTTACTTCATCACTATTTTCAATATCACATGAATCAATCTAACCATCTACGAGCGGTGAGATCAACTCCGATAAGATTGAAAATTATGAAAAAACTACTAAAAATATATTTTATTAATAAAATAAAAAAAATTTAAAGTAAGAGTGAAAGGATAATTTCACTGTCTTGTTATTTTATCTTCTTCTATCCCACTACATCGCATTGACCCTTACCGAACTCCCAAACTCAACCTAAATAGAGTGGTAACAATGGTAGCTTTTGTAGCACACTAAGCATCCGTTTGGCACACTAATTGCTACCGGTGCGATGCAATTGGTATGCCGCATGGCCAAAAGATGAAAAATAAAAATGAGATTAAATTATTTTTTATCAAAAATCTTATTTTTTATTATTTTATCAAAAAATATATATTTAATAATTATTTTACTTTTTTTATCTCATTGAAATCAATTTCCCCCTTCACTCCAAGAAATCTCTAATTTGATTGATTGAAGCTCTTTCTACTGCCGGCCTATCTTGTTGGACTCCTCAAGCATCATCAAGCAGGTGGCCAGTGACCTCTCCTGTAGCCGTTGATTATTATTATTATTATTATTATTATTATTATTATTATTCAACAGAAATTACATATGCGGTGACTAAACTAATGTATCCGAAACCAGACTTCATCCAACAGAAAAATATTAGGGGACAGTAGACGATGAGCACAATATCAGACACAAATTGAAATGCATCATTGCACGTACACATTCTGAATTACAAATAGAATGTTATATACAAAGAAGCCAATGGACAAGACGATGGGCTATTAAACCACTATTCATTACGTGAATGACAGTTATCACAATATGGTCTAAATTGAAACAGCTTTCGTGCTTACGCAGCTTCAAGCATCAGGCTGTCTGATTCCTTGTTCTTAGCTGGTATCCCAGAATTCAGGATTTCTGATCCCTTCGCTGGAGCATCCACTAGTTTTAGATTCGACAAAGCATCAGTCAGTGATTCATTGGATCCTGCTGCTGTATTACTAAGACCAGCTTCAGCAATCAAATCTGTATGGTTTTCATTTCCGACTTCCATCTCTAATTTTCTGAATTCCTCATCGATATCTTCAACGTCAATGCCCAGGTATGATGGAGCTGATTCTGAAACGGTCAAAAGAGAACATGTTAGATAGGAGAAAGTAACAAATATATTATCAAGACACTATACAACAACTTGATGAAAACCAAGAGGCATTTCTCACTACTGACAAAGATGTTAAAAAGGATGATGAATAAATGTATAAATACCTAAAGCATTTTCAACTGCCTTTTGCGAATCAATGCTCTCATGAAGCTCTTCTAAACATAGTTGAACTTCTTCTACACTGATCTTATTTTCCTTTATTGCTTGTGCTCCAATCTGGATTGCTTCAGTCACCTGCCATCAGAGAATAATGTATCAGCTTACTATCTTCTTCAATCTGAAACTTTGTAAGCCAGCTTTCTCAAGAACGAGTCAGAAGCTCTCTTTCATTGGCAAGTTTCACTGCTTTGGCATGCCTTTGGAAGCATAAAAGAATAAGAAGCGCAAATACTTTACATCTATAACATAAAAGGAAAACTTAAATCAAAAGTCACTGACCTTCTTTGTTGATTCAGCATTAGCAATAACACTTAAGACTTCCTCCACTCTATTAAAAAACGATGCACATTTTTCTCTGTTTTCGGTACCCAACTTCATCTGCCTTGCATGACTCAGGGCCAATTTCTTGTTCCCAGACTTCAAACAAGCTAATGCTGACTGTCTTGACCTGCAAAGAATAAACTCAACCATGAGATCAGATCAGTATAACTTGAGTTTAGAGTTAAGACACTCAGTGCATAATATAAATCAACTTCCTGTAATAATACTAATAATAATAATACTAATAATAATAATAATAATAGAGAGCATAGATGCAAATGAGGTTTTAAAATCTATACTGTCCATGCCATGCAGATTGAAAGCTGATTGTCTCTGAATTATTTGTTGTGCAAAAGAAAACCACATTTTCCAACAATGACTAGTGTCCTAAATGGTTTAATCAATAATTACCTAGGAAATCACATTTCAAATCTCTACAATGCGACCATTTGATGCTAGAAAAACTTCATGGGAATGTGAACTCCTTATCAATGTTTTTACGTTACCATAAATCACGTTGTAAGCATTAATCATAATTCACAATTTTGTAGACATGGAATCTCAAGCAAGAAAGTTCAGAATACGAGAAAATTAGTCAGTAAAATTACATTTCCCAACGTCGGTCAATTACATCAAGTTGTTGCTGAAGTTTTTCTCGAGTCCAAACCAGGTGGAGCATGTCAAAATCTAAACTTGAGACACTGGAAACTGATGCCGATGAAAGGGAAACTTTTACGCCCTGCAGTAAATCTAATTACTCACAAGAACAAAAACCTGCAAAGACATATAACTCAAAAGCCGATTCATAGATACAACAACCAATATACCTCAATTAATTCTTTCTTGTTGGTTGAGAGACACCGAGCTTTTCCACAGCCCGACAAATAACTCAAGACAACATGAGCTTCCTCTTGTCCTCCACACATGCTCTCAAACTTATTCCTTGTAACAATGCAGTATGAAGTCCAATGACTTTCAGACAAACACTTAACTACCTCATCAGCTTTCTCCTAAGACAATCAAAATAAAATAACTTAATATTCAAACTTTAGTAAACGATTTCAAATAGTACTAGTCACAAACATCTTGCATTAAAAAAACCTTCAATAATGTTATAAGAAGAGCACGATCTTCAAGAAGAATCCCTTCTGGAGTCATTGTTGATCTACTCATCAAACCTTTCACTTTCCAAAATAACCGAGATATTCTCCCGCTATAAGGATCCGCCATGTCAGATATTCGGATTATTTCACCTTCATTATACATCATAAACTGAAATTTTGACAAAAAATAAATAAATAAAACCCCAAAATTTCTACAAACAAAAAACCTCGAAAAAAAAAAAAGAAATTAGCTCACCAGTACGTGATCAAGGCACAAAGGAATCAAGCCTCCCCGATTAAACCACTCACATTTTACCTTCAAATAAACGAATTAATAAACAAAATAAAACAGGATGAATCGAAAAAGTGAAAAATAAGTAGAAAATTAGATAATTAAAACCTGGGAAGGAGAAATGATAAAGAGACCAAAGTGGCGTGAGATTTTGATGATTAAATCTTTCCAGAATTGGTATTTGGGTTCCCAATCGGATCTTTGACCGCTAAACGCTTTGAATCGAGCCGTCGCGATCAATTCGTCTTCCCAATCAGCTACTTCTTTTGTTATGAATTCCTTTACAGATTTCGAATCCATTTTTTCTCATCCACTGAAAATCGAAATTCCATTACCCGCCCAATGCTTCCGTTTAACTAGGGCTTTTTTATTTTACATATATATTTATATTTATATATATATATATATATATATATATATATATATAAATCACAATTTCGGATTTTGTCCCCAAATTCAAAAAAACAATATCCAAAAGCGTTTCGGGTTGTGAACCGAAGCAAAGTTAAGTCCAAGCCCAATCGTACTCTTTCTTAGTGATTTTTTTTTTCTTCTATACACTTTTTATTTTTTAACAGTAAAAATAAATTTAAATAAAGTTGTTTAACAGTAATAACTCTAAAATTTAAATTTTATTCGAATGTTCTGCGAAAAAATTCACTTTTAATTTTTTTCAATTATCTGCTGGTTCTAAACACATTCTAAGCATTGTTTAACACATCCTATTTTAATTTTTTATTAAAAAAGCCCTTGCAAGGAATTATAAAAAAAAAAAAAACTCTAAACACAACGTTCATAAGCTCACAGCAGCTTGCTACCATGAGCCACTCAATGCTTATGAAAATTCCTTGTCGTGAGCATTAAAAATCCAAAAAAAAAAAATTGGGTTTAAATGTAATAAAATCAAAGAAAAATTTTATGTCAAACCCAAAAAAATTCTATACTATTACCCAACATTTCAATGCAATAAAATAAAATAAAAAACAAATTTAAATGAAAAATATTAGAGAGATTTAATTGTTGCCATTACCCAACATCTCAATGCAATAAAATCAAAGAAAAATAAATTTAAACGATAATATTAGAGAGATTTAAATGTTACTAACAATGAAGACTTTGAAGAAATTGAAGAGAAATTTGAAGATTTGTTTGAATAAATTGAAAAGAGAAGTGAGAGATAGGTTGAGAGAATGTTTAGGGTGTGAGGGAGCATTTTGGATATACAATATTATATATAAGTTGTGAGGAGCAAAAATTGAAAGAAAAATTGAAAGATTATTTTTTTTAATAAATATATTATGTCAAGCAATAGTTGTTTGTAAAAGCACTCTACTTTTTTTTTAGGAGAACACAATTCAAAAAATAGTACGTATAAGATACCCATTCATTTTGGGTACTAAAACCCAAAACTAATTATGATTTATAATAATCGAATTCGTTTAACTATCTGAATTTGATCTTTACTATTTGACTCTATCCATATAGTATAATAATATCATTTAACTATTCGAACACACTAAAAACTCATTTATTAAGGGATTCCAAGATGAAAAGACAAATTTGTATAAGAGTAAGATTTCATTCCGTCCTTAGTTTCAAATATTTTTTTATTATTTTATCAAAATTATCCATCTTTAATGATTATTTTTTTTTAATTTTATCAGAGTCAATCTCACTACATATCCAAATTAGCCCTAAATCAAAGTTTGACTTTCAAATTCAATTTAAAATCAATTTTAATGCATATTATTAAAAAAATTAAATTAATGAATTTAAACTAACTCATAAAAATAAATTAATGTTAAAAATCATAATTAAAACACTTAATAAATTAATTTAATTAAGTATTATATTAATAATAAATAATTTATAAATAAAATATATACAATAATATTAAAAAAATATTATTTATAATCAAATTTGGGCAATAATGTTATAATTATTAGATACTTTATTCCTATTTAATCAAGTCAGATAATATAAGTTACCCATTTATGAGATATCCATTTACATCTCTACTTCAAACATGTATCATCTCAATTTTAGTTAACGGGGTCATATCTTATAAACTCTACGAAAATTTCTTTGTATTTCGATTTTAAGTGAACAAATTTGGGAATAAATATATGTTCACTGAAGGCTAATTAATTAAATAAGTATTTTGACCAGATAAACTTAACTAAGTTAATTTAAAATAAAATATCCAATCTTTTAACATAAATGAGTACAAATATATATATATATATATATATATATATATATATATCATGTTACCAAGTATAGTGTAATTTAATATAATGTAACGTATTATCATTGTTAGTTAATTAATAACATTAATATCAAATAATGGTTCCATTCTTTTATGTCAACCACCGAAGTTGCCATGCCAATTGGAAGTATATTCGGTGGTGAAGATGATGTTACTCGGTAGTTGGGTAGTCGACAAGGCATGGTGAAAACATGATAAAATATATATCTTACACGATGAAAAGGAAAGGAGATTGCAAAGTACGTGGTTTGGCTTCCAATGAAGCCAAACCCGTAAGGCTCACGCCCGCTGCAGTAAATTGCAGTAGAAAGAATGAAAGAGAAAAATGATGGCAATAGATCTCAGTGGAAGAAAGAAAAGAAGAAAGAGGGCATGAATTGATTTCAACTGAAGTGGACCGAAAATAGAGGAAGCAGAATTGTGATGGCTATAACTTGACTTGTTAGGTAGAGAAGAAAACGTGAAAGTCTGAAGCAAATCGAAAGAGAAAGAGGGGAATGGCCTGAAAATCTGGTGGATAATGGGGAGCTAAAATTGACCAACGGCAGGTGTGGCAGCATGAAAACGTATGGTAGATAATATATATATATATATATATATATATATATATATATATATATATGTAAGAACTACTGAAGCAACAACAGTGAAAAGAACAGGGAAGAGAGAAGGTGTGCTGCCTGTTGAAAGACCTGAAACGGTTTGGTGAAAATAATAATGGGAGAAGTTGGTAGCTGACCGGGGGGTGATGGTCTGGAAACAGAGGGAATGGAGAATAGAAGAGACGTGGGACGACCTAGCAAATTCACGTGACTGCTGTTGAAAACTGCAGCAGCAAGAACATGAGGTTGCTGGCTAGATAAATGAGGTGCACTGATTGTAGAAACAAGTTGATGGAGTTGGAATGGAGAAACACAAGGAATTGTAAGTGACAAATATAGAACCAAAAAAGAGGGAGAGGAAGGCTGAGGCTTAGTCTGAAAACTGAAGGGAAAGGATGTTTGGATTTTTGTGAGCTAAAAACAGAGGAGCTCAACCATTTTGGACAGAACAGTATCCAGGGCGAGACCCTCCTTTCTTATGCAACTGGACAAGCGAGAGAGAAAGCGAGAGGGAGAGATCGAGTAGACGGAGGAGTGAGCTATGGTGGTGGCCAGTTGGAGAGAAGGAATAAGACTTTGTCCAACCACCATTGTCAATCCAGGAAGCTTTCGGGGTCGAGGAGAGAAAGAAAGAAAACTGAAAAGGAAATGCAGAAATGATACTGAAGGAAACATGGGAAAACAGTGGCCAAAATAGGGAGAAAGTGAAGGAAAGCCATGGTAAAGGACTGAACCGAAGTAGTAGCTAGAAATAGGGACCTCTCTCGATCCAAAAAGTTGGAACAAGCAGAGCACGTGAACGAGAGTGGAGACTGGGAGGAAGATCGGGAAGGAAGGCAGATGTTAATGGTGGTCGAAACATGGGGGACAGAGAAGGAGAAGACAACACCGAGTACTGGTGAAGAATTGAGAACAGTATTCGTGGGTTGTAACCGGGAAGAAGAAGGAAGAAAAGGAGGAGAAGAGAGGAAGGAAGAAAAAACGTGGAAAAAAAAAGGGAAAAAAGGAGAGAGAGGTATTTTTAGGTGTGTGTGTGTATATATATATATATATATATGAAATAGAAAAGAAGACATCGAGAATTGGAGAAAAACCTCGGGAATGATAATTCAAAAATAATTATTCGAAAAATTCAGAGGAAATAAACCAAGTGGATCGAACCCGCCGACTCACTACGTTGAAACAATCGAGAACTGCGGACAGACAACCGAGGTAAGAAAAATTCTCGTTGTTGCTAGATGTAAACACCGTAAATTTTCTGTATTTAATTAAACCATAAAATTAAATGGAAAAATGTTTTAAGAAAATATGTGTATATATATATATTTGTTAAATTGAAAATGTAAAATAATATATATATATATATAATATAATAAAAATATATTTAAAAAAAGGGGAAAAAAGAGAAAGAAACGAAATAAAAAAAGGGATTGCACAACCCTGTTGCGCGACCCTAAATCAGAAACCCCCCCTTCCTTCCATCTTTCCCCGATCATCGGACCAAAGCTGTCACGACTCAAAACTACCCAAAAATCAGAGTTAATTTTTCGCGTTTTGTTTATTTACTTAAATTCTTACCTATCCTCGAATCGTGACCACACTCCACTAACAAATTGGGCTGTGCGTCAATGCCAGTCCCACCATACATTTACCATAGTACTTATTTCTTCTCCAGTCATTTATAATTGTTTACATTATTTATACATCCCCTAAAGTTGCTTACAAACATGTTACTGTGTTATGCTTATGTAGATACAATATGTACAAGTGTATATACCTTATGTTGATGGGCAGCAGTGGATATCTGGAATGCAGTACTGAGTCACCTCAACTTCAACTGGAGATTATCTGTGGGAGAAAATGAAAGGGGTGAGCACATCAAGCTCAGTAAGGCAATCCTACGAACAAGTAGGTAACCATACTACCTACATGAACGTGGTGCCATGCATAAACCACCATTTCTCCACACATTTTAAACAGATGATATGAAAATTATGATGTTATGTAAATCGAATTTACACGAAAAATTCAACATGCAATTATTTTCAAAATCATATCTTTCTCGTTTAAAATTTCACGGTAAAGTCAGGACTCGACCCCTCCTTCGGGTGATCCTGACTCACACAAAATCATGAAAATTCGTTTACATCACATATGGGTTTAAAAGCATGGAAATAACCATCATGCACATTTAGTTTAAAAACCCAGTTTGATTTCATCAAAATCGTCGACATGCGAGACGAGGCAATATCTGTATAACGGCAATAACCAGGACTGGCCATATGTGTCCTCGTGAGTCCCTCTAGCTTCACGGATCCCAGTGTGCGAGGTCTCACCCTGATCGGGAACCGCCCGGGAGGTGGATCAATCCAACCCGTCAGTCTTATCCGATCCCACGCATCCGAAGATGCCGTATCCGAAGATACCCCGTATCACAAAGATACCATATCCGAAGATACCCCGTATCACAAAGATACTGTATCCGACGCTACCCGTATCACAAAGATACCGTATCCGAAGATACCTCACGGTACATTGTACTCCATGCTACTTGCACGGTACATCGTACTCCATGGACCCATATCACTCTAGGTACTCCAGCCCAAATGGCCTGCTTCCCACAGAGAGGTTTTGTTTCTCAATACTCATGCCATGTCTCAAAACGCACGTGCGAGCCTATTAAATCGGTGACACACAGTCTACCCGATGCTCCAAGCACGGCTCATCGCATGTTCTCATAAAATCAGTGCGAGCGATGCTCAGCACTCTCATCAAATCAAGTAAAATCAGCAAAGCCCGCTTTACATCCCCACAAGGCCGCCAACCTCATCCCTCACTTCACCCTACTTAAGAGGTCTTTTGAGCCTGTTGGGCCTTTTGGCTGACTCCAAGGGCAGACAACGCTACTCCACAAATCCAATAAAACTAGTACGAGCTAGGCTCTAGCACTCTATATGTGAATCACATGAAAATCTTATAAAATCTGGTGCGAGTTAAACTCCAGCACCCTATCTCGAAAATCATGTAAAAATATGGTGCGAGTTAGACTCTAGCACCCTGTCACGAAAATCATGTAAAATCTGGTGCGAGTTAAACTCTAGCACCCATGCATGTAAAACTCTAGTGCGAGCTCTCGCTCCAGCACTAATGCATGCATCACACAAATCAAACATCGTGCGAGCTGAGCTCTAGCACGTCACATGTAAATAAAAACACGTAGGCGGCTCGGTTATCTCCAAATAGTTTTCACAGAAATTATCGTTTAAGGTATGCAATGCTATGCATTCTTCTTTAAAAGTGAGCCAGCCTACTCATGCATATGTTAAAATACCTCCAGAACGAGCAGGAACCTCTTGTCCTTGCTCCTCCCAATTTTTCCTAAAGTTGGAAACATTTACCCTTAACAAGGGTATTTCGGTAATTTTGCCCATACGGGGCACTAAAATTATTTTTCGACCTCTAGACCCTCCAGAACATTTTTAAAAGACTGTATATGAATTCAAAATTGCGTAAAACTACCTCTAGTAGCCCGTAAAATTCCCTTACCTTATTTTCCTGTCGAGTCTGACCTTTTCTTTTCCACTGTTGTCTCGTCGCGCAGTCCGTTATGCTCCCAATCAAATGCCCGGAACTGCGTATAATTATTCCTCAGATCAGATATTGTACAATTTAATTGTATTTAATATTTTCTGGGTTTAATTTAAATCGTTGGGCCCATTTACCCCATTTGGACCCGATTGCACCTCAATGGACCTTAATCGGCCTTAAGCCCGTTTTCCACTTAATTTTCACTTTATCGAGGCCTATTGGGCTCATTGGGCCCTCTAACAATTTATTGGACCTCGTTGTAGCTCTCGAATAGCTAAATTCATTATTTACGACAATTTATCTAAATTTCAATAATTTAATTCAATTTATGCGAAATTTAAATTCATATCACGCATAACGATGTAAATTATCGTAAATAAGGGTCACTTACATGAGATTCCATGCTAATCCGCAAATCGAGGCTATCTTGAGCTCTCGGTGGATGCCAATCGTCGAGCTACATAATTTCATAATTTTTTTCGGATAAGTTTTCAGTCGAAAATTAATTAAATTAAATACTCCGAACTTTAAATCGGTCAATTTAACCGCTTATCGATTTACCCGAAACTCGATTGCATCGCTGAAATTTTCCTCAATTTTTTTCTCTTTTTCTTTTTCCCCTTTTTTTCTCCTTTTTTCCTCTCTTTTTGGCTGAACCGGTTTAGTCCGGTTCGGACCGATTCAGACCGTCGGTTCACTCCGGTTCGATCGGTTCACAGTCGGTTCACCGCCTTGCCGGCCGGTTCTCCGCCGGCTTCCACCGCCAGCAGCTCCGTGAGGTTGTCCGCAACTCGAATCTGGCCTCGGCTTCGTCCAAGGCCGCCGAAAAGTCGCCGGTCCGGCTGTTCTCCTCTTCGTCGTCGGTACCCATTTCTTCTTCCATCGTTTTCGACGTTTGCAGGCAGTTTCGCCGGTCGTGGCTGCCACCAATCGGCTCACCGGTGCCTGGGGAAGCTTCGACTAGGGTCGGTCGGTGCCGAATCGTCGTCGGTCGTCGGGATCGGCTTCTCTTCTCTCGGTTTCGGTTTTCGCTCCGTTCCTCGCCATTTCGCCGCCGTTTCCCTCAGCTGCTGGTGCCGACGGGCTCGACTTCTTCTCCTGGTCGGCTTTCCGGTGGTGTCCGGTGCTGAGGCCGACGGGGCTGGGTCCTCGGGTTCGGCTCCGTTTCTGTTCTCCCTCTCCCCCTGATCCGTTTTCACTCTTTTCTCTTTTTTTTTTTCTTTCAGATTCTTTTTTTCTTTTTTATTATTATTATTATTTATTTAATTATTTCACTATTCATTAAAATACTCCATAAAATCCAAAATATCTACACTTATATTATTTTTATTCTAATTTAATTTATTTAATTTAAATTTAATTTATTAAATATATTTTTCTTCAAATTTTCGATATTATTCTTTCGCGCTTTTCGAGATATCGTTCCGGTAATTTTTTGGTATTTTTAAAATTTTTGAATCTTGATCAATTGACCCAAATTGTATAATTTTCTCATTATCGATCAAGATATCTTACATCCTTATTTTAAATTAAAATTTTCTTAACCGGGTTTTGGTATTTTTACCATTTTACCCCTGCTCTTGTTTCGAAAATCAATTTTACCTGACCTTCCTTCATACATCCCCCATCTTTTCTTATTTAATTTTCGTATTTTAATTAAATTCGGGTCTTACAACTCTCCCCCACTTAAGGAATTTGGTCCTCCAAATTAGAACCAATTCATATGAGCCCATAAACTACTCCGGTTACATCAATTGCATCATACTTCTTTAATTCTCATGTGACCTTTTTCCGGAGTGTAACACTACCAAAGGACTTTAATTAGGGAGATCATCTTAAACCTCAATACTTTCTCTTTTCTGTTTAATGCCCGAATCAACTTTTTCAATATACTTATATTTTCATTAAACTGAACTTTTGGAATTCATATCCGATCACCTATGCTGGATCCGGATAGTATTTTCGAAGCATCAAAAGTTAGGACACATTGTGGGTGCCTATTAATTCAGGTGATAACGCCAACCTACAGGTCTTATCTCCCACTTGTCCAATCTCTCAAAATATTCCATCCAGCGAAACTCAACTTACCTTCTTCCAAAAGTTCGCTATGCCCTTATTCTCTTAGGACAAGAAACATTTCAACCATACTAATTCACCAAGGGTGAATTCCAATACTTGTCTATCCTTAACTAAACATCCTCAGAGACTTATTATCCAAGTCGAAAATAATTCTATCTGTCACCCACTTTTTCTTATCCAATTTAGGGAACAACCCCTACAGCCATACACTGCCTCATTTCTTGTTATCCCGATACTCAAGTGACAACTGTCACTATTGACGAATTCGATTTGTAATAACTGATCATTCCAGGAGCTTATAAAATTAACGGCACACGCTTTCATCGGATCCTCCAGAACCTGCACAGTCCTCTCTGACTGACCATCTGTCTGAGGATGAAAAGCTGTGCTAATACTCAGTCGGGTTCCCATAGCTTCCTAAAAATATCCAAAGAGGTGGGAAGTGAAGCGGGAATCCCTATATGATACCATGCTCACTGGAATGCTACTTAATGTTCCACAACCTTCCTTATACATAAATCCTTATACACACTCTGAGTATCTAGGGATTTCATAACCAGAAGATGGGTAGACTTAGTCACTCTATCGACTATCATCCAAATAGCCTCATAATTCACCTGGGTTCTCTGTAACCCATCACGACATTCATGGAGACTTGCTCTCATTTTTCGTGTCGTGTCTATATAGGTAGAGGCTGCAATAACTCTGCAGACTTTTAATACTCTACCGTATTTCTTTTCACATCTGACCACCAATACCCTTTTCGAGATTTCAATATATATATATATTCATTACTTTCCGTATGCACCGTTGTGAGATCTGAGAATTTCAGACATATTTTATTGATGTAATAAGAATTTGAAGTGTAATTTATTGAGCTAAGTAAATTGTGGAAATTATAATTGGGGATTTATATATTAAGTGTGTAAAATGAGCATGAAGTATGAGGACAGATCGATCTGGGAGAAGGAGAGATCGATCTGGTGAGTTAAAAATAACGAGGAATGAGGAATTTGAGGAGCAGATCGATCTCCAATGGAAGAGATCGATCTCCAAATGATTCTGTTTGAGAAAGGATCGATCTCATGAGGAAGAGATCGATCTCCAAATGATTCTGTTTGGGAGAAGATCGATCTCTTTAGGAGCAGATCGATCTCATAAAGCCATAAAGAGATCGATCTCACCCCTCAACAGATCGATCTCCTAGGCATAAAATTGCCCAGATCGTCCCCAAATTTCAAACGCAGATCGATCTCATCAAGAGGCAGATCGATCTCCTACCTCCAGTCTATATAAGGAACCCGTGTTTTTCTCCTGCAATTTCACTTTCTCTCTCTTCCAAACCCATTTCCACCGAAAACCTAACTTTCTCACTCATCCAAATCACCCATTTTCGGCCGAATCAGCTGTTGTGGTAAGAAGGAAAGTTGTTCCTCATCAAAGGGAGAACAACATACTTGGAAATCGAAGGACGAATCGGATCGAGGCGTGGGTTGTGCGTCTCACAAGCTTTGGGTAATTTTTAAACCTCGATCTTGATATTTGAGCTGATTTTGATGATATTGGTGGTTGTCATTGTGTTGAAATAGTTAGGAAATGATTAGGGATTGATGAAATTGCAATGTGGTTGGAGTAATGTAGATATTTGGTAATTTTGAGAATTTGTGCTATAAATGGAAATATAGACAAGGTGATGAATTAGCCTAGATAATTGGCATGAGAAATGTAGGACGTTGAGCTATTGTGAATGAGGTTGTAGTTTAGGGTTGAGTTACGAGAATCAAGAGAATTGAGGAGTTATGAGCAATTATGCTCGATTTTGAGAATTGAGGTTTATGAGATAATTGAGTATTGATGTTTTAACATCGTTTGGATAGCTCGGGAGTTCCAGAGTGGAATGCGAGGTTAGTCCGTGATACGGGGGAAACGATTGCACTATACGAGGTGCAAAGAGGTAAGGGAAATCTAAACCATTTGTGTATGTGAATTGTAAACTATTTTAGCATGAATTGTGGTTTATAAAACAAGCATGTTGGGTTTTGTGTTGAGATTTAATTGCACACGATTTGTATAGCCGGTTGGAGCCCAATGTTTTTATGAGTTTATAACTGGGCTCTACGTTAAGGCAATATCGAGATTTGAGAAATGTGTGCGTGTGCTTTGCCGGTTGGAACTCGATTTTATTACGTTTTGTGTTGAGTACAAAACGATTTTCAAATGAGTTTTATGAGAGAAAAACCATTATGAGTTCTACGTGAAGGCAAACCAGTCTTATGTGATAAGACTTAGGTGTGTAGTTGTGAGTACACACCGGGCATTGCTCTGGTAGCATGTAAGCCCGATTTCTTCTCCGTTCTGGTAACGTGAGAATAACCCATTCAGTGGCTGTGCCACGTATACTTAGTGGCTGTTGCCACGTTGAGAAACCCCATTGGTGGCTGTGCCACGTTATACCCCATTGGTGGCTGTGCCACGTTGAGAAACCCCATTGGTGGCTGTGCCACGTTATACCCCATTGGTGGCTGTGCCACGTTGAGAAACCCCATTGGTGGCTGTGCCACGTTATACCCCATTGGTGGCTGTGCCACGTTGAGAAACCCTATTCTGTGGCTATACCACGCAAGAAATTAAATCAGTGGCTTTGTCACGTGTGTTTTGTGGCTATGCCACGTGAGAAATTAAATCAGTGGCTTTGCCACGTATGTTTTGTGGCTATGCCACGTGAGAAATTAAATCAGTGGCTATGCCACGTGTGTTCAGTGGCTGTGCCACGGGCATTATTTTTACTGTGATTTTATCACGTTATTTGAGAAAGCGTTTAACGCGTTATTTTCACATGCTTTGTTATTGCTCTAGAGTGAGCCTTTTTACTTCATGTTTTCACATGATTTGAGATATGAGAATATCGTTTTGAGTACTTTCATGCTATGGTTTCCAAATGAGTTTCACATACAAATAAACCTTTTGTGATGTGCATTTTGGTTTATGGAATGAGTTCCTTACCCCCTTTACTGAGCGATTTAGAAGCTCACCTTGTTTTTCTTTCCCCCCAGAGTTCTTCAAGTGAAAAAGGATCTCCCTGCGACGTACGGAGTAGTGGCTAGTGGAGAATTAGAGCTCCAGGCCATATATTTTGTACTTTGAGGTATATTTTATCTTTTCATGTACCCAGACTATTATTGTAATTGCAGACACTTGATGTATAACATTATATGGGATGTATTAGGATTGATTAACTTGAGATGGATTAATGTATTTGATATGATATATAAATCCTAGTGATGAGATCCTGAGGAATGATAATTATAATGATGTATGACACTGCACAGGAATGCACCTTTAATTGTGAATTAATGAGTAAAAAGTTTTAAATTTGCTCTATTTTTCGCATATTCGGGGAGTGACAACCGTATATCCCGAAGAGTGAGCTTCTGACAATATTATTATCTCATCAACTGTGGTCCTGGGGAGCACTCATACTGTCTCGGAATCCTCAGTAACTCATCATCACTCACTGTGAACTCTATCACTGTACCCTTCTGAATCTGACCCAAACTATCGACATCCTGCCGATCATCACGCTAAGCCTGTCAAATCCGGGCACTCTCATCCGGTTCTAGTCTCAGGCTAGCTGTCACACAATCACTGTCATCATCAGAAGGGATCACATCGATACTGAGGTTCACAACTGCTCTAGCAGCTCACGCTCCCTGACCATCATATGCGGTACCATCCCGAAGCTCTTTCTGCTCGAGGCATCAGCCATCACATTAGCCTTTCCTGGGTGGTACAATTTTCACAATTAAAATCTCTCAGAAGCTCTAACCCACTATGTATTCTCATATTCGCCTCTTTCTGTGAAAACAGATACTTGGGGCTTTATGATTAGTGCATACCCAAAATTTCTCATCGTGTACATAATAGTACCATATCCTCGGTACAAATACTGTTGCCAACTTTAAATCATGGGTCAGATAGTTTATTTTATGATCAAGGAGTTGTCTGACTTCATAATTGACTATCTTCCTATTATACATCAATACACAGCTCCTTCATAATTTTGAGGTATCCATACTCACTGAGAACCTCTTGAGCTGTTGGGTATGGTGAAATTAATCACGGTGATCAGTTCATACTTCACTACACCGAAATTCATGTCACATCTATCATCTTATTTATCATCTCATTTAAAGACCACGTTTTCTTAGTTAAACGTGTCAACCAAGTAGACCATATTGAGAACTTGCAACAACCCATTTGTAAAAGCAATTTTCCAATTGTTGCTTATAATTTACCCTGGACTTTAACTACACCCCACATATCATTGATAATGATGATTACAAATCGGTCCAATCCTTGATTTATCCACTCATAAGCGTATAAGATCCTTCAAAATCGTTTACGTTTTCAGGTACTAACCTGCGTCATTTCCTTTTCTTATCTTAATGGCTCTTATTAAATTTTACTATGTTAACCTTTATGGTTTGTCGAATTTTAATATTCTTATGTCTTAGTAAAGGTATCCTAATGCTAAAGGTATTTATTACGACGATCGATTTCACGTTATAGGTTATATATATACTTTTAGACGCTGTCAAGTCTTCAGGCGGGGAGGTATTTTGAAATACCTTTATTAACCTTCAGACTTAACCACATTTACTTTATATACCAGTCCATGTGGTCACAATTTATATTCGCTACTAATTGCTTTAATCCTAATGACTTCATATCGTAAGGATGTTCTTACCTAGCATACGCCTCTTACTCCGATACATCTTGTATTCAGAATTAAGCATATTTCATCTTAAAGATTATCTCCTTAGTGTATCTATTATAACGAAACTCTTTCATTATTCATTCCGTGAGTACAATCCTTTACTCCTTTAATTTCAACTGTTGCACCCCTTTTTATCACTTGTCAACACTTACAGTATACTTTTCAGTGATGTTTTCACTCCTGTTTTTAACTTAAAATCTCTATATCCATATTTCGTTGATTAATCCTCCTCTATTGGGGTACTCATTTATCAGTATTGTGCTCAATAATGTAGGCATTCATGCCTTTTACTCACTTATATGCGAATGAAGACGGTATGAATAAATGTGTGGCACTAGGATCAATGAACATATGTACTTCATTATTCATAACAAGTGTGGTATCTTACACCAAATCCATGAAACATCAATAGTGTCCTGGTCCAAGACATCCCCTCGCCTTCTTCCAACAGCCTACTTTCCTTTTTCTTTTCTGCTATGGCCTCCCTTTTCGTTGCAGCTATACCAACGAAGTTTTTATCTGTCTCTTTACTTTTCTGTGGGACGATCTCGCCCAACTTGTGCAACCAAAATCAATGGTCCGTCATACCACACTTAACAGCCATTTTCATCAATACAGTGTAGATATAGACCCTCCTTCCGTGGTATCCACCACACATTCCACACTGCTTACAGTGCTTACACTGCCACACTGCTTCGTAGCAGGTCGGGGTCCTCCAATCACAATGCCCCTCAAAAGTGCCAAAATTGGATGCACTGGGGCCTTGCCAATTATCTTACTCCATGACTCGTCAAATTAAATCTTTTACCAATTACCATTTTCCCATTTTAACATCTTTGTCATTTCTCGATTCTCTTTCTGTCTCTATTTTGGCTCTTACTACTTTTCCCAATCTCAGAGGCGTGCAATTCATGTTCTTATTTACCCAACTGTAAATCTGCGCACTGCCTCGATATAGGTAATATCTCACGGAGCCAGTTGGACTCTAATTGACAATCTGAGCCCTTCTATAAACTTTTAGACATCTCGACTGTCACTGTTCATAGTGTCGAGGTGATATCTGCCCAAGAATATAACTGAGTTTCCATACTCGTCAATAAATCAAATCCACTAGGTCAGAGTAAGGACTTTTATCCATAATTTTCTTTAAATCATGTCCGAGATATCATATCATCGGAATACATCTATAAATATTTCTCATCTTAACTCTTAAGATGGGTCGAGCGGGTTTCAATCAATACTCCACTGCGCCCTCGAATCTCATTCATAATCTGAGCAATTAGCTCTTCAAAATAATCTCCACACTCCGCTCCAATCTCGCGAAGCGTGTCTCAATACTGTCCGATCTCTCTGTTGGACTCAGTGGGGCATGCTCAACATTAACCTCTATTTACAATTTCATCCTGATTCTCACAGGTTAACTCAGCACGACTAGCAGGCTCAGGTCTACCTCTACGACCTCTGCTCGTGCACTATCTCATCTAACGCGACTCATATTAGGCATTCCTGCATTCTCAACCATTTCTTAGTCAAAACCCATCTCGATATACACTATTGTATCTAACCAAGCACAGTAACACGGGGATGTAATTTCCTAATTACTGACACTGACACACATCAGACCAATTGCTGCTCTGATACCATACATGTCACGACCCAAAACTACCCAAAAATCAGAGTTAATTTCTCGTGTTTTGTTTATTTACTTAAATTCTTACCTGTCCTCGAATCGTGACCACACTTCACTAACAAATTGGGCTGTGCGTCAATGCCAGTCCCACCATACATTTACCATAGTACTTATTTCTTCTCCAGTCATTTATAATTGTTTACATTATTTATACATCCCCTAAAGTTGCTTACAAACATGTTACTGTGCTATGCTTATGTAGATATAATATGTACAAGTGTATATACCTTATGTTGATGGGCAGCAGTGGATATCTGGAATGCAGTACTGAGTCACCTCAACTTTAACTGGAGATTATCTGTGGGAGAAAATGAAAGGGGTGAGCACATCAAGCTCAGTAAGGCAATCCTACGAACAAGTAGGTAACCATACTACCTACATGAACGTGGTGCCATGCATAAACTACCCTTTCTCCACACATTTTAAACAGATGATATGAAAATTATGATGTTATGTAAATCGAATTTACACGGAAAATTCAACATGCAATTATTTTCAAAATCATATCTTTCTCGTTTAAAATTTCACGGTAAAATCAGGACTCGACCCCTCCTTCGGGTGATCCTGACTCACACAAAATCATGAAAATTTGTTTACATCACATATGGGTTTAAAAGCATGGAAATAACCATCATGCACATTTAGTTTAAAAACCCAGTTTGATTTCATCAAAATTGTCGACATGCGAGACGAGGCAATATCTGTATAACGGCAATAACCAGGACTGGCCATATGTGTCCTCGTGAGTCCCTCTAGCTTCACGGATCCCAGTGTGCGAGGTCTCACCCTGATCGGGAACCGCCCGGGAGGTGGGTCAATCCAACCCGTCAGTCTTATCCGATCCCACGCATCCGAAGATGCAGTATCCGAAGATACCCCGTATCACAAAGATACCGTATCCGAAGATACCCTGTATCATAAAGATATCGTATCCGAAGATACCCGTATCACAAAGATACTGTATCCGAAGATACCCCACGGTACATCGTACTCCATGCTACTTGCACGGTACATCGTACTCCATGGACCCATATCACTCTATGTACTCCAGCCCAAATGGCCTGCTTCCCACAGAGAGGTTTTGTTTCTCAATACTCATGCCATGTCTCAAAACGCACGTGCGAGCCTATTAAATCAGTGACACACAGTCTACCCGATGCTCCAAGCACGGCTCATCGCATGTTCTCATAAAATCAGTGCGAGCGATGCTCAGCACTCTCATCAAATCAAGTAAAATCAGCAGAGCCCCCTTTACATCCCCACAAGGCCGCCAACCTCATCCCTCACTTCACCCTACTTAAGAGGTCTTTTGAGCCTGTTGGGCCTTTTGGCTGACTCCAAGGGCAGACAGCGCTACTCCACAAATCCAGTAAAACTAGTGCGAGCTAGGCTCTAGCACTCTATATGTGAATCACATGAAAATCTTATAAAATCTGGTGCGAGTTAAACTCCAGCACCCTATCTCAAAAATCATGTAAAAATATTGTACGAGTTAGACTCTAGCACCCTGTCACGAAAATCATGTAAAATCTGGTGCGAGTTAAACTCTAGCACCTATACATGTAAAACACTAGTGCGAGCTCTCGCTCCAGCACTAATGCATGCATCACACAAATCAAACATCGTGCGAGCTGAGCTCTAGCACGTCACATGTAAATAAAAACACGTAGGCGGCTCGGTTATCTCCAAATAGTTTTCATAGAAATTACATCGTTTAAGGTATGCAATGCTATGCATTCTTCTTTAAAAGTGAGCCAGCCTACTCATGCATGTGTTAAAATACCTCCAGAACGAGCAGGAACCTCTTGTCCTTGCTCCTCCCAATTTTTCCTAAAGTTGGAAACATTTACCCTTAACAAGGGTATTTCGGTAATTTTGCCCATACGGGGCACTAAAATTATTCTTCGACCTCTAGACCCTCAAGAACATTTTTAAAAGACTGTATATGAATTCAAAATTGCGTAAAGCTACCTCTAGTAGCCTGTAAAATTCCCTTACCTTATTTTCCTGTCGAGTGTGACCTTTTCTTTTCCACTGTTGTCTCGTCGCGCAGTCCGTTATGCTCCCAATCAAATGCCCGAAACTGCGTATAATTATTCCTCAGGTCAGATATTGTACAATTTAATTGTATTTAATATTTTCTGGGCTTAATTTAAATCGTTGGGCCCATTTACCCCTATTGGGCCCGATTGCACCTTAATGGACCTTAATCGGCCTTAAGCCCGTTTTCCACTTAATTTTCACTTTATCGAGGCCTATTGGGCTCATTGGGCCCTCTAACAATTTATTGGACCTCGTTCTAGCTCTCGAATAGCTAAATTCATTATTTACGACAATTTATCTAAATTTCCATAATTTAATTCAATTTATGCGGAATTTAAATTCATATCACGCATAACGATGTAAATTGTCGTAAATAAGGGTCACTTACATGAGATTCCATGCTAATTCGCAAATCGAGGCTATCTTGAGCTCTCGGTGGATGCCAATCGTCGAGCTACATAATTTCATAATTTTTTTTCGGGTAAGTTTTCAGTCGAAAATTAATTAAATTAAATACTCCGAAATTTAAATCGGTCAATTTGACCGCTTATCGATTTACCCGAAACTCGATTGCATCGCTGAAATTTTCCTCAATTTTTTTCTCTTTTTCTTTTTCCCTTTTTTTCTCCTTTTTCCCTCTCTTTTTGGCTGAATCGGTTCAGTCCGGTTCGGACCGATTCAGACCGTCGGTTCACTCCGGTTCGACCGGTTCACCGCCGGTTCTCCGCCGGCTTCCACCGCCAGCAGCTCCGTGAGGTTGTCCGCAACTCGAATTTGGCCTCGACTTCGTCCAAGGCCGCCGGAAAGTCGCTGGTCCGGCTGTTCTCCTCTTCGCCGTTGGTACCCATTTCTTCTTTCGCCGTTTTCGGCGTTTGCCGGCAGTTTCGCCGGTCGTGGCTGCCACCAATTAGCTCACCGGTGCCTGGGGAAGCTTCGGCTAGGGTCGATCGGTGCCGAATCGTCGCCGATCGTCGGGATCGGCTTCTCTTCTCTCGGTTTCGATTTTCGCTCCGTTCCTCGCCATTTCGCCGCCGTTTCCCTCAGCTGCCGGTGCCGACGGGCTCGACTTCTTCTCCTGGTCGGCTTTACGGTGGTGTCTGGTGCTGAGGCCGATGGGGCTGGGTCCTCGGGTTCGGCTCCGTTTCTGTTCTCCCTCTCCCCCCGATCCGTTTTCACTCTTTTCTCTTTTTTTTTTCTTTCAGATTCTTTTCTTTTTTTTATTATTATTATTATTTATTTAATTATTTCACTATTCATTAAAATACTCCATAAAATCCAAAATATCTACACTTATATTATTTTTATTCTAATTTAATTTATTTAATTTAAATTTAATTTATTAAATATATTTTTCTTCAAATTTTTGATATTATTCCTTCGCGCTTTTCGAGATATCATTCCGGTAATTTTTTGGTATTTTTAAAATTTTCGAATCTTGATCAATTGACCCAAATTGTATTATTTTCTCATTATCGATCAAGATATCTTACATCCTTATTTTAAATTAAAAGTTTCTTATCGCCTTAATACCGGGTTTTGGTATTTTTACCTTTTTACCCCTGCTCTTGTTTCGGAAATCAATTTTACCTGACCTTCCTTCATACATCCCCCATCTTTTCTTATTTAATTTTCGTATTTTATTTAAATTCGGGTCTTACAAAAGCCCCCTCCTTCAGTTTGTTTCGCTTGTCGTCCACGCCCCCTTCACGCCGACGATCCCACCTCGACCGGAACCCGCGTCCTCCCTCTTTCCTCACCAAAAACCTAAGAAGCCCAAACCCTCTCCCCATTTTCCTTCTGTCTCCCGCTTCGTCACCGGCGGCCACACCAGCGCCAGAGGTTCCCCTAGACCGACAGCTTCCCTCACCTAGATATGGACCAGCCTCCTTCTCCCTCTCCCCTTGCCTGGAACCGAAATCGAAACAGAGGAGTTTTCCTTTGTTTCGCGTACTGCAACAGAACCGGTGAAGACTCGACGCTGGCCTCCCTCCGACCCCAACGACCATCTAGCTACCCTTCCAGCCATCCCCTGCTCCCTCCGACGCCACAGTACACCTACAATGGCAGTATTCCAAAAAAAATAAATACAAAAAATACCTAATTGATATTTTCCCATTTTTGCACAGTGACTCCTAGGTAAAAATTCAAGATTTATCTAGTTAAATTTCTGTGTAAATTGCATTATGAAGGCATGATTGTTGTATGAATTAGTTTAAATTTTGGTTGTGAAGAAATTGGAAACAAGGGTTAATTGGACAATTGGGGATTTTGAGAATTAGGCAAGGAAATTAAATATTATGAGTAGGATTATCAAGAATTGAGATTGAATATTGAAGATGAAAATGAAATAAGATGATGAAATGGATAAAATGTATAATTATATGGTTATATATGTGTGTGTGTATTAGTATATGAGCTTATGAATATTAAATGTCCTACTATATTGGTACAATTATATACACACATAAAGAAATAACACATATGGATTATTTATTTTATCAATGTGATGATCAAGTTTATAGTGGAAAGAAATTTCTACAATGTAGTAGGGGAAAAGAGAAAATTGATGAGCTCCAAAGGTTGAATATGTATAGTTTAATGCGATCTTAAGGAGTTAGAATTTAAATTTCGAATGTATTTTCCTTAGGCTAATAAGATTTCGATTTTGAAGCATTGTAAGCTATTCGATTTAAATAAAGATACTAAGAAGATTAAATTCGGTGTAGGAAAATCGTAGAATGATAAAAGGGAGACACTTGGAGGCGTCACTACTCGAACCTTGAACTCCCGATAAATCGAGGTAAGATGTGTAATTTAAAATGGTAATAGTATCCTCATTTCCCTCAAACTTGAATTTATGAAAATATTTGAATTACGCAATATTTTAGTAAATGATCAGAATTTATACCAAGCGTTCGTTCTTTAGTCCAAGTTAACATTTAAACAAAACCAAGCCTAACTTTTATTGTGCCCCAGCCTTATCTTGTCATGTTTCTAAAACTGAAAGAAAGATGTATGAATTTAAATACGTGAGTTTTGAGCATGTCTTCAAATCTGTGAGCATGTCTTCTGATTTTGTTTCTTGAACGAAATGATATGATTTTGACTTATGCATGAAGTTCTTACATATTTTGCGAGAAATGGAATTTGTTATGAGCACAATTTCTCTGTTTTATGAAAGAGTTTTCAACCGCAAAAGAGAGTTGATTTGAAATTCGGTTTATGAATTTTTAATATGTGAGTGAAGCCCACTTGGGATGAGACTAGCCAGAAAGACCTCTTAAGTGAGGTGAAGTAGTTAAAAGGCGCAGGCCCTCACAAGGCTTATGAAGCCCAAGAAAATTTTGAAAACTCTGTTTTGAGACAAAGGCAATGTTTAATGATATGCGATCGTGGGGTTCTATGGGAGCAAAGTGCCACACAAGTCTGTGTGACTGTAGGGGCCACCTGTTGGATCTTACAGATGCAAAGTGTCACACGGTCAATGCATAATTGTCATGCTCGCATTCGTGGCATATATGTTTGTTACCTGGGATAAGGCTAGCCAGAAAGACCTCTTAAGTGTGGTGAGGTAGCCAAAAGACCCAGGTGTGTATGATTGCCACCTGAGATGAGGCTAGCCAGAAAGATCTCTTAAGTGGGATGAGGTAGCCAAAAAGCCCAGTTAACCAGAAAAACCTCTTAAGTGTGGTGAGGTAGCCAAGAGACCCAGCTAACCAGAAAGACCTCTTAAGTGGGGTGAGATAGCTAAAAGGCCCAGCTAGCCAGAAAGACCTCTTGAGTGGGGTGAGGTAGCTAAAGGGCCCATGTGTGTATGTTTTGCTGTACGACCCTGATCACGTTTACAGCCTTGCCATCGCCATGTTTATGATTTTTCCTCTACGGAGGACGAATATGTTATTTCCGCATGACGATTACATGAACTAGCCTAGTCTCCATCTGAAACGAACTCTGTTTTAAGATTTGATTATTTGATATGTGTTTTACTCAACAATGCTTTTGAAGTTCTGTATGATCTGAAAAGCTCTAATTTCCATTCGATATGATTTTTGTTTAGGATATTTGATCTTTCGATACATGCTTTATGCTCAGCTATGTTTTTGATGTTCTGTATATCATGAACGATTCTGATCGGTCTGCTAAGATTTTCTTATTTCGAAACAATGTTTCTGTTAAATGTGTTTTCTGTGATATACGTTTTGAAAGTGATGTAATATTTATAAAGAAATGCCACATTTTGGTGTTATTATGTACTTTTTATGCTTTAAACACTACGATCATTTTAAATGCATTTTTTACTGATTTTTTTTCGAAAGCTCACCCCTCTACCTTTCAGATTATTTGCAGTGATCTACAGACGCTACTTACCGCGTACACGACGTAGGCTGGTGAAAAGAGCTACCCTAAGCTACTTTTGTACACACAGAGGTATACAATTGCATTCCTTTACCAGACACATTTTGTAAGCACAGACATATAGTGGAAATATTTTGTTGGGATGTAATTTGTAAGAAAACAAATGTAAAGATAAAACAAACGTAAAGAATATTTCTTTTGAGAATTAATCTTGGAGTACTAATCTTAGTTGGAACGGATATATGTTGGCTTGATGATACAAATTAGGAAGCATGTTTGATAGTTGTGGATATCTAAGATTGTTAAAGCGTTTGATTTGCAGGTGGCTAAGCTTATATATAAGTCGTTATGCTGCCGAAATTTCTATCAGCCATTTAGATGTAAAAATTTAAGTATAATTATCAGTGAATAAGTAAGATAAAAGAAACGACACTGAATAGGAATGCAGTTTAAGTGAATGAAGGAATAAGTAGGAATTTAAAACTTAAAAAAAAAATCCTCCGAATTTTCAAGGTCAAGGGTTGTTACACTAGAGATAAGTATGTGTAATTTTCGTATATTTGTAGATATAAAATTTTAGACTGAGTTTCGCAGTACCGAAATTACTGAAAAATCTAGGTCGAATTTTATGATTCTAAAATTTAGAGATTTTAGCCTAGATGAACAACCCAATTTTACTGGTTGAATTTAAATGGTTTGCATAGATTTCGATGTGGCTTGAATTCTGTTTTAAATATCGAAAATCCCAAATTTTGAATTTTCATAGATTGTTTTCTAGGATTTTATCTGAAAAAGGGCTAGTCAGCCTGTTTTGAACGGTTTCATGAAACAATTGAATTCATATGTGATTTAAGGAAAAATGATCTATTATAAAGTTATTCTGATGATATGTGCTGGAGTGCGTACTGACTGTGTGTCATACGATCCGTCTCGCACTGATTTTGAGACAAAGACGTTGGTGAGATCATGCTGCATTTTTGTCTATTCTGTATCTGTTTCTGTATCTGTGGTTCACGAGTACAATGTACCATTGTTCTGATTCTGTTTCTGGTTTTCGGACATTCTGATCTATGAGCCGTTAGGGTAGCTGACCACTCTCACGACGATTGACATCCCAATACACCTGGCCCGTGAATTGACCGGAATCACCGACATTGGTCAATAGTTATTTCTAATATATGATATAGCATGTATGTATTGTCTCGTTTATTTGAAATATTTTTCTGAATTTGTCTGCTTGAATTGATATATCTAAAAAATCTGTTTGTTTGGTTACTGAAAAACTTTGAACTTTCTGGATTTACAACAGTAGCTAAATTTATTATCGATATATGTTCTGTTTCTGAAAATCTGTTCTTGGTATTTGTGCTTTTGCTGATACTAAATCTGTTTTTCAAATTCTGACTCTGGCATCTGAGAAATTACCAAATTATCTGTATACTTCTGTGAAAATATTTCAGATTTGACAAATATAAAAATATATATTTTGTAGGTAGTGTATTTATCTACTTGCTATGGTATTTTTTTTACTAAGCATGTTGAGTTCACCCCTTTACTTTCCTTCACAGAGCCCTACGGTCGATTGGAAATGCTTCCGTTAGTAAGACATGTTGTACAGCTACGGTTCCGCGGAGTATTATTCTCCATTGAAGGTATACCCAAGTTTAAAGAAGTTTTATTGTATCTAAAATTTTTATAAGTACAGTAATGCAATACAAGATGTGTCTGGGGAATGTGAACATATTTTATTTAAATTTTTTACTAAGAAAGAAAATTAATCAGATTAAGTACTGTTCTGACCTAATATCGACTTGTAACCCAACCGAACTGTCCGTAAATTCGGGTCGTTACATATCTACACACTATATATGAAAGGAATCCGTCATAGGTTCCTTCAATAACACGTCATTTTATTTATTTATTTATTTATTTATTAGTTATTAAATTATCTTTAAACATTAAATGGTATTTAACATATTTTTATTTTACGTTTATTTTTATATTTTTACATTTTTTATTTTTTTGATATTCAAATTACCAAGTTATCTCTTAAGAATTAGAAGGTTACGACGATATTTTTGTTTTTTTTATTTGGATCATTTTTTTATATTTTGTTTTATTTAATTTTTTTTAAATATTTTAAATTTAAAAATATAAATTAAAATAATTTTTAAGATAGGATTTTTAATGTGTTTTTTTCTTCACAGATGGCTCTTTGGCTTTTTTTTTAATAATATTTCTCAAATTATTGATGTCACGACCCAAACTACCCAAAAATCAGAGTTAATTTTTTCGCGTTTTATTATTTACTTAAATTCTTACCTGTCCTCGAATCATGACCAACACTCCACTAATAATTGGGCTGTGCGTCAATGCCAGTCCCACCATTCAATTACCATCTAACTTATTTCTTCTCCAGTCATTTATAATTGTTTACATTATTTATACATCCCCTAAAGTTACTTACAAATATGTTACTGTGCTATGCTTATGTAGATACAATATGTACAAGTGTATATACCTTAAATGATGGGCAGCAGCGGACATCCGGAATGCAGTACTGAGTCGTCGCAACTTCAGCTGGAGATTATCTGTGGGAGAAAATGAAAGGGGTGAGCACATCAAGCTCAGTAAGGCAATCCTACGAACAAGTAGGTAACCATACTACCTACATGAACGTGGTGCCATGCATAAACCACCCTTTCTCCACACATTTTAAAACAAATGATATGCGTTATGATGTTATGTAAAACACATTTGCATGAAAAATTCAACATGCAAGTATATTCAAAATCATATCTTTCTCGTTTAAAATTTCACAGTAAAGTCAGGACTCGACCCCTCCTTCGGGTGATCCTGACTCACACAAAACCATGAAAACGGTTTACATCACACGTGGGTTTGAAAAGCATGGAAATATCATCATGCAATTTAGTTTAAAAACTCAGTTTAAATCATCGAAATCGTCGACATGCGAGACGAGGAAATATCTGTATAACGGCAATAACCAGGACTATGGCCATGTGTGTCCTCGGGAGTTCCTCAGCTACACGGATCCTAGTGTGCGGGTTCTCACCATGATCGGGAACCGCCCAGGAGGTGGGTCAATCCATCCCGTCAGTCTTATCCGATCCCAGGCATCCGAAGATGCTGCATCCGAAGATGCCGTATCCGAAGATACCACACGGTACATCGTACTCCATGCTACTTGCACGGTACATCGTACTCCGTGAACCCATATAATATCTCTAGGTACTCCAGCCCAATTGGCCTGCTTCCCACAGAGGTTTGTTTCTCAATACTCATGCCATGTCTCAAAACGCACGTGCGAGCCTATTAAATCGGTGACACACAGTCTACCCGATGCTCCAAGCACGGCTCATCGCATGTTCTCATAAAATCAGTGCGAGCGATGCTCAGCACTCTCATCAACTCAAATAAAACTGGCAGAGCCCGCTTTACATCCCCACAAGGCTGCCAACCTCATCCCTCACTCTCACCCCACTTAAGAGGTATTTTGAGCCTGTTGGGCCCTTTGGCTGACTCCAAGGGTAGACAGCGCTACTCCACAAATCCGGTAAAACTAGTGCGAGCTATGCTCAGCACTCTGTATATAAATCACATAAAAATCTTATAAAATCTGGTGCGAGTTAAACTCTAGCACCCTGCCTCGAAAAAGCATATGAAATCTGGCGCGAGTTGTACTCTAGCACCTATGCATGTAAAACTCTAGTGCGAGCTCTCGCTCTAGCACTAATGCGTGCATCACACAAATCGACAACATCGTGCAAGCTGAGCTCTAGCACGTCACACGTCAATAAAAACACGTAGGCGGCTCTGTTTCCTCAAAACAGTTTTCAAAACAATATCACGTTGAAAGTATGCAATGCTGTGCATTTTCTTTCAAGGTGAGCCAGCCTGCTCATGCATGCTTCAAAACACATCCAGAATGAGCATAAACTGTAAACCCCACAAATTTCCTACGTTAATTTAATTATAAAAAAAATGGAAATAATATATATTAACAGAAGTGTGAATATTCGTTGTGGGCTCAAGGACTATAGGAACCGAGAAGCCCGTGGGATGACCGGGAACCCAAAGATACAAGAAGTAATAAGGCGAATGCAAGTACGGAAGGGTTAGAAAATTTTAATCTGTTATTCGAAAAGTGTCGATGTAAACACCTGTATCGAGAACTCATGGAGAATGATGAAATCCCGATATTATTTTAATTTCGGAATAAGGAAAATCTCATGGAAGGCATGATCTTATGTCTTTGGATAAATTATATAAGAAAATGTATATATGTAGATATGTACATAGGTGAATATGTATATATAGATATATGTGTACTAACATTTAAATAAAAGGAAAGGAATAAGTATATATATATATATATACATAGGTATAATATATATATGTACACTAAACAATTTAAAATGGAAAAATGATGATATACATATATATGGCAAATATATATGTATATGTATTGTAAAGTATAATGTATAAGACATATTAAATGGATAGGTAATAACATATATATATATATATGTGTCAAATATATATATATATGTTGTGTAAATGTATAGTATTTAATGTATAAGTGTAAAATAAAATAAAATGAATGAAATAAAAAAATGATAATAATAATTAAATGAAAATAATAAATAAATAAATAATAGATGAGACATTTAAAATAAAATGAGAACAAAAATTATAATAACCATGCAAATACAAAAAAAACATATAATACCTACATGCTAGTATAATAGATATACATACATTAAACTAGTATGTATATATATTATAGTATTAAAGCATGTACGGAATTGGCTTAGAAAAGCCAATTCCGTCTGCCACTGTTTTCAATTGAAAACAAGCAAAAGAAATCAAACAAAGCAGAGGAGGCTCGGGCGGGAAAAAGGAAAAGGAAGAGGAGAAGAGGAGGAGAAGAAAAGAAGGAGGAGAGGAAGAGAGGTCTGGCCGGGAGAGAAGGAAAAACCAGGAAAGGAAAGGAAAGGAAGCTGGTTCTGGCCGAGGAAGAAGAAGAAGGAAAGAGGAGAAAGGAGAAAGGAGACAGGTTGACAAAGAGTGCCCACTTCCTAGCCATCAAAAGTACAGACTCCTTGAGTGCTTTAGCAGAGTTGTATGTGAGAGAGATAGTTCGACTGCATGGGGCACCTGTGAGCATTACGTCAGATAGAGATTCCCGATTCACTTCTAGATTTTGGGCTCATTTTCAAGAAGCCATGGGATCTCAGCTTAACTTGAGCACAGCCTATCATCCTCAGACAGATGGTCAGTCCGAGAGGACCATTCAGACCTTAGAGGATATGCTGAGGGCGTGCGTTTTGGAGTTTAAGGGCTCATGGGATGATCATCTACCTCTCGCAGAGTTTGCTTACAACAACAGCTATCATGCTAGCATCGGGATGGCACCTTATGAGGCCTTGTATGGTAGGAGATGTAGGTCTCCAGTGGCTTGGGAAGAAGTGGGTGATAGAAGGATCTTGGCTCCCGAGTTGGTAGAACAGGCAGCAGAGGGTGTTCGATTAATCTGTGATAGACTTAAGACCGCACAAAGCAGGCAGAAGAGTTATGCGGATAAGCATAGACGGCCACTTGAGTTTCAGATAGGGGACTCCGTGTTTATTAAGGTATCTCCGAGTAAGGGTATCATGCGGTTTGGGAAGAAGGGGAAGTTGAGTCCTCGCTTCATTGGTCCTTTTGAGATCTTAGAGAGAGTGGGAGACGTAGCCTACAGACTTGCCCTACCCCCGCAGTTCTCCGGGGTGCATAATGTCTTTCACGTCTCGATGTTAAGGAAGTATAACCCAGATCCCTCACATGTCATCGAATATGAGCCTCTGAGCATTCAAGAGGACATGAGCTACATTGAGCGACCTATCCAGATATTGGACAGAAAGGAGAAGGTACTTCGATCAAAGACAATACCTCTGGTAAAGGTTCTTTGGCAACACCATTCGATAGAGGAAGCTACATGGGAGCTAGAGAGCCTTATAAAGGAAAAGTACCCACACCTATTCTGATGGACTTGGATGAATTTGGGGACCAAATTCTTTTAAGGTGGGGAGAATGTAAACCCCGCAAATTTCCTATCTCTAGTTAGATTTTATAAAAATAAAAATAATAAATATTAATGGAAGTGTGCATGATCATTGTAGGACTCGAAGATGACTAGGAACCCGAGACACGAGATGTGATGGAGCTAAGGCGAACATGGAAGGATTGAAAAGTGTTGATCTATTAGTCAAGGGTTGGATGTAAAAAAAAATTTATGTCAAGATTTACGAGGAAGGAGAGGCTCGGTCTGCTGGAGAAGAAGGGAAGAAGAGAAAAAGAAAAAGAAACGGGACTGAAGAGAGGTAGAATCGAGGCTGAAGGGGAGCTGGAAAATCGAGAACCGAAGAGGAGAGGGACGGAAACCAGCAAGAACCGAGAAGCAGAGCAGAATCGAAGCTAGAACAGAGGCAAGGGGGAAGAAATTGAAACGAAACAGGGACTGAAGAGGCAGCACCGAGAATAGGAAATCTGGAAAACAGAATCGGCTTGAAAGGATAGCAGAACAGGGGCTGGAAATGGAGGGTGAAACCGAGAGAAGAAGGGAGAAACCGAGAAGAAGAGGGGCTGGAACCGAGAGCTGAAACAGAGGAAGAAGAAATAAAAGCTGGAAAAAAAAAAAGAGAAGAAGAAGCTGGGGAATTTAAAGGAAAAGAGAGGTAAATATATATATGTATATTGAGATACATGTAGATATATGAGATGTGGATGCAAGTATGTTAGTATAGATTTAACTAGACAAAATGTATATACATATATGGATATGTATATATATTTATTTATGTGTTGATGAAATATTGGAAATAAGTGATAATATATATATATGTATGTATTTATGTGAATATATATATATATATATATATGTTGGGTGTATACATATAAGTGTATATAATGAATAGGCATGTTAAGTATATGTACATACCAGAACATGCATGTATGTGTGATAAAATGAAAATAAAGGGAAAATAGGTAAAAATCTATATGTATATATGTATATTTAATTTTACATGTATATATATGTGATGGTGTATAAGTATGATAAGGTAAATTGAATTAGAAGTGAAATAAAAATAAAAATGGGAGAGATGAATAATAGACAAAAAAAAAATGTATACATATATATTTATGTGATGGTGCATAAATGAAAACAAATAATAATGCATATATAGGATTATATATACATACATACTCGCTAGTATATATACGTAGTTGTATATAATAATAGGTATACCGAGGTGTGTACGTACAAAAATAATATAGGGTACGAAAAATATATATACGTACGTGAATAGCCTAGGTACGCATGATTAAATGTACACACGAGGAAGAACGAATAGGTTAAGGTCTTAACGTATTTCGAGTGACTTGTATGTGTAGGAAGCTAAGTAAACTACCTTCGATGTAGGTAAAACGTAGACGGAATTGACGGAGGTGTTGGTAGGCGTCATTTCGCGAACGTGAGATATCCGATATATCGAGGTAAGGGGTACCATTTAACTATGTCCTGATAATGCATATTGTTTTTACCGATGAATGACTTTATGAAAAGAGCATGTGATTTCGAAATGATTTATAGATGCTTTTATACCTGTACAATGATTATGTAACACGTTTTAAATATGTTAAATGTCCCCCGAATACTTTACACGGCATGAAATAAATTTTTCCAAGGGTATGAAGCATATGGATGTTTTACATTTATTTATGTTTTTATATCCATATCGTTAAAGAAACTTTTGACAATTTCAAAAGTATGTAAGAAAAGAAATTTGTTTTCGAAAGGGGATTGTGGGGGCCACCTCTTGAGTCCTACGGGAACAAAGTGCCACACAGTCTTTCTGTTTTATGAAAGAGTTTCAGATTTAAAGGAATTTGATTTTATAACTCGATATGAGTTTATGGGTTATGAAACCCAAGAAAGATTTTGAAACTATGTTTTGAGACTTAGGCTTCATGCTTGGCTATTTCTCGTGGTGTTCCGGCTCCACCACTTGGGGTGCCGGTACGTTGACCCATTTAGCACTTGACTCAACCTGTGTGGAAGATGTCGTGCTACTTGTGGTTTATGATGATGATGTTTTGGTAGTATCTCGTGCCCGCGCAGCACGCAACTATGTTGCCCACACGGAGAGTGCCTTTGGTGCCCGTGTCCTAGCTATGTGCTAGTAAAAGTATGTAAGATGGATACTACCCATGTTTTTTTTAAGAAAGAGCTGTACGACCTTGATCCAGTCTACAGCCACTTACCATGGCCATAGGTAACATGTTTTGCTCTCTACGGAGAATGACACGTATCGCATGACTTAGTTATAGCCTGGTCTCCATGAATTAGTTATGAATGATAAATGTGGCAACGAATATGTGCCTTATGAATTTCAATGATTGATGTTTACAAAGTGCTTATGAAATGTTGCATGAAAGTTTCACAAAATGTTTACGACATGTTTACGAAGTAAAACGAAATGATTATACAATGTATGGGAAAAGCTTATGAAAGAATTTATAGCATGGTTGAGCATGATTTTGCTTTGAACTTGTATGCTTTATGACTTTTACGATAAATTGCATAAAGTGATGATTTAAGTTTTTCCTTTGTACTTAAAGTATGATCTTACAAATGATTTCTACATGCTTTTCACATATATATATATCAGGATAAATTTAAAGGTACTATCTTACTGGGCTTTTCCCCAAAAGCTCACCCCTCTACCTTCAGATCTTTTGCAGTGATTCTATAGGCGCTACCTGCCGCGTACACGACGTAGGCTGGTGGGAAGAGCTACCCTAGGCTACATTTTGTACACGCATAAGGTATACATTTACATTCCTGTACCAGACAGAATTGTATGCACAGACATGTGTTGAAATTAACGGTTGGGATGTAATTTTGTAAGGAATGATGTAAACCTTATTATTTTGGGAGAATACTCTAGATGACTGGTATTAAATTAAAAATAGATGTCTGGAGTGGTAAGGATGAATTGGAAAGTATGTTTGGTAGTGGTGGATATCTAGGATTGCCAAAATAACTTGTTTGCAGGTGGGTAGGCTCATTTATAAGCCGTTGTGCTGCCGAAATTTCTATCGGTCACATAATCTAAAAACGTGGAAATTAATTTCTAATTACGAGAAAAGAATTAGGAAAGATGTTTTGACACTGTACAGGAATACAACCTAAGTGAGTAAGAGAATAAATGGGTAAAGAAGTTTCAAAAAAAAAATATTTCTCGAATTTCAGGGTCAAGGGTCGTTACATAAACCTTTTGTTCTTGCTCCTCCCAATTTTTCCTAACTTTGTAAATTTTACCCTTAACAAGGGTATTTTGGTAATTTGTCCATCCGGGGCCTTAAAATTATTAGTTGACCTCTAGACCCTTCAGGTAATTTTTAAATGACTGCAAATGAATTTAAAACTTCATAAAGTTTACCTCTAGCAGTCCGCAGAATTCCCTTACCTTATTTTCCTGTCGAGTCTGACCTTTTCTTTTCCAATGTAGTCCCGTCGCACAGTCCGATATGCTCCCAATCAAATGCCCGGAACTGCGTATTAATATTTCTCAGGTCAGATAACATACAATTTAATCGTATTTAATCTTTTCTGGGCTTAATTTAAATCATTGGGCCCATTTACCTCTATTGGGCCCGATTGCACCTTAATGGGCCTTAATCGGCCTTAAGCCCATTTACCACTTAATTTTCACTTTATCGAGGCCTATTGGGCTCATTGGGCCCACCAATAATTTATTGGGCCTCGTTCTAATTCTCGAATAGCTAAATCGATTATTTACGACAATTTATCTAAAATTTCATAATCTAATTCAATTTATGCGGAAATTAAATCAATATCACGCATAACGAGGTAATTGTCGTAAATAAGGGTCACTTACCCGAGATTCCATGCTAGTACGAAATTCGAGGCTGTCTCGAGCCTTCGGTGGATGCCAATCGTCGAGCTATACAATTTCATAATTTTTCTGGGTAAGTTTCCAGTCGAAAATTAATTAAATTAAATACTCCGAAACTTAAATCGGGTCAATTCGACTGCTCACTGACTTACCCGAAGCTCGATTGCATCACTGGAATTTTCCCTAACTTTTTTCTCTTTTTTCTTTTTCCCTTTTTCTTCCTTTTTTCCTCTCTTTTTGGCTGAACCGGTTCAGTCCGGTTCGGACCGGTTCAGACCCGCCGGTTCACTCCGGTTCGACCGGTTCACCGCCGGTTGAAGGCCTTGCCGGCCGGTTCTCCGCCGGCTTCCACCGCCAGCAGTTCCGTGAGGTTGTCCACAGCTCGAATCTGGCCTCAGTTTCACCCAAGACCGCCGGAAGGTCGCCGGTTCGGCCTCTTCTCCCCGGCGTCGGAAACCCATTTTTTTCTTCCGCTGTTTCCGGCGTTTTTCGACAGCTTCGCCGGTCGTGGCTGCCACCAATCGGCTCACCGGTGCCTGGGGAACGTTCGGTGGTGGTCGATCGGGCCTGAATCGGCGTCGATCGCCGGAAATCTCTCTCCCCCTCTCGGTTTCGATTTTTCGCTCCGTTCACTGCCGTTTGCCGCCGTTCGGGCCTCCATGGGGCCGGTGGTGGGTCGCTGATGCATGGGTCCCCTTCACCTGGGCCGCCGGTGCCGTCCGTCCGATCGTCGGCTTCGTTTTGGCAGAATCGCGATTTTCGCGTTTCTGCGTTCCGTTTTCGATCTTTTTTTTTTCAATTCATTTTATTTTATTAATTATTTTTATTATTATTATTTATTTTAATTATTTCACTATTCATTAAAATACTCTATAAAAATCCAAAATATCCCTTAAAATATCCTTAAAATTATTATTTAATTCTAAATAAATTTATTTAATTTATTTAATTATTTTAACCCTTTTTCGGGTATAATTTCTCCGTATTTTCGAGATATTGTCCCGAATGACTTTTCGGTATATTTTTCGATTATTTTCGGGATTATTTTTTCGAACTAAAAATCTCGATTAATCCCGATTAATTCCAATAAATTAATATCTTGATCAATTTAACCCAAAATAAATTTATTTCACTTTTATTGACCAAGATTTCTTAAATCCATATTTTTAATTAAAATTTCCTTATTGCCCTAATACCGGGTTTTGGTATTTTTACCATTTTACCCTTGCTCTTGTTTCGGAATCAATTTAACCTGACCTTCCTTCATACATCCCCCATCTTTTCTTATTTAATTTTCGTATTTTAATTAAATTCGGGTCTTACAACTCTCCCCCACTTAAGGAATTTGGTCCTCCAAATTAGAACCAAGTCATATGAGTCCATATACAACTCCGGGTACATCAATCGTATCATACTTCTTAAATTCTTATGTGACCTTCTCCGGAGTATATTACTACCAAAGGACTTTAATTAGGGAGATCTTCAACCTCAATACTGTCTCTTTCCTGTTTAATACCCGAATCGACTTCTTTAATATACTTGTATTTTCATTAAACTGAACTTTTGGAGTTCATATTCGATCACCTATGCTGGATCTGGATAGTATTGCCGAAGTATCAAAAGCGGAGACACATTGTGGGTGCCTATTAATTCAGGTGATAACACCAACTTACAGGTCTTATCTCCCACTTGTCCAATCTCTCCAAATATTCCATCCAGCGCAACTCAATTTACCTTCTTCCAAAAGTTCGCTATGTCCTTATTCTCTTAGGACAAGAAACATTTCAATCATACTAATTCACTCTCGGTGAATTCCAATATTTTTTTCTATCTGCTCTGAGGTGTTCTTAATCTCTCATCCTTAACTAAACATCCTCAGAGACTTATTATCCAAAGTCAAAAATAATTCTATCTGTCACCCACTTTTTCTTATCCAATTCGGGGAACAACCCCTACAGCCATACACTGTCTCATATCTTGTTATCTCGATACTCAACTGCCAACTGTCGTTATTGGCGACTTCAATTTGTGACAACTGATCATTCCAGGAGCTTATAAAATCAAGGGCACACGCTTTCATCGGATCCTCCAGAACTTATACAGTCCTCTCTGACTGACCATCTGTCTGAGGATGGAAAGCTGTGCTAATACTCAGTCGGGTTCCCATAGCTTCCTGAAAATATCCTCCGAAGTAGGAAGTGAAGCGGGAATCCCTATATGATACCATGCTCACTGGAACGCTACTTAATGTTCCACAATCTGCCTTACACATAAATCCTCATACACACTCTGAGTATCTGGGGATTTCATAACCAGAAGGTGGGTAGACTTAATCACTCTATCGACTATCATCCACATAGCCTCGTAATTCAACTGGGTCCTCTGTAACTCATCATAAAATTCATGGAGACTTGCTCTCATTTTCGTGCCGTGTCGATATAGGTAGGTGCTGCAATAACTCTGCAGACTTTTAATACTCTACCTTACTCTGCTAACATACTAGGCACTTTTTCACAATCTCTACCATGTCTCTTTTCACATCTGACCACCAATACCCTTTTCAAGATTTCAATATATTTTTATTACTTTCCGTATGCACTGTATATCCCGAAGAGTGAGCTTCTGACAATATTACTATCTCATCAACTGTGGTCCTGGGGAGCACTTATACTGTCTCTGAACCTCTCTGAAATTATTATCATACTCTGTGAACTCTATCACTGTACCCTTCTGAATCTGACCCATACTATCGACACCATGCCGATCATCACGCTAAGCCTGGCAAATCCGGGCACTCTCATCCGGTTCTAGTCTCAGGCTAGCTGTCACATAATCACTGTCATCATCAGAAGGGATCATATCAATATTGAGGCTCACAACTGCTCTAGCAGCTCACGCTCCCTGACCATCATATGTAATACCATCCCGAGGCTCTTTCTACTCAAGACATCAGTCATCACATTAGCCTTTCCTGGGTGGTACAATTTTCACAATCACAATCTCTCAGAAGCTCTAACCCACTATGCATTCTCATATTCGCCTCTTTCTGTGAAAACAGATACTCGGGCTTTATGATCAGTGCATATCCATAATTTCTCACCATGTACATAATAGTACCATATCCTCGGTACAAATACTATTACCAACTTTAAATCATGGGTCAGATAGTTTATTTCACGATCAAGGAGTTGTCTGACTCCAAAATTGACTATCTTCCCATTATACATCAATACACAGCTCCATCATAATTTTGAGGTATCCATACTCACTGAGAACCTCTTGAGCTGTTAGGTATGGTGAAATTAATCTCGATGGTCAGTTCATACTTCACTATACCGAAATTTACGTCACATCCATCATTTTATTTATCATCTCATCCAAAGACTACGTTTTCTTAGTTAAACGTGTCAACCAGGTATACCATTTTTGAGAATTCACAACAACCCAATTGTAAAAGCAATTTCCCAATTATTGCTTACAATTTGCCCTGGACTTTAACTACGCCCAACATATCATCGATACTGATGATTACAATTCCAATCCTTGACTTATTTACGCATAAGCGTATAAGATCCTTCAAAATCGCTTACGTTTTCAGGTACTAACCTGCGTCATTTCCTTTTCTTATCTTAACGGCTCTTATTAAATTTTTACTATGTTAACTTTTATGATTTGTCGAATTTTAATATTCTTATCGTCTTAGTAAAGGTATCCTAATGCTAAAGATATTTATTACGATGATCGATTTCCAGTTATAGGTTATATATATATATCTAGACGCTGTCAAGTCTTCAGGCGGGGAGGTATTTTGAAATACCTTTATTAACCTTCAGACTTAACCACAACTACGTTATATCTCAGTCTATGTGGTTACAATTTATATCCGCTACCACTTACTTTAATCCTAATGACTTCATATCTTAAGGATGTTATTACCTAGCATACGCCTCTTACTCCAATACATCTTGTATTTAGGATCTATCTTATCTCAAAGATTATCTCCTTCGTATATCAATCATGACGAAACTCTTGTCATTATTCATTCCATGAGTACAATCCTTTACTCCTTTAATTTCAACTGTTACACCCCTTTTTGTCACTTAAAATCTCTATATCCATATTTCGTTAATTAATCCTCCTCTATTGGGGTACTCATTTATCAGTATTGTGCCCAATGACGTAGGCATTAATGCCTTTTACTCACTTATATGCGAATGAAGGCGGTATGAATAAATGTGTGGCACCAGGATCAATGAACATATGTACTTCATTATTCATAACAAGTGTGGTATCTTACACCACATCCATGAAACATCAATAGTGTCCTGGTCCAAAACATCCTCTCGCCTTCGTCCAACAACTTACTTTCCTTTTTCTTTTCGGCTATTGCCTCCCTTCTCGTTGCAGCTATACCAATGAAGTTTTTCTCTGTCTCTTTACTTTTTTGTGGGACGATCTCGCCCAATTCTGTGTAATCAAAATCAATGGTCAGTCTTACCACACTTAACGGCCATTTTCATCAATACAGTGTAGGTATAGACCCTCCTTCCGTTTTATCCACCACGCATCTCACACTGCTTACACTGCTACACTGCTTCGTAGCAGGTCGGGGTCCTCCAATCACAATACCCCTCAACAGTGCCAAAATTGGATGCACTGGGGCCTTACCAATTATCTTACTCCATGACTCATCAAATTAAATCTTTCACCAATTACCATTTTCCCATTTGAACATTCTGTCATTTCTCGATTCTCTTTTCTGTCTCTATTTCAGCCCTCACTACCTTTCTCAATCTTAGAGGCGTGCAATTCATGTTCTTATTTACCCAACTGTAAATCTGCGCGGTATAGGTAATATTTCACGGGCCAATTCGGACTCAAATTGAAAAATTGAGCCATTTCCATAAACTTTAGACATCTTAACTGTCACTTGTTCATAGTGTCGAGGTAATATCTGCCAAAGAATATAACTGAATTTCATACTCATAATCAATTTAGTATTCCTGGGCAGTGTAAGAAATTTTCTCCTTTAAATCATGTCCGGAATATCCTGTCACCGGAATACATCCAAATAAGATTTCTCACGTCAGCTCTGGATGTTTAATACTTAAGATGGGTCGAGCGGGTTTCCACCAATGTTTCGCTACTCCCTCTGATCTTATTCATAATCTGAGCAATTAGCTCCTCAAAATAATCTCCACACTCCGCTCCAAGCATCGCGAAGCGTGTCTCAATACTGTCCGATCTCTCTGTCGGACTCTGTGGGGCATACTCAACATTAGCCTCCATTTCAATTTCATCATGATTCTCATAGTCAAACTCAGCACGACTTACCAGATTCAGGTCTACCTCTACGACCTCTGCCTCGTGCACTATCTCATCAAACGCGACTCATATTAAGCATTCCTGCATTCTCAACCATTTCTTAGTCAAGCCCATCTCGATATACACTATTGTATCTAACTAAGCACAGTAACACGAGGATGTAATTTCCTAATTACTGACACTGACACACATCAGACCAATTGTGCTCTGATACCATAATAATTGTCACGACCCAAACTACCCAAAAATCAGAGTTAATTTTTTCGCGTTTTATTATTTACTTAAATTCTTACCTGTCCTCGAATCATGACCAACACTCCACTAATAATTGGGCTGTGCGTCAATGCCAGTCCCACCATTCAATTACCATCTAACTTATTTCTTCTCCAGTCATTTATAATTGTTTACATTATTTATACATCCCCTAAAGTTACTTACAAATATGTTACTGTGCTATGCTTATGTAGATATAATATGTACAAGTGTATATACCTTAAATGATGGGCAGCAGCGGACATCCGGAATGCAGTACTGAGTCGTCGCAACTTCAGCTGGAGATTATCTGTGGGAGAAAATGAAAGGGGTGAGCACATCAAGCTCAGTAAGGCAATCCTACGAACAAGTAGGTAACCATACTACCTACATGAACGTGGTGCCATGCATAAACCACCCTTTCTCCACACATTTTAAAACAAATGATATGCGTTATGATGTTATGTAAAACACATTTGCACGAAAAATTCAACATGCAAGTATATTCAAAATCATATCTTTCTCGTTTAAAATTTCACAGTAAAGTCAGGACTCGACCCCTCCTTCGGGTGATCCTGACTCACACAAAACCATGAAAACGGTTTACATCACACGTGGGTTTGAAAAGCAATGGAAATATCATCATGCAATTTAGTTTAAAACTCAGTTTAAATCATCGAAATCGTCGACATGCGAGACGAGGCAATATCTGTATAACGGCAATAACCAGGACTATGGCCATGTGTGTCTCGGGAGTTCCTCAGCTACACGGATCCTAGTGTGCGGGTTCTCACCATGATCGGGAAACCGCCCAGGAGGTGGGTCAATCCATCCCGTCAGTCTTATCCGATCCCAGGCATCCGAGATGCTGCATCCGGAGATGCCGTATCCGAAGATACCACACGGTACATACGTACTCCATGCTACTTGCACGGTACATCGTACTCCGTGAACCCATATAATATCTCTAGTACTCCAGCCCAATTGGCCTGCTTCCCATAGAGGTTTGTTTCTCAATACTCATGCCATGTCTCAAAACGCACGTGTGAGCCTATTAAATCGGTGACACACAGTCTACCGATGCTCCAAGTTACGGCTCATCGCATGTTCTCATAAAATCAGTGCGAGCGATGCTCAGCACTCTCATCAACTCAAATAAAACTGGCAGAGCCCCCTGTACATCCCCACAAGGCCGCCAACCTCATCCCTCGCCCTCACCCCACTTAAGAGGTATTTTGAGCCTGTTGGGCCCTTTGGCTGACTCCAAGGGTAGACAGCGCTACTCCACAAATCCGGTAAAACTAGTGCGAGCTATGCTCAGCACTCTGTATATAACTCACATAAAAATCTTATAAAATCTGGTGCGAGTTAAACTCTAGCACCCTGCCTCGAAAAAGCATATGAAATCTGGCGCGAGTTGTACTCTAGCACCTATGCATGTAAAACTCTAGTGCGAGCTCTCGTTCTAGCACTAATGCGTGCATCACACAAATCGACAACATCGTGCAAGCTGAGCTCTAGCACGTCACACGTCAATAAAAACACGTAGGCGGCTCTGTTTCCTCAAAACAGTTTTCAAAACAATATCACGTTGAAAGTATGCAATGCTGTGCATTTTCTTTCAAGGTGAGCCAGCCTACTCATGCATGCCTCAAAACACATCCAGAATGAGCATAAACCTTTTGTTCTTGCTCCTCCCAATTTTTCCTAACTTTGTAAATTTTACCCTTAACAAGGGTATTTTGGTAATTTGCCCATCCGGGGCCCTAAAATTATTAGTTGACCTCTAGACCCTTCAGGTAATTTTTAAATGACTGCAAATGAATTTAAAACTTCATAAAGTTTACCTCTAGCAGTCCGCAGAATTCCCTTACCTTATTTTCCTGTCGAGTCTGACCTTTTCTTTTCCAATGTAGTCCCGTCGCACAGTCCGATATGCTCCCAATCAAATGCCCGAAATGCGTATTAATATTTCTCAGGTCAGATAACATACAATTTAATCGTATTTAATCTTTTCTGGGCTTAATTTAAATCATTGGGCCCATTTACTCCTATTGGGCCCGATTGCACCTTAATGGGCCTTAATCGGCCTTAAGCCCATTTACCACTTAATTTTCACTTTATCGAGGCCTATTGGGCTCATTGGGCCCACCAATAATTTATTGGGCCTCGTTCTAATTCTCGAATAGCTAAATCGATTATTTACGACAATTTATCTAAAATTTCATAATCTAATTCAATTTATGCGAAAATTAAATCAATATCACGCATAACGAGGTAATTGTCGTAAATAAGGGTCACTTACCCGAGATTCCATGCTAGTACGAAATTCGAGGCTATCTCGAGCCTTCGGTGGATGCCAATCGTCGAGCTATACAATTTCATAATTTTTCTGGGTAAGTTTCCAGTCGAAAATTAATTAAATTAAATACTCCGAAACTTAAATCGGGTCAATTCGACTGCTCACTGACTTACTCGAAACTCGATTGCATCACTGGAATTTCCCCAACTTTTTTCTCTTTTTTCTTTTTCCCTTTTTCTTCCTTTTTTCCTCTCTTTTTGGCTGAACCGGTTCAGTCCGGTTCGAACCGGTTCAGACCCGCCGGTTCACTCCGGTTCGACCGGTTCACCGCCGGTTGAAGGCCTTGCCGGTCGGTTCTCCGCCGGCTTCCACCGCCAGCAGTTCCGTGAGGTTGTCCGCAGCTCGAATCTGGCCTCAGTTTCACCCAAGACCGCCGGAAGGTCGCCGGTTCGGCCTCTTCTCCCCGGCGTCGGAAACCCATTTTTTTCTTCCGCTGTTTTCGATGTTTTCCGCAGCTTCGCCGGTCGTGGCTGCCACCAATCGGCTCACCGGTGCCTGGGGAACGTTCGGTGGTGGTCGATCGGGCCTGAATCGACGCCGATCGTCGGAAATCTCTCTCCCCCTCTCGGTTTCGATTTTTCGCTCCGTTCACTGCCGTTTGCCGCCGTTCGGGCCTCCATGGGGCCGGTGGTGGGTCGCTGATGCATGGGTCCCCTTCACCTGGGCCGCCGGTGCTGTCCGTCCGATTGTCGGCTTCGTTTTGGCAGAATCGCGATTTTCGCGATTCTGCGTTCCGTTTTCGATCTTTTTTTTTTTCAATTCATTTTATTTTATTAATTATTTTTATTATTATTATTTATTTTAATTATTTCACTATTCATTAAAATACTCTATAAAAATCCAAAATATCCCTTAAAATATCCTTAAAATTATTATTTAATTCTAAATTAATTTATTTAATTTATTTAATTATTTTAACCCTTTTTCGGGTATAATTTCTCCGTATTTTCGAGATATTATCCCAAATGACTTTTCGGTAGGGATTATTTTTTCGAACTAAAAATCTCGATTAATCCCGATTAATTCCAATAAATTAATATCTTGATCAATTTAACCCAAAATAAATTTATTTCACTTTAATTGACCAAGATTTCTTAAATCCATATTTTTAATTAAAATTTCCTTATTGCCCTAATACCGGGTTTTGGTATTTTTACCATTTTACCCTTGCTCTTGTTTCGGAATCAATTTAACCTGACCTTCCTTCATACATCCCCCATATTTTCTTATTTAATTTTCGTATTTTAATTAAATTCGGGTCTTACAATTGAGTTGTCCTCAAAGAATTAAAAAAATTTGAGAATACTTGCATCTTTTTCTTTAAATAATTCATAAGTCGCTTGGCACTTTGTTTTTTTTTATTATTATTAATGTTCCTAATATTACCAAGTTGCTCATTAAAGATTAAAGGGTAAATTCCATCTAGATCTTTCACTAGTTCATTAGTTTGAGAAATGAACATTTTGATCTAAAATTATCAATTTGACAGTATAAAAAAAGTCGCTTTATTAAGTCAATATTAAAAATCTATTAACCTAAATATTTGTTAATCATGAAATATCCATAATGCTCTTTTTAATATTAAGAAGATAAAAAAATCTTACATAAATTATTTTTTCAAAAAATACTGAAAAAAATAAACAGTAATAAAATTCATTATTGATACTTGAAAAATTGATATTATTAATTCAAAATTTACTAATTGATTGATATATATTAACATTATTTGTGATTTTGGACCTAAGTGTCATTTTTTAAAACTAATGGTTAGAGTTGAATTATGACGAAAATTTAAGGACTTGAATAGAATTTACCCAAGGTTAAAAGATTTTTAAAATATTTTTATCCTTTTCTTTGGGACTTTTCTTGTTTTTATTTTATTTTATTTTATTCTTTAGATTTTCTTTTTGAATATTTTAAGTTAAAAATACTATAATTTTTAATAATTTTTAAGGAGAAATATTAAACATGTACATATGGCAAATGAATTTGATTTTTTTTTTTTTATAAATATAACTGAAAATATTTTGAAAAAATAAGAGAAAATAATAAAATATACTTTTTAATTTAACGAATATATATTAAACAAATCATTTTTTGGGGTTAATATCTACTTTTATGAGTTTGATTAATTATTGGATCGATTTTTAATTATATTTGTTAAAATATAGATTGAGATTTATTTATTAAATTTGATTTTGGAAAAATAAATGAGATAGGATTTTATTTTAATTAGGGATATAAATGGATACTCTATAAATGTATACCCGACATTACTCAACTCAACTAAGTAAGGTTATGGTATTTAATAATCGGGTTCAAGTAGTAATTTTACTACTTGTCACAGGTTCGGGTAGTGATCTTACACCCTACCACACGAACTTGATTATAAAAAATATTTTTTAAATTATTATATGCATTTTTATTTATTAATTATTTATTATCGACATAATATTTAATTAAATTAATTTATTAAATATTTTAATTATGATTTTAATATTAATTTATTTTTATGAGAATTTAAATTTATTAATTTATTTTTTAATAATATGCATTAAAATTGATTTTGAATTTAAATTTAAAAATCAAATTTTAACTTAATAAACATGTATTTATAAGGGTCCAAATAATTAAAAAATATTTCACATATTATATGAATAAGACTCGAATAGTAAAAATCAATATATTCTAATAACTAATCAAATTTAAGTATCATAAAATATAATCAAATTCGAATTTGAGTACTTAAAAAATAATGATATTAACCTCATTTACATCCCTAATTTTACTAAAAGTAAAGCAAATCCTTCGAGAATCCTTGAGTACCACATATACGGTAAATACACTTTCGCTTTAATTCATTTTAAGTAAGCAAACTCTCTCTCTCTCTCTCTCTCTCTCTCTCTCTCTCTCTCTCTATATATATATATATATATATATATATATATATATATATATAAAGTTTATATTTGTTTTATTTTTTACAAACATTTTCACTCCTTAGACATATTATTTAAATTTTACTTTAAATTGTAAAAGAAATAAAGTTGATAATAAAAATGATCATTTGAAAAATCTCAATAATGAAAATTATTTTAAAATTTGTAAGAACAATTTTTAAAATGTTTTCTTAAGTTGAACAATCATATAGTCAACTTTAATAAATGAAAGAAAGGTTTTGCAATTTATTTCAATAAAAAAGATCATAAAAATTTTAATTCATTATTAATTTCAAAGTCAAGAAAATTTTTAATTTGTTATGTAAATGAAACATTAATGAAAATAATAATAAGAGTGTAATATAATATAATTTTTATTAAATTATTGTAATTTCAAACATTACAAAAAAACATGCTTTCAGCGACGGAATTTAGCGACGGAAACATTCCGTCGCTAAATAAAACCATTAGCTACGGATTTTGCGACGCATATCCGTCGCAAATATTCAAAAATATATAACATTTAATAATGACGGAAATAGCGACGGAATTTCGTCGGTAATTCATATCAAAATTTTTGTAATTTTCAGTTTATATTTCATTCGTCGCTAAAACACTTTAGCGACGGAATTCCGTCGCAAAAAAATTCTATCACTAAAACTATTCAGCGACGAAATTCCGTCGCTGAATTTGCTATCAAAATTTCCATCGTTGAAACTTTTCAGCAACGGAATTTCGTTGCTGAAACTTCCGTCGCCAAAAATATTCAGCAACGGAATTCTGTCGCTGCAGTTTTCGCAAAACATTCCGTCGCTAAAAGGTTTAAGCGACGGAATTCCGTAGCTGAAATATGACTTTGATTTTCGTCGCTAAAATATTCAGCTACGGAATTTCGTCGCTGAAAAAATCGTGAATTTTTTCGTTGCTGAAAATTTTCAGCGACAGAAGTCCGTTGCTAAAGTTAGTCCGTCGCAGAAGTTTAATTTCGTAGCAGAAGTCATTCTGAGACGGAATTCCGTCTCTGATATCGCCGTCGCAGAAGTCATTCTGCGACGGAATTTAAATAATTCTGTCGCTGAAATCATACTGCGACGAATTTCCGTCGCAGAAAGTGTCAGCGACGGATTATTCAGCGACGAAATTTCGTCGCGGAATTTCGTCGCTGAATAGATCTAAAACTTTGAAATGCCCCCTTCTCGCAAGTCAGTTTTCCAGATCGGGTTTCTCTTCCAAACCCAGCTTCTCTCCCACCCTTTTTTGCCAAATCAGTCGCATTTCTCTGCAATCTCAGTCTTTCAGACCGTGATTCACCTTGCCCACCGCCCTCTTTCCCTTCCCCTTCCATTATTTCTCCCTTTGCACTGTTACCCGTTACCCCATTTCCTTAAAACCCGACTAAAATTCTGCCCAGATTCGCCATCCAGATGATGCCCCCATTCCTCCCTTTCTGCCGTTGAGCGTGGGAGACGCTAGCTGGTAAGAATGCCTTGTTTGATAGTTGTTTTTTGTCTGTTTTCTCTGTTCCCCCTTTCGGTGTTGTTTTTTTTTTTTCCTGCAAGTGAAGTATTCAATTGCCATGTTAATGGTGAGTGATGAGTTGCGTTAGATTTTGTGTAGAGTTTGTTGGTATACTATTCAATTGTTGTAACAGCCAGATTTTGTCTTTAGATACAAATATTAAAACATGAGCATACGCAAAAATTTTGCTGATAAACCACTTAATTGTGTGGTCTGCAAAGTCCTGGAAACCACCTATTTGCTGCAAAGTCCTGGAAATTTTGTCTGCAAAGTCCTGGAAATTTTGTGTGGTTTGCTGATTTTGTCTGTAAAGTCTTGGAAATTTTATGTGGTTTGCTGATAAAACATGAGCATACGCAGAAATTTTAATAATGTGATTTAATCATGATGGATTTTCATAATTTATCGATAAATTACATATTTTTTAATCGTTAAAATTAAAAATTCAATTATATTTATATCTTATCACTTTGCAACTATTTTTTTTTAAAGTATTTGAAACTATCAACAAGTATGAGTGAATGAGAGAGACACTGCGACTGCACAGCATACTTGTTGATTATGGGCACTTTGCATCTTGGGTTTTTTTCATGAGTTTCATGTCAACTATTTACACGTGTTTTTTTTTAATTTTTTACAAATATTTAAATATAAATATATTCATAAAATTATTATTTAATCACTCTTTATTGTTTGTGAGTTGTAAGAGCTATGAAAGTATGACCAAATAATACTCTCTTTTGATTAAATGTTTTGGATTTATAACATATTTTTAAAATCTTTAAAGAATAATAAATTGTTAAACACTCTATTAACAAATGATGATCTACTGTATTAAATTTTAATTTTAATTATTAAGATTCAATTTTTGATAGTTTCAAATACTTTAAAAAAAAATAGTGGCAAAGTGATAAGATATAAATATAAATTAAAGGTTTTAATGTAATCTTTTTCGAATTGTAATCTTCTTATTGTTATTCTTATGTGAATTATAGTTATTTTATTTAATGTTATAAATTTAATTATAACATTATATGCAAGTTAAATTTAGTTATAGTAGATTTGAAGCTGTAGTTTATTTAATTGACTTTGTAGTTTAAATTTGGATAATTTGAAGAATTTGAGTATTTGAGCAATAAAATAAAACTCTATGTACGCCTTAACAATATCCATACTGTTATTTGTCTTTCATAGGAAGAGAGGTAACCTGCGTGCATGAAAGCTAGCAAAAAACCACTGAATTTGAAGCCATATTGAACTAGAAGCCAAGAGCAAATAAGTTCATTCTGAAGGTAAAATTATTATGATATCAAATTTTTCAGTAATTATAACTAATAAATTTGTTATTTGTTGTTATTATTATTATTATTGTTGTTGGTGATTATTTGGATTTGGCGTAGGATAAATATGAACACGCTAGTGACATAATTTTTGGGTTCAGATTTCTGTGAAGCCATTAAAATAATGTGATAAGAGTCAAAATATTTTGATTTTGTTAATTGATTTATAATTAGTTTAGCTAAATTTATGAATATAACTTTAATGATTTATTGTTCAAAAAAAATTGGTTTTATGATATTGTGGTTGCTGATGTGATTGGAAAGCATGATTGTTAGTTGTGGATAACTAAGGTTGTTGAGATGATTTAATATGCATGAATTGTATTAATGATTTGGATTGCTATATAGTATTATTTGTAGGTTGGGTAGAGACAGATTACAGTCGTTATGCTGTCGAAATTTCTAAGAAAAGTTAGGACTTTAAATAAAATACTTCACACATTCAGTTTCAATATTTAAACCTAAATATATGTATGTTGTAGATAATTTGATTTATTTTGTAATAAGGACAAATTTATCCTTTTGAGTTATTTATTTTGTTATTGTAGATGTTAAATTTTGTTATATGCATGTTACATATTAAATTGATTTTACTTAATTGAGAAAAATTATTTTGTGATAGAGTGTAATTGTTATTTTATTTTTTCAGATTTTATTTTCTGTGTGAAAAATGGATAAGGATAGATCTTGGATGTATTGTCGATTAGATGTAGATGGATTCATTAGAGATGAATTTTTGAATGGAGTTGAAGAGTTAATTACTTTTGCATTTTGTCATCCTGAGGTAGTTAGTGAAAATCGAATTAAATGTCCTTGTAGCAAATGTATGAATAAACAACTCTTGGAAGTCGATAAGGTGCGGAAACACCTTTATTACAAAGGTTTTGTTGTTGGGTATACCACTTGGCATAAACACGGAGAAATTGAAGAAGGACAGTCATCACGAAATATAAATGAAACAGTTGATCCACTATATGGGGTGAGACCTGAGGGACAAAATTCATATGTTAGAATGGTTACGGATGCTTTTCAAATGGATGATGACGTAATTGGTAATTCTGTGAACAATTCAAGAAGTGAGGAGCAACATCCAGATTCATCTGCTACATACTTCTATTCTCTATTGAATGATGCAGAAGAACCACTATGGCCTGGTTGTTCAATGCACACAACATTATCGGCTGTTTCACAACTTTTGAACTGGAAGTCAGAGTTTAATATAAGTGAAGCATGCTTCAATCGTTTGTTGGGGATTATGAAGGCTATGTTACCAGAAGATGATAATTTGCCACAAACCAACTATGAAATGAATAAGAAGTTACAAAAATTGGGTCTTAGTTATGTTAAAATAGACGCATGCAAGAATAATTGTTTGTTGTTTCATAAAGAATATGCAGAGGAGGAATATTGTCAAATATGTGGTCATCGTCGATATAAACCTATCTCAACAGTTGGTGGACGAGGAAAAAAGATACCTTATAAGGTTTTACATTATTTGCCATTAATTTCGAGGTTGCAAAGGCTTTTTATGTCGTCAGTAACTGCTAAGTTTATGACATGGCATGTTGAAAGTCGAAATACTAACGGAGTGCTCAATCATCCTGTTGATGGGGAGGCATGGCAAAAATTCGATAGTATTCACCAATCGTTTGCTGCTGATCCTCGGAATGTAAGACTTGGTTTGTCTGCTGATGGATTTTGTCCTTATGGCCCGGCATCGAGATCATACTCTTGTTGGCCAGTCATGCTTGCTGTTTATAATTTACCTCCATGGATGTGCATGAAGCAACCATATTTGTTTCTCAACATGATAATTCCGGGAAGGAAAAGTCCATCACATAACATTGATGTTTTCTTGAGACCTTTAATTGATGAGTTAAAGGTGTTGTGGGAACATGGTGTTGAGACTTATGATGTTCACAGAAAACAGCATTTTATGTTAAGGGCCGCATTGTTATGGACGGTTAATGACTTCCCTGCTTATGGAATGTTGTCTGGGTGGAGCACCCATGGTCGATTATCTTGTCCTTATTTCATGGAACGTACAAAGGCCTTTAGGTTGCAGAATGGACGAAAGCCTTGCTTTTTCGATTGTCATCGTCAATTTTTGCCTCCTAATCATCCTTTCAGGAAGCAAAGTGACAAATTTAGTAAAAGGGTAGATCATGATCCTCCAGTGCAGAGATTGTCAGGTGAAGAAGTATTGCAACAATTAGATGTCATCGACGATTTACCCTACGGTACAAAATGTGGTCCACAAAAACCTCCAGGGTTTGGGGTATCACATAATTGGGTGAAGAAGAGTATATTCTGGGAATTGCCTTATTGGCATACCAATCTTATTCGACACAATTTGGATGTGATGCATATTGAGAAAAATGTTTTTGACAATTTGTTTAACACCCTGATGAATGTTAAGGGTAAAACTAAAGATAATATAAATGCAAGAATGGATATGGCCTTCATTTGCAAAAGAAAAGAATTAGAATTGGTGAACAGTGATGGAAAAACATTAAAGCCTAAAGCTTCATTCACTCTAAGCAAGGAGGAGCAAAAAAGACTATGTGCTTGGGTTAAAGAGTTAAGGCTTCCTGATGGGTTTGCATCTAATATAGCTCGGTGTGTTAATGTCGATGAATGCAAGTTCTACGGAATGAAATCTCATGACTGTCACATTTTTATGCAGTGCTTACTTCCCATAGCTATTCGTGATTTTGTCCCAAATCCAATTTGAGATGCAATCACAGAGCTATCTCATTTTTTCAGAGATGTATGCTCACCGAAAATACGTGTAGATCACATGCAAGTTTTGCAAAGGAACATTGTACAAACCATTTGCAAATTAGAGAAGATCTTTCCCCCTTCATTTTTTGATTGTATGGAGCATCTTCCAATCCACTTGCCTTATGAGGCTATGGTGGGCGATCCAGTGCAATATCGATGGATGTATCCTTTTGAGAGGTAATCACGTATAGTTAATCATTATTAAATGTTATACTAATATTTATCATCCCAAATATTCTATCTGCAAAAGTTAATAAAATTTTATTTCTTACAACCCTAAACTTCAGGTTTTTGCATCACTTAAAAAAGAAAATGAGAAATCCAGCTCATCCAGAAGGGTCGATATGTATGGCATACATAAGGGAGGAGATTGGAAGCTTTTGTGCCTTGTATTTTGAACCTGAAGTTCAAACAAAATTGACCCGTCCACCACGTAATGATGATGGAGGAGATGTCGATCCGATGGGACGTTTGTCCAATTTTAGACGTCCAGGTCGACCAATTGGGACGACAAAAAATAATGCTCGATACTTGGAGGAAGATGACTACAATGCTGCGTGTATATACGTGTTAATGAATTGTGAGGAAATAGTCCACTATATTGAGTAAGTTATCTAAATCTAACCCATCATTTAATGTAAAAATATATGGCTGATATAGTTGTTCTCTTATTTAGTTTGAAATGTCATTGTAGGTCATTTGATGATATGATTAAAAGAGATCATCCGAATATCAGCGATGCACAATTAGAGAAAGAACGTCATGATCATTTTCCAAAATGGCTTAAACAATTTGTAAGTACTATAAAAATAGAACAATCAGTAGTTTAAACTTAATTTTTAAAATTTTAATGCTAGGTTTCGCGGGGTTTCAGGTATTTGAACATGCCACTCAAACAGATCCACGTATTATTGAGATTTCTCATGGTCCTGGATGTATGATAAGGAGTTATCAAGGTTATTTTGTAAATGGTTTCAAGTTTCATACGTTGGATTATGGTCAATCTCGAAAAACAATGAACAATGGTGTATGTGTCAAAGGCAGCTGCTACAATGATTTTGATCGTGATTTTTATGGCATACTGACAGATATAATCGAATTAGAGTACTTTGGAAGTGGGAATAAAGTTGTGTTATTCAAGTGTCATTGGTTTGATACAGAACGAGGTCTTCATGTTGATCCCCGTCACGGTATTGTTGATATCAAAGATAAATCTACACTTGCCAGTAACGAACCTTTTATATTAGCTGAACAGAGCCAACAAGTGTACTTTAGTCCTTATCCTTCTACAAAAAAAGATCGTCGTCAGTGGTGGGCCGTATTCAAAACAAAGGCACGAAGTAGATTTAACCTTCGACGAAATGACGGTGGACAGATTCTAGATTTGAACGAAGGAGTTTACCAAGAAGTGGAAGTTTCGAACCCTAGAATAGTTGCATATTCAGACGAACTGGACAACCCTACTGTTCATATTAGTGGCGAATATGAAGAAGTCAATCAATTTGCAGAAGAAGAAGAAGAAGAAGAAGAAGAAGAAGAAGAAGAAGAAGTGGAAGAAGAGGAAGAAGAAGAAGAAGAAGAGGAGGATGAAGTATGAAATGATAAAGCAGTTGGTAATGATAGAGAAGATGACAGTGATTAGAATAATGAATAGTAAGAATTAAACATTTAATTGTAAAATAAATATTATTGGATTGAATTTACTGATTTCTAAACATAATTTTTTTATCTGTATTACAGATGAGAAGATTGAAAAAGTTACCACACCGATCATGTAGGTAAAAGTCTCCTATACCTGGATTGGAGTTTGACTATAATCTTGACTTTGACATTCAGCCTCAATCTCAGCAGCCTACTCAGTCTGATGCTCAGGCTCGTGCTCGACCTTTAGCTGACCATCCAAATCAGCCTCGTTCTCGGCCTCTCACGCAACAAACTCCATCTTCAAGTCGACCTAATCCAGCTCCTGATAATGATGATGACGACGATGATGATGCCATTCCAGCTCCTTCATCAGCGGTAGAACAACCATTACCCGGATGAAGAATATCTACTGAGGAGGCAACACAAACTGCGGGTGGTAGTGGGAGTGGGAGTGGGAGTGGGAGTGGTGGTAGTGGTCGGAAAAGAACGAGAGGCCCAAATCAGAGCCTTGAAACACCGCAAAGTCCAGAGCATAGGTTATTCCTGACGCCACTTGGTAACAGGTATATTGCTTCTACTTTTGTTTTATTTTCATACAACTATGATATTAAATATGGTATAATGTTTGGCGATATCTTCTTTTTTGTTTGGCAGTTCTTTTGAAGACTCGAAGGGTGTGAGGACTATATCCAATTTAATTAAACAACATTACTCGGAACCATGGTCAACATGGAAAAGGGTTCCAAATGAAGTGAAAGCACATATGTGGAATAAATTTCAAGTACATTACTTTGAAGTAAATAACCTGATAATTGATCATAAACGTATCGAAATGATAATTATCATTTGTTTTTCTTTGCAGGAGAAGTTCAGGTGGTCTGATAACCAAACCAATAATGTCTATACAATTTGGGAGCACTTATGCAAGTCAAGTTTTAGAGACTTGTTGCAGTTGGAGAGAAGACAAGCAATGCAATATTTTAATACGGATAAAATATCTGACTGTAAAGGGTACAACAAGTCAAAGTGGATTTCAGTCCAAATATGAGATCAATTAATTGAGAATGAATGGGGGACTGAAAGGTGGGAGGCGAAGTCAAAAAAAGGAAAACAGAATCGGTTGACGGAAAAAGAAGGAACGATAACAAAGCATACAAGTGGTTCTGTTTCTTTTCCGGTACATGAATATAGGATGGTAAGTCCAAATAATAAAATTATTTTTTAATTTACTGTTGACTTTTATTTTAATGTAATTTTTATTCCTTATAAGAATTTCATATCTTTCAAATGTAAAATTGCATATCTTTTAATGTAGGTGAAACGTCTAAGTCGAACACCGACATATAAAGAATTGTTTGATCGGACGCATAGACGTTTAGGTGGAGATGGTGATTATGTAGACAACAAGTCCAAATCTGTCAGTGTACGTAATACATTCTATTGGCTTCTAATATGGTTTTCTCATTATTAAAGTTTACAGTTTATTATCCTTCTTCTAATTACATTGTAGGAAAAGTACGCTACTTCATTGACTCAGAAATACGGCGAGGATATAAGCACCCATCCTCCTTTTGATCTAGCTGCATGGTGTGAGGTAATTGGAGGGATGGAGAGTACGCGTACACATACGTACGGATTTGGGACTAGGCCACATCGCCTTGATTTACAAATGGGCACAAACATTGCAGCTGCCTCTGCTTCCACCCAATCTTCTTGCGCATCTCATTCAGCTTATAGTCCTTTTCCCCATCCTACTCCTGGTGTGATGGGTACTCCTGACACAAATGCAGAGGTGCAGCAAGTGAAAGAGGACGTCAGAGTCATTTCAAACAAGATTGATAATCTGGAAGGAAAGTTGCCTGATTTTATGGATCAGATGATGAATTTGATGGCAAGGAATGCCAATAACACAGGAGCACCTGGACCTGGACCGTCTGGATCTGGAGGTCACCCTAATCAGTGAGAGTACACATTTTATTTTATTTTGTTTTCTTATGAATTCTGGATGATATATGTTATTTCGTAGTGATCGGACTGTATATGATGATGATTATCAAGTAATAGTTGATGTTAGTTTGGACAAATAGTTGTGATATATATGTTATATTTGTTTTTATTTGGATCTACAGGTCTGTTCCATTATTTTAGGTACACGAATTTAATAAAAAAAAGTATTAAAAAATTTGGATGCTAAATTATCTACTGAAATCCGTCGCTGAAACCTATTAGCGACGAAAAATATAGCCGTTTTAAATATATTAAATTAGGTTTCAGCTACGAAATTCCGTCGCTAAACACATTTTGCGACGAAAAATTTAATTAATTAACAAAAAAAGATAAATTAGCGACGGACATCCGTCGCTGAAATGTTTCAGCGACGGAAATTTAATTAAATCAAACAATAAATTTAGCGACGGAATTCCGTCGCTGAAAAATTTCAGCGACGGAATGTTCAGCGACGGAGTTCCGTCGCAATTAGTGTTTGAGCGACGGATAGTATTAGCGACGGAATTCCGTCGCTATTAGTGTTTCAGCCACGGAGATCATTAGCGACGGAATTCTGTCGCTGATTGGTTTTACTGATGGAATCATAGATATTATAAATACAAACATTACCGACAGAAATCCGTCGTTGATTTAATTTAGCGACGAAAAAAATAGCTTCGAAATTTCGTCGCTAAAGGTTTTCAACGACGGAAAATTTTGCGACGGAAATACCGACGAAAATTTTTTCTCAGCGACGGAAAACTTTTAAATACTTCAAATTTAGCGACGGAAAATTTCGTCGCTAATACTCATTTGCAACGGAATGCTCAAATTAGCGACGAAAAATCCGTCGCTAATTCCGTCGCTGTTGACCCTTTTTCTTGTAGTGAAATAATTAAAATTTGAGAAATTAAGGATTTTTTTGTAAATCAATTTAATTTCCATACAAAACTCGACTACAAATTTAAAAATGAGATCTATATATATATATATATATATCTGTAAAACATTTAAAATAATTTAACAATTAAATTTATAAAATATAAAATTTTGTTTTCATTTTTCCCCAACTATGCTATACTGCTGTGTAGCGCGAGGGATTAACTAGTATTAATGGCGAAATGGTACGTGTCAAAATAATAGTATGACATCAGATATTTTTTTCTTATTTAAAGCTTGCAAGCCAAAACCAAAGTTGCCTTCCACTTTAGGATTAGTTGCTATATAAATATATATATATATTAATTTGTTAATTTGATGAGAAACTATATTATGGGGCAAACTACGTAATAACCATAAGATTTAGGTAAACAATATATTTTCGATCTAATAATTTGGATATATATTATGTGTTTATATTATATCAAATCGTATTCGTATTATGTAAAATATAAAATTTTTATATTAAATTTGCATTTACTATTCAAACACATTTTTTATACTTTTTATTAAATTTATATTCAATTTTTATCCATTTTTAACTTATGCTTTTTTGTATATTTTTTGTGTCATTTTTGTATCATGTCATTATATCGTGTTTAATATTACTAAGTCTATTCTCAAGCATAAGTTATATATCTTAATTCCCTCATATAAATATCTTAGTTAAACAGCATAATGTTGTCATGATTTATAAGAATTTTTTTTATAGGAAATCCATATTGTTTTATTCATGTGATGGGAGTACATGATATACTAGGGTATATTATTTAAGAAAATTGGGTCATGATTTATAAGATTTTAATTAATAGTAATTCAAATAAAGAGATATGCCAAGTACAACATATTGTAAATATATCCAAAAAAATTTCCTGCATTGGCTTATCTAAACTATTTCTTTATTATATGACATAAGAAAATAAACATATACCTTTCCTATTATTATTATTATTATTATTATCATTATTATTATTATTAGATGAAAAGAAGATTCGAACTTGTTTTTTAATGAAAAATACATACTTATTATAAAAGTAAATTATTTTACACCATTTTTATAATTTTATGTAAAATTAATATTTTTACAAACCAACCCTTAGATATAACAAACTACTTGTATTTATCATGCAAATAAAATTTCGAGTTGATTTGGTATCTTCATATTTCGATTAAAAATCTCATATTTTTTCAATATATTACGATAAAACATTTTCGATTAACTTATTTTACATAGAAATTGCTTTAACTTTTATTGCATGAGAAGTCATAAAAAAACAATACCTTGTAAGAACATAGGATAATCTTTAACTCAAGCTACTTATCGCTACCAATCGCTACAATTCAGGCAAAACTTAGCAAGGCTGCTGGGCTGTTGCATTTCCTGTACACTTGGTGTGCATGAATCTACAAAAAGAGAAAGAGGTAGCTTTTTGTTTTATCTCATCCACTAGAGTTCCAATAGTAGAAAGATCTTTTGTACTACCTTGGACTTTGATAATTAATCCCAACACATTTCCCTTTAATTCTATTTCTTTAAGCCCTATCGACCATGCAAAATCTAATGCTTTGATTGCAGCTAAAGCTTTGACTACCGCTGGTTCTGTGATCAAAGGTAATATTATGGGAAAGGCCCCCATCACCTCTCCCTCAAGTTCTGAACCACCACCCGAACACCTCTGACTTCGTTATTTAAATCCACAGCCCCATCAAAATTAACTTTATAGAAGTTCTCTCTTGGTGGTCTCCACCTCTAGGTGAGATTGCTTCACACCATACAATCCTCCATGTTTGTTAAATTATACTAATCTATGTATCAGCAAATGAAGATGACTGTGCTGTCTACCTCGCTCTTTCCATCTCCATGGACTTCCTTGTTTCTAACATTCCATAATGCCCATGCTGTAAGAACCACCTCCTGAAACCTAGGCTTCTTCGATTTCTTCAGAGCTATAATTAACCAATTTGGGGATTTTTCATTGACCACATGATTCCAAACAACAATCAATTGCCAGCAAACTGCTGCAGAGATTGAATAATGAAAAAGAGCATGGTCAATATCTTCATCTTCTAATCCACATCTGGAACAGATCGGGTCTGCCAAAATTTTCTTCCTGAGTAAACAAACTCTCATCGATAGGATCCCATGCACCAATTTCTACATAAACACTCATTTTAGTGGGAGTTGGGGTCCTCCAGATTTTCATCCAAATGTTGTTGTCATCGTTGTCCAATGAGGGCAACATTTCAGCATTTCCACACAAAACCTTATAGCCACTTTTGATTAAAAAAATTTCTGCCACTGCTAAAATTCTAGATATTAACAATATGCGAAGCAATAAAGCTTAAAGGGAATGCCATGATGGACTGAGCTACTTCATTTGGAAACAACTCCTTGACTATGCCCTATTTCCAGCTTCTGGTGTGCTCATCTATTAGAGAGCTGGCATACTCCTTTTTATCAGTTATTGCACTCGCACACAAGGTATCATTGGTTGTTTCTTTGATAACCATTTATCCTTCCATATCTTAATAGACTTCCCATCTCTAACCCTCCATCGAACCCCTGCTTGAAGTACTATTTCAGCCTCACAAATGCTTCGCTAAATGAAGTTAGGATTTTGTCTCAGTGTGGATTGTAAGAAGTCAGCTGAAGGAAACTAGTGGGCTTTTAGAACTTCAGACGCTAACTTGCCAACCCCCTTTCATTAAACACCAATCTTACTTAGCAAGGATAACCTTATTGAGATAGTGCATATCTGGAAAATCGAGTCCACTCTCCTTTTTATTCTTACATATTTTCGTCCAACTCATCCTGTGAGTCCCCTTCTTTGCTAGTTTGTTCATCCACCATTAGCCACTTATGATGTTATTTATCTCCTGACATAAAAACTTAGGAATAGCTTGCAAAATTGCCTTAATAAAAACCTCTTTACCCCCTTATGATAATATTCGCCAACTTCAACTTTTGATCTTCGACCTCAGCCTATCCTTGATCTCCCTGAAAGCTTCCTAAGTACTTTTTTGGGTTGGTAATCACTTGAATACTAAATTTGCCTTTAATCTCCTAAATGCATCGGTCATCAGTGTTACCATTAAAAAACAAAGAGGACTTGTTAAAGTTTATCAACTACGATGAGCCTTTAGAATACATCTTTGGCACGTTTTTCACCATTTTTACTTTTGCTTGCATCTGCCTTAGCAAAATGTAAGCTATCATCAAAAAAGAATAAGTGATTAACTTTAGGGCCCTTTCGACTCGCCCTAACTCCCTGGATGGTATTTTCTTATTGGTAGAGGATAGCAAAAAGACCTTCAGAACAGATTAGAAACAGATCAGGTGATAACGGATCTCCTTGTCGAAGACCACTCTTAAGATAAAAGGTATCAATTATATCTCCATTGATCAATAATCCATATGAGATAGAAGTAATACATTTCATAATCAAACTATTCCAACGAGGGTGAAAACCTGAATTAATCATCATACTATTTAGAAAACTCCATTACACACTGTCATAAGCTTTGCTTATATCTAGTTTAAGTGCAAAAAAAGTATCTCTGCCTTTCTTGTTTTTTAAAGCATGTAAAAGTTCATAAGCTACTATAACATTGTCAGAAATCAATCTTCCTGGTACAAAAGCACTCTGGTTATCACTAATACGTTTAGGAGGACTAATTTAAGCCTATTTGCAAAAACATTAGCTATAACCTTATAAATAACATTGCATAGGCTAATTGGACGAAACTGGGTAATTTTCCTAATATCGTTTGTTTTCGGGATCAAGACAATTTGGGTATGATTGACATCTCCCAAGTTCTTATTACCATTCAACACATCATGACAAAAGCTAGTGACATCATCTTTAACAATATGCCAAACTTTTTGGTAAAAAAGAACAAGCATACTGTTAAGACCTGGGCTTTGGTTAGATGCATTTGTTTCAAGGCTGACTCAATCTCCTCCGCCTTGAAATCTACCAGAAGGAAATTATTCATCTCGTCTGTCACACAAGAGTCAATTGTCCTAAAGATTTTATAAAAGCAAGTTGGTTTCTGTGATTGGAAAATGTTTTGGAAGTAGTTAGTACTGGCTATTCTTTGGATTTCAAAAAACCCTCCTTCCATACCCTATTCTTATCCTTTAACCATCTAATTGTATTTGAATTCCTCCTCAATGTGGCTTTAAAATGAAAATCTTTGGTATTTTAATCCCCTTTTTTTGAACAACTTACCCTCGACTTTTACAACTAATATAAATTTTCTTTCTCTAGTAGAATGTTGACCTCTTTTCTGATCTTATTTTCCTTCTTCAACGTAGTTTTAATCATTGGTAGTCCTCTTAACAGCTCTAACTCATAATAGAAAGAATCTATTTGTTTTCTGTTCTTTCAAAATGTAGCTAAATGCCATTTTGACAACTCATCACCCGTATGTTTTATCTTGTCTACTACCATTTGTTGCATTGATTCAGCCCAAGCGTTCCTAATAACCTCGTTGCTTGTTGCATCCTTAAGCTACATGGCTTCAAACTTAAAATTTTTATGTCTTATCCTATGCCCCTGCCCCTTACTTGCTTCAGTGTTACATAAAATATGAATATGATCAGAAGTAGTGGACTCTAAGTGAGAAACTGCACAAGACCGAAATCCTTCACACTAGCTTTTTGTGGCACAACAACACTTTAGCCTTTCCCTCACAACATTGTCTTTGGATCTACCACAATCCAAAGTGAAACCAATCACCAACAAAACTTAAATCTTCTAATGCACAATACTTTAAGGCTTCTCTAAGATCTAACATCTGCCTTTCCTGCCTAAGGAATTGACCTGACTTCTCAAGATCCCAAAGTATCTTAATACAATCACCTAAACATAACCATTGGATGTTATTATCTTCTACTAACCTCCTCAATAATGACTAAGATTCACTTTGACGATTTGCATTAAGTTCCCAAAAGAAACCTGTTAACCTCCAAAAATCATTCCAATGCCCTTCTATTACTCGCATGTCAATATGGGTCTCCAAAAAACTTTGCAACTACAAATTAAAATCTGCTATCCATAACATAGCTAGCTCACCACCACTCCCATTAGCACTCACAGTAAAATAACCAGTTATCTTGCGCCCGGGACGAATTCTGTCAACTTTATTAACATATAGTTCGTTTCACTCAAAAATACTATATGGGGATCTTTCTTCCATATAAGCTCTTTCAGAGTTCTTACTGCCCATGAGTTCCCAAGTCCACGATAGTTCTAAACCAAGCACCTCATCATTCTCAGCAGGATTGGAAACCAGTCTCCGCTGCTGTGAATAAGACAACTACCTCTATGGACTCCCCATCCTTACTTTTTTTTTTGAAATAGATACCTCCATTAAATCCTTATCCCTAATAGCTATCCTCGATTTCCTCTTCCCCATTAGTACCTCTTCTCCATGTTTTGTTTCGTTTGCAAGCCTAGCCTTCCTTTTCCAAATGTGTCGTCCAGGTGTCCAATAAACTCTCGTTTAGTTGAGTTGGCTAACCCCACTTTACAATCACTTAGACCTAGCAATCCTAACATAACATGAGTGCGGCACGAAAAAACAAGAGATGACAAAGGTTAAAATTAGGTGAAATGTGTATTTGAATTTAGTAAAAGTTAAATATAAAATTTTGTATTTCTCGTGTCGATACGAATTTTGACACAAAATTTTCGTGTTTTACACGACACGGAACACATGACACGAACACGAATTATAAACACAAATTTTCAAGATTGACTTAACCTTTTCCTTTCTAAATATATTTGCCCTATCAACCCACATTCAAAATTTTCACTTGCGAGACTAATACATTTGCATGCAAAGGTGTAATCCCCGATTCCCTAACATTTAGAAGATTGCTATTGTTATAACCATGATTTTCGCCCCCGTCTCTATCTCATTAATCTCTTCGACTTTGCCTAATAATCTTGCATTTTGAATTTTGTCTTTAGCAACATTAGGATTGTTGTTATTATCCAAAGGTATTTTCCTCATCGTCAATCAACCACCTTTCGTCGTCACCATCCGGCCAGCCTCAAACTTGTTTCAAATTTGTCATTAGCAAAACCAAATTCTCTTGATTAGCTAATTGTATCTTCCTCCTCGCCAATCCACCATCTTCTACCAACACCATCCGACCAATACATTTGCATGCAAAGGTGTAATCCCCGATTCCCTAACATTTAGAAGATTGCTATTGTTATAACCATTCTCTTGACTAATACATTTGCATGCAAAGGTGTAATCCCCGATTCCCTAACATTTAGAAGATTGCTATTGTTATAATCATGATTTTCGCCCCCGTCTCTATCTCATTAATCTCTTCGACTTTGCCTAATAATCTTGCATTTTGAATTTTGTCATTAGCAACATTAGGATTGTTGTTATTATCCAAAGGTATTTTCATCATCGTCAATCAACCACCTTTTGTCGTCACCATCCGGCCAGCCTCAAACTTGTTTCAAATTTGTCATTAGCATAACCAAATTCTCTTGATTAGCTAATTGTATCTTCCTCCTCGCCAATCCACCATCTTCCACCAACACCATCCGACCAACCTTGTTTTATATCCTAAACCTCCATCATTACTATCTTGCACCATCCGTTTGCAGTGTTGTTTAAATTTCTCCTCAGAACCACCAACTAAGGCCTACTTTTTTCTGGTAACTAGTGAAGCTTGTATCCAGTCTCCATACTATATGATAGCTCTATTATCATCCTTTTTTTTTTTTTGAATATTTTCACGTTTCACATTTGTATACCCAATGATCCCACATTCATAACAGAAAGTGAGCAGTATTTCATAACTCAAACGACATCTAATACTTTCATTTCCCTTTAAACACGAGAGATTCACAAAACGTCATAGTGGCTTATGGATGCTAACTTCCTTTTTGACTTTGAGAAATCTTGCCCATCCTTGATAAGCCATGTTTTCATATACTTTCTAAAAATCCCTACTTTTGGATCAATAATCTCTGCCTTTGTTTTATTCATCAGCTTCAAAGAGAGATTATACACTTATATCCAAAAACAAATACTATCCAAAAACATATTACCAACTAAAGGTTTTCTGATGAATAGAGGTATCCCTCTATCTCATGCTCAATGCCTTTGTCATTGGTGTGGATTGGTGGTGGAGACCACTAATCATGCTCTGTTTTGCTGCCACTGGGTGTGTTCTTTGTAGTATAAATTCTTTTGTTGGTAGGGGATTCCTTGGTGTCGTTCTGCTATGTCTTGACATGCCATTTCCTGGGATGCTGAAATCATGGTGGTTAGCTTCTGTTTCTGCTGCATTTTGGTCCTTGTGGCTAGCTCAAAATGATATGGTTTTTGAGCATTAATTTTTGTCTACCGAAGATATTTTATTTTTAGTTAAGTAAGATAGTTAATGTGGATGAAGGCCATTAAGGAGGATGTTTTTATCTCAGACGCGCCCTGGTTTACTAACCCAGTTGATTGTTTACAATCAGTTCCCGTCATGAGATGTAGATCTCTATCCCATTGGATTCCACCATTAAGGGGTTTTATGAAATTTAATGTTGATGGTTCATCTAAAGGTAAACCTAGACCAGCAAGATGTGGAGGTATTCTTCGAGATGAGAATGGTTTTGTTGTTGCTATGTTCTCTGGACCTATTAGTATTCAAGACTCCAATATTGCTAAAGTGTTAGCAATTCGCTTTGCGTTGGAGGTGTTCTCCAAAATTGAATGGCCAAAGGATTGATCATTGAATCTGATTCTTGTGTGACTATTGGTTGATGTAATAATGTTAAGGCATAGCCTTGGAGGCTATGGGATGTCTTCCTAAAAATTGATTCTTGGTGTGAGGAGTTTCAAACTGTGAGATTTGTTAATATTTATAGGGAATCAAAAGAAATGACAGATTTTCTTGCAAAGGCGGGGATTCATCGGGAGGAGATGTTCATGGCATGGTGGTAGCTTCTAAGTCTTGGTGTTTTCTCTAGTGTGAGCCTATTTTTCTCTTTTGTGCATTGCTGCTTTGATTTTTAGTTTTAGCTAGTTTTCTGGTTGTCAGCTATTGCAGGGGGGATGCTTTTCAGAGTGGGTATGCTCTCTGTTGTATTGTTTGAGAGACCCCGTATAGGTTAAAACCTTGTATACATATGTAAATGAAATCATAAGTATGATGATACACTTGTAATGTGAAGTATAAGTGATGTAAGTTCATAAGTTAATGTACGCACTTGTAATAAGAGTTGTGATTGTATGTACAAGTTACATTATTTATGAGTATGAAGAAATGAACTTAAACATGAGAAGAATGTGAGCGAAATGGAATATGAGTAGTGTGATAAAAATGGATGAAGTTGCATAAAAGGTGTGAATCTTTATGCTTCTGGATGAAGTTGCATAAAAGGTGTGAATCTTTATGCTTCCATTTGGTTTGTATTGTATACATTTGGTTATACAATGAATACACACAAGTTTTAATGTGTATAAGCTAGAAATGGATACTATTTTCAAGTCTTAAAGGTAATTGAATGAGAAAATGACAATGACAGCAAATTAAGGATGTTTTGGTGTAAGTTTCTGTAGAAAACTGCAGCAAAATCTAGAAATTAGGCAAGACAGATCGATCTCATGGGATGAGAGATCGATCTGGAAGAGCCAGAATGCTCTTATTTGAGCAATGAAATAGAGCAGATCGATCTCCAAGGGAGCCTGATCGATCTCCTAAACATTTTGTAAAATGGAGATCGATCCTAGATGGAACAGATTGATCTCCTTAACTCTTTGTTTGGGAGTAGATTTATCTCAAGTTTCGACAAATCGATCTCATGCTTGAAAATACCGTGAAAAAGAGGAATTTAAGGGAACCAGATCGATCTCCACCCAAGGCAAATCGATCTCATCAAGTTGAATCTATAAATAGAAGCAGTTGGATCTGCAGATTTCGGGACAATGCCATTTCCTTCCATTCCAAACCCAAAAACCTAGATTTTACTCTCTAAATTCGGCCATTTTCAAGAAGATTTGAGGGAAGGCTATCAGACATAAAGTTGTTCACATCGAAGAGAAGAACAACTTAACTTGGAGGCATTTTCCTCATTTGTGGATTGAAGGATAAAAGTGCATTTCCATTTGGAGCAAAGAGGAAATCAAGCTAGGTGAGTTTATAAAGCACCAACTTAAGTACATTGTTAAGCTATTGATGTTTGGGGTTGATTGGGGTGCTTAGTATTGTTAGAAACTATCTAAAACGCATTGGAATGATCATGACCTAGAAATAGTTTAGAGTGAGAAAGTGGAATGTATTGAGGTTAATGAGGAATGAGATATCAAGAAGTGAAAATAATGTTATGGGTATGATTTTAAGTTGTTGTTAATGGATAGATTGTGAGATTTACCACAAGAGCTGAAATGTGGATTAAGGCATTGGTAAATGCATAGATGAATTTTATTGACTAGTGAAGTCAAAATGCGAGTTAAGAGTGTTAAGTGTTTGATGAATGAATCGCAGCTTTCGAGGATACACCGGAGTAAGGCGAGCCAAAAGCGCAAGAAGCTAAGAGAAAGAGAGAGTCACACTCAAGTAAATTGAGGTAAGAGAATTGTGTGGACTCTTAGAGATATCTGTGCGCAAATTTGGGCGTTTAAATGCTTTGCTAGAATGCATGAGAAATTAGGAAATGAAATTGGGTGATTGAAGGGCAAAGAGTTGGGTTTTGAGAAAAGTGCATGAAAACAAAAACATAATGCTTGAAAATCATGTTTTATTGCTTTTTAGCAAATGATTTGGTAGGTTGGCTGACATTTAATTGATTTGTAAAAGAAATGAGTTGTTTTGGTTTGTTAACCATACTTTGCAAAGAATTGAGCCACCTACATGGTTTTCGTGAGAATAAAAGTGTGCTAGAGTATGACTCGCACGAGATTTGATGTGTTTTACATGTATGAGTGTTGGAGCTTAGCTCGCACTAGTTTTCAAATGGATTTTTATACTGGTTTTGGCATGGTGCTGGAGCATAGCTCGTATTCGATGCCCATCTTACTTGTTGCCATGCTTGGAGCTTCAGGTAGACTGGGTGTCACACCGATTAAATAGACTCACACATGCATTGTTTTAACATGTTGATAGCAGTGTTAGAGTTTCGGATAGACAAGAGGTCGTACCGATTAAATAGGCTCATACGTGCGTTTTTGAGATGTGGCGTGATATGATGTGTTGATTGCTATACCGTGCATGTAGCATGGAGTACGATGTACCATGTTGAGATTGTGATATGCCGTCTTCGAACGAGATCTGCTATGGACTAGCGGGTTGGACGTGACCCACCTCCCATGTGGAAGCAGATAGTGGTGATAACCCGCACACCTGATCCGTGTAGCCGGTATCACAGGATATGGCCATTGTCATAGAGGATATTTCCCTTGTTGTATTGCTTATCTCACATGTCTATTACTTTGTGAATAAATTCATGTTTGAAATGTTTTGTGGGTCAGGATAGTCCGAGGGAGGGACCGAATCCTGACTAGAGTTGAATTGTTTTGAGATGAAAGTATGTTAATGGTTTTTAAAGTGCACAGATGCATGATGTTTAATGCCATGCTTTACTTGTGAAATGTGCATGATGATTAATGCCATGCCTTACTTATAAAATATGCATGACATTTAATGCCATGCTTTGAATGGGTTTTGTGCACTAAATTTTAATAGCATGAATTGCTTTACATACCATTAACACAATCATACACTCATGTTTTGAGATAAAATGATGAACTAAATGCTTTTGAGCATGGCATCACAATCACGTAAATAGTGTAGTATCTACCTGTTCGCATGATTGCCTTATTGAGCATGTGGTTTGCTCACCCCCCTTATTTTCCCCTCACTACAAAGATTTGAGTATAGATTGAGAGCGACTGGATGCTTTCCCTTTTTGGTATCCGCTGCATCCCATCACGTAAGGTATACACACTTGGATTATTTTGTATCTAAACTAGACATAACACAGTAGCATTTTGTATGTAAACATTGGGGATGTAAACCAATGTAAACACTTGTAAACAGTAACTCTAATGTATTTATAAAAGTGTTTACTTCTAAAATTATATGGCAAAATTTAATTTTTATGGATGGATGAGATAGACATTGACACACAGTCCAACCATTTAGTGTGTAGCTGATCACGATCGAGATAAGGTAAGAATGAAACATTAAATAATGTATGAAAAAAATGAAAAATTTGTACGTATTTGGTAAGTTGACGGTCGTGACATTATTAATGAGGTGTTTTAGCTTTGGTTGTGTCCCAGTCTGTTTTTTTTTTGTGTTTTGTGCTGGACTCATATACTTATTGGGACTGAGATTACCACCATAATCCCGAAATACCATCAAATGTTTATCAAAGGACCAATGAGATCCATCTAAAATTCTTTGCTTGTCTCTTTTAATTGTAAACCTAAACAAAAAGAGTTTGGAATCTAAACAAGTTACAGTCGCCTCTTGTGATTGCCTCCATACCACTTTCATATTACCAATCACAACATCATTATTGAAAAACCTTTTGGTACATAACTTTGCTATGAACCACTTCTGACTTTCCTCGTTATCATCATCACCTCTAACCACCTCTAACATTATTGTATCGTCTTCATCCTCAGTAAGTTTTAGTTGTTTCCACATCCTCAAGATCTTCTCTCATTCTCCAACTCTTTTTGTGTATTGAAAACAAGCTTCACTTTCTCCCTTTAAAACATATTCTTGAACCAAAAAAATACCATTGACTAAACCATAAAAACTAAAATCAATCTTAAATACATTACTAATGAAACCAGAGATAGATAACACTTGCACTATGACAAGACTATGAAAACCTTCTATAGAACCCTAGGTTCATAGAAAATTATGAATGGTCTCTAAAGAAATTGATAATTATTAACTTGAAAAATTTTGTATGGATAATCTACTTGAATAGAATATAATACTCAACGATCAAATAAAAAAATATAAATCATATAAAAAGATGTGTAATAGTGCAAAACTGATTTAATTTTATACTTGTGTAAATGGATCTCTCCTCCTCAATTAAATTAAATATTTATATGTTACTAAGTGGCATGAGTTTTGATCAAATAATAATGATGATTTGGTGATTCTAAGATGAAAGGTAATTTATTAAAAAATAATACGGCAAGGGAATATCCCAAGTTTTGCCAAGATCTAATCTCTTATTCGAACAATCTTGGAAATGCATTCAAACAACAATTATTCTTACATTGAACCAATTCATTTATTTTATTTTGGAGAGTATTGTTGGAATATGACCTAGTGTTCAATCAAATTTATCCTAAATTCTCATTATATTTTAGATTTTTAATCTAAAAAAGGTTTTAATTTATTTATAAGCTTTCAATTATACTATTTTATATCATCAATAACAAAGTTCTTGGAATAAATAAGTTTTGTAAGGGAATTGCCAATAAGTTGTAATTATGAGAGTATCATTGTTTCAAAACTATGCACATTCCTTAAGGCATTTGGTAATTGAGGAGGTGGTTCACATTCCAAGTATTTTAAATAGGTGTGATACTTTATGGTGTTTGGTAAGGTCATTTACCGAGACTGTAAATTTACATTGGCAATCTCATTATTATTATGAGTTTCAATGTGATTACAATCTAGCTCTATGCAAAAAAAAAAAGGCCATCTCTTTATGAAGAAATGAAACTTTTTGCACAAGAATTACCCTTTAGGGAATCCTAAATCAAGACTAAAATCTTTTTTGTCATTCTTCTTTCTTCCAGACAAAAATCCTACCTGTCAGACTCGTGTTTTTGATTTACGTATGCAGCTTGTACCTTGTGATTCCTATGTGTACGAACACTATATTTACATAGTTGAATCATAAGAAGAGTATTTACTATCATGCAATCGACTATTAAAGAATTTAAAAATGCATGTAAGCTACACAACAACGAGATAAGGGTTAAAGTGATTCCTGAGCAAGTGCAGGGGTAAAACGGTCAATTAACCAAAATTCGATATAAATCCAATGAGAAAATTTCATTAAAAATATGAAATCGACAAATCTCAATCAATAACGGGGCAAATATTGAATTTCGAGTCCAATTGATCGAGATATGAATTTATTTAATATTTTCAAAATTTTTACCTCGAAAAACGAGCTCCAAAATAATAGAAAAAATATACCGAAAAGGTAAAATCAAACTGATAAATTTATTTACAGACTAAATGAATTTAATATGAATTTTTGGGATATTTTAAGATTTTTAATATTATTTTAAGGATTAAAATAATATTAAAAATATATTATAAATAAAAGAAAAAAAGAGAAAATCAGAAAATTGGAAAATCTGGAATTGAAATCGGGGAGAGAGAAAAGAGGGAAACGGAAGGAAACCACGTGAAGACCGATCCCGTCATCGATGAGCATCCGACGACCCAATGACCAGGAAAGGGGCCGAAAAAGGAAGAGGAGGTCCGTGCGCACCCATCAGCACCGGTCACACCCTCCACCGACGTCGGACACCGGCGAATCGAGGGAGAAACTGTCGCGGAGAAAAATGAGTAATTCGACAGCCATCGATGGTGCTAGGGTCTGATCGATCCCAGTCGAACGATCCCCAGGCTGTGGCACGCCGAACGACGGTGGTAAGATGCCGGGAACCGGCCGGACGACGTCGGCACGGCCAAAACATCCCTGAACAGGTCGGCGGTTCAGGGGAGAACCTTCTAAACTGAACCGGACCGGACCAGTTCAGCCAAGGAGAAAAGGGGAAAAAGAGGAAAAAGAAAGAAAAAGGAAAAGAAAATTTTTGAGAATTCACCGGACTTCGAGTAAGTCAATACGAGGTCAAAAGTAACCGATTTAATTTTTGACAAATTTATATAAATTATATTTAATCAAAAATTGACATAGAGTTAAATATACAAAATTGTGCAGTTCGACGATAAATTTTGAACGGAAGCCCGATCGAACTCCGATTTACGCACCATCGCACAATATCGGGTAAGCAAAGCTCATTTATGACAATTTATGTGATTATTGCGTATTTAAGATTTATTTTACGCATTTCGGATTAAATTCCGCATTTAGTGAATTATATTCAAAATTTCGAATTAACTTTCATAAATGATATACAGGTTATCCAAAGAGCTTGAAATAAAGCCCAATGGGTATTGATAGGCCCAATGAGTCGATAGACCCTGATGAACGGGCTTAATACGGGTTAAGGCCCAATAACTGTAAATGAGCCCATTTAAGTGAAATGGATTGTATTAAATGTGTAATACAGTAGGAAAAGCGTAATTAACTCAGTGAATGATTAAATGCAGCTCCAGAGTCATATTGAGAGTTGATCGGACTGCCAGATTAGTGTAGCACAGAGGAAGAGAGGTCACTTGACGTGATCCGAGGTAGGGGACTCTTGCAAGTAGTTAGAGATATCTGTGCATATTTTCGTTGGATTTTACATTCACTGAAATTGTTTGAGGGTCAAAGAAAATCAGTAATATTATAGGGACCCGATATGGGTAAATTACGATTTTGCCCCATAGTTAGGCAAAAAGTGAAATTTTGGGAAAAGTTGTAAAAAAGCATGAAAATAATATTTTGAGTGGTTTTTACCGCTGTGTAGCAGAAGAGTAGGTGGATGGGCTAATGTTTTGAGATCGATGTAAACTAAGCACATTTTATAGTGCTGATTTTAGTGATTTTAAATATCATTGTTTTTAAAGAGCTATCTACCGAATTATGTGGAAACAATCGTGCTGGAGCACAGCTCGCACTTGATTTCAGATGTTTTTCACATACATTAGTGTTGGAGGTTTACTCGCACTACATTTATTTGACATGCATGATAGAGTACTAGAGCATTACTCGTACTTAGTTTTATGTGATTTGTGCATGATAAAGTGCTGGAGCGATTAGCTCGTACTCGAGTTTTACATGAGATGCATGACAAAGTGCTGGAGCGTTGCTCGTACTCAATTCTTCATGGTTTGTACATGACATAGTACTTGAGCGATTTGCTTGTACTTGATTTGAATGAGAACTATGCATGACCTAGTACTGGAGGTTTACTCGCACTAGTGTTGATATTTTAACATGCATATACAGTGTTTTGAGGCAGAGCGTTGACTGTGAGTCACACTCAAGATGCGCACTATATTTTACTTGATATATAGATATGTTAGAAAAATCGTGACGATTTCCTCCGTGTAGACTGAGTGTCACACTATTGAGATGTTCTCACGTGGATTTAGAGACGTGGCATTTATTCCATAGTACGAGGGCTAAGACCTATGGTAGGCACCCCAACTATGATGTATTTTCATGGTATGAGAGGCTAAGACCTATGGCAGGCACCTCGACCATTATGTAGGATCCACGGGTGTACGTTGTACCGTGCATGTGGCATGGAGTACACTGTACTGTGTTTTGTGTTGTGGAGTTGTGGAGGAGAATGTTGATAGCTGGCGATTGTGATGGACTGACCCCCCTCCCGTTACATCAGTGATAACCCGTACACCGAGTACTGTGTTGCCTGGGATTTCACCACATGTTAGGATATGGCCATAGTCCGGAGTTATTGCATTTAGCCACTGAGTCTCGCATGATATATCACATGTGTTTTATGATATGGGTAGACCTGAGGGATAGGTCGAAACCCGGTTTGTTTGTGTTGTGATGAGAAATGACATATTTACTGTGTTTTGAATGTAAATGACATATTTTATGTAAAGCCATTCTTAAATGATTAAATATGCACTGTTTTGCATGAATGCCTCTGATTGATAAACCAGCATGTGTTTAGTACATGGAATTTTAAATCTGTACTATATTATATATATATTTTAAAACATGCTTTTGAATTAAGAGAAGGAAAGGAAAAGCACTATTTTCAGTAGATAGTATAGATATCTACTTGCTTGTCTGATTTTCTTACGAGCGGGTTGATAGCTCATCCCATTCATTTTCTCCCATCTCTACAGATTCTCGTCAGTAGACTGAGTCGACCGGGGTATTGCATTCCTTTGATCCGCTGCTGTACTATATTATATATATTTTAAAACATGCTTTTGAATTGAGAGAAGGAAAGGCAAAGCACTATTTTCAGTAGATAGTATGGATGTCTACTTGCTTGCCTAATTTCCTTACTGAGCGCGTTGATAGCTCATCCTATTCATTTTCCCCCATCTCTATATATTCTCGTCAGTAGATCGAGTCGACCAGGGTATTGCATTCCTTTGATCCGCTGTCACTCCCCATCTAGCGAAAGGTATACACATGCGTACTCTCTTGTATCTGAATAATGTATACACACAGTGATGTACACGGTTTTAATGTTGGGGATGTAAATGTAATGATGTAATTATATTAAGTATATGAATTTACTTATGATATGAATATCATGTACGTATGATACGAGAAAGAATGGTAAGATATGTATGGATGAGATGACTGATGCCTATTCACAACCTAACTGTTGAGGAGATAAAGGTAAGTAAAAAGTGAAAAATTTATTGTGGTTTTTGGTAAGTCGCGTGTAGGAGGAGGGTGTGACAGAATGGTATCAGAGCGTAGTTGGTCTGATGTGTCTAGACATTAGTAATTAGGAAAATGTATGTCCTCATATCACTTTGTTTGGTTCAGTTACAATTGTGTATAGAAGATGGGAAGTTGACAAATTAATGTTTGTGAATGCAGGAATCTTGCCATTATGGCAATTACCCGCCGTGGTAGAGGGGCGAGAGGTAGGCCGACTAGCTAGGGTGATTCTTCTACTACCCATACACCCCAGGTACTACTGAGGTACCAGATACGACTGAGGCACGCTTCACAAGGATAGATCGTAGCCTGGATGTGATAGTAGGGCTGTTGGCACAAACTTTGCCAGGTAGACAGAGGCAGGATGCAAAGACTGCGACAGGGGAGGCAGTTGCACCTGATACACCTGCGCAGCCTGTACAGAGACCACAGACTACTGATACTCCTACACCCCCATCAGTTCAGGTTAGTAGAGGATTGGGATATGGGTGTGATCTTGATCGATTGCGATAGTTCTAAAAGCTTGGACCTCCATCTTTTCGAGGGGTCAAGGACCCAGCTAGTGTAGAGGAGTGGATTAGCGAGATGGAGAAGTTGTACGACTTCTTTGATTGTACGACTTCAGAGAGAGTCACATTTACTGTATTCCTACTGAAGGGAATGGCAGATCATTGGTGGAAGTCTACCAGGCCGATATTGAGAGCTCGACATGTTGAGATTAGTTGGGAGATGTTTCTAGAGGCCTTCAGGAGGCAGTTTGTTCCTGATACGGCACAGCGTAGGCTGCAGGTCGAGTTTTTGGGATTGAGCTAGGGGAGTCTCACAGTGGATGAGTACGAGATTAGATTTTTGGCACTGGAGAGATATGATCCCGATACCATGTACAGTGAGACCAGGAAGGTCCGCAGATTTGTTGACGGATTGAGATCGGTGTTGCGGTCTAGATTGGTACCACTGGATATTGATACATATGATGAGGCAGTGCACAGGGCGCAGCTTTGTGAGCAGGATTACGAGAGAAATACCTCTGAGTTTGGGAAGTTCAGTCGGAGCCGAGATAGAGAGAGGAAGAGGCTGGCTAGAGATAGAGGGTTCAGTTATCGAGGAGGGAGGAGACTCTTCGGTAAAGGACCATAGATAGAGGAGGTGCAAGAGAGACCAGTTAGACCTCCTACATACCCGGTCATAGCTCTGACGAAGGGCATTATGATTGGAGGATCGAGGCCTACTACTAAGCAGTGCAGCCGATGTGGTAGACATCAAGGCGGTAGACCTTGTCCGTTGAGCCCTGTTGTGTGTTTTCGATGTGGAAAACAGGGGCATATTGCTAGAGAGTGCCCAGAGACATATGTGACTACCCCACAGAAGGGTAGGGAACTTGATAGAGCTCCAGCTAGTACGTCTACTCAGAGAGGTAGAGCGACGACAGAGGAGAAGGGGAAGCAGGTGATGGGTTTAGGGCGAGTACAAGCCTTGGACCAAGATGCAGCTGATGCTTCTAAAGATGTGATTAGAGGTAACATCCTGATTTATGATTTAGAAGCATATGTTTTAATTGATCCTGGTGCCACGCATTCATTTGTATCGCCATCATTTACATGTAAGTTAGAAAAGCATGTAGAGCGTACTCCTTTAAAGATGATGATGTTGATTAGTATGCCTATGGATTCCAGTCAGCTAGTTGAGCATGTGTATAACAATTGTAAGTTAAGAGTAGGGGAAAAGGATATGACAGCCAATCTAATATTGCTAAGTATGAGTGACGTTGATGTAATATTAGGTATGGATTGGTTATTTGGAAACCATACTGTTTTAGATTGTTATGCTAAGACAGTTATGTTTCCTAACCCTACGAAAGTTGTTGTAAAGTTTGATGGGAAGAAATGAAAGAAATAAATATGTTGTTAATAAATAAAAATATTTTACTGACTGAGAGATAAATATCTTGAAGGTTTCATTGTGTACGTAGTGGATACGGATAAGGTACATCCAGAGTTGGTAGATATTCCTGTGGTCAGTGAGTACCCAGATGTTTTCCCGGATGAGTTGTCAGGGTTATCGCCAAATAGAGAAATAGAGTTCTATATAGATTTGGTACCTGGTACTGAGCCTATTTCGAGACCACCGTATCGCATGGCCTTAGTTGAGCTAGAGGAGCTTAAGAGACAGTTGCAAGAGTTGTTGGATAGGGGTTTCATTCGACCGAGTGTTTCACCTTAGAGTTCACTGATTTTGTTTGTGAGGAAGAAGGATGGAAGCCTCCGATTGTGTATAGACTACAGATTGTTGAATAAGGCTACCATCAAGAATAGATATCCCTTTCCACGCATTAACGACTTACTGGATCAGCTTCGAGGAGTGCAGGTCTTTTCTAAGATTGATCCGAGGTCTGGGTATCATCAGCTGAGAGTTCGGAGTGGAGATGTACCTAAGACGGCATTTAGGACCCGATATGGTCACTATTAGTTCCTAGTTATGCCATTCGGACTGACGAATACTCCCGCAGCTTTCATGGCTTTGATGAACGATGTGTTCAAGCCATATTTGGATCAGTTTGTTATCGTATTCATCGATGACATATTAGTTTATTCGAGATCCAAGGAGGAGCATGAGCAGCACCTCAGGATTGTATTGCAGACTCTACGAGGGCAGCAGTTGTATGCTAAACTCAGCAAGTGTGATTTTTGGTTGACAGAGATCTCGTTTTTGAGACATGTAGTGTCGAGGGATGGTGTATCAGTAGATCCATCCAAGATTGAGGCTATAGTTCAATGGGAACAACAGAGGACAGTTACCAAGATCAGGAATTTTTTGGGTTTAGCAGGGTACTATCGGAGATTCGTTAAGGGATTTTCGAAGTTGGCTGCTCCGTTGACACGTCTCACTCGGAAGAGTGTTGTATTCGTGTGGGACGAGAATTGTGAGAAGAGTTTGCAGGAGTTGAAGAGTCGATTGACCACCGCTCTGATTCTCATTATTCCTACCAGCTCAGGAGGATTTTCAGTATATACCGATGCTTCGCATCATGGACTAGGCTGTGTGTTGATGCAGGATGGGAGGGTAGTTACTTATGGATCCAGACAGTTGAAGAACCATGAGAAGAACTATTTGACCCACGATTTAGAGTTGGCAGCAGTAGTGTTTGCGTTGAAGGTATGACGCCACTACTTGTATGGTGAGAAGTTTCAGATTTTTATCGACCACAAGAGCCTCAAGTACCTGTTCTCACAGATGGAGCTAAACATGAGATAGAGAAGATGGCTAGAGCTTCTGAAGGATTATGATTGTGAGATACTTTATCATCCGGGTAAGGCTAATGTTGTAGCAGATGCTTTGAGTAGGAAGAGCCTTGGGATGGTATCGTATATGATGGTCAGGGAGCACGAGCTGCTAGAGCAGTTTGCTAGCCTCAGTTTGGGAGTTGTGCCTTTGAACATGGATGCGGATTGTATGATTGCGAGTTTACGCTTAGAGCCAGATCTGTTGGACAGGATCAGACAGGCTCAGTAGACTGATCCGTATTGCATCGATGTGATTGGTCAGATGCAGAGGGGTACAGTGATGAATTTTGGTTCTGATGGACTACTGAGGTTTAGAGGTAGATTGTGTGTTCCTGAGAACCCAGAGCTTCGAAGATTGATATTGTCGAAAGCTCATTCATCGAGATACACATTACATCCACGGAGTGGCAAGATTTATCAGAACCTCTGAAAGGTGTACTGGTGGTCAGGTATGAAGAGAGATGTAGTGGATTTTGTGGCGAGATGTCTTGTATGTCAGCAGGTGAAGGTAGAGCATCAGAGACCTGCAAGATTGTTGCAGCCTCTACCTATACCGACATGGAAATGAGAGCATATCACCATGGATTTCGTGATGGGTTTACTGAGGACCCGGAGGAATCACGATGCTATATGGGTGATCGTAGATAGACTGACGAAGTCAGCCCACTTCCTAGCTATGAGAGCTATCGATACTCTGAGTACATTGGTAGAGTTATATGCACGCGAAGTAGTGAGGTTGCATGGTGTTCCAGTGAGCATTGTCTCGGATAGGAATTCTCGCTTCACTTCTCACTTTTGGGAACATTTTCAAGAAGCTATGGGAACCCAGTTGAGTTTGAGCATAACCTTCCATCCTCAGACAGATGGTCAGTCAGAGAGGACAATACAGACTCTGGAGGATATGTTGAGAGCATGTGTCCTGGATTTTAGAGGCTCCTGGGATGATTATTTGCCACTAGCCGAGTTCGCCTACAACAACAGTTATCATTTGAGTATCAGGATGGCACTGTATGAGGCATTGTATGGCCGTAGATGTCGTTCCCCTATTGGGTGGGAAGAAGTGTGTGACCGAAAGATTTTTGCTCCTGATATGGTTACACATGCTTCTGAGGATGTCCGGTTGATAGTTGAGAGGTTGAGGACAGCTCAGAGCCGACAGAAGAGTTATGCTGACAGGAGACGTAGGCCACTTAAGTTCGTAGTTGGTGAGTCAGTGTTTCTGAAGGTTTCTCCTTCCAAGGGTATTGCGAGGTTTGGGAAGAGGGGTAAGCTAAGTCCTTGCTACATTGGACCCTTTGAGATACTTAATCGAGTGGGAGATAAGGCCTATAGGTTGGCATTGCCACCAGATTTTTTAGGCGTGCATAACGTCTTCCACATTTTGATGCTTCGAAAGTATCACCCGGATCCGGCGCATGTGATTAGCTGTGAGCCTTTGGAGCTCAGTGAGGACATGTCATATGTTGAGAGGCCGATTCGGATACTGGATAGGAAGGAGAAGGTTTTGAGATCGAAGACTATCGGGTTAGTGAAGGTTTTATGGCAGTATCACACTTCCGAGGAGGCTACTTGGGAGTTAGAGAGTTTGATGCGAGAGAAGCACCCCCAGTTGTTTGATGATTGATTTGGTTCTAATTTGGAGGACCAAATTCTTTTAGTTGGGGAGGATTGTCAGACCCGTGTTTTTTATTTACGTATGTAGCTTGTACCTTATGATTCCTATGTGTACGAACACTATATTTCCATAGTTGAATCATAAGAAGAGTATTTACTATCATGCAATCGACTATTAAAGAATTTAAAAATGCATGTAAGCTACATAACAACGAGATAAGGGTTAAAGTGATTCCCGAGCAAGTGCAAGGGTAAAACGGTCAATTAACCAAAATTCGGTATAAATCCGATGAGAAAATTTCATTAAAAATATGAAATCAAGAAATCTCGATCAATAACGGGGCAAATATTGAATTTCGAGTCCAATTAATCGAGATATGAATTTATTTAATATTTTCAAAATTTTTGCCTAAAAAAACGAGCTCAAAAATAATGGAAAAAATATACCGAAAAGGTAAAATCGGACTGATAAATTTATTTACGGACTAAATGAATTTAATATGAATTTTTGAGATATTTTAAGATTTTTAATATTATTTTAAGGATTAAAATAATATTATAAATATATTATAAATAAAAGAAAAAAAAAAAGAGAAAATCAGAAAGCCAATTCCCTTTCAAAGAAAGCCAATTTCGTAACTCTGCAATTGAAAAAAAAACAGAGTATAGCTGGGCGGGAAAAGCAAAAGAAAGAAAAGAGGAGAAGAGAAGGAAGGTTGGTCGGCCGGGAGAAGGAGAAAGGAAAGGAAGGGAAAGAGAGGAAAGAAAAGAGAAAGGGAGAAAAGAAGACAGGAAAGGAAAGAAGAGAAGAAAAGAAAAGAGAGAAAAGAAGAGGAGGACTGGCCGGGAGAGGAAGAAAGAAAGAAAGAAAAGAAAGGAAAGAAAGAAGGGGAGAAGAGAAAAAAACTGGGCAGCCGAGGGAGAAGGGAAGAGAAGAAAGAAAGAAGGAAAAGAAAGAAAAAGAAGAAGAGAAGAGGAAAAAAGCTGGAACCCAGAGGCAGGGGAGAAGGAGAGGGAGACCGAAGGGAGAGCAGAACCGAGAGGCAGGGGAGAAGAAGAGAGGAAAAAGAAGACCAAGGTTAGAGTAGGAGCCGAACGAGAAAGAAAGAAAATTGAAGCTGAATGGAAGGCTGGAACCGAGGCTTCAATTGAAGCAGGACCTGGAAAACAGAAGCAAAACCGAAGGAGAAGAATGCTGAAGTTAGAAACACAACCAAGGAAGAAGAAGAGTAGACCCGAGAGGAAGAAAGCAAAGCAGAACCGGGGCTGGAAATTGAAACACAACCGAGGAAGAAGAAGAGCAGACCGAGGGGAAATTGAAGCAGAACTTGGAATTGAAACAAAACTGAGGAAGAGAAGAGTTGAAAGGAGCAAACCGAGAGGGAAGGAAGCAGGACCCAAAAGCTGAAGGAGGAAGGAGACCGGGCAAAACCGAGGCTGGGCTGACCGAGAGAGGAGAAAGGAAAAGGAGAAAAGAAAAAGAAAGAAAAAACAAGAAAGGAGAAAAGAATGGCTGGAAATTTGGAAGAGACAAAGGTAAAATTTATATATGTAAATTTAATATACATATATATATATATGTATATATATATATATATATATATATATATATATATATATATATATATATATATGTTTGAGATATAAGTATGTTAGTGTGAATTAAGGTGTATGTGAAATAAAAATGGAAAAATGAGGAGTAGACAAAAAAATATATACATGTGATAAGGAAAAAGGAAAACAAATGATAAATAAATATGTGTATATATTGGTGTGTATATACATATGGGTGTATATAATGAATGTGTATGTTAGTATATGTACATACAAAAAAATAATAGTAAATAATAGTAATAAAAATATATAAACGCACGTAATAGTCTAGGTATGTACAATTACACGTACAGACGAGGTAGTAACAAATAGGTTACAATTTTGACGCATTTCGAACAATTCGTATGAATAGGATACTGAGTATACAAGTGTCGGTGTAGGAGAATCGTAAGAGGAGCTAAGGGAGACACTGGGAGGCGTCATTAAGGACGCGGAATATTCGATAAATCGAGGTAAGGGGTACTATTTAACTTAGTTCTGATAAATGCATTCTTGTTTCACCGATAAAAGATTTTATGAAGGAGCATATAATTTGAAATGATTTATCACTGCTTTCATACTTGTGAAACTGTTTACGAAGCATGTTTTAGTTTGAAGAAATATTCCTTGAGTACCTCAATCTTATGAAATGAATATTTCCTAAAGTATAGAACGCATAGAAGCTTTACATCCATTTATGATTTTTATATCCATATTTTTTGAAGAAACTTTTGACAATTTCAAAAGCATAGAAAAAAAGGAAAAATGGGGAAAAAAAGATGTTTTTGAGACTATAGGCTTCATGCATGGTTACTTCTTGTGGTGTTCCGGCTCCACCACTTGGGTGCCGGTACGTAGGGCCCCTTTAGTACTTGACTCAACCTGTGTGGAAGATGTCATGCTACTGGTGGTTTATGATGATGTTTTGGTAGTATCTCGTGCCCGCGCAGCATGCAACTATGTTTCCCACACGGAGAGTGTCTTTGGTGCCCGTGTCCTAGCTAGGTGCTAGTGAAAGTAAGTAAGATAGATACTACCCATATTTTACGAAAGGGCTGTACGACCCTGATCCAGTCTACAGCTCCCTTACCATGGCTATAGGTATGATGACTCTCTACGGAGAATGACACGTATCGCATGACTTAGTTATAGCCTAGTCTCCTCGATTTGATTATGAATATCGATCATGATGAATGAATATGTGTTTTCATGAGATGTACGACAATCGGTTACGAACCGATATGCTTTATGGAATGTTTATGAAATGTTTATGAACACGATGATTTTAAGAACTCATCCATGAACAATGAAAAGTTTGTAAAATAATTAAGCATGTTATTTGTTTTAAAGACACGCATGCTTTATGATTTTTATGATGACTATGCATGAAATGACAATTTATGTATCACATTAAAGATTGATTTTATGAACGATTTCACATGCTTTTATATATATCAGAACTACTTTAAAAGTATTATCCTACTGAGCTTTTCCCAAAAAGCTCACCCCACTACCTTTCAGATTATTTGCAGTGATTTATAGGCGTTACCTGCCACGTACACGACGTAGGCTGGTGGGAAAGAGCTACCCTAGGCTACTTGTACACGCAGAAAGGTATACCATTACATTCATGTACCAGACATTTGTATGCACAGGCATATATTGGAAACATTTTGTTGGATGTAATTTGTAAGGAAAACAATGTAAAGAATATTATTTTTTGGGATTAGGTTTCAAGATGATTGGTATTAAATCGATATGGATGTATTGAGTTGTAAATGTGGATTTGAAAAGTATGCTTGGTAGTTGTGGATATCTAGGAATGTTGGAAAGCATGCTTGGTAGTTGTGGATATCTAGGATTATTGGAAAGCATGCTTGGTAGTTGTGGATATCTGGGGTTGTCAAAACAATTGAATTGCAGGTGGGTAGGCTCATATATAAGTCGTTATGCTGCCGAAATTTCTATCGACCATATATGTCAAAATATGAAAATTAAATATAATTACGGATAAAGAATTAGAAAAAGTGATTTGACACTGAACAAGAATACAACCTAAGTGAATAAGGGAATAAGTGAGTAAATTAAGTTCAAAAAAAAAATCCCCCAATTTTCAAGTGTTAAGGGTTGTTACACAACTGTTTGAGAATTGATGTACTTTCAAATTTAGGGACCAAATTTTCTAAGGTGGAGAGAATGTAAATACCGTAAATTTTCAATATACGCTGGCTATAGATAATACTTTAAGCTATTAAGATTAAATATGTAAGTATAGGTGAAAAGGTTAAGTGTAAGTATTGGACTAACATTATGTTAATACTACGTGTAATATTTTATTTAACTCTCAAGACTTATGTATAGGTAAATATATGTGTACAAAGTATATAAATATACACATATATAATTGGGAAGGAATGTACATGCTTACATATAAATAAATAAATAAATAAATATATATATATATATATATATATATATACACACACACACACACACACACAAAGCTGCATGGCCGAGATCCCTCCAAATGATATGTGTATAAGTCTAGATAAAATGATGGACACGGTAGAAGACAAGAGGAAAAGTGTCGAATAGTGAAATGAAAGAAGAAAATGTGTTCTTGGTAGTAAAACCGAGAAGATTAGACTGTAGCAAATAATGGACAGGAAGGGCAGCATTAGGAAACACGATAAACAAATAAATATATGTATTTATGTACAAGGGAATACAGTAAAGGACGTGGAAGCTACTATCCTTGAATAAATGATGGTTCGAGTAGAGAAATTGGTGGCTGACCGAGAGACATGGCTTGGGGAGGTTTGACCGAAAATAGAGGAAGGCGAGGAGAAGTTGTAAGTAGTTGAAGAATGGCCTGAAACACGATAAGGCTAGCTGAAAATGATGAAGACAAGAAACCAACTCGAGCTTGACACAGTAAAGAAGCATGATGAAGAAATATATATTTATGCAACAGACGAAGAAAGGATGAGGTAGGAAACTAATATATAATTGTACCTATCCCCAACAAAACACATATATATGAGCATATGTATATATGCTGAAAACAGAACACAAGCAATGGGCTGCAGAAAACGAAAACAAAGAAAGAGAAACAGTGAAGCGAAGAACTGGCTGGAAATGGTGAGGTGGTGAAGAGAGAAATGATGAAGAATAGTGAAGACAATAAATGGAAGCTGGAGGCAGTAACAAGAAGTTGAAAACAGAGGGCTTAGCCCTTGGTCTACTTCAACCCGAGAGGGAGGGAGAGAAAGAGAGAGATGGTGTAAAAGGAAAGCTTGACTTCAGAAGGGGTTGTTTGCTATTGGAGAAGGCTGAAGCCGAGAGAGGAGAAGCAGAACAGAGGAACCCCAATGACACAGCAACTTGTCCCTCAACCAGTCGTAGTGGCGTGGCTGGAATAGTTAAGAGCCTTGGCGTAGCAGGAATGTGGAGGCTGGGAACGGTGAAGAGCCGAGGGTGCTGAGGTGGACTAGAGACAGAGGACGACCCAGAGAAGACACCATGTAGTGGTAGTTGAGCCTCGAGCAGGAACTGGAAGCTGGAACGGAGTGACACGAGGAACCACTAATGCCGGATGGGAAAGCCATGAGAGGAAGAGGTTGTTGGCGCCGAGAGCTGGGAAGAATGATGAACAGCGGCGTCAAGCTTAGCGAGGAAGAAGAAAAGAAAAAAAGAAATAGCGTGAAAGAATTCAAACTAGAAAAAAAAGGAAATTCATGTGTGTGTGTGTGTATATATATATTTGGAGTAGAAAAAGAAGGCCCAAAGGAATTGAGAGAAAAACCCGAGGGAAAAGCGATCGTAAATATTTATTCGAAATTTTCGGTGAAAATAAGCTGGGAGGGCTGGGCTCGCTGACTCGCAACATTGAGGCAATTGAGGACTATAGATGGACACCGAAGTAAGAAAAATCTTGTGTGCTGCTAGAGATAAATTGCATGTATTTTCTGTCGATTTGTAGATATGAATTTTAGGAAATATTTTACCGTAAGAAAAATTCTCGTTGCTGCTAGAGATAAATATGCGTAATTTTCGTATATTTGTATATATAAAATTTTAGGCTAAATTTCCTAGTTACCGGAATATAGAGAACCCGAAGTCGAATTTACATTTGAAAATTTAAGGAAATTTTAAACTCCGTAGATCGGCTCAACTACCGATATAGATTTACTTGATTAAATTAGACAAAATTTTGGTAAATATAATTATTGATTTTAGATCGAAAACCCCTAATTTTGACTACTCTGTATCGAGTACGTGAATTTTAACCGAAAAACGGCTAATTAGCCTTTTTTGAACAATTTTGTGAAAACGGAATTTATTTTGATTTAAGGAAATGATTTGTTATAAAGAGATTTTGATGAGATGTGCTTGAACGCGTGCTGACAGTGTGTCGCATGGACCGACTCGCACTGTATTTAAGACAAAGGCTATGATTAAATTATGTTGCATTCTGTCTGTTTTGTTATTTGTGGTCCACGGAGCATGATGTATCGTGCAGCACGCACGTGAGTATGATGTACCGTGTTTCTGATTCTGATTTTAATCTTCGGACATTCTGATCTGTGAGCGATTTGGGTAGTTGACCACTCCCATGGCGATTGACATCTCGGCACACCTGACCAGTGATTGCCCGAAGTCATCGACATTGACCAATAGTCTTTCTGATATCTGATATAGGATGTATTGTCATGTCTCGTCTATTTGAAATATTTTTCTGAATTGTCTGCATGAATTGAGATATTTGGAAATCTGTTTATTTTGCTACTAAAAGTTCTGAAATTTTATGTATTTACCACAGTAACTAATTTTAGTACCGATACATGTTCTAGTTTCTGAAATCTGTTTTTGGTATCTGTGAATTTGCCGAACTACTTGTATACTTTGTGAAAATGTTCTGGATTTTGGCAAGTATATATATATATATATATATATATATATATATATATATATATATATATATATCAGGTAGTATATTTATCTACCTTATATGAGGTTTTTCTTACTGAGCATGTTAAACTTACCCCCTTACTTTTCTCCATAGAGCCCCTCTGTAGCTTGGTTTGCTTCTGTTAATAAGGCATTCCGCATAGTTATGATTCCACGGAGCATATTTCTGCATCGAAGGTATACCCAATTTTAAGAAACTCTTTTGTGTCTAAAATTTTTATAAGTACAGTAATGCATACAAGATGTGTCGGGGGAATGTGAATATAATTTGTTTAAAATTTATTACTAAGAAAGAAAATTAATCAGATTAAGTTATTATTCTGACCTAATATCGACTTGTAATCTAACTAAATTGTGTGCAAATTTAGGTCGTTACAATATCTAAATCACAGGTATCTCAAAACTAAGAAACTCCCACTTTTTTACATGACAAATCCTGAAATGAATTAATTTTAATTTCTCCCTCACAATTTGATAATCTTTAAAAGATTTCAAAATGAGTCTCCCCTATATGTATGCATTATATTCAAGATAAAATGAATATGTATTAACTTGCTTCAAACAATTTTTTTTATATATATCAAAAGGTCAAAATGACTTCTTGAAAGGCTAGGAATTGCACGATATGTGCCTTAATATGTTTTTTGTTTTTATAATTCATCCTTTATTTTTCAAGTTTATAATATATACTCCCCTAAATATATGCATGATAAACAAAGGGTGTTTTGCATCAAGTTAATATAAAATCAGTCTCCCCCTGAATGGGATCTTCAAAGCTGCAAAACACCAAATGAATTAATGGGTTTTTCAATTGATCAAAGGGCTTCAATTGGGCTAATATCATGATGCTGGAAGCTGAAGCTCTGCTTGCGCTGATTTTTCAAAGCTTTTCGTTCTCCCTCCCCTGACTTCAAACATGCCCCAACCTTGCTTCACAGCCAGAGCATGTTCTCCCTATGCTTCCAGAGAGCTTCCTTATAAATTATTGGAAAATCATCTACAACTAGTTTAAGGTTGTGTCGTTGTGTTTTTTATTGAAAATTATTGAGCCAAATGGCAGATGCAAATCTATGGACCTTTCTGAATTGATTATGTTTTAGTTTTTATCGTACAATAATTTATCTTCATTGGCTTCTCCATAAAAGTTGGTATTGCAGTTTCATCGTCATTGGACTTGGAGCTATTTGGTATTTGCCATTGAAGTGTCTTTGATAGCAATAACTAAATTTGATTGTAAATTTGACAAATAAAATACAAATTTTGAATTAAAAATATCCATTACGGTGAATTTATATATTTGCTACAAGGACTTGCAATTGTGATTGCAATGGCAAACTCGACCTTGGCACACTTTGACTTCTCAATTCCCAATTAAAAGCCTATGGAGATTGAAACAAGACATTGGTGTACAAATCATTGCATACAAAATAACCATCATTAGACAGACATACAATCCTAACTTTATGCCAAGGCATCAAACTTAAACATGACCAAACTAACGCCTCTAACGCCTATGTCTTTGTCTATTGTCCACTTTAATATTCCATTGTATATCATCTTTCAAATAATTCCCTGAACTGGGTTTTTCCTATCTAATAATCAGATATTTCTAAACTCCTTTGAATTCTAATATATAAAAAGGGAAAGGAAAAAAGAATCAGAATCCAACCCTTTACTGCCCGGAAGATGTCTCGGAGGAATCCTGATCAGAGGAAAATAAAGTCTTAATCTCTTTACCGTCCACAGCCCTCTGGGGCTCATTTTTGTCGGCAGTAGAGAAAAAAGCCTTGCGTTTCTTTGGGGCTGGAGGGCACGTCGAGAGTTCAGGAATCCGATGTTCTTTAGTAGTCGGAGTCCTACACGTTTCACTGTCAACTAGATCAGCTGCTTCGTTGTTGCACTCCCTATCTTCTACATTAACGGTTAGCTTTGCAAGTTTGTCAGAAAGAATTTGTTGCACATCTTCTTTGCTGCAAAACGTTACCATGTTTTTTTTTCTTTTCAATAGGGATTTGTCGAAGACACAGATTTGATTGGGATATGGTAAAAGATTGGGGTAAGCCGGTTGGGGAAGGTAGACGAGGGGATTATTGGGGAATTAAAAATATAATAATAATAAAACAAAGGAGAAGAATCAGAAGTGAGGTCGGCCGTGTTGTTGACTTTGAGTCCAATTCAATATATAAGCGGGCCGACGTTTTATGCCCGCTTGGTGTTGCCGGCCGTCACTTTTTGTTTTTCTTGATTTGAAACTGATAAATAATTTTGTATTACATTATATTTATTAATAGTTTATTTGAATAAATAAAGAGGTTAATTTTTGTGAGATTAATTATTGTAATTAAAACAAGTAAAATGTGTATTTGAAAACAGTCATAGATGACGATAAGATAAAATGTTAAAATATTATTAAAGATATTGGATTAAGATTTATATAGACTAAAATATATATCATATGTTTGATACTTGTAAAATTAACAAATGGTTAAAAATTATATCACTCAAAAAATTATTAAAATTATTTTTATACCAAATAATTTTAAAAAAATTTAAATTATTAAAAATGACAGTACCTTATCAAATAATACTTGTTTATTTTTCTATATATATAAATTATCTCTTTATTAGTGAACTTATATTAATTATTTAATAAATAATTTTTTTATTTATTAAATTATCATACAGTAATAAAACTTATTTATTAATTACTTTATTATATAATAAAAATAATTTATTATACTAATTTTATTACATAGTAATAAAATTTACTTATTACATTAAATTTTAAAAAAAAATTAAAATCTTTTAAATAAATAAAAAAGAAAACTGCAAAGATATTTTCATTTGACCACTATAACGTCCACATAAAAAAGTATGAACATAAAGGATGATGCGGACTGAATAAATTCTCACTTGACTTATGGCTGGTTTAGATTCCTCCGCATCTCTTGCTACAGTAATTTTTTAAAAAAATAATATAAAATAATAAAACCACTCTTTTAGTTTTAATTTTAATTTTTTTTATTATATTATTAAAACAATATTTTTTTAATGATTATTTTAATTTCTTAACCTTCGTTTGAATTGATTTTGTTACCCATCTTTTATGAAAAGAAAAAAAAAAAAAAGAGTGTGACAAAGTTGGAATGACACCAGTCCCCATCACCCCACATCTATTAGATTCAAACACCTTCCTCAATTGTATTGAGTATATATATATATATATATATATATATATATATATATATATATATATATAAAACAATATTTTTTTAATGATTATTTTAATTTCTTAACCTTCGTTTGAATTGATTTTGTTACCCATCTTTTATGAAAAGAAAAAAAAAAAAAAGAGTGTGACAAAGTTGGAATGACACCAGTCCCCATCACCCCACATCTATTAGATTCAAACACCTTCCTCAATTGTATTATATATATATATATATATATATATATATATATATATATATATATATATAATTTTTTAAAATTTTTATGATTAAAGTATTTTTAGATCAATTTACGTGTATCTTAAAATTAATTCTTCATTAAATAATTTTAAAGGCACATTCTCAATATCGAACTGATGCTTTAACGAAATTAATTTTTTTGAGTTATTTTCAAACTTTAAACTTAAATTACTAATGATATTTGCTTATCAATATATCCAACTTTTGGGGTTAAGAATATTATTTAATTTCATCAAAATAAAGATGGATGGAATCTAAATGGACCCTAGCTCTATTGGAGTTAAACTGATGTAAAAATCCATCTTTCATATGGTATTTTGAAGATACTTGGAACGACCAGAGTTGTACGGACTTAAATTAAATTTGTGAATAAATTCTATTTAAATTAAACATATCAAAGTCAATTAGACAGACTATAGTAAACAAATTATACACATAGAAGTTCAAATAATTATAAAAATATTAAAAATTTTACATAAAGAAGTATGTTTAATACTTAAATATTTTTCATTTACTATGTATTTAACAATCTCTCAATTCAAAATTTAAATATATGTTATTGTGTCTGTGTATCAGATTTTGATTTAATTTCACACATGATTTTACACCATATTGATCTTTATTTTTGCTTAATTACTTCTAATAAAAAATTTCACGAATTCCATCTAAAAATGTCCATTAAAATCTTATTTGAGAAGAAAAATATCATTAAAAGAAATGTAAAGTGTTGTTGCTCAGTTACAACAATTATGAAGTACTTACGTCATCGCCTTGATTTTTGTACCACGTGCTATAGGCAGTTCTGCAAGAAAAAGAACAATCAGAGGGACGCATGAATTTTTCCTTGTGTAAGCACTCCGATACTTAAGTCAGATAGAGAATTTGACAGAGTTTCTGTAAAGAAAAATAGAGAGCCTTAGTTTCAGAAATCATATCTGTCTCCTTACTTGTTGATGGTGATTGTGCTTTTAAAGATATGAGTTTGTACATGATTCAAACTCTCTTTCTTTATCTATATATATTTTGATTTTTACCTTGTAATGTTACAACCATGTATATGAAGTTGAGTTTGAATCCAACATCAATTACTCCTTTTTGCTTATTTATTTATTTATTTAATCTTGCACAACAATTGCTCCCCACTCTTTCGCTAGGTATAATCTTTCGCTAGGTATATATTCTCCTCGTAATCTTTTGTCAAATCCCTAAGTTAAATTTTGAAGTTAAATTCTCGAGTCGAATCTTGATGCCAAATTTTCAAGTCAAATTCTCAAGCTCTTGTTTGAGTGCGTGGTTTACCTCGCGCATTTTTCGCTTCAAACCCTTGCACATTTCTTCGTGGCTTACCTCGCGCATTTTTTTGCTTCAAGCCATTGTCTGAGTGCTTAGCTTACCTCGAGCATTTTTCGCTTCAATTTCTTGTACTTTTTTTTTCATGGCTTACATTGCGCATTTTTCGCTTCAAGCTCTTGTCTGAGTGGGTAGCTTACCTCGCACACTTTTCGCTTCAAGCTCTTGCAATTTTTTCTTCATGGCTTACATCGCTCACTTTTCGCTTCAAGCCTTTTGTTTTAGGGTGCGTAGCTTACCTCGTGCATTTTTCGCTTCAAGCCTTTTGTTTTGGGTGTGTGGCTTACCTTGCGCATTTTTCACTTCAAGCCCTTGCACATTTCTTCGTGGCTTACCTCACGCATTTTTCGTTCCAAGCTCTTGTCTGAGTGCTTAGCTTACCTCGCGCACTTTTCACTTCAAACTCTTGCACTTTCTTCTTCATAGCTTACATCGTGCACTTTTCGCTTCAAGCCTTTTGTTTTTGGTGTGTGGCTTACCTCGCGCATTTTTCGCTTCAAGCCCTTGTCTGAGTGCTTAGCTTACCTCGCGCACTTTTCGCTTCAAGCTCTTGCACTTTTTTTTTCATGGCTTACATCACGCACTTTTTGCTTCAAGCCTTTACACATTTCTTTGTGGCTTACCTTGCACATTTTTTGCTTCAAGTCATTGCCTGAGTGCTTAGCTTACCTCGCGCATTTTTCCCTTCAAGCTCTTGCACTTTTTTCTTCATGGCTTACATCGTGCACTTTTTACTTCAAGCTTTTTATTTTTTGGGTGCGTGGCTTACCTCACGCATTGTTCGCTTCAAGTCCTTGCACATTTTTTCGTGGCTTACCTCGCACATTTTTCGCTTCAAGCCCTTTATTTGGGTGCATGGATTAACTCGCGCATTTTTTGCTTCAAGCCCTTGCACCTTTTCTTGTTGTAAGTTTCGGTTGAGATCTAGAGTTTGTAACCCACATTCTTGCAGGAATGTATCAGGAATAACACCATCCAGATTGTTTATTCTTAAATTCAGCACCCCAAAGGACAAACTCTATTGAGTTAGTCATTGAAGAATTGACTCACTCAAGGAATTATTAGACATATCAAGTACTTGAAGATATATATTGTTGCATATCGACTTGAGGATGCTCCCTTGAAATGTATTACCCGAGAGAGAGAATAAATAAGCAAAATTGAGGTAGGCACCAATGACAACTGGTAAAACAGAGCTGAAATCGTTGTTCGAGTAATCCAGATAAGTGGCATATTATGGAAGAAATGAAATTTTTCCTTGCAACTGGTTGCTATGAAGGTCAAAAACACTAGGACTTTATATTTTGCAAAGGTCCTTCGAATTCTACGAGGAAGTTTCGAGAAAGATTTAGGTATTGACAAGGTAGAACTCCCAAAGAAAATAGCAACAGTTGCCAATCTAACAAGCAAGTTTTGAGTTGACACTATTACTCATAACCCAGTTATAGTACTTTTAGCAACCTCTTAGCAAAATCACTTCTTCTCTTGCCCCTGCATGTAGTGATCGTTTCACCAGGACGGTCAATTGATGTCCTTTTGCAAGAAAATATAGGGAAAATGGTTTTGTCGAACAATGATATACAGAAATGAACATCTGCTATCTGTAAAAACAGTTAATAATCTGAAAGGTGGTAGGAAACTTTTGATCCTCCCTGAAAAAGAGATGCATCAAACCTGCACTGTATTGACTTCATTTCAGAACAAACTTTCTTGTCTCCAATTAGGACAAGAATAAAATTTGATAATCCATACTGATGCTCTACCTCAATGAATGCAGGACCAAAGAGATTTGGTTCAGTTTGAGGGACATATATTTTGTATAATTCATGACCACAACTAGGGGAATCCTCTTTACTCTGAACATGTGTGGATGCAAGGGAATAACCATACGGCAGATACCTTCTAGCAAAAGATACTAGGAACCTTCAAGCAGCATTTTCAAGTCTCAACCTGCTCCCCACACAATAAATCTTAACCCAAAAGAAGCAGAGAGAATACGTCGATGAGGTGTTGAATGGATCTCTTAGGTTTTTGGATGTATGCTCCACCGCGAAGGCTGCCCTCTAGGAAGATAGCTAAAAAGGCAATCTTGAGGGCCCTAAAAGATTTGGAGTATAAGGAAAATAAATAAAGCATTGTCTGTAATGAGACTGGAGCCATGATTAGCCTCTTAAGGAGGTGCAAGCAGTCATAGTCAGTGTGCTAGACTCCTTGTTGTCCTTCACTTTTGGACATTGCTATCTCTTGCAAAAAGAAAATCTGACATCTTGTAAATTGAGAATGTTCAAAATGAACTGCAAAAATCAATCTTACATTCAAGACTTCGAAGAAGGACTTGAGGGTCTCTTGAGGCGCCTGATCAAAGTTAGAGTCAATATTCTCAACATACTCAACCATTAGATAGCCTCAAATATCATGTGAATTCATCATGTACAGTAGATGCAATACAAATGTAATATTCTTACATCAAGAAAAAATATACTTTAGAAAATTTTGCCTCTATTGCATATTCCTCCTTTCATATTCCTCTTTTTGTTTCTTTCTTGTATTTAGAATCTCAAACTTTCTCTTTCAAATGCATCGAAAAGAATTTCATTACTCAAGATAACATAAATTAGCTGATAGGATAACACAAAATTTGCATCAACAATATGACTGGAGCAATCCAATGTGTCTTCCTTATCAAAATAAAAGCAGTCAAAAACTCAAAATTCTCGTTGTCTTAAGGAAAATAACTGAATTCTTACAATTTAAATATACTTATACACATACTTTTACATGACTGGCTCATATCTCACTTGTTCTGAGAAATTACCTATGCCCTGCATATGCAATTGCTAGCCTCATGTTGTTTTATAATATCATGTAAAAATTGCAAAACCAAGTAAAATGATCTTACCTGCCTCTTGCATAAGAGGCTTATCTTTAGTTAACATAAATAATGGAGACTACCACAAGCAGGAATCATAAGCATGTGGCCGTTAAGAGCACTTCAGCAGCAATGTTCATCTTTGCCGCGAGGTTATTGTTGCATAAAAAATTAGTCCATCCAAGGGAAAAAGCAGAGCATGTAAAATAAAGTATATAAAAATCAAAACAAAAGACAGAGTCGAATTCCCATAGACGGCGCTAGTTGTTGTTGCTCAGTTACAACAATTACGAATTGATTACGTCATCGCCTTGATTTTTGTGCCATGTGTTACAGATAGCTCTGCAAGAAAAAAGAACAATAAGAGGGACGCAGGCATTTTTCCCTGTGTAAGCACTTCGATGCTTAAGTCAGATAGAGAATTTGACAGAGTTTCTGTAAAGAAAAATAGAGAGCCCTAGTTTCAGAAATCATACATGTCTCCCCGCTTGTTGATGGTGATTGTGCTTTTAAAGATATGAGTTTGTACCTGATTCAAACTCTCTTTCTTTATCTATATATATTTTGATTTTTACCTTGATAATGTTACAAACATATATATGAAGTTGAATTTGAATCCAACATCAATTACTCCTTTTTGCTTATTTATTTATTTATTTATTTATTTATTTATTCTTGCACAACATAAAGAATTAAAGAAATCCTGGAACAATAAAATATAAAGGATCTATAATAGTGAAATTGTAAGCGTGGAATTCAAATTTACTTCTTAATGATCAATTTGAGATGTGGATGATAAGATTTGTAGAATTACTTCAAAATTTCTGATTCCACTTAGCTCAGCTCTTCAACAAATTGAATACTGTTCAATTTTGCATTCATCGTGACAAGGAAAACATGCCACAAGGTCCTCAACTTATGCTGTACGTGCTATCCTGCCCGAGACAGTATATCCTGTTGTATATGTCGACAGAGTCGGCCAACGAGGGTCTTTAGTCCGCTCAGAGGCTGAAAAGTAAGCATTTTAATCGTATAAAACATTTTAATCATATAAAACATGAGATGATTCTACACCTTTCCAATCTAAATTTCCAAAGGCTGCAGCCTGCCTGTAAAGATGGCAATAGCTCAATGATAATTCAATTTTTTTTTGGGTTTTTTTTTTTATGCAGATTGATTCGATTTTCATGTTCTACATTGTTATTCCATATATGATCAAAAACTTTAAGTCCAAATCATTGATCCAAGGTATATGACAAAACTTGATAGCTCGGTTGAGGTAAGCTATATAAAGAAGTAAGGTAAGTATCATCAAAGGTGAATTCTATTTTTTATTTTAGAGAATAACTTATATTAGGATAATTTTAAAAGTGATTGTTTTAACATTAATAATATAATGATACCTCATCTTATTTTAAAAACGTTTGATAATTATCTTATATTTACTCCCACCAAATTAATTTTGATTAAATTAATTTACTCAAAAGTTAATTCTTATTAAATTAATTATTCACCTATTTAACTCAGATTAATGAAAAAATTAAAATTCACATAATTAACAAAGAGCTATGAACATCTAACAAAAAATTAATTTAAAAAATAACAAAAAAATATTCTTGTTATTTTTCAAATTAATTTAGAAGGTAAAAAAAAATATGAGTCATCAAATAATTTTTTCCTTAAATGTTAATAGTTTTTTTCTTTTTTTTTACTTATAGGAAATTCAATAAAAAAAAGAAGATTCGAACCTTAAATCTAATCATTTCTAAGAAATATTAATAATCATTATACCAAAACCTTGATTGTAAATATATTATTAGCTATTTGTTAATTAAGTGAATTTTTAATTTTTTATTAATTTAAGTAAAATAGTTAAGTAATTATATTTAATGAGAGTTGACTATCAATAAATTAATTTAATCAAAATTGTGAGGATTATTTTAAGATAATTATTACATTTCTTTGAAATAAATGAGGTGCCATTATGTTATTAGTGATCAAAAAATTCATTTTTTAAGATCACGCTAATATAAATCATTTTCTTTTACTATAACTTATATTTTTCTTTTTTATTATTGAGATAATGGCCTAACTTAAATGTCGAAGTGCGCCCTGCAGCATGAACTCCAATGCCCCTTTAACCATTTTTTCTCCTATGTAAGTCTGGTTCATAAGCTTTTTTGAAGAATGCCTCAATGGACAACATTTACATCAATATACATGTTAGCTTAATATGTTGCTGGCTTGCCCTCTCGCTTGCATCTAATCATCCTTATTTTTGTGTTAGCTCGTAAATTTAGTTAGAACTTAGAAAACCTTGCCTAGTTCACCACTTATATTCTTTCAATTGTTTACCCATCTCTGTTAGAATGAATCATAAAAGACCCAAAAAAGATATTCATGTTATGGTTAAGAAAAACGACTCCTTTACAATTTCTCAAGTTATTTTAAACTTGTTACGAAAGATGTGATCCTCTTGGTTATGTAATCCATGATTTCAGGTGGTTACTGCAACAGATTCTGGGCACCATGCGCAATACAATTATCACTGAGTAGAAGCCAACGCAGTAGCAGATAACATGAACTAAAATGGACTATAGTCAAATAAATTGGTTTTAGAATTTACAATGAAACTCTGTTACCCCAGAACGGGTTTGTAAATCCACTCTGGTGTTCATTTTAATTGTTTTTGTTTCTTGTAATTCCTCATCTTTCACCTATAAAAGGAAAAAACAGTAATACTTCAAAGCGTCCATAACTTTTGATATTATTGGTCTAAATTAATTAAGCTACTTGAATTCGACTCGATAATTACTCGAGTTTGATTCATTTATTTTCAAGTCGAACTCGAATTTGAGCTATTCGAATAAGGAGTTAAGCCGAGTTCATGTATTTTAATATTCGATTCGAACAATTCGTTAGCCTAATCGATTTTTTTAATATATATTATTAATATTTTAGTATTAATTTATCATTTTATTCTTATAATATATCATTAAAAATTGATAAATCAAATCTGACCAGTTGAATTTGAACTTATCGAATCAAACTTAAACATTTTAAATATTTTATTGAAACGAGTTCGAATTTCAAAAAATTAATTTGATCGAGTTCGAATTGAGTTTTGAATCTTAAATTTTTGAATCGAACCGAGTTCGAGTATAATAGTTTATCTTACTGACTTTGCTCTTATACCTTCATTTGCTATCTCAGGATTTTCTTTTGCAGATACTTAATTCGCGTGACGTTGGCCAGATATATCATTTCAGGCAATGCTCGATTGGTATTGACAGAACGAATATATATATATATATATATATATATATATATATATAAGGTTACTAGAATAAAACATGTAATCCGAGTTTAGCTTTAGGTGACAGTTGAAGTTCCTTTTACGCCTAGACAAAGTACATTATCGTCTCAGTTGGTTTTAAGGTTGTACCTACATTCTTTTTTGGTGTTTTCCTCCTTCACTTACGGATCGATCCTCACTTTCTAGCCTCTCTTGACTTTTCGCCGTTCCCAAGGGCCTGGCCAGTGGTGACCACATTGTCTAGGCGATTAGTGGTGCTATCAACGTCCGATGACGACTTCCCATCAATCTAGAGAAGTGTAAATAGATTAAAATTGGATAACAAGATTAATCTACTAAATTTTGAGAAATTAATAATGACGGAATAAAGTAAACCAAACCAGCTGGCTTTGATGAGGAAAGATGGTTGTTACAAACCATGGAATGAGAGTATCGAAATTATGAGCTCGATCAGAAAGGCACCGCAATTTTTTAAAAAGAAAATATTCAAAAACATGGTGTTTTTTTTTCCCCTCTAGTGCTTGAAAATCATGACATAATCAGATGACTACTTTGTTAACTAGTTTCTTCTTATGTAATATGTACTATGCTAGCTTTCCGTGAGGTGAAGGCTACAAATTCTTGTATCATTTTGCTTAGTCGCCAGTCCCGGAATTGGCAATAGAATTATAGCAGAGTGGTGTTGCTACTTCATCGAATACTCCTGAATCCTGATGACTCAGCGTGTATTTCTGAGAAAGCAGGAGCAATGATGAGAGGAAAGGCATTTGATCATCCTCAAAGTGTTAGTTGAGATGGTAAGTGATCTCTATCTTGATAAGGATAAAAATACAAACTCAATATTTCATAAGGGCACTTATTAAGAAGGGTTTAATCTTTAACGCTCTTAACTCAAAAGTAATTAATCTCATACCAAAAAGACCTAAAAATACATATGCTTACACCAAAACAAAGAAGGACACTTGATCCGCCAGATTAGGCACCGCAGCCCCGATGTTCTATGTAGGATTTAACCCGATTAGAAACAGTGAGTTGATTTTCTATCAGAGTTCAACTTTTTAATTTGAATTCACTCAAATATTGTTTAAGTTATTCCAAATTTTTATTTATTTATTTATTTTTGCTTGGGCACCTCGGATTGGGGATAATAACTACAAGAAATGAAATATGATACACTAATTATTCGTCCTAAAAGAGGATACCCGATCTATATAACTAATCGGGACATTGAAATTAGTTCAACCTATAAACCCTTTTTCTTTTCTGTACTTTTTTTTTTTACCAGTGATCATTAATATTACTTTCATTTAAATTCCCAAATAAGTTTTCATTTTTTTTTTTTTTTACAAAATAAAACTAAGAAGAAAGAGAACCGTTAAGCAAAAATTGATTGCGCCAACTATTACTTCTACCAACCTTTTTATTTTGTTTCTCATAAGTTTATTTCGGTTTTAGTTACCAGTAGACATGCTGTTCTTTTATTTTTATTTTTATTTTTTTAAGGCTTTTACGTTTCTGACCTTTAGAATCTATGGCTATCCACTGGTGCATCAATATGATGTAAGCATATTGTATTTAATCATATATAATATTTAATAACACTATAAAAGCGTGCAGCAGAATTTCTATTTACGTGTTTGTCTGTCTCAGTGATGCAGCCTTGCAAAAAGAAAGATGCTTTCCTGTAGCCAGTAGCGACCCTTGGTTTAGGACTTTGCGTCAGCATATGACTCTCGAAACTCTCCTGACGATCAAATGGCTCATGTTCGAGTGATTGTCACTGATCAGGAATGTGCCTTTGGTACATTTTTTTCTGAACTGGAAAGGGACATTTTTCGATCAAACATTGTCCTTGTCACTTCACTTTTTTTTTTTTTTTAAATCTGTCCCTCCGAATTATTCTCTTAGTAATAAATGAAGGATACTTTAGACCCCTATAAGAAGAAAAAAAATTGTATATTCAACTTTCTTCTTTTAAAAAAAAAAAAAAAAAGTTTGTGAATGATAATTGATGACTTTTTTTTGATTTTTAGGTTGGTGAGGTTTGATCAGTCCGAGGTTTGTGTAGGAGCTACCTAACATATTAGAGAGGAAATGAAGATGAAAGAAGTTGGAGTTGGGATTTGGAAGTACAATCTAGTGTTCAGTTCAATATTTGTAGTGGAAAAAGTTAAGGAAAAATAGAGTGAGCAGAAGATGGCTTGGAAAGATCTATCCCTTAGTCCTTTAACATTTGTACCTATTTTTGTGGTTTGCCACCTATAATTTAGGTGCATACATATTGTCCGTCCAATCCAAATGTAATTCATGTCCTATGGGCATTGTCTAGATAGAATTCGTGGCAGATTGGACCCAATAATTTTTAGGCATGAGGGGGGTTATAAAGTGGTTGCCCTCAAGCCGAAGGCTAGATAGGCAATGTGTGGTGTCTTACATTAGAACGAGCATCTAAGAGCTTCGGATAGGTTTCAATGAAATTGTCACCTTAGACGATTGAAGCAACTTGGGGAGTTTCTTCAACTTTAGCTAAACTACTTTCTTTTCTTTCTTGGCATTTCTTTTTCTCGGTTCAGAGTTTAAGCTTTTGTTCTTCATTTCTTCAAGCAAGCTTTGTTTTTTTTTTTTTGTTCTACGAACACTATATTTTGTGTCTGTCGATGTACTTCTCTGGTCTGATTTACCCAATTTTAATTTGGCAAGTCTCGATTTTTTGTCTTAATGTTTTGTTTGTTTACGGGTAAAAAGAGAATGCGTAGGAGAAATATGAATGGAGGTTCAAGGACTTGGGAAAAGGAGGAATTTCTAGGAGGTAGTGTGGGTGGTAATGTGATGGATGAAATGATGTTTGTTAATGGGTTTTTTCAAGTTACAGTTCAGAGTCTTTTTTCGTCAATAATAGCAATAGAGTGAGGGTTGAGTCGATGATACACTTATGGAAGACCGGCTATAAATAGGTAATTCTTAATACGACATAAAATTGACGTGCATAAAAAGATATAAAAATACAAATGTGACATGAGATAAAATCAAATAAAATTTATAAATGAATATAGTAAAATTTAAAAATAAAATTTTATATTTTTCGTGTTGATATAAATTTTTATACAAAATTTTCGTATTTTACAACACAAATACGATTTTACATAACATGAACACGAATGGTCAAGTCTAACTACAAATGATTTAATTAGCAATACCTAAGGAGAAGAGATTGAGAAAACGCTAATGATCGGAGGTTTGAATTTTGACAGCGACCACTTTAGTATTTATCTATTAGGTTGTACTGGCATTGTCAGTCGAGTGATGAATGAAAGTAAATGAGAACACTGATCAAACTTGATACTATTTCTCTCTTTAGAAATTGGCAAAGGCATTTTAAGAAAATAATGGAGTTTCAAATTTTATCATATTGTATCTGGAGACCTTGTAATTCAAGACCTTGAATCTCTTTTTGCATTTTCGCACCAAGGTTAGGTAGTAGCAAACTAAAGCTGTCTAACTGTCCAGCCTAACTGTATTCTACACAAGTTACCATGAAAACTTCTAATAAGGTAGGATTGTATTGTGATCATTTTAATGTTAGGAGATTTAGCTTTTAAAACTCAACTTCTTGAAGCTCAAAATAAGAAAGAAAACACTTTTCTTCAAGAGTTAGGGGAGAAACAAAGGGAGTGTTACAAACTCTATGTTTTGTAGCAAATACTAAGGTTTTGTTACACTTGGATGGTTAACCATAATAAGCTTAAATAGGTTAGGGCTTTGTGTTCCAACTTTGGGTACAATTATCTTTTGCCCTTAAACTTATTAAAATCATAATTATAGCCAATAATTAATTAAACCCTTTAAGTAAGCCATGTTACTAATTATAAATATTTAATAAAGTCTCATCAGGAAATTTTAAATTTCTCTAAGTAAATCTAATCAAAGTTAATTCCAATTACTACTTTTATGTGTGTAACCCATTACGTCCAAAACATGTTGGCAATGAATTAAAATCTCTATTCAAATTCAAAGACCAAGGAAAGTACTTAGCAATACGTCAAGATAACCTAAATGTTAAGATAGTCAATTGATTTGACTGATCTATTCAGTGTGCATTATGTTTGTAATTCAATTCTTTCATCAAAATATTTCAAAAAATGTAAAGTATTGTGCAGTGACTACTATATTTAGTCCTTAAGCTACCAATATTAACTCTTTAACAAATTTTTCCTTCGCCAAAGACTTGTAAATTAATATGAGCTAGGATCAATTGAGATACGTCCCTTAAGTCAGTCAGGATGATGAATCCTTATCATGACTACTCATCCATCTTCATGTGACACACTTAAAAAATACCTTTTCTAGATATCTAAGATCCAAACCTGTAGAGGTGAGATTAAATTAGCAATTCACATATAAGACGACCTCAAATCAAAGGATTAGTTACACAACTGGCACATGAAACATATTCCATATACATTTGACTGAAACTACCAATGGAGCTCTCTTGGCAAATTATGTTCAGTAAACTTATTCTCTAATGAGTACTGACATGCTATTCTCAAATATCACTCTCTTTACAGCCTATGACATTAGTTGCTTACTTCACAAATAAAAAGACCTAACACGTACAAATCTTTTAGCATTGTCAATGCAGTTTCTTGACAGTACAAATCACTAAGAACATTTTTAAGAACAAAACTTTGATGCGTATGGCTCTCATGATTTATAACCCATTATAATTCCCTTGCAATGCTATTTAAGTTTATGGGCTCTTTCTACATAAGTAAAATAATCACAATTATTCACGCAACTCATGGATAAAAAATGCTTCTTATTATTAATCCCAAGTAACAATAAATTTTTTACAAGAAACAACTATAAAGTGTCTTTCGCAATCTTACATAAGATTGGCTTGTAGGTTTTACACTAAAAATGCATTGGTTGATTAACACATAAACATCAAAGTATAAGTGACAGAACAAAATTTTATACCAAAAGTCCAACAAACCATGGATCTCTTTGATTGAGATTCATACTTATCATGAAATAAACCAATAAAGATTCACACTAAGGTGTTAAAAAACAAATCTAATCTTTATATATTATAATTTAAGATGATTCCCTTATTGTAGAAGCTTGATCTCCTTTTTAGTTCACTAACCACCTCAAGTGTGATGGTCTTTAATAGTGATACACATAACAACTCACCAAAACCTTCTCTAAGGTGTGAGAAACTCATGCTAGCAAGTTTTGCTTTACCAAGAAAAGTTTTGGCTATCTTCTTGGCATTTATCTAGGTTTAAGAACACAAGATGGGCACCACAGAGATAAAGAAAGTGTTTGCGGTAGTGGCTACGCAAAACAAGAAAGAAGTTTAGAAGGATTTCAATAATAAGGAAAACTCTTTTTCCTTTCTCGTAGAGCTTGTCAACTTCTTAAGGTGTAATTAGGTTTTATCTCTTTTTTTATCTCTCCTATCTTTATATAGTGGATAATTATCCATTGTTTTGCAATTAAGGCATGTAACATTTACATCCTTAAAATTAAGTCCTTCAAACTTTATATATTAAACCACTAACTTTTAAAACCAAATTTAACTAAGTTCTTAATTATTCCTAATTAACATGGGCAAGTTGTCTTATGTATGTGACCTATTTGACTTTTAACATGTTGGTAATATAACTTTAAATTAAATTCATAATTATACGTTATGATTCTAATTTATAACCATAGATCATAAGTGGAATCTAGTACGCCATCATGGCCGCCCAAATTGTCAGAGAGTTAACAAGTGAATCTTAACTCAAACCTTTCAATGACTAGTCTTTCCATATAATTCAATACTTTCATAAATTATATTTTAAAGAATCGATTAGAATTGTGCATTGTCTACTAATTAATTCTTCATTTTAGTACTTGAATTGACTCTAATGATATCTTTTAGAAATTGATTTCTATAGGAATCATTATGTTGTGGCCATAAATTTTCTTAAGTCAATCTCAACTCAAAAACAAGTAAGATATGTCTCCCTAATACGCTCGGGTGATGAATTCTTTCTTGACCAATCATCCACTTTTGTATGCTTCATGTCATACCCTAAAATATCGTTTATAGGCATGTTGGACTCCAAACCAATTTGGATGAAATCAGAGCTTGACAATTCACATACAAGATGACCTAGTGTCTCAAGTCAAAGGACTACTTATACAACTCTCACATGAGAATATTTCCATAAACACTCGAACAAAACTATTAAATGGAAGTTTCATGTCTAGTCATGCTCATTGAATTTTCTTCTTAACAGGCGTCTACATGTTATCCTCAAGTATCTCGTATAATGCAAGTCATGAGATCAATTGCTTACTTCCTAAAAGTAAAGAAGCTTAACAAGTGCAAATCTTTTAGCATCATTAATGCTTTTCCTTAACAAAACATCAACTAGGAACATCTTTAGAAACAAGGTATTTATGCGTAAAGATCTCACAATTATAATCCTTTACAATTCTTTTGCAAGACTTATCTTGCTCCATAGGCTTTACCAATTTAGTATCTGAGAACCATATTATCTAAATGCTAATGGTGAAAGGGAAACCTTTAAGTCACTGTAAGTGATAATTTGTGGTTATAGTGTTATGTCATATGCCAAATGAATTCGCACTAGGTCATATATTAATATTGGTAGCCATGGATAGAAAGACATAAGATTGTAATGTGATGAGGCATACTCATACCCTTTGTTCTTGGAGGCATGAATGTGCTAACCAAGTTTACTATGATACTCATTTAAGTTATAGTTACTGGCATAGTCGCTTAAATAGGTGTAAATGATGGTTTGATGGTGGTAGGAGTTATTTCTATACGTGGTAGAGACATTAATGTCTTTCTCATAAACGACGTTAATTGTTGATGGTTTTTTAGATTGGTGAGGTACAATTTATCGAAAACCTATTTAGGAGAGCTATTTGGCCAATCAAATATGATAAGAGGACCAAAAGAAGTCGAAGGTAGGATTTTGAAAGTTCTTCGATGCTCAAATCAATATTTGCAAAGGAAAAGATAAAAGGAAGAACAAAAAAAGAATTAAGAGTGAGCAAAAGATGGTTTAAAAGTATCTATCCCTCAATCCTTCCTTTTATATTTCTGCATGTGGTTGGCCATGTGTAATTTAAATGTCATGCATGGTGTCCATCGAGTCCAAAGTGTATGCATGTCCTGTAAGTTTGTCCTGATCAGAACACATGATAGATTTAGCCCAATAACAATGTATTATTATTTTTCTTAATTAAGGGTATGTAACATGGACTAATACTTTATACACTTTTAGTTGAGTTTTTTGACTCCATAAGTGGGGTTAGGATGATAACACTTGCCTTATTTTATTTATTTATTTTTAATATATTTAAATGACATGCGTAATCATTTTAATCCTATTTGTAGAGTCAAAAAATTTTGCTGACTATATATAGGATAATTATCTATGTAACATTACTAATTCAGGAAAATGGGAGGGTAATGATGTAATGTGTGATGAAAATTGACTCTTATTTTCCACTATAAGCAAGAGGGGGAGAGGTAATTATTCAAAGTTAAAGGAAGACAAAACAAGCATTTAGCTTGACAAAGCTCGACAAGGCTTTTAACCAACTTGCTAAAGCTTTTGATGATTGATGGGGGTTTAAATATTATAATCTCCCTCTGTAATACTTTCCTTCCATCACATTAGTCAAATTGCCCATCATACTTTTGGTCTCTCTAGGTCAGTTAAAAACATAAATGATACATTATAATTAAAAGCTGAAACTCTTTATTCTCGGCCCAAAAGCACTTTTTGACAATTTTATTTTTGGGTTAATCAAAGCTTTCAGTTGTGAGAAACTCAAAAAAAGATTCGGGGCTTGTCTATTTCACTAATTATGATGGTGGGAGTGTGCTTTAATGAACAAAGGCTTGCAATTTTTCTTTTAGCAATGAGGAAAGTTGATGAAATTAGCTATGTTTTCACATCCATTCGATTTCTTCTAATTTCAGCAAAGCTGATCCTTTGTTAGCCTTGCAATGCAATCTTAAGGCCTCAAAGCATCGGATCAGTTCGATTTAAAAGGATAATGGTAAAGTCAATTGCTACAAATTCAGCTGAAATCAGTCCTAGTTGAGTGTTTAATAGAGATGTGTATGACAAATGCATGTGCTTATGTTGCCTCTAATGATAATGGGCCTGGTTTAGTTGGAGTTATTAATGGTCATCACGAATAGACCACTCTCTTGGTGCCATAGTCTCTAGGCGTACACCAAGAGGAACGTGACGTGCTTCCTCCAGCTGAAAAAAAAAAAAAAAAAAAAAAAAAGAAGAAAGAAAGAAAAGAAAAGAGTGGGACATTATTGTCTAAATTGTTTGCAACTCTTAGGAAGTTGACATCAAGTTCCATGGCGACCTCAAGAGTTGGAAAAAAAAGGTTTGGCCAATAGCATTGTGAAATTATTAGGGAATTTAATGAGGACTTAGCACAACGTCTAATCCCATTATCTCTAAAGTGATTGTTGATATTTCTTGTCAATTGGTTGTCATCCTTTTGGAAAGAGATGGGTTAAAAGATAATGAAAATCTGATGTGAGACACCTCTTGTTCTGTTCAAGGACATATGGATTATGTCCATTGATATTTCAAACAGCTCATAATCCTTGTGAATATCGTTCGCTCATATCCCATCAACTGTACTCAACTCCTCATTTTTATAATTTAATTACTGGCTTATTTATATTTCACTGAATTAGCTAGATATCATTCGAATGAACAAATCATCATCACTTTTGGATTGGTGAATGACAGAAAGATGGAAATCAGTCTCAAAAATATCAATTTGTATACCTATATAATTAACGAGGACAATCATTCTAATTTGTTCTTCCTTCAAGTAAAAGCAAAACAACATCCCATGACTCGATTTATCGATTCTCCATCTAAATCATCACCATTTTGGGTTGATCTTAGTGAAAAAACTGCTCAAATTTTACAATGAAAAATTAAAGATATAACAACTTAATCCCTATTAAGGATCCGAAAATTAGTTAAGTAAACATAAAGAAAATGGAAAATATTGGATATTAGTATTAATTAATCAATTAAAAGGAAATCCGTACCTCTAGTTTGATAGGCTTAAGGCATAAAATCGGAACAAGGATGTGGTGAAATGGACAAGTTTTGAAGGGCAGATGAGAGCAGGGAAAAAACATGGTTGAAATACAGTCGTGTGGGCGGTGAATGGGATGCAGCTGTTGTTAATGTATGGTGGTGGTGTTGAAACTTGAAAACAGTCACCGTCTTTGTATGTCGCGAATACTTGCGAGAGCATTGCTTTTGAGTGTGAGGTAAGGTGAGGTCAGGTTAATACAAATCGTCTCCGGGAGAGGCCCCGACAAGGATCCCATCGTCTAATTTTTGTACAAAGCGCTCAATCATTGATATTCTTTTCAATATTTCAAATTCATCGATATTTGACACGCAATTTTGGAATAATAATAATAAGAATAATTTGTCCTTTTCTTACTATTATTTTTTTAAGTTTTGGAATATTGTTCTTTAGAAAAATATTATAGGATATGAAAAAATTAAATAAGAAATGTTTAACAAAAATGGAGACTGAACATAGGATTTAAATATCCCTTGAACTATGATCAAATTCTGGAAAAATAAAGAACTCTACTCAAATTAATGAGATAGTTTTCTTTTTCTTTTTTTTTTCGAATAAAAAATATTGGGATATATAGTGCTTATAAGATGAAGACGCTACTCAAATGATCTCTCCACCGTCACATCTAAAGGAGATCCAAACTCGTGTTGATGCTATCAATATTACTTCAAAAATCAAAAAGCTATCTGGTTTGCAGGTCCATTTGCCAATATATATATATATATATATATATATATATATATATATATATATATATATATATATAGTCAATGGGTCGGATGACCCATTAAAACTTGAAAGTTTGTTCGATTTTTTAATAGGCTTAGAAAAAATAAACTTGATGAATTTTTGGGTCGGGCTCGAGCTTACCCATGGAGACTTAGGCTCGATCCGGCTTGAAAATAATTGATATTCATTTTTTATATATTTCACTAAATATAATGTAATTATATGTATTTAAAGCATAGATAATCATCATATATACTGTCAGTGGAGTTTTTTTACTCTACAAGCAAATTAGAATGGTTACACATCTCTTATTCTATTTATTTTTTATTTTCTTAATATTCTTAAAAGACATGTGTAATCATTTTAACCACATTTATGGAGTTAAAAATTTCACTGCCTGTGTATAGGATAATTACATTTAAAATTTTGTCGATTAATAAACATTTTATATATTTAATATAAAAATTGACATGTAAAGTTTAACAAAGCCATAGTAAACTTTAAAAGGAATAAAAATAAAAAAGAAACAAAAAAATTAAAATACCAAAAAAAGGTCGGGTCGGTCCGTGCTGAGTTTTTACAATAAAATTTAAAATGAGCTTATACTAAAATTCAAGTTTGATTAATTAAGCTAGATTGGGCTCAAGTTTATATATAGTCCATTAATATATAGCTTAGGCATGACCGAAACTCGACCCAACCTAACCCATTGATACCTCTAATCATATATATATATATATATATATATATATATATATATATATATATATATAATTCACTTACACATGTGCAGAACTAATTTAGTTTTACACACTTTCATAACATTTTATAAGATTTATATTTTTAAAATCCGATTGTTGAATTTTATATTTTATTCAAGTAGATCGTGCACGTCAAATTTTGAGTTAATCAAAGATATCTAACTATTTATTTCAAAATAATAAAATTTCAATCGTTAATGTATATTAATAAAATTTATTCTCAACTAAAATGATAAGAATATTGAATTGATTTTAAAATTTATATGCATGATATTAAATTGTTAAATTCATCGGTTGATCTTCAAAAATATTAATTATACATAAAGTTATAAAAAATATGCAAAACAATTTAATTTACACATATGTAATTAGTGGATCCTTCCTTATATGTGTGTGTCTATAAAAATTCTATTAAAAAAAAGATAATATTATTAAGTCAATTGCATGTTTAACAAAATAATACTATAATCTAATAACCAAGATTTGGTGGTTATTACATTTCCTTAAAATAAAAAATTAGATCAAATGTTCGAATCACCTTCCCTCCATATACCTTCTTATGAACCCCCAAAAAATAAAACTATAACCTTATTTAAGAACCTATAACTTCAAAAAAAAAAAAAAAAAATCATGCAAGTCATAACTAATACCCATTTAACTATATTTTTTATTTATTTATGGAATTTCTACAATAGGGTCAAATTTTTTTACCTTATTATAAAGTTAATGTATATGCACATGACTAAGCGTAAAGTTAATGTCATTAGGTACAAAATATGTTAAAAGTATTTTAAACATAAGATAAAAAACATAAACACATTTTGAAGCAAAATTATTATTCGTTTATATCTATTGACATTAATTTTATATATATTCTTAAATGTTTACAATACTTCTAACATATTTTACTCATTTAATACTGAATTTATGCTTAATTATGTGTGTTTATGTTGATCTTACAATAAAGTAAAATTTTTTTTATCTTAATGTAGAATTCCCATTTATGTATGATATTATGTATAACATATCTTAAGCAATGTCGACTTATATTATATGCATAACAGAAGATGAATTATTAAGATGAACTTCTAACTATAAATATCTCTAGGTTTCAGACTTCAAATCTTCAAGCGTATCGACGAACTTCTAACTATAAATATATCTAGGTTTGAGAAAATTTTGACTGTAAGTCCGCACATGGTAAAGGACAAACTATAATAACGTGTAGAAGCACTTATTTGATGAGATGTATTTAGAAATTAAATGTTAAGAAATAAAATAATAACACTATAAATAAAACAAATTTTAAAATACAATATATAGCATTTCACTTTCTATTGAAATCCACTTTTTTTTTCAAATTTTATAATGATATGTGAATAAGTGATGTTAGGTTTATCTTATTCGATATAACCGTTGTTATTTCTTTTTAAAAGAAATTAAGATTACAATTCGAATCTTTTTTCTTCTTTGTACATTTTTATGAAAAAAGTGAAACTTGAAAGGCAATGGAAACAAATCGAACTAATACAATGTCTAGCTTAATTTCAATTTGATAAAAAAAAAATTTTTTGGAAGCTCTAGCTTTGTTGAACTTTATCTTTTTTATTTAATTATTTATTTGAACTTGTTAATTAAGTTAGATACTAAGCATTAAAAATCCATGTACAAGCTCAAACTCAAATTTAAAATTAAGTCAATTGAAATTTTAATATATGTAAATAAAAAATTATATTAATTATAATATCTTATTATTTAAAAATTAGATTAGCATATGGTTCATTCAACTCCACGTACCACTCCAACAACTCAAACTTGAGATGAATTAAACAATAAACTAAAGTTTAAGGATCAAAAGAGCTCTTGAATTTTTATATAATTATCATCTAAACTCCTATCATTTTTTAATCAATTAAGTTCTTAAATTTTAATTTTTACCCAATTTAATAAACCTGATAATTCTAGACATGACATGGTGACACGACACGAATATAAAACACAAAAGTGACATTGGCTAAAATTAGGAGAAAATTTTATATGAATATGATAAAATTTAAAAATAAAGTTTTGTATTTCTCGTGTCGACATGAATTTTGACATAAAATTTTGGTGTTTTACGTGATACAAATACAATTTTACATGACACAAATACGAATTATAGACATGAATCGTTAAGTCTAAAATTGAGTCCTTTTATGAATTTTAGCGTCAAAAAATTGCCTAAATTTTTTTCTAAATGCCATCTTTAATTTTCCTAAACTAGATTCCAGCAAATTCTTATCTTTATAATTGACCAAAAAAAAGTTTAATCCATCCATGAAAAGATTTAATAAGATAGAAATCAAAATTTAAATGTTTAATTGAATAAACATATTTTATAAGATAGCTTGTAAAGGTGTTAATGGACTAGGCTAGACCAACTAGCCTAACCTATATAATAATGAATTATATACAAGCTCGAGCTCGACCTAATTCTATTATTTAAATTTGATTTTTAATCCAAACCTACTCTTAAATTTACTGTACAAACTCAAACCCAATTTAGTCCTTTTTTCCTTTCATTTTGTTTGCATCTTAATATTTTTCTTTGTTTTTATTTTTATTTTTTCCCTTTAAAATTTATTTTGATTGTCAAACTTTTCATTTCAATTTTCATATTAAATATATAGAATGTTTATTAATCAACATTATTTTATATACATATATAAATGATCATTAATATCCTATATATCGCTAGTGGAGTTTTTTGACTCCACAAACGAGTTAGAATAATAACACATGTCTTATTTTATTTATTTTTTTACTTTCGTAATATATTTAAAAGGTACATGTGTCATCATCTTAACTCAACTTGTGAAATCAAAAAATTTCACTAACGATATATAGGATAATTATTCTATATATAATTATGTTATTTTTTAGAATAGTACATTCTCATTTTACGATCATAATCAACACATTACATTTGATTACCGATAACTTAATAAAATTGTAAATACAAATAACAATATACAAATAATTATATAAATAATAAAATAAACTTAATCTCACATTTGATGAGACTCAAACTTAAGACCTCAAAATTTCAAAATCTCTTCTTTGCCACTTAGTTAAGGTTTTATTAGTATAATTATATTCTATTTAGTAAATATGTAAAAAGTTAATATTAATTATAAGCAGATTGACCCAAACTTAGCTTAGCTGTCATTTAGTGAAATTAGAGTCCGTCTAAAAAATTTAACAAGTTTAATTTTTTATCTAAATCCTTTTGTTACGCTTAATATTTTTTTATCCAAACTAATTAAAAATCATATTATATTTCAAATTTTAATGGATCCTACAACGCATGAAAAAAATCTATTTGAATGATAACCCTATTAAAATTCAAGGTATTTTTTTTAAAAAAAATTTTTAACCCTTGGGCCGTAAATTACTTATTGAGTACTTAAGGGACACTCGTTTAGTAAAAAATCGAATGCTAAAGACTGAATTGACTCATTTGCATTGTTAGCGATAGGGGTGTAATCGAGTCGAGCCGAGCCGATACAGTGAGGTGCTCGAGCTCGAGCTCGAGATCGACTCGAAACTTGGTGCTCGATACTCGGCTAGAGCTCGATTGAGTCTTATTTTTTAAACTCGAGCTCGGCTCGAGATCGAATTCGAGCTACTCGAGCTCGCTCGATTAGGCTCGATTAGGCTCGATTATATAAGTTCGATATTTTGCTCGAACTCGATTAGACTCGATTAGGCTCGATTATATAAGTTCGATATTTTGCTCGAACTCGATTAGGCTCGAATCATTATATAAATATTATTATATTATTAAAATATATAAAAACTCGAGACTCGATTAGGTTCACGAGCTACTTGAGTCAGGTATCTAAGTGCTCGAATTCGACTCACTCGATAACTCAAGTAATTCGAACTCGAACTCGACTCGACTAAAATCGAGTCGAATTTAAATTTTACTCAAATCAAATCTAAATAATTTGTAAACATCACTGTATTATTTACACCTTTAATAATTAGAGATAGAAGAAAGTGGTCCTTAAGAAATGCAGGTCGTGAGCTTAAGAACAAGAACCGAGTACCCATTAATGCAGCCAATAAAAGACTGACATGAACATAGACACGACGGATGGAGATGTGACGTGGGATTACAGTTGGCTGAGGTAGTTGATGGCCCCACCTAGACGAACACGTGCTGGAGAGGAGCCTGAATTAAAAAGGATCTTTTGACCTTTTGGTCCGGATGGAGTGATGAGTCACGAGTGTGGCTGTGTGGGTGGTTAAAACCAACTTCTTTGGCAATCATTAAAACCGTTATTTCACAAATCTCCTCCCACAAAGGGTTCTTGGGCCCACCCGACATTTTAATTACCCTCCCCTCCTCTTTTTACTTTGCCAAGAAATTATTTTAGGGTTCTGTTTCGTTACGACATATTTTTATCTAAATTTTTAAATTTTTTGGTTTAACGAAGGAATTCTCAAAGATTTCTAGTATAAATTAATAGCGTTAAATCCCCAATTGTGTTTAGACACATAGAAAATAACTATCATCTCAAACAGTCATAAAATTTTTAAATTTGACTAACAAAATTAATAATGATACATACTTTTAAAATTTATTAAAATATAAATATATATATATATATATATATAAATATATGACTAGTTTTTTATTTAGATTTTAGAGTTAAACTATTTATTATCAAACATATCAAAATCGAATTCATCATTTAGTTATATTATTTAACTTAAATTCATTAATGAAGTGGGGTCCATTTGCTTCTGACTGATTAAGGTTTTGATAATCATATTCATCATTTCAATTATGCAAATAAAGAGGTATCATAAAGTTACTCGGTTATTTAATTTGATTCGTTGGACAAGTTTCATTTTTATTCAGAGTAATATATATTGCAAATTTGCTATTCTAGACGTCCAAGGCAACTTTCCAGGCAAAAAGTGAAAAGGTGATCGGGATTTGTATGGCAGCCAGCTGAAAATAGTAAACTTAGATTTGTCCATGCCCGATGACACATTTACCCGACTAAATATTAAAAAATAAATTAATAAAGTTTGGCCCCTTAAAAGCTAAAACAAGAAAGAGGGAAGCTTGTATTAATAAATAAATATATTATAGAAATTATTGGGAGGTGAAGAGGTAAGAGTCTAATTAGTGTCAAAGTGCTATTAATTATTTTTTAATTATAATGTGTCTTTATATCATATTAAGTATGAAACTAATTTTTAGTCATACTTTGTGGCTAGAACCGACTCAAGAGAATTTGACCTAGATAGGATTCAAACACAAAATTTTTCACTGAGGATCATCCTCACTCTAGAATTTTATAGGGCTAACACCACTGGACCGACCTTTTAAATTATTAATTATTTTTAAAGAATGAGTGAATAATTATTCAATACATTATTAGTGAAGTTTTTTTTTACTCCACAAGAAAAGTTAAGATGATGACACATATTCTTTAAAAATATTAAGAAAATAAAAAATGAATGAAATAAGACATGTGTTGTCATTCTAACCCCGCTTATAGAAACAAAAAACTCCACTAATGGTTTTAAGTTAATTTATGTTCTAGAAGTTCTAATTAAGATTTTGTTCTTATGGATCAGGTTTTCTTATTGATGGTTTGTATAGAATAAAACTTGATAATGTTTTCGCTGAATCTTTACATGTCACACATAGTAATGTTGGTTCAAAATGTAGTATGCTTAACGAAAATTTTGCTTATTTGTGGCATAAACGTTTAGGTTATATATCCAACGAAAGGTTAGAAAGATTGTGTTACTTTGAATGATGTATTTTGAAATGATAAAACATTAATGAACTTATTTAAATCATTTGTAAGAAACTAGTTCTAAGTGATTATCCTGAAATCATATTGCATAAATGTTCACTTAGAAATATTGTCAATCTTCTAAAGCTAAACTTTGACGGAAAACTGAAAATCAAATGAAATTTGCCTAAGAGTTGTGTCAGGATCGATCTCAAGGATGTATGAGATCGATCTCACTTTGGCAAATCAATTTGACAGAGGCCTTATAGGCCTTACAAGATCGATCTCAAGGATGTATGAGATCTATCTCAATTTGACAGAGGCCTTATAGGCCTTGCAAGATCGATCTCAAGGTTGTATCAGATCGATCTCAATTTGGCAAAGGCCTTACAGGCCTTGCAAGCCTTGTAAGATCGATCTCAAGGAAGTAAGAGATCGATCTCAATTTGGTAGAGGACTTGAAGGATCGATCTCAAAGTATTGTGAGATCGATCTCCTAAAGGCTGAGACATTTTAAGATCGATCGCATGGGGTTAAGAGATCGATCTGCTATAAGCGGGACTAATATTTTCAAAGCAGAGATCGATCTCCTTCTTAATAAGGGATTGATCTCCCCTGAATAAAGCTAACAAGCAGATCGATCTGTCGATAAATGAGATCGATCTGCCCTTTGTGAAATTACTCTGTGTTGCAGGTTCAGGAACAAGAGATCAATCCCCTAAGATAAAGGAGATCGATCTGGACCACTTCTGCAGAATTCCAATAGCTATTTCTGCAGGTTCTCAACGGGAGAAAAAACATTAAATGCTTCACCTATCATTTGGCTGTATAAAAACAAGCATTAAGACATCGGGGATAGAAGAAAGACAGCAGAAAAATTTTGAACATTCTTGAGAGAACATTCCTTTTGTCTTCAGCATTTATACATTGATTTGTCATTAAAAACTTGTGTTGAAGCTATTCATCCTACCCATTAAATAGAGTTTTCCATTGTATTCACTCTTTGTTTAAAAGAAAAGGGGAGATTCCCTTGTGAGAGAATTGTATAAAAGTTGAATAGTAATACTTGTATAAGGGATAGAGAGATTATTCCTTAACCTTGAAAAGAAAGTTGTATTGATCACATTGATAGTGAAAGAGAATCCTTGACAAGAAGGTCAAGAAGAGAGGACGTAGGCAATCGATTTGGTCGAACCTCTATAAATTCCTGAGTTTGCTACTCTTCTTCCTTATCTCCTTTGTTTTACTGCATTTTATTCTATTGCTTATTGTTGTCATTTATTTGTTTAATTGCAATTCTAATTAAGAGAGTTTAAATTTAGCATATAGACTAGAAAAACCGATACACCCCCTCTTAGTTGAGCCAACAATTGGTATCAGAGCTTGGACTCTTAATTAAATAGGAGTGAAATCCTAAGAGTTAGAACGATCCTATGACTCAAACTAGTGTAGCAACCAGCATGGTGGAAGAGGGGCACTCCACCGTTAGGCCTCCCATGTTTAATGGTGAGAACTATGCCTATTGCAAGACTAGGATGATGTTATTCATCCAAGCCAATAATTATGAAGTGTGGAGGATTATTGTTAAAGGTCCACAAATCTCAACTAAGAAAATAGAGGGAAAAGAAGTTCCGAAGGAGGAAGATGAGTGGGATAATTATGACATAAAAAGTATTCAATTAAATGCTAAGGCAATGCACACATTGTTTTGTGCCTTAGGACCAAATGAGTAAAATAGAGTTTCTACTTGTGAAAATGCAAAACAAGTGTGGGATAAACTGTCAATAACTCATGAAGGAACTACTCAAGTCAAGGAAACAAAAGTAGGTATGCTCACACATGACTATGAGTTGTTTAGAATGAAAGAAAGAGAATCCATTAGTGAAATGTTTACTAGATTCACTGACATCATAAATGGACTTAAATCCTTAGAGAAAATATATACTAACATAAAAATGGTAAAGAAAATTTTAAACAACTTATCAAAAATTTGGGAAGCCAAAGTAACTGTCATTGAGGAGTCTAAGGATCCCCATTCACTGTCGTTAGATGAACTAATAGGATCACTTCTCACATATGAGATGAAGCTAAAGAGGAATGAAGAGGTTCCAAAGAAAGTAGGTGTAGCATTAAAATCTACCACTCATGAAGAAATAAAAGAGGACGAAAATGAGAGTGGTGATGAAGAAGATTTTGAAATGGCAATGTTTGCCAAAAGGTTCAATAAGTTCATGAGAATGAAAGGAAGTGGTTGTATTAAGAGAACCCATAGGAGGGAACTAAATAGAGGAGAACCAACTAGAAAAGATAAGGATACTTTGTTTGTTATGAATGCAAAAAGCCTGGTCATATAAAATTTGATTGCCCTCTATTAAAGAAATCAAATGATAAGAAACCTAAGAAGAAGGCTATGATAGCAACTTGGAGTGATAGTGACAACTTTGATAATGAAAAAATTGTCAATCTTTACTTCATGGCACTTGAAGATGAGAAGGTAACTTCTAACTCCAATGATTATTCGTTTGATGAGTTGCAAGATGCCTTTGATGATCTTGTTATAGAATTTGAAAGCTTGAATGAAAAATATAAGAAGACAATATCTAAATTAAAGAAAGAAAATGAGTTGCTCATAAATGAAAAACTTGTATGGGAAAAGATGCTGGAAAATACAAATCTGGAAATTAATGACTTAAAGGAAAAGAACAAGAATTTGCATAATTATTTCTCTAGATTCTATATGGGACAACAAAAGTTAGATCTAATGCTAGAAACTCAAAGAGCCTTCTTTGATAAAGATGGTCTAGGATATAATGGCAAAAAGAAACCTATCTTAAGAACTTCTTAGTTAGAAAGAATATGCATGACTCAACTACTACTTGCTCACTTTGTAATAATAGAGGACATTCATCATATAAATGCAATATTGGAATGACAACATTTAGAAGAAAAATAGTTAGAAAAGTTTGGATACCTAAAGATGTGATAAATTCTAAAGATATTGAATTGATATTGAAGTGGATCCCAAAAGGGTCAAAATTATTTTCTACTAACTCTAAAGGACCCAAGAAAATTTGGGTACCTAAAACAGAAACTTAATGATGTTTATAGGAATTTGAGCATTGCCACAAGACAAAGTCAAAGGAAGCTTGGTACTTGGATAATGGATGCTCAAGACATATGACGGGAGACAATAGCCATTTCAGCTCATTCAAATCAAAGGTTGGTGGAGAAGTCACTTTTGGGGACAACTCCAAAGGCCAAATTGAAGGAAGTGGTGCTATTGGTAACGATTCCTTCTCCATAGATAATGTTTTGTATGTTAGAGGCTTAAAGCATAATCTACTTAGTATTAGCCAACTTTGTGACAAAGGTTACAAAGTAAGTTTTGATTCTTTGAAGTGTCATGTTGTTGATACTAAAACTAATAAAGTAGCATTCTTAGGACAAAGAGAAGGAAACATTTATTTAGTTCATTTGAATGAACTACGAAGTGAAAATGTTTGTTTAATTCTAACTAGGGAAAAAAAACCTTGGTTGTGGCATAGAAGACTAGGACATGCAAGCATGCATGTATTATCTAAGCTCGTAAAAAGAGATCTTGTAGTTGGTCTACCTAAGGTATCATATGAAAATGACAAGATATGTAAAGCATGTGCAAGGAAAAACATAAAAGAATAACATTTAAACCTAAAAATTGTGTGTCAACTTCTAGACCACTACAATTACTACACTTAGATCTTTTTGACCCAATGAGAACTACAAGTCTTGGTGGTAAGCACTATGGATTTGTAATTATAGATGATTTCACTAGATTTACATGGGTATTTTTCTTAAGTGTGAAGAATGAAGCTGTAGAAAAATTTGTCATTTATTAAAAAATAGCTCAAAATGAAAAGGGTTATACCATTACTAGAATTAGAAGTGATCATGGCAAAGAATTTGAAAATCTTAGTTTTGATGAATATTGCAATGATCAAGGGATTAGTCATAATTTTTCAGCTCCTAGGACACCACAACAAAATGGGGTTGTTGAGAGGAGAAATAGAACCTTAGAGGAAATGGCTAGAACTATGCTTTGTGAAAACAATTTACCTAAGTATTTTTAAGCTGAAACTATTAATACTTCATGTTATATCATAAATAGAGCAATGATTAGACCAATTTTAAAGAAAATACCATATGAACTTTACAAGGGAAAACAACCAAATATTAGTTATTTTCATCCTTTTGGTTGCAAATGTTTTGTCTTTAATAATGGAAAAGATAACTTGGGAAAATTTGATGCTAAAAGTGATGAAGGAGTCTTTTTACGCTATTCTTTAAATTCAAAAGCATATAGAGTTTACAACAAAAGGACATTGATGGTGAAAGAGTCAATTCATGTAATATTTGATGAGTCAAATGATGCATCTAAAGTTCATAGCAATAATGAGGATATAGAAATATTTGATTAGATTTTGAAGGAATCCTCAAGGATAGAAGATAACATACAAGAAAATCTTGACATTAACAAAAAGGAAGAAGATGAAGAAGAACTAGAAATGCTAGAAAAAGAACCTAGAGCACCAAGAGAATTAGGATATGTCAAAAATTGTGAAATTGTAGGTGATCAAAATCTAGGAGTTAGGATAAGATCTTCACTTAGAAATGTATGCCAATATATAACATTTGTCTCACAAATTGAACCCAAAAATGTGAATGAGGCATTAGAAGATAATAATTGGATACTAGCTATGCAAGAGGAACTAAATCAATTTGAGAGGAGTAAAGTGTGGAATTTAGTTCCTAAACCTAGTGATCATCCTATAATTGGAACAAAATGGATCTTCAAGAACAAGATGAATGAAAATAGTGTGATCATAAGAAAAAAGGCTAGGTTGGTAGCTCAAGGTTATAGACAAGAAGAAAACATAGATTATGATGAAACCTATGCTCCGGTAGCTAGACTAGAAGCCATTAGAATGTTACTTGCCTTTGCATGTTATAAGAATTTCAAATTATATCAAATGGATGTGAAAAGTGCATTCTTAAATGGTTATATAAGTGAAGAAGTCTATGTTAAGCAACCTCCCGATTTTGAAGATCCTAGTTATCCTAATCATGTTTACAAACTCTCAAAGACACTATATGGTTTGAAACAAGCTCCTAGAGCTTGGTATGAGAGACTATCAAAGTTTTTAATTAAAAAATGATTTTCAAGAGGGAAAGTTGATACAACTTTGTTTATCAAAACCAAGGATAAAGATTTATTAGTAGTTCAAGTGTATGTAGATGATATTATTTTTGGATCAACTAATAAATTCTTGTGCCAAGAGTTTGCTAAAACTATGCAAGGTGAATTTGAAATGAGTATGATAGGAGTGCTCACCTATTTCGTGGGACTTCAAGTAAAGCAAACTAAGAATAGGATCTTCATCAATCAAGCTAAGTACACCAATGACTTACTCAAAAGATTTGGAATGGATAATTGCAAACCTCAAGCAACTCCAATGGGCACTAGCATAAAGCTTGATAAGGATGAAAGTGGTAAGTGTGTATACACTAAGCTATATAGGTCTATGATTGGCTTATTGCTTTATCTTACTGCAAGTAGACCTGATATTATGTTTAGTGTGTGTTTATGTGCTAGATTTCAATCCTTACCTAGAGAATTTCACTTACTAGCTACAAAAAGAATTTTTAGGTATCTTAAAGACACACCTTTACTAGGACTATGGTACCCTAGAGATTCTACCTTTACTCTTCGTGCTTATTCTGATACAGATTTTGGAGGATGCAAAATAGATAGGAAAAGCACTTCAGGAACTTGCCAATTTTTAGGGAATAGATTAATATCACGGTTCTCTAAGAAACAAAATAGTGTAGCACAATTCACAACTGATGCAGAATACATAGCAGCAGATAGTTGTAGTGCTCAAGTGTTGTGATTAAGCAACAAATGAGAGATTATGGTATAGACATGAAACAAGTTTCCATTAAATGTGATAATACCAGTGCAATTAATCTCTCCAAAAATCCAATTCAACATTCTAGAACTAAACATATAGAAATTAGACACCACTTCCTTAGAGATCATGTACAAAAAGGAGATATAGTTCTAGAATATATTGATACAATGCATCAAGTAGCTGATATTTTCACCAAACCCCTTGACAAAGAAAGATTTTTTGTTCTTAGAGGTGAATTAGGATTAATGAATGCTCTTTAATTTGTTTGACTTGAGTTTGCTTTATCGAATTCTTTTTCATTAAGTTTTTCAAACATTTTCTTAGCAAATTGGTAAGGAAGATCGATCCTTGTCCATTGTAGATCGATCTAGCTTACTCTTTAGCCTATAGAAACTGGGTCATGACTAGGAGATCGATTTTCTAATCTTTAAGATCGATCCCCTTAAGGTTATGTATATCTAAGATCAATCTTCTACTCATTTGAGATCGATCTCCTTAAGCCTCTGTATAACTCAGATCGATCTGCGTAATCTAACAGATCGATCTCCTTAAGTCTCGAGAAAATAGAGATCAATATCTATCTTTAAGCAGATCGATCTCCTTAAGTTTCTGGGAAAGAGAGATCGATCTCATCCTTGGCAGATCGATCTCATTAGCCTTGGGCTATATAAATCGTCGCAAAATTTCCAAATTTCAAAAACCCAAATCCCAAATCTCCAAAACCCTAAACGCAAGATGGCTCTTTTCCTCTCTATCTCTTGCCCCCGGATCACTTTCTTTGTAAGCCTTCGTTGTTCGATTTCATCTCTGATCTTTTCAACTCTGTCGACCCAACATTTGTTGTTTTTTAAAATTTTTTGTTAGTTTCTGTTCATAGATCGATCTGTTCTCTTCACTTTACTCGTTACTGTCACTTTGTTATTTACGATTCTTAGTGAACCCATCTTGCATCTTGTTAGGTGTTAGTGAATACATACTCTGTCTAGTTACAATGCCTCGTACTAAGACTGTCACATCTCGAACTCTCAGACAAAACACACCACCGATTACATTTAGCCGATGTTTTCAAACCCCAGCTAAACGAAAACATTTTGATGAACATTTCTCCACCTTATCTATTAAACATTGGCGCCCAATTGATTTCTCCTTTTTGGAAGACATTGATTTTCCTCACCTTGAAAAATTTCAAGAATATCAATGGCTTCATTTTCTTAAAATCAATACTCCAGTGCCTCTAAATATTGTCTATGCCTTCTTTTCCAATGCTGAACCTCTCACCGCGCCTAATGATCCCTATCGGACCATAGGCTTTAACACTTTCGTTATGGCTAAGTCACTCTATATTGACAAACAACTTGTAGACGAAGTCTTTGGTATACCCGACTTGGGTCTTACCAATGAAGACATTGAAGTAACCTTGGACTTTCCCATAGCCAATGACCGGGCTAGTGAGTTATCTATGCACCTACACCTCCTTCATCTTATTGCGTCATGGAACCTCCCTCCATTTGGCACACGTCACTCGACCGTTAGGAAACTCGACCATTTTTGGCTATACAACATTCATTCTCCTTTTGGTCGAAGGCTAAACCTGATCCACTTCATCTTCTAAGATTGGCTTAAAATCATTAGGGGGCAAGCCAACATTATAGTCTATCCACAACCACTTGCTCGTCTACTTCAACACCTTGGTATTGACTGCTCATGTGAAGCTGGTGAACTACCTTCACCAAAGAGCATTATCAACATTAGCACGCTTCACCATGCTGGATATTATAAGGATGACACTGGTACTTGGCACAAGAAGACTGCCTTTCCTACGCATGATGAAGAAATTGAGACAGATGCTCCAGTTGAGCCTTCAGCACCTCCAGCTAAGGATATTGCACTTGTTGTTTTATCCTCAGTCACCTTGGAATCTCTTGTAGCTATGGTTATGGATCTTAATCAGAAGATAGATGAGGGTTTTGCAACTCTTCAAGCCACCCAGCAAGTTATGTTTGATGAATTGCACCTAACCCGTTCACGTGTTGATGAGCTCTTGGAGCGTTATCCTCATCTGTCTTAGGATTTCTTTGATTTACTTGTTTATCTAGTTGTAATTGAATTGACATAATTATTTTGAAATGACTTATGTTCTCTTATGTTTGTGTTTGCTTATTTATCAATTAATGTGTGATCCTTCTTGTTTCATTGCTTGTCTTCTTGATATGACAAAAAGGGGGAGAAAGAATGCATATATTAAGGGGGAGCAAACTAAGAGGGAGAAAATTCTAATGTTACAAATGATTTAATGTATTAGGAACCAAAATTTTAAATGATTGAATTAAGTTTTATCATATCAAAAATGAGGAGATTTTTAACTTTGAATGATATATTTTGAAATGACAAAACATTAATGAACTTATTTAAATCATGTGTAAGAAACTATTTCTAAGTGATTATTCTGAAATCATATTGCATAAATGTTTACTTAGAAATATTGTCAATCTTCTAAAGCTAAACTTTGGTGAAAAACTGAAAATCAAATGAAATTTGCCAAAGAGTTGTGTTAGGATCGATCTCAAGGATGTATGAGATCGATCTCAATTTGACAGAGGCCTTACAGGCCTTGCAAGATCGATCTCAATGATGTATGAGATCGATCTCCATTTGGCAGAGGCCTTATAGGCCTTGCAAGATCGATCTCAATGTTGTATGAGATCGATCTCAATTTGGCAAAGGCCTTACAAGCCTTACAAGCCTTGTAAGATTGATCTCAGGGAAGTAAGAGATCGATCTCAATTTGGCAAAGGACTTGAAGGATCGATCTCAAAGTATTGTGAGATTGATCTCCTAAAGGTCGAGACATTTTAAGATCGATCTCATGAGGTTAAGAGATCAATCTGCTATAAGCGGAAGTAATATTTTCAAAGCAAAGATCGATCTCCTCCTTAACAAGGGATTAATCTCCCTTGAATAAAGCTAACAAGCAGATCGATCTATCGATAAATGAGATCGATCTGCCCTTTATGAAATTGTTCTGTGTTGTAGGTTCCGGAACAAGAGATCGATCCCCTCATATAAAAGAGATCGATCTAAACCACTTCTGCAAAATTTCAACAGCTATTTCTACAGGTTCTCAACGGGAGAAAAAACATTAAATGCTTCACCTACCATTTGGCTGTATAAAAACAAACATTGAAGACATTGGGGATAGAAGAAAGACAGCAGAAAAATTTTGAACATACTTGAGAGAACATTCCTTTTGTCTTCAGCATTTATACATTGATTTGTCATTAAAAGCTTGTGTTGAAGCTATTCATCCTACCCATTAAATAGAGTTCTCTATTGTATTCACTCTTTGTCTAAAAGAAAAGGGGATATTCCCTTGTGAGAGAATTGTATAAGAGTTGAATAATAATACTTGTATAAGGGGTAGAGAGGTTATTCCTTAACCTTGAAAAGGAAGTTGTATTGATCACATTGATAGTGAAAGAGAATCCTTGACAAGAAGGTCAAGAAGAGAGGACGTAGGCAAGCGATTTGGCCGAACCTCTATAAATTCCTGAGTTTGCTACTCTTCTTCCTTATCTCATTTGTTTTACTGCATTTTATTCTATTGCTTATTGTTGTCATTTATTTGTTTAATTGCAATTCTAACTAAGAGAGTTTAAATTTAGCATATAGACTAGAAAAACTGATTCACCCCTCTCTCGGTTGAGCCAACAGATTGGTAAAGAATGAGGTTCTACAGAATGTAGATTTTATCGATCTTAGAAGTTGCCTAAATTGCATAAAAGGAAAGTAAACCAAACAAACAAAGAAAGAAAAGAGCTAAAGAAGCACACAACTTCTTGAAATAATACACATCGACACATGTGGATCTTTGGATGTTCCATCCTTTAGAAGAGAAAAGTATTTCATCACCTTTATTGATGACAATTCACATATATATATATTTATATATATCTACTTAAAAAATGTTAGTATATAGATGTTCTAGAAATATTCCTAAATGAGGTTGAGAGGTAATTAGATAAAAAAAAGTGAAAATCATAAGATCCGATAGAGGTGGTGAATGTAAGTGTATGCCATAGAGCCAACTCAATTGGAGAAAGGCACGGTACCATAACAAAGACATGATCTATAAGACCCGATTTTATTGGAAGAGCAAAAGGGAATGAATAGAAATTTTCGAATTGTGACGGCCAACCCCTGCCCGGCCAACCCCTGCCAACGGCCATGGCAACCAAGCCCAGGTCCACTGACCCGCAAGGCCCATCGACAACATTGGTGGTCTAACAACGGGTGGTGCAACAACGCCAACAACATCCACATATTGTCCGCTTTGGGCCGAGGCCCGCACGGCTTTGTTTCATTCAGGGAAATTTCCCTCAGAACGCGTCCTCAGTGGTTCGAACTCGGGTAAACACCCTTGTTCTTGCCACTGATGATGCCAATGAGCCAGTTGGCTCAATGGCATCATCAGTGGCAAGAACAAGGGTGTTTACCCGAGTTCGAACCACTGAGGACGCGTTCTGAGGGGAATTTCCCTGAATGAAACAAAGCCGTGCGGGCCTCGGCCCAAAGCGGACAATACGTGGATGTTGTTGACGTTGTTGCACCACCCGTTGTTAGACCACCAACGTTGTCGATGGGCTTTGCGGGTCAGTGAACCTGGGCTTGGTTGCCATGGCCGTTGGCAGGGTTGGCCGGGCAGGGGTTGGCCGTCACACGAATGCATTTAAAAATGCAAAAGGATTGAAATGGTATTCCCGAACACGTGCAAGGGCAAAACGGTCAAAAGACCAAAACTCGGTATAATTTCGACAAGAAAATTTAATTAAAAATATGGGATTGAGAAATCTTGATCAATAATGAAGAAATAATTAAATTTCGGATTAAATTGATCAAGATATGGATTTATTAGAATAAACCAAAATTTTCGTATCGAAACATAATCTCGAAAATAATCGAAAAATATACCAGAAAGGCAAAATAAGACTGAGAAATTCATTTACTGATTAAATGAATAAAATAGTATTTTTTTTAAAGATATTTTGGCAATTTTAATATATTTTAATTGATTAAAATATTATTAAAAATAAAATAATAATAAATAATAAATAAAAATAAAATAATTAAAAAAAAAGAAATCGCAAAACGCGATTTCTGCAAACACGAAAACGGAAGCCGAGCTTCCCTTCTCCTTCACCGATGATCGGAGGTCGACGACCAGCCTAGAGGAGCGGCCGACAAGGAGGTAGCCCAACCGAGCCATCCACTGGCACATACAAGCGGTGAACGGTGGCGAATGGCGAGGAAACCGAGAGAGAGAACCGAGGGAGTTTCCCGACGACTGGCGCCGATTCAGGCCTGGCCACCGCAACTCGAAGGTAGCCCACGCCAAGGTCGGCCGATCAGCGGCTGAATCGGCCGGTGGGGCGGTGGCTAGCGCCGAAAAACAACGAGGCAAGAAACGGTACCGCTGGTGGAGGAGAGAACAGGCCGGACCGGCCACTTCCCGGTAGCCTTGAATGAAACCAACCCTAGATCTAAGATGCGGATGACCCAGCGGAGCCACTAGCGGTGGAAACCGACAGAGAACCGATCGGCAAGGCACTGAACCGGTCGAACTGGACTAAATCGACGGTCTGAACTAGGTTGAACCGAACCGGTTCAGCCAAAAAGAAGAGGAAAAAAAGGAAGAAAAAGGGAAAAAGAAAAAGAGGAAAAATTGGAAAAAATTTCAGTTATGCAATCGAGCTACGGGTAAGTCGGTAAGCGGTCAAATTGACCGATTTAAATTTTGGAATATTTAATTTGATTAATATCCAACTGAAAAGTTACCCGAAAAAATATTAAATTGTGTAGCTCGACGATTAACGTCAAACGAGAGCTCGAGACAGCCTCGATTTGTGTATGATCATGGAATCACGGGTAAGTAACCCTTATTTACGACAATTTTACATAGTTATGCGTGTTAAAATTTATCGCATAAATTACGGATTTAATTTCCGCATGAAATGAATTAAATTTTGAAAAATTGGATAAATTGTCGTAAATACTAAATTGAGATATCCGAGAATTTAAAACGAGACTAAATAAATACTGATGGGCCCAATGAGCCCAATAGGCCTCGATGATGTAAATAGTAAGTGAAAAACGGGCTTAAGGCCGATTAAGACCCATTATGGTACAATCAGGCCCAATATGGGTAAACGGGCCCAATGATTTAAATTAAGCCCAGAAAATTATGAAATACAATTAAATTGTATTGTATTTGACCTGATGAATGTGTATCCGCAGTTTCGGAGATTGGATTGGAAGCAAATTGAACTGCGTGACGAGTCATCAGTGGAAAGGTCAGACTATACAGAAAAATGAGGTAAGGGAATTGTGTGAGTAGCTAGAGGTAGCTACGCGTATTTTAATAGTTTTTTTGTATACTGAATATGTATGCATACCCTGATTATGTTTAAGGGTCCTGAAAATGGTTTAAAGATTTTAAGGACTCGAAATAGGTAAAGACTATTTTACCCCTATTGAGGGAAGTTCACCTAAGGATGGTGAAAGCATGACATTGACATGCATGAAATGCAGATTTAAGGAAATTTATGGTGTAAGGATTTTATTGGTTTTAATCAAAGCAAATCGATAGATTGGCCAGTAATTGCATGAATTTCACATGATAACACTACGTAAGTGTTCTTTATATTTAAATAGAAATTTCTTTGGAAAATAGTCCAACTATCAAGTTTATATGGAAACAGATAGTGCCGGCACGTAGTTCGCACTATATCTGCGTTTGTGAATGTGCATAAATGTGCTTGAGCGGTTGCTCGCACCGATTTGTGTGACATCATATGCATAAAATGTGCTAGAGCGGTTGCTCGCACTGATTTTATGATTTGATATGCATGAGAGCTGCTTGAGCTTAGCTCACACTCTGTTTTGACATGTTTTGATATGTTTTGACGTGGTATGCATAAAAGGTGCTGGAGCGATTGCTCGCACTAGTTTTTATGATTTGACATGCATGAGAGATGCTAGAGCTTAGCTCGCATCCAGTTTTAATATGATAATTGCATAAAAGCCGTGCTGGAGTGTAACTCGCACGAGATTTGATTTAATTATGCATAAAGCCGTGCTGGAGTGTAACTCGCACGAGATTTGATTAATTATGCAAAAAGCCGTGCTAGAGTGTAACTCGTATGAGATTTGATTTACTTGAGTATTCATTTGTGCTGGAGCGTTGCTCGCACAAAGTTTTATATGGTTTTATAATTCATTTGGATGTCGTACTAGAGTTTTTCTCGTACGAGGTTTTCACTGAGTTTTTATACATATCCGTACTAGAGTATTGCTTGTACGAGGATTTTACTTGAATTTATAATCAGTTTAAGTCGTACTGGAGCGCTGCTCGTACGCAGATTTCATTGATTTCTATGAAACCGTGCTAGAGTTTCGCTCGCACGAGGTTTTCAGATATCATGAATATGCATGGAGCCATGCTAGAATTTCGCTCACACGGGGATTTATATTACATGCATATAGCCGTGTTGGAGCCTCCTGTAGACTGTGTGTCACAGTGAGATGATATGCTCACACGTGCATACTGAGACAGAGATGATATGGGTGGATAAGACCTATTACCGGCACCCCTGATTGAGCTTGGGTCCACGGAGTACGTTGTACCATGTATGTCACGCGAAGTACGCTGTACCGTGGGGATTGTTGGAGTGGAGTGGCATTAGCCACGAGGCAGCAAGCCTTGCCCTCGCAATCTTGGTGTTTTGCTGTTCTGACGGGTAGGACAACCCACCTCCCGTTTCAGGTGTGATACCCCGTACACTAGGTACCGTGTTTCCAGGGATCACTAGGATATAGCCATAGTCCTCGATGTTACTGATATAATCAGCTACATGTCTCACATGATATAACTATTGGTCGATAGACCAGGGTAGACCCGAGGGAGGGGTCAGGCCCCCGATTTTATGATTTTCAACTGTGATGTTAGATTTCAGATGATTTTATGATTTCATGAAATGTGACCCTGAAAGAATGGTGGTTTTAATAACCGAAGTTTTATAATGAATTTTAATGAATTGTTTTATGAGATGATTGACCCGGAATGGGTTATTTTATTCTGCACTTTTTATGAAATGATTTAAATGCAGTAACATAATGGGTTTTCCATGCTTTAATGATAAATTCATGAAATGATTGTATCCCACGATTTGTTTAATATCGCATGAAACAATGCATGATTTTGATTAAATTCATGCTAAGTATAATTTAATGATGTCACATAAAATGCCTTTGATGCATGAATTAAATGATTTTTATATGCACAAATAGTTTTGAATAAACTATGTCATTGATGTATGAACAATTTTGTGCTTGAGTTTTAAATGAAAAGAAATGGATTTAAGGGCATGGCATTATGAGCATGTAGATAGTGGATCTATCTACTTACTTGCATAATTGCCTTACTGAGCGTGTGGTTTGCTCACCCCCTTATTTTCCCATCTTTTCAGAGCACTCACAGAAATTAGTAAGCAGCTGAGGACTTGCATGCTTGGTATTCCCTGCTTCCCATCGAGAGACAGGTATACACATTTGTATGATTTTGTATCTAAATATGTAATACACAGTACTGTAAACAAATATGATGTCGGGGATGTAGAGTTATAAATACCCTTGTGTATGTATTTATTTAAAGTCAAAGGATAGTAAACTTTGATATGTGAATGAAATTATGAAAATGGAATGGTAAATAGGTGAGAGGTGACTAACACCGAATCATAACCCAACTGTTTGTAGGATGGTCACGATGAGAGAAAGGTAAGAATTAAATAATAAATAAAAAGCGAAAAAAATTTACTCTGATTTTTAGGTAATTTGGGTCGTGACATGATCACTTAGGGAAGTGACATAAAAATTTTCCCTTCACCATTGTATCGACTAGATTAACAAATAATAACTTCAACATGAGATGAAACCTATGGAATAACACAAGCTTTGCAAGAAGTTTGTAACGTCATTACAAATATGAGAATTCTTATGCATCCAGGCTTATTCCTAAAACTATTCTTGATCATTATACTGTCGAGATAGGGCATTGAAAGTGTTTAAAGATCAATACATACTAAGCCTCCTTACTTATAAAGTAAGTAATCATTCTCATAGATTGAAATATAGAGATATTTGAGGATAGCATGTGGATGTTTATTTGAGAATAAGTTCATTGAACATGATTCGAAGTGAGAGTTCCATTTAGTGGTGTCACTTGAGTGTTATGGAATACACTTCTACATGTTAGTAGTGTAAGTAAACCTCTAACTTGAGATGTCAGGCCATCTTATATGTGTTCTATTATGCTTTGGCTTAATCCTTATGGGTTTTCAAGGACAAATGCCTAAAACAGATTTTTTGGGTATGGCTTGAAGAATATAAAGGTGGACAAGTGGTTAAGATGAGAATTCATCACCCTAACTGACTTTAAGGGGATAATATCTCATGTATCCTAGCTTGTATTAACTCATAAAGTCTTTAGCAAAAGCACTTCATGAGAAGAGTTAATATTTGAAGCTTGAGGATAAATATGAAAATATACTTAAAGCAGACACTAGACTAAGCTTTAGTTATTTGCAAGATATTGTTGATGAAAGGATTGAACTACACTGAGATATTACACACTTAAAGGTTTGTCAAACTATCTTGACCTTTTTGACATTTTGGTGGTTATGATGTATTGTTAGATGCAATTCATATCTATGAATTTAAACAAAAAGTTAAATTCCATTACCACATGTTAAAATTTAATGGGTCACACACAAAGAAAAGTATATGAATTAAAAGAGAATCATGGATTAGAAAATTTGGAATTTTCCATTTGGTCTTAATAAGAAAGAATTATGTTTTGAATTCTTAAGATTGTTAGAAAATTAAGAAATGGAACAAAGGAAGAAGAATGATTCTAAGGCGTGAATGTTTTAGAAATTTTACTTAAGGATTCAAAATCCTCCAAGATATAACAGAATCCACGTAAACTCTCTCGAAATTATAAACTAATTTAAGCATAGAAGACTGCATATTTACTATGGCCAATCAACACTTTTTCAAATATACATGACTTGTCTAAGAGGCACCACTTTTGACAAGTTATGTTTATTAGATAAAACAGATATAACTTTTAATTTCTAACAAGTTATGTCTATTAGACATAACTTTTGGCTTCAAACAAGTTATGTTTGTTAACAAAACTTTTGGCTATTTTATTAATTCGAAATTAAAATAAATAAATTAATTTTGAAAAATAAAATTAAAAAATAAATTACCTTTAGCCAACTTCAGAAGCCCAAGATGCCCCCTTTTATAAATTAATATAAAGGTGCAAGGCTCCTAGCCTAAGCCTATAGTCCAAAGCCCAAGGCTTTCTAATTTATTAGAAATTGTAGTGCTTACATATTTATAGACTCTTTGTCTTTCTTTCTTTTTTTCTCAATGTGGGATTAATATTTCAAACTACTCAACAGTCCCCCACTAATTTAAAATATTTGCTTAATTCATAGTTTCACATTAGCTTAATTTGTAGCTTCACATTATAAGTAATACGCATAAAGAAGGTATTTGTCGATTTATACCTTCCATTAGTGTTTATATTTTAATATCTAAGAAAATTAATGGTGCCCGTGGATTGAACCACAATTCCTAGTGTTAGTTTTAATAATATGGTGTAAGACTTATCAACCTACTTCAAGAGGTTCACTACCTTTTTAGTACTATTATGGCCATGTGCTCATTATGACAATTGTGATCGTTTGACCAAAAAAAATCCACCAATTTCTTATTTGAAGCGACACTACTTCCATGATTACTCAGGTGGAGTTCTTTTATTTCGTTGTTGTCATTGATATTTTGTTACAACTCCATTTAAGAGTAAAACTCATCATTTAACAATCGCAATAGACAGCACTTGACTAATAGATTTAGAAATGGAAATCAAGTGCTAAACATGCATATGTAGTAACTTGTTATTAGCTATTAAACTTTAAGTTTAAAGGTTACTAAACTAAAGTTTTCCCATTACTAATTCCTAATAAATTTAAGTGTCATTCCTATTAACATTCTCTTTATCACATCTCTAGGTAATGCTTTGGTGAAAGGATCAATTAAATTGATTGCAGACTTTACATACACTATGGTTATAACTCCATTAGTGATCAACCCTTTAGTATAATCTCATCTAAGGCTGATATATTCAGATTTTTTGTTATATATATTGCTATATGCTCTAGACATTGCAGCTTCACAATCACAATGCATGGAGATGGCTGTCATAGGTTGTAGCCATAACTTTATATCAAGTAACATATTTCTTAGCCATTCTGTCTGCTTGCCTATTAATGCCAAAGCAATAAACTCATATTCCAATATGAAATGTAAGATGCAAGTTTTTTTTTTTTTTCAGGCCTAACTTATAGCACCTCCACCAAGATTAAATATCCAAATTGATGTGGATTTATTTTCTCTTTGACTAGTAACCCGACTTGCATTTGTATAGCTGTCTAAAACGATTGGATAATCTAAGTAAAAAAAAAAAAAAAAAAACCAAGTTCTTTTGTTTTCTACGAATAGCCAAAAATTCTTCTAATGGTTTTCTAATGTTCATTACTTGATTTGCTCGTATACCTTGATAATTTGCATATAGCAAAAGCTATATCTGGCTTAATGCAATGCATCGCATACAATAGACTCCTAATTGCACTTGCATACTCTAATTGAGTAATAATTTGACTAACATTTTCTATTAATTTTATAGTTGGATAGTATGGAATGGAAACTTCCTTTACATTAAGATTATGAAATTTATTCAATATATTTTTTTATGTAATGTGACTAGTTAAGTGAAAAACCGTAGGAATGTCATCTTGTCATTTCATCTCATTTAATTAGTACCATCTAAGTGATCCAACTTAAATGCTTTTTGGTTCAAAATCTTAAAACTTGTGTTTATAGGAAACACCATAATTGGATCCTTAAGATTCTTAAAAAATTAAGAAAAGGGACAAAAGAAAAGAATGATTCAAAGGCTTGAATGTTTTAATCACTTTCCTTAAAGATTCACAATCCTTCGGGATACAAAAGATTGCATATTTATAATAGCCAATCAGCATTTTTCAAATGGACATGACTTGTCCAAGACAAGTTATATCTACTAGATAAAGCTCACAAAACTTCTAATTTTTGGAATGTTATGTCTATTAGATATAATTATTTTTTCTTTGAACAAGTTATGTTTGTCAACATAACCTGTGATTATTTTATTAATTCAAAATTAAAAAAATTTCGAAAAGTAAAATTAAATAATAAATTACCTTTGGCCAACTTTAAAGGCCCAAGATGCACAGGTGCCTTTTATAAACACCTTTTTTTTTGAGTTTTTTAAAAATATTTTTTATTAATTAGTTTTTTATTTTATTATTATTTTTTATTTTAGATCTTTATTTAGATTTAGATCTTAATTTTGATTTTATTTTGACTTTATTTTATTCTTTATTTGTTATGATAAAAAAATAAAAAAGGTAAGGATATGCAAATGGAAATAAGAAAAATTTACAAATCAAAATCTTTGGGATTTAACAAAATAGTAAAATGGAAGTCTTGTTTGAAAAAATTTTGGGATTTACAATAAAGACTAGAATAAAATCAAATCTATGTCACTACAAAAATAGACACCTTCAGCGACGGATTTTGTGACGAAATTTCCGTCAGAAAAATTATAATTCCGTTACTAATCACGTTTACAGACGGAATTGGCGACGGACCGTCGCCAATTCCGTTGCTATTTTCGATGTGGCTGATACTCCTCCGTTGCAGATACATTATTCTGTTACTAATTCCATCGTTAAAAGCTATAAAATTAATTCCGTTACTGAAACCTTTTAGAGACAGAATTCCGTTGCTGAAAGTTATTGATTTTTTTTTGATATTCCGTTACTAATGCCCTGTAGAGACGGAATTCCGTTGCTGATCGACAGTAGATATTATTCCGTTGCTAAAGTATTTTAGAGACGGAATTCCGTTGCTGAAAACATTTTTATTCTTTTATAATTTTGTGTAAATATTCCGTATCTAAATAGTTTCTAAGAAGGAATTCCGTGGCTAAAAGTAAATTTATTTTTTATTATTATTCCGTTGCTAAATTCAATCAGAGACGAAATTCCGTTGCTGATGCGATTTTTTTTTTGCGTAAAACAATATAAATAAAGAAATTTCCGTTAGAAATGGGCATTAGACACAGAATTCCGTTACTGATGCCCTAATTTTTAAGTTTTATATCAAATAATTTAAATAAAAGAAAATTTCTGTTAGAAAAAGACATCAGCAACGGAATTCCGTTGCTGATGCCCTATTTTTTAATTTTTTATATAAAATAACATCAATATAATTAAAATTCCGTTACAAAAGTACATCAGCAACGGAATTCCGTTATTGATGCCCGCCAATTTTATATTTTTTATAAAAATACTAAATAAACAAAAATTTCCGTTACAAAAGGGCATCAACAACGGAATTCCGTTACTGATTCCCTTTATTTTTAAATATTTTCAAAATAGGATTAATTAAACAAATAAATCCGTTACAAAAAGGCATCAGCTACGAAATTCCGTTGCTGATACCCTAATTTTTACCAAAAGAGAATTTTGAAACCATAATTTCATTGTTTCTATTTTTTTAGAATGATTATAGTCGTTACCAAAAATAATTACAATTTTGAAACCATATTTTTTTGTTGTTTCTAATTTGTTTTATCGTTACAAATAAAAAGAATACATACTTATATGATAAAAGAAAATAAATTATCAAAGAATTCATAATTTAAATATTCACTAATAATGAAATTAAAAATCAATAAAATTTCATGAATAAAAAAGATAATTAAAACATAAAATTAACATTAGTAAATTAAATATATATTCCTTATTAAGTCATTTACAATACATTTATCTTAAAATATATTACAACAATTAAAATTTGTAAATAAGCAAAAATAAATAAAAAATTCGAATGTAATCTGGTTCACTTGCAATACAAAAAAAATTCCATAATATTTTTAACTTGAAATAATAAACATAAAATTCAAAACAAAATTGAAATAAGGAATTGGAAAATCTACATGAACTTAACCAAGTATTAATTCAATCCAAACGTGCTCCCATCTAAAAGTATCCCAACACATGGGCTGCAACAATATCAAACACAAAATATAGATCAACATCCACTATCAATGTATAAATGCATATCCGAAATCCAACTAAAGTCCTTAAGAGAAACTCCAATTACTCTCTACCAATTTAATAACAGAGGTTAATCACAAATGAGGTCATACAACAATAAAAGATAATGAAATCTAAGGAGAATAATTCTCATTTGATCAGAATAAGGTATTGCAAGTCATTTATCAATATGTAATAAAAGTTAAAAAAACATAATCTTACCTGCTAGTCTTGTTTTAGAATATATGGGTCTTTATCAAGAATCAAGATAAAAGTAGAGAACAAATGCACATAAGGTTCATTAGTACCCATGGCATTTTAAAATGAACAAAAAATATTTATATAAATATTTATGATGAATTAAACTGTTTAAGTAGAAGGCTCACCCTTGCCATTTGTACATACCCTAGAATCAGATTTGCTGCGTTGCTTGTTCAGTCTCATCTGAGTCGCTTGCACCAAAAAAGGTAACAAAAGCCAAGCAGTCGAGAATTTGCAGAGGAAGAGGAACTTTAGTGACAAGGACCATGAAGCATAATGGTGCAGAACTACTACTTCATAGCATCATATCATACAATAGTGTTACCTTCAACTTCTTAATCTTAGATTCAATATCCAAATTCAAGATAAAATCAAAACCATAGTTATTGATTTTCAAGAAACAAAAACTAAATATAACAAAATCTTGATCCGGCATACTATAATTAGTCCCTTGCAAAGAAACAAAACCTCTAATATTTGAATTCCTAAGCAATGGCATTGGCTGCACTTGCAAACCTTGGCCACAATATTTATATGACAATAAATAAAAATAAAAAATAAAAAGGCTCTATATGAATAAGAAATTGGATTTGAAGGGAGAGAGCTTGGTGCTGAAGTTTGTCTCCAAAATCCAAACACTATTTATGCTAGGAATCGTTTCTCTGCAAACGAACCAAAATTGATTGAAACTTCAAAGACTGCTTACAGAAATTCTGATTCTTCGGATTGTAAACAAGCAAAGGAATATTCCATTTTTTCCAGACTTATACACGTCTATGAGTGTATAAATTTATAAACAGAAACTGATTAATGCCCAGTAATTCCCCCACAATTGATCTCAGTCTAAATGCCAAGACTTTGGCAATAATTTTGTTAACAGATCCCACCAAACTAATTGGTCTATAATCATTCAACCCAGACGGATTAGAACACTTAGGAATCAGCATCACCAAAGAACAATTAATCCTTCTATCAAAGAAGCCGGAGGCATGGAATTCTGACAACATATCCATCACATCATTCTTGATATAGCTCCATTGATTTTTAATAAAATTCAAATTAAACCCATCCGGCTCAGGAGCCTTATCTCCGTCACAACCTTTAATGGAATCCCAAACTTCATCTTTTGCAAACGGTCGTTCTAAGAAAATGTAACTCTGTTCTTTTAAAACTTTGAACCAACAATCCAGCTCATTCACTTTTGCAACACCTTTCTTCTCATAATGATCCTCAAAGGACGAAACAGTTTCAACTTAAACAGCTCATTCACTATCAATTACTTCATTTAGTGTGAAAATATTTCTATAAAGTGTTAATAAATCGAGCCAAAAACCTCAACTTTAGAATACTTTATGAAGCAATAATAAACTAGCTTTTTATCATTGAGTTACTCATCATAATCTTATACAATTATTAACTATTTAAGTAGCAATTAACCCATAAATTATGCTAATCAAGAGATTATCTTTTTCTAACACCAGAATATCTCTGCTTATTGTAATTGACAGATGCCAATCTGCCCTCTGCTAAAATTAACAGCAACCCTTTATACAGAAGAAGATAGCAAGCAAATAGTTATGCAAAGACAAGTGAAAATTAAAAGTAGAGACACAAAGAAATTTGAGAGTTACCTTATTGGAGGGTTCTATTTCAGAGAGAGATGGATTTGTTTGACAAGCGTCGGCTTGAAACTTGCGAATTCTATTCTGAGAAAGGAAGGGAGGTTTGAAGAGCTGGGTGGAATCAGAAACCTGAAAGTAAGGACGAAATCTAGGAAGAGTAAGAGGATTTGAAGCCACGCGAGCCATAAGGATATTTCCAGTTGACAATCTAAATATCTGCTTCTGTTTTATAGCACTGGATTGAAGAGATAGTACCGTAATCGGTCTGGGTCTGGGTCGGTCTGGGTCTCCAGTGCAGGCACTGTAATCGTGGTGGATCCAAGGACGGGAGGAAACCGGGGACAGAGGGAGAGGGTGTGGCGACAGAATGCAGATCGGGAAGGACTGCGTCTGGGAGAGTGAAAGGGGAGAGGGGAGGGATTCCGTTTCCGACGGCAACAACAGTCCACGGAGGACTCTGGATTTTTGTACCGGTGCGAGGGAGGGGGGATCGGCGAGCAGCAACAGTCCAAGGAGGACTCTGGATCTTTTGGTTTCCAGAAATGAAAAAGAAAGGGGGGTGGGGGGGGTCCTCGAGCAATTCCCGCCCACCCCCTTTTGTTTGTCATTTACATAAAAAAAAAATTATTCAATATAAATAAATAATGAGGGCACCATTTCTAACGGATTTTTTTTTTGAAATAATTTTTTAAAAAATTATTAGAACATCAGAAACGGAATTCCGTTTCTGATGTCTTTTATAACGCAAATTTTATTTATTTTATATTATTTTTTATAAACATTAATAAATATGGCATCAGCAACGGAATTCTGTTCCTGATGATCATTTGTAACGGAATTTTATGTACTATATATTATTTATTTTAAAAACATTAAAATGTAGTGCATCAGCAACGGAATTCCGTTGCTGATGGTTTTTTGTAACGGAATATTATTTATTATATATTGATTATTTTAAAAAAAATTAAAATTAGGGCATCAGAAACGGAATTCCGATTCTGATTCCCTTTTGTAACGGAAATTATTAAATTTTATATTCTTTTTTTTAACATTAAAAAATGGGAATCAACAACGGAATTCCGTTACTGATGCTTATTTGTAACGAAATTTTATTTACTATTGTTTATTTTAAAAACTTTAAAAAATATTGCATCAGCAACGGAATTCCGTTGCTGATGCTCATTTGTAACGAATTTTATTTACTATATATTGTATATTTTAAAAATATCAAAAAAATAGTGCATCAGTAACGGAATTCCGTTGCTGATAGTATTTTGTAACGGAATATTATTTCCTATATAATGTTTATTTTATAAAAAATAAGAAATAGGGTATCAGAAACGTAATTCCGTTTGTGATTCCCTTTCGTAACGGAAATCATTAAATTTTATATTGTTTTTTAATCTGATAAAAATGGGCATCAGCAACGGAAATCTGTTACTGATGCTCATTTGTAACGGAATTTTATTTACTATTTATTTTAAAAACTTTAAAAAATATTGCATCAGCAACGGAATTCCGTTGCTGATATACATTTGTAACGGAATTTTATTTACTATATAGTGTATATTTTTAAAACATTAAAAAATAGTGCATCAGCAACAAAATTCTGTTGCTGATGGTCTTTTGTAACGGAATATTATTTATTATATATTGTTTATTTTATAAAAAATAAAAAATAGGGCATCAGCAACGGAATTCCGTTTCTAATACCATTTTGTAACGGAAATCATTAAATTTTATATTGTTTTTTAATCTGATAAACAAATGGGTATCAGCAACGGAATTCCGTTACTGATGCTAATTTGTAACGGAATTTTATTTACTATATATTGTTTAATTTAAAAACTTTAAAAAATATTGCATCAGCAACGGAATTCTGTTGCTGATGGTAATTTGTAACGGAATTTTATTTACTATATATTGTATATCTAAAAAACATTTAAAAATTGTGCATCAGCAACAGAATTCTGTTGCTGATAGTCTTTTGTAACGGAATATTATTTATAATATATTGTTTATTTTAAAAAATAGGGCATCAGCAACGGAATTCCGTTTCTGATTTCCTTTTGTAACGGAAATCATTAAATTTTATATTGTTTTTTAATCTGATAAAAAAATGGGTATCAGCAACGGAATTCCGTTACTGATGCTCATTTGTAACGGAATTTTATTTACTATATATTGTTTAATTTAAAAACGTTAAAAAATATTGCATCAGCAACGGAAGTCCGTTGCTGATGCTTATTTGTAACGGAATTTTATTTACTATATATTGTATATTTTTTAAAACATTAAAAAATAGTACATCAGCAACGGAATTCCGTTGCTGATGGTCTTTTCTAACGGAATTTTATTTACTATATATTGTTTATTTTATAAACTTTACAAAATATTGCATCAGCAACGGAATTCCGTTGCTGATGGTCTTTTGTAACGGAATATTATTTATTAGATATTGTTTATTTTATAGAAAATAAAAAATAGGGCATCAGCAACGGAATTCCGTTTCTGATGCCCTTTTGTAACGGAAAATGAAATTGATCTTTTATTTTTTTATAAATATTAAAAAAAATAGGGCATCACCAACAGAATTCCGTTGCTGATAAGTTTTGTAACGGAATTTTTCTTTTGAGAATTAGCAACGGAATTCTGTTCCTAATACCTTTTGTAACAGATTTTTTTTTAATTTATATTAATTTCTATAAAAAAAAAAATTGTAGCATCAGTTACGAATATCCGTTACAAATTCGTCGCTAAATCCGTCGTTAAAATTTTGCGTCATTCCGTTACCAATTTGTAACGGAATTCCGTTATAAATTCCGTTGCCTTGTGATAATAATAAATGTACCTGTATTAGTCACGGAAATCCGTTACAAATCCGTTACAAATTGTTTTTGTTTGTAACGGAAAAATTCCATCTCTAATTTTCCGTTTCTGAAAGTGTCTTTTTTTATAGTGTGTGGAATACTTTTGGGAATAGGATTAAGGACACAATCATATAAAATCAAAATCTTGGTGTACAATTCCTTCCAAAATAATGAAAATCCCAGGCCTGTATCACGAGGGGACAATAAATAAAGAAGAGTCCTGGATTTGGTCCTAAAATAAAAGTTGCTTGAAGCTCCTTGTCCTGTGAACCGTCCGAGCCGCATCACTAAACTGCTGTACTGGTTGCTGCATTAGTCTACTGCGTTACTGCACAGCCCTATTTGGCTTGGTTTGGTACTTAGTGCACCGTCCCCTGCTGGTGTATTTTGGTTCATGCACTGCACTCTTCTGCGTCCATCATCCAAGCTGTCTCCATTGCCAAAATAATAAAGAAAGACGTGAGCAGAGAAGGAAAGAGGGGTAAGCTTTCTTAATTCATTTTGGAAAAAAATTAAATATCAAGAAAAGAAGAAACTGTGAAAACGTGGTGAATGCTGATGGAATTGCAAAATTAAAGCAAAGTGGAGCAAGGTCACGTCAAGGTTGTTAATGCTGTATTGTACTTGGTTATTATTTAATTTGATTGGTTTAATTAGGTATTTATTTGGCTATTAAATTTAAGATAACTTTCTTTGTAATTAGGATTGTTTTGTCTAATCAGTGAAAATTAATTAGGTTTAACAAATAATAACGAATTTTATATTAAGTTTTTTTTCGATAAATTGAACTTGAATTTTTTTCAATGGTCAAATATAAAAAAAATTACGTTTAAGTAATTTTTTTAAAAAATTTTAGATGAGAAAATCTTTTTTAGAGCCTCACGAGTTTAATGGGTGGTCAGAAAAGAACTTTCAATAATAAATCATTTATTTTCATTTAAAAAATAAAGTAAGATAGAATTAAGATAGATAGTTATCAACTTAAAAAATATTAACAATTCAAAATAAATAATAAAAAACAATAATAGCAAGTAATAAAAAAAGTAAGAAAGGAATAAATAAAATAATAGGAATTAGATATTAAAATAGTAATAATGAGAAAGAAATGAATTTCTTTGATTATGAGATCTTAAAAAAGTTATTCTTAAGTAATTTTTTGATAATTTTTAGGTGAGAAAAATCTATTTAAGGCATAGCTAGCTTAATGGAGGGTAAAAAAGAGTTTTCGAGAAAAAGTGCTTTATATTAAAATAATAATAATAAAATAAAATATATTATAAAATTAAGATTAAAGTAACTAGTTATAAAGAAACAAATATTATGTTCATTCTAATAATAATAAAAAAAAATAGCAATGACATGAAATAATAAAATTATAGAAGTAAAAGATATTAATAAATTATTGAGAATGAAGATAAATTATTCCACTGACAACATTCAAGGAGGGATACACTTAAGCAATGCTTTGAAAATCTTTTGGTAAGAAAATTTCTTTCAAGGTCTACCAGCTTAATGAAGAATCTGAAAGAAACTTTTGAGAAAGATAATTTATCTTTATTTTCTAAAAATAAAATAAATAATAAATAATAGATAGAAGTAAGAACTAATAAATTGATAGAAAATAATAAAAATGAAAAAAAAAGAATAACAAGAGTGAATTGGGTAAAAGGAGTCAAAGTTAAGATTTTTTTCATAAGATATCAAAATGAATCCGAAGATGGAGCCTCTTCAAACAAGGCGCGTAGTACTGCTTAATTACTTTTGAGGTGAGAAAAAAAAAATTTGTTTCCCACCAACTTAATGGAGGATGCTTAGATACATTTTCCTATATTTAAATATCAAAATTAAAGTTAGCCATGGAAAATTTGAGATAATCTAAAATTAGTTGGTACCATTTTAGGATGAGAGTCGTGAGAGTTCTAATCCTTCCTCACAGCTAACCATACTCTCGGACCTAAGACTTTTCAACATAGACCAAGTTTTATCCATAGTTTGAATAGGTGATCAATCTCATCTAAATAGAATGGTTGGTAGCAACTCCGTAGTTTCTGCCTAGCATGTTAGGATCTAGGTCTTAACACGTTATGACACCTTTCATAAATTAATATAAAGGTGTAAGACTCCTAGCCTAAGCCTATAGTCCAAAGCCAAGGCTTTCCAATTTATTAGAAACTATAATGCTTACATATTTAAAGACTCTTTTGCTTTCATTTCTTTCTCAATGCGGGATTAATATTTCAAACCACTCAACAATCGCCTACTAGTTTAAAATATTTGGTTAATTCATAATTTCATATGATAAATAATATGCCCAAAAAAGATATTTCTCGATTTGGACTTTCTATTAGTGTCCATATTTTAATATCTGACGAAATTAATAGTGTCTATGGATTGAACCACAATTCCTAGTGTTAGATTTAATGGCATCAAATTTTCTGACGCTACCAAAGTATAAATACATAAGAAAAGAGATAACGCATAAAGTAAATATAACAGAGCATAGACAGGAATGAGAGCAAAAAATCCATTTCCCTTGGAAAGAAAGGCATATTGATAGGTAAGTAGGGAGCACAAGATCGTGTCATGTGTTATCATCTAGTGGAGTTTAGCTATCTGAGAGCATTAGTCTACCTTTAAGCCATGAAACTGTAGAAACTGTGAGATTGAGCAAGATCTAGGCTAAACCTATTGGGCTCTGCTAGGCATGCAGTGTCTGAGTTAAGTCCATTCTAAAACTAAGTCCCCTCTTAGACTGAAATTGGGCATCGATTGTGGTATGAATCTTGTAGAAATGGCTTGAGAAGAACTTTGTCGTGTTACCATGGTCGTCTTACTCTTGTTGTGTGGCCATGTAGAGACGACTTCATGTTGTTGTGTTAGCTAAGTTAGCTTTTCCACATTTAAGATTAAGATTCCTTATAGCAAACTGGGATGCTACTTTTGGTGTGATTGCCTTTTGTTTCTTACTTTTGATTGTCCATCCTATGTCGTAGATTTTCGTTTTGCTTGCTAGTTATGGCTAACTTTTGATATAGCTTTATTAATTGTCTTAGCTTATACTCTTGCATGCTTTGAGTCTTAGCTTAATAGCTCTTGCTCTTATAAATATGTATTGTTTCATGCTTGCCTCAAGCTCTAACTTAATTGCTTCTATTTTTTTTACATACTTAGTTTTTGTAGATGCCTTGAGCCCTAGCTTGATAGCCTCTATTCTTTTGAGGACTTAGCTTCTATGAATGCCTCGATCCTTAGCTTGATAGCTTTCACTTTTCAAGGACTTAGCTTTTATAGATGTTTGGGTTTCAAGCTTTGACATATCTGCCTCTGCTCTTAAGAGGACTTAGATAGATTCTTGTACCTCAAGCTCTAACGTACTCGCTTTACTCTTTGAGGGCTTAGATAAATTCTTGGTGTCTCAAGCTCTAGCATAATTGCTTCTACTCCTTAAAGAATTCGATAGATTCTTGGTTCCTCGAGCTCTAGCATAATCGCTTCCACTCCTTGAAACTTAGATAAATTTAGGTCAAGGGAATCTCATGTCCCTACCTTTCTTCACACTCAAGCTTTGTCATGTTGAATCTTGACTTGTTTATCATTAGTGATTTATCGCATTTTGATATGTTTCAAGTCTAGCTAAGGGAATACTGCCTCATTGCCTTTTCTTAAATTGGTGTTTATTATGCCTTGAAGATTGATCATGAGAATGTTACCTCATCACCTTTGATGGAATAGAGCTTAACGTACTTTGAAGATTGGCCGAGGGAATGTTACCTTCTTGACTCATGGAGCGCTTAAAATGCTTTGAAGACTTGTCGAGGGAATGTTACATCTTTGGCTCCGTAAACTTGCATTTAATCATGTAGAAGAAATCGACTTAGTGAATGTTACATCCTTGCTTTCCATGAACTTGCATCAAACAAACATGAGAAATCAGCTGAGGAAATGTTACAATCTTGCATTTTCGTGATCTTGCATCAAACATGCATAAGAAATCGGCTCCTGTGAACTTACATCTAACATTTATAAGAAATCAACTGAGGGAATGTTATATCCTCGCTTCTTGCGAACTTGCACTAAACATGCATAAGAAATCGGCTTAATGAATGTTACATCCTTGTCTTCAGTGAACTTGCATCTGACTTGCATAAGAAATCGGCTAAGGGAATGTTACATCTTTGCCTCAGGCAAATTTGCATCTAATCATGCATAAGAAATTGTCTAAAGGAATACTTCATCCTTGCCATCTACAAACTTTGAGTCATCACGCTCATTCATGGCTAAAGGGGATGCTTTATCCTTGACATTTGCAAACTTAGGCTTACTGTAATCAATCATGACTAAGGGGGAAGCTTCATCCTTGCCATCTGCAAACTTGAGCTCATTACTCTTAATCATGGCTAAGGGAATGTTACATCCTCGTCGTTCGTAACTTTAAGCTTTATATGCTCACATTACATATGGGAGAGCCTTTTTTGTCATTCTTCTTCTCATTGTTAAGGCTTTATCTCTTTCTGATGAGAACAATGAACTGCCTTTATAGCTGCTTTGATACTTAGCTTGTCTAGACATGAAACGAACAAAAAATGGACTAAATTTTTCTTTTCTTTACTTATGTTTGTCAATGATCAATGCAGTGTTCACTTATGTTCGTTGATCTAAATTGATCAGCATACATAGATTATGCCGCAATTGTCTGAAATATAAACTAAAAATATACCTTCACATATACCTTTCAGTTAAATTAAGCAGGTGACAAGAAGCACTCTTCGAGCCTACTCGAAAGAGACAGTTGCAATGTCTACCATAAGAAATCTATGAAGAAGAAAAAGGGAGTAAGCTTTACTCCCAATAAGAGTACATGCAAAAGGGGAAGGTAAAACAACATGCATACTTAATTCAAAACCTATAAAAGCAATTAGCTTTCAAACATAATTAGTTCAAGATCTTACTTATTTCATAAAACATAAGTATTCTTACAAAAACATAAGCATGCAATCAAATCATGCTTGATGTATTCTTGTAAATTAGAAATTAGAACCATATGCTTACAAATCATGAATTAAAATCATATGCTTAGTAAAACCTTAATCATAAGTTAGAGACTAGGCATCTATCACGACCCCTTTTAATCTAAAATCGCTACAAATTTTTCGCTTTTTACTTTCCCTGTCGTGAACAGTCTCACCACCAACAGTTGGGCTGTGATTCGGTATTAGCCATACCTTACCGTCTACCATGTCATTCATTTCTTATTCTATTCAGAAGTAAACATTTACATTCCATAACCATAATACTACAACTTCGTACTTGTTTTTCAATATTTACATTATCCATATTACATTCTAAAACCATTATTGTGCTGTTACATATTTAGATACAAAACGATACCAGTGTGTATACCTTTTGATGATAGGAAGCAGCGGATACCAAGAATGCAAGTTCTCAACTGCTCACTAAATATGACAAATGCTCTGAAAAAGGAGTGAAAATGAAAAGGTGAGCAACCACACGCTCAGTAAGGCAATTATACAAGCAAGTAGATAACCACACTATCTATATGATCATGATGCCATGCATTAAATCATTTTCTTTCGAAATCATACTTAAATACAAATCCCATGCATACTTTTATGCCAGATAAAATCATTAGTATAAAACAATTCATTTCGTGAAATGACAGTTAAAGCATGAAATTATACGTCATGCTATTTAAATAATTCACATTATGTCAAAACATGTCATTTATTTCAAATCAACATCCGCCCCAAAATCATCAGAACTCAATCCCAAAATCATAAAATCATGAAATCACAAAATCAAATAATAAGTAATATATGATTTCGCAAAGCAAATAACATGTGATTTTGCAAAGCAAGTGGCATGTGGACTAGGCAAGAATCACGATAATAACTCTAGGACTATGGCCATATCCTCTGTGATCTCAGGCTACACGGATCCTAGTGTGCGGGGTATCACATCACATCTGATGCTGCCCTAGGAGGTGGGTACCAAACCTTCCCGCCAGCCAATCAGATCACTAGTCCGAAGACTACACATCATATATCACGGCACGGTACAACGTACTCCATGCTGTAAGCACGGTACAACCTACACCCCATGCCCACGTCATCTCAATATCCAACGCCATGTCTCGAAATGCACGTGCGAGCATATTAAATTAGTGTGACACACAGTTTACACGATGCTCCTAGCACGACCGTATGCATGTCATATAAAAAACTAGTGCGAGCAAAGCTCCCAACACTATGTCATGTATAAAATCATGTAAAATCGAGTGCAATCCAAGCTTCCAGCACCCTGTCACATGCACTAATCATGTCAAATCTCGTGCGAGCAATGCTCTCAGCACGTTTTGTTTCCACATATATCATGTAGGTGGCTCAATTTCAAAGAATGGTTTTCAAAACCAAAATCAACACCTGCCACGTGCTATTTTATGTAAATAGATAAAACTTCAGCCAGTCTACCCATAACCAAGTTGAAAAGCATTAAAATTCATCAAGAACACTCAGTTCCTGCTTTTCATGACTTTTTTTTCAAAAGTGGAAATTTTTACCTTTCACATGGGCAAAATCGTTATTTACCATCTCAGGTCGAAATAAATATTATATAATTTGCTAGTCACTTTTCCTAATTTTTAATTATTTCACTTTTCAGTTTTATACTGAGTTAAGCTATAAATCGGGCTTTCTCGGTATAAATTTAACCGTTAACAACCTTAGATCCATCAAATTTTCACCACAAACACATCAACACCTTGCTGTCCAGAATCTCAAATCATCCATAGAAATTAAATCATCCAATTTCACTTAACTAAAAATCTTCTAAAAATACCAAACAACAACATATATGAACTTCATCATCATCCATCAACTTTACCTCAGCTTTGACTAAGGTTGACCACATTTTTTATTCTTTAAATTAATCCTCAACTGTAATTTAATGTGTATAGAACTTATAATCATCAAAAACTATAAGAAAATCCAACCAAAGAATAAAAAACTCCAAGTTCTTCACTTACCAAAAACAGGGCAGATCTATCCACTATTTTTCTTTCGAGTTTTTTACCTAGAAAATCAACTTATTTGTGACTGAATGTTTTATATGTTATATAGGACTGAATGAGAAATATTTGATCCTTCTTTTCTGACACCTGAATCTGGCCGAAAGATCGCTAAAAAAATCATGCAACGAGGGGAAAGGGAGGACGCCTGCGTGAATGAAGGGGAAGGGATTTCTCTCTGTTGGAAAGTCCAATTGAGTTTATTTTTATGCCACCTGAAATCTTAAGAAGTATACTTTCAAAATTACAAAATTGGGTTCAAATTGATTACCCTAAGGTCTTCAAATTTGACAAAAATGATAGCTTGGTCGGTAGACTGAAGAGGACAAATTTTTGTCCTTCTTTGAAAAAATTCCAAAAAAATAATTTTAGTCCAATTTTCTCCAAATGTCCACTTCTCAAGTGTTATAATATGTCCCTAGTATGTTTCATAAAAATTTGAGGGTCAATTGTTTGAGAAAAATTTCCTGATTGAGCCCATTTTGCACGATTTGGTCAATACCGAGCAAAATGACTTAAAGTTTTCAATTTACCTTAAAAATTAATTTGATCCCCGAAACCTTCATATTTCCACTTGATTTTGATTCCTCAAGTAAATTTCACCTTATATTAATTTTTTATGTTCTCATAATAATTTTCAAGAATTTTTTGAATTTATTCCGAATTTATTTCTAATTTCGAGCCCATTTGCTCGGTTTAGTACAAAACCCAGACCTTACCAACTTTTTCACTTCCAATACCTTAGTTTTCATTTCTAATTATCATTTCATGACCATATATAAAATTTTTAAGAAATTCTCGGGTTTAAGGTCTTACCTCGATTTTCATGCCAGCAGGCTCCACGCCGCTAACCCGAGTGCTTCGGTGGTTTTCGAGTCTGCACAATATTATTTTGAGTTCTCAATTACTTCTTAATTTTTCAATTAAGAAATAAAGTGAAAAAAATTTGGGTTTCACATTTTTCCCCACCTTATAAGAATTCGGTTCTCTGAATTCAAGCTGGTCCATCGAATAATTATGGGTACCTCTATTTCATATGGCTCTCTAGCTCCCACGTAGCTTCTTCGGTCGAGTGGTGTCGCCAGAGAACCTTTACGAATGGAATTGTCTTAGATTGAAGTACCTTCTCTTTTTTGTCGAGGATCCAGATCGGTTGTTCAATATAACTCATGTCTTCCTGAATCTCCAATGGTTCGTACTCGATAACATGAGAAGGGTCCGGATAATACTTCCTCAACATGGAAACGTGGAAGACATCATGTATACCCGATAACTGTAGGAGTAGTGCAAGTCAGTAAGCAACGTCTCCCACTTTCTCCAATATTTCAAATGGAGCAATGAAGAGAGGACTGAGCTTCCCTTTCTTCCCGAAGCGCGTGACACCCTTCACCGGAGACACTTTCACAAATACATAGTCCCCAACTTGAAATTCCAGAGGACGTCTTCACACATCTGCATAACTCTTTTGTCTACTCTGTGTTGTCCACAATTTATCACAGATTAGTTGAATACCTTTAGTTGCCTGTTCAACCAGTTCGGGAGCAAGTATTTTCCTATCACCCACTTCTTCCCAGGCAATTGAGGATCTACATCTCCTATCATATATAGCTTCATAAGGAGCCATACCAATGCTAGCATGATAACTATTATTATAGGCAAATTCAGCAAGAGGAAAATGATCATCCCATAAGCTCTTAAAATCTAGCGCACACGCCCTTAACATATCCTCTAAGGTCTGAATAGTCCGCTCAAACTGACCATCTGTCTGAGGATGATAGGCGATGCTCAAATTCAACTGAAATCCCATGGCTTCCTGAAACGAGTCCAAAACCTTGAAGTGAACCAAGAATCTCTATCAGAAGTAATACTCACATGAGTTCCATGTAATCGTATCACCTCTCTGACATATAAATCTGTTAGGTTATCTAGTGAATCAGTGCTCTTGATGGCAAGGAAGTGGGCACTCTTTGTCAGTCTGTCCATAATCACCCAGACTACATCATGACCTCTCTGGGTCCTGAGTAACCCCAAAATAAAATCTATAGTAATATGCTCCCATTTCCAAGTAGACACCGGTAATCACTTAAGCAGTCCTGCTAGCTTTTGGTGCTCAACCTTAATCTGTTGGCAAACTAAACATCTAGCCACAAAATCTGTCACATCTTTCTACATTCCTGTCCACCAATACACTTTTCGAAGATCATGGTACATCTTAGTACTACCTAGGTGCATGGTGAATCGAGAACAGTGAGACTCTTTCAGAATGCTTTGTCTCAGGGTATCATCATGAGGTACACAAATACGACCCCGAAATCTCAATAACTCATCATTACTGACCAAGAAGTCTGACTGTGATCTCTCTTCAGCCTGGCTAACCATATCTAATAACTTCTTATCTTTTCTCTGTCTTGTCCGTATTTGATCCAATATACTGGGCTCCATCTGTAGGCTAGCCATAAACTGTAAGACCCCGTATATGTATCAGGGTAATGTGTGTACTTGGATTAAATAATATGAATGGACTTGTGATGTAAAATATGATTGATGTAAGTCCATGGATTCAATGTATGTATGTGTAATATAAGTTGTAACGTACATACGAGTTTCATTGAGTATGAATACGGAGAAATGTGTTCTAGCAAGTGATGGATGTGATTGAGACTCAAAATGAGTAGTGTGGTAAAATGGAATGGAGTTATGCTTCCATTTGGTTTTATGTTGCATACCTTTGAATATACAATGAATGCACACAAGTTTCAATGTGCATAAGGTATGAATGGATGCCATTTTCAAGCTATAGAGGTGAATGGATGAGGAAATGGCCATGGCAATAGATTGAAGGTGTGTTGGTATGAGTTGCAGCAATGAAACTGCAGGAAATCTGGAAAACATGAGGTCCAGATCGATCTCCTAGGATGAGAGATCGATCTGGAAGAGCCAGAATGCTCTTATTTGGGTGAGCGAATAGAGCAGATCGATCTCCAATGGAGCCAGATCGATCTGCCAAGCATTCTGTAAGTGAAAAGATCGATCCTCAAGCAGCCAGATCGATCTCCTTAGCTCTCTGTTTGGGACCAGATCGATCTCATGCTTCGACAGATCGATCTCATGCCTCAACAGATCGATCTCATGCTTCGACAGATCGATCTCAGGCTTAAAAATGCCGTGAAAAAGAGGGATTTTAAAGGACCAGATCGATCTCCTCTTGGACCAGATCGATCTCCTCAAGTCATTTCTATATAAGGAGAGCTGAAAAATCTGAAAATCTCGGAAAACACTTAACCTAACAATTTCAACCCCAAAAACCTAACTTTCCCTCTCTAAAAATCAACCATTTTCAGTGAGATTTGAAGAGAGATCATTAGAGGCAAAGTTGTTCCTATCAAAGAGGAGAACAACATAGTGAGAGGGCATCTTCCCATTTTTGGAATTGAAGGAGTTGAGGGCATTACCAATTGGAGCAAGAAGAGAAATCATATTGGTAAGATTCTAACACTCCAATCTAAATGCATTAGCTATTTAATTGATTTTGGAGTTGATTGGTATGAGTATTGATGGATAAACTACCTAAGAATGTAGTGGAAGTGGTGTGACCTAGAAATCTAAAATGGGTATAATGTGAGGATATGTGGGATTGAATGAACTTATGGTTTTTGGCATGTTAAAGTTGTCATTGGGATAATGTTATGATTTAGATGGTTAGATGAAATTACATGGTGGGTTGGAAGAAATGTGGAAATGGATATGTATGTGATGAATAAATGCCATAGTGGGGGGATTCATGGAATATGAACGCTATGAGCTTTACATCGATTTGATATCGACTTTGAATAAGTTAATAGGCCTAAGAAAATCCATAGACTCGAGTTATGGATAAAGTAATGAAACGAGGCCAAATAAGCTTTAATAGAGGCTATAGATTAAATTGACTATAGCAAGCACAAGGGTTGCAATATATGGGTCGAATATAATGCGGGATACGATTTTGTGCAGTCCCGAAGAGTTCGTTGAAGGCGAACCGAATCGTACGAGTAAGCAGCTTAAGGAAGTGGACTCACGCATCGCGATTCCAGGTAAGGGAATTTTGTGAGTATATAGAGATAGCTGCTCGTATTTTGAACTGGGTGAATATTGGGTGTTGTATGAAATGCATGAATTGCTCAAATAAATGTTGATGGTATTTGTGAAAGATGATGGGTATATGCGTGGTTTTGGTTTTGAAGTGGATGTTATGAAAAAGGGATAGTAAGGCTAATAATTGCATAAATCATGTGTTTTGAATGCTTTTACAAAACACAATGCTTTGATTTGAGCAAATAAAAGGATAGGCTGGCTGGTACTTGAATGATGTTGTGAAATAGCCCATATGAGGCACTAAGCATATTATGTGATGTTTTGAATGCACATAAGCCGCCTATCGCGTGTATGTGATATAATTCGCGTTAGAGCCTCGCTCGCGCGAGATTTCTATGTTTTCACTTGTGTGAAACGTGCTTGAGCTTAGCTCGCACTTTGAAATTGAATTGTGATGATGTTTATAAACCGTACTGGAGCTTCTGCTCGTACGTGGATTGTGAATGGTTATCTTATGAGTATAACCGTACTAGAGCTATGCTCGTACGCGCCTCTTTATGAGAAGATGCATGATGCATGAGTCGTGCTAGAGTTTTACTCGCACAAGCTTGTACAATGGGATTCGTATAGGGTTGTGAAAGTGGGTAAGATCCTTAAGCCTTACATCCTTAAGCTAACATCCTTAAGCCCGAGGAGGCAGGGAGAATCTGTTAGGCGGGGAGGCTCTGTTTGGTGGGGAGGCTCTCTTACGGTGGGATCTTAAGCCAACATCCTTAAGCCCAAAGAGGCGGGGAGGCTCTGTTAGGCAGGGAGGCTCTCCTACGTGGGTATGGTGAAGGTAAGATCCTTAAGCCCTACATCCTTAAGCTAACATCCTTAAGCCCGAAGAGGCAGGGAGGCTCTGTTAGGCGGGGAGGCTCTGTTCGGTGGGAAGGCTCTCTTACGGAAAGGACCCTTAAGCCCTACATCCTTAAGCTAACATCCTTAAGCCCGAGGAGGCAGGGAGGCTCTGTTAGGCAGGGAGGCTCTGTTCGGCAGGAAGGCTCTCCTTCACGGAATATGGAAAACTCTTGGTATGGGGTAGATAAGACCTAGGAATGGCACCCCCAATCATGATATGAGTTGCGGAGTACGAGGTACCGTGTATATCACATGGAGTACGATGTACCGCATGATGGTTATGTGATGAGAAAGTCTGGCGAGGGATAATTCATCTTCGTGCCAGCATGATACCCCGCACACCTGGATGCGTGTGGTCTGGGATGATTTATGTTGTAATGATTCACATAGGCACTTCTGATATAGTGACCTAGATTTATACACATGCGTGAATTGTGGAATGTAAACGTGGTTGTGGTTTGTGAGTTGATTTGGTGGTGTTATGTTGTTGGTTCAAAAAGGAAGTTTCTAAATGAATTGCCCTTTTTTGAATTTAAATGAGATTGAGCATGAGATGTTTTATACATGATGTCTCTACCATGTTTTATATGCCAATGCACATGATTTGATACATGATATATATGTATATTCACATGGCATAGTTTTATTCCTCATGCTCCTACTATAAACGATTTATGCATAACACTATCAGCATGTAGATAGAGTAGTTATCTACCATGCTTGCATTATTGCCTTACTGAGCGTGTGGTTGCTCATCCCACTCTATTTTCCCCCCTACAGAGCGTGCATAGTAGCCCAGTGAGGACTGAGGCATATTATTTTGGACTCCGCTGCATCTCCATCGCTAAGAGGTATATACACAGTGATTCTTTTTGTATCTAAACAATGTAAAAGCACAGTATTCTTTTGAGTTGTACTTATGGGGGATGTAGATGTCAGTAAATCATGTATTCGTATAAGTACACGATTAAATGCACATGTATGACATCGTTTTAATTAATTGAGAATGAATGAGATGTGGTGTTTATTATTGACTCACAGCCCAACAGTGTGTGGTGAGCTTAGTTCACGACTGGGTAAGGTAACAGTAAAACGCAAAAAATTTTCAGTGATTTCGGTTAAAGAGAATGGAATTGGGTCGTGACATAAACCCATCCTCAACCTCATCAATACTGATTCTGAGCTCAGTGAACTGTTTTAACAAGTCCCATTCTCCAATCATCATATAGGACATCATACCCTTTCTACTGAGGGCATCTGCTACCACATTCGCATTGTTCGGATGGTACAAAATCTCGCAGTCATAGTCCTTTAGAAGCTCTAGCCATCTTCTCTGTCTCATATTCAGCTCCTTTTGTGAAAACAGATACTTGGGGCTCTTATGATCAGTGAAAAATTAAAATTTCTCACCATAGAGATAGTGACGCTATATCTTCAATGCAAACACCACGGCTGCCAACTCTAAGTCATGGGTTGGATAGTTCCTCTCATGATCCTTTAACTATCGGGATCCATAAGCGACTACCTTCCCATCCTACATTAATACACAACCTAGTCCTTGATGTGAAGCATCTGTATATACAGAAAAACCTCCTGAGCTGGTAGGAATGGTGAGAATCAGAGCGGTGGTCAATCGGCGCTTCAGTTCTACAAAACTCCTTTCACAATCATCGTTCCACATAAATACAACATTCTTCCTAGTGAGACGTGTCAATGGAGCAGCCAACTTAGAAAATCTCTCTACAAACCGTCTATAATATCCAGCTAAACCCAAAAATTTCCTAATCTTAGTGACTGTCTTGGGCCTCTCCCATTGAGCTACTACCTCGATCTTGGATGGATCCACTGACACACCATCCTTTGACACCACATGACCCAAAAATGAAATTTGCTCTAACCAGAAATCACACTTACTGAGTTTAGCATACAACTCCTTCTCTCGGAGGGTCTGTAATACAATCCTCAGATGCTGCTCATGCTCTTCCCTTCGAGTACACCAAAATTTCATCGATAAAGATGATAATAAATCGATCCAGGTATGGCTTAAATACATCACTCATCAACGCCATAAAAGCTGCAGAAGCATTCGTCATTTTCGAATGGCATAACCATAAACTCATAGTGGCCATAACGGGTCCGAAATGTTATCTTGGGTACATCGTCATCTTGAATCCTCAACTAATAATACCCAGACCTCATATCTATCTTGGAAAAGACCTGCGCTCCCTGAAGTTGATCTAATAAATCATCGATGCGTGGAAAAAGGGTACTTATTCTTGATGGTAGCCTTATTCAACAACCTGTAATCGATGCACAATCGAAGGCTTCCATCCTTCTTCTTAACGAATAAGACTGGAGCTCCCCAGGGTGAGACACTCGGTTTAATAAATCCCTTATCCAGCAATTCTTGTAACTGTTTCCTTAGCTCCTCTAACTCGATCGGAGCCATTCTGTACGGTGGCTTGGATATTGGTTCTATACCAGGTATCAAATCTATACAAAACTCCATCTCTCTCTTCGGTGATAATCCTGATAAATCATCCGAAAAAACATCTGCAAATTCCTTAACCACAGGAATATCTCCCAACTCCGGATGTGCTTTATCCATATCAACCACATATGCCAATAAACCTTCAAAATATTAATAATTCGGTTAGCACAAATTTTCATCATTTAATTACAACAACTATTACTTTCATTTCTTTTCAAAACATGTTACAATACATTTCTCAGGGGTAGAAAACATTACTGTCTTAGAATAGCAATCTAAAACAGCATGATTTTTAGCCAACCAATCCATTCATAGTATTACATCAAAATCCTTTATATCCAACATAATGAGATCGGTTGACATATCCCTTTCTCCTATCTTCAACTTACGATCTCTACACACATACTCTACCAACTAATTCTCATTCATTGGAGTATTAATTAGTAATTTTCTACTTAACAGGGAAAGTTTTACATGTTTCAACAATTTAACAGCAAATGAAGGAGATACAAATGAATGTGTGGAACCAGGATCAATCAAAACATATGCTTCAAAATCAAAGATCAGGATGGTACCTTTCACCACATCTGACGACTGACCTGCAGTATCCTGGTCTAAGGTGTGTACTCGCCCTCTGCCAACCATCTGCTTTCCCTTTTCTTCAGCTATCGCGCTTCGTCTTGGAGTAGGAGTATCAATTGGAGCTCTCTCTGGCTCCTTGCTCTTCTGTAAGGCATTCTCAGTCATCTTTGGGCAATTCTGAATCACATGCCCGGTTTCCCACATCGGTAATGTTGGCTCTACCGAGAAGGGGGTGAATCGGTTTTCTAATGTTAATGGCAAATTTAAACTAACTTACGTCTAATTTGTAGATAATGAATAATCAATATAATGTAATGGAATAAATTAAAGGAAGATAAGGGAGAGAAATATCAAACACAGTAGTTTATAGAGGTTCGGCCAATCTCTTACCTACGTCCTCTCTTCTTGACCTCCTTGTCAAGAGCTTTCTTTCACTCTAACACTAAATGTTACACACTCCCTTTTTCAAGTTAAGGAATAACCTCTCTACCCTTTTTACACAAATAAATATTCACCCTTTTACAAAGTTTTTCTCACTGAGGAGCACTCATCTTTTCTCTCAAAATAAGGATGAATACAATATCAAGCTTTTTATGTGGGTAGGATAAATATAGCTTTTGCACAAAGGCTTATACAACAATATCAATAAATGAGGATTGAAGACAAATGGAATGGGGGAATAAATTCTTGAGAATGTACAGAATGTGGAGTAAATGGTCTCTTATTTCTAGTGTCTTCAATGCTTGATTTTATACTGGAGGATTGTAGTTGGAGCATTTAATGCTGTTTTTTCCGTTGAAAGTTTTGCAGAAAGAGCCATTGGGAACCTCCAGTAGAGTGCCAGATCGATCTCCAATCTTGACCAGATCGATCTCTTAATTTAAATTCCTGCAATGTCAAAGCAAATTGAAGCAAGGAGATCGATCTCATATATGTAGAGATCGATCTTACAATTTGAAAATGTTAGAGCAGATCGATCTGTCGAACAAGCAGATCGATCTTCCAATCTCTCTGTTTGAGGTAAGATCGATCTACAGATCGATCTACCAAGTATTCTCGTAGTGAGGAGATCGATCTCTAATCAACACAGATCGATCTCCTTAGCTCTCTGACTTTGAGGGGATCGATCTCTTCCTATACCAGATCGATCTCATGAACTCTCTGTTTGAGTATAGATCGATCTACTCCCTTTACCCTTTGTTTTAGAGTAGATCGATCTCTTTCTGGACCATATCAATCTCATAAACATCCTGTATTAGACAGATCGATCTTATAACCCTTATAGATCGATCTCTGCTTCCTCAATACCTTATACAGATCCTTTGAGAATTCAATCATTTAGCAGATCGATCTCATATCCTCATGAGATCGATCTCTCATACTAGAAAACCCAGGAGATCGATCTCTCATCTCACCAGATCGATCTCTCATCCTTAAAGACTTAGTTTCTGGTATTGATAACCTTTAAACATGTTTTAAATCATTTCTATATTATTGATTTTACTTGTTTTGTCATTTCAAAATATGTTAACTCAACAATCTCCCCCTTTTTGATATGACAAAACTTATTCAATAAACATCTTTAGTTACCTTTTTGCATAATACACAAACTATGTTTTGCTTTCACAAAACTCCCCCTTACTTTTGACCCCTTTACTCCCCCTTAATTTACTCATTCCCTTTAAATAATTTAAAACATGTTTTCTTATCCTTCTCCTCCTTTTTTGTCATATCAATGGCAATAAAGGTAAAAGGACAATTTAACCTTCAAAACATAACGCATTTCAAAAGAAGGAACTCACATTTCAAAGAAATTTTCATGTCATTTCACAAATGGAGTATTCAAGTAAATGATATTTTCAAACAACAACCATTAACCATAAAACATAGCTAAAATAGTCCTAACAAGTATGTCCCAAGGCTGAGGAGGGAAGTGCTCCATAAGTTCCTCGACTTGACTGCTAGTAACCTGCAGCTCATCGAACATGGCCTGTTGTGTGGCATGAAGGTTTGTAAATCCTTCGTCCATCTTTCGGTTAAGCTCTATGATCATCGTCACAATCGATGCCATTCCATCGGGTGATGGTGCAAGTGTAGTGGGCTGAGCAGTCGAGGAAGATGGACCCTCAGTAGGTGCAGCAGGTGGATCAGTGGGCTCAGCTGATGGATCTTCTTCCATGGCTACCTTAGACTGCTGGTCTCGCTTCTTCTTCCAATCCCCTCGAAAATCCTTATAATACCCCATGTGATGAAGTGTGCCAATGTTTAGGACGCTCTTTGGGGAGGGCACTTCACCAGTTTCACAGCTACAATCGATCCTGAGTCGTTGTAGTAAGTACGCCAGCGGTTGTGGAAAGACTATCGTGGAGGCCTGGTCGCGTACGATCTTCAACCAATCTTCATAAATGAAGTGGACCAGATTGGGTTTTTGACTTGTGGAGTGAAGGTGGTGGAGCCAGAATCGATATAATCTCCTAACTGTGGAGTGACGGGTACCAAATGGCCTAAGATTCCATGAGATGATAAGGTGGAGTAACCTCGAGTGCATTGGTAGGTCACTCGCCTTATCCCCGGAAAGGTCAAATTCTAAGGGGACTTCTTCTTCTTCGTCGATCAACCCCTCATCTCTTATATCAAATACTCGGGCTAGAATGGATGTGTTTATTGACAATGTTTTAGACATGAAAAATGTTTTAAACCCTAGTATTTTGCAGGTATCATCAGAGTCGTAGATGAGTTCTGCGTTAGAAAAGAAAGCCCTAATGATGTTTGGGGGTACGGGGTATTGATTTTAAGAAATGGAAGCCAACCAAATTCTTCCATTTTGGATAGATAAGGAAAATCAATGCAGTTTAAAAACGAGAAATCAATTGTGTGCCAATGTTTAATTGGCATGGTCGAGAAATACTCTTCATATCTTTTCCTTTTTGTAGGTGTTTGAAAACACTTGTTAAAGGTGGTGACAAAAGAGGCAGTGGGTGGTTGTGAGGAAGAGGGTCTAGACTCTCTATTGGCCACACTCTTAAGACGGGGCATAATTGTATACTAAGAGATGACCTAGACACACACAATGATTGTACTAAACACACCTAAGCACTAGTTTGAAGAGTTCTCTAAAACCTAAGCAATGAAACAGTGCTAGAATTGCCCTAATGACTATTTCAACAAAAAAAAAAAGAAATTTTTAAAGAAAAATTTAGTAATGTAAATTACTAGAACACTAAACGATGAAGAGATTTGACAAAAGCCTTACCGAGATCGATCTGGGAGAGAGAATCAACGGAAGAGGAGCGACAGGGGTTAGGGATTTGAGGATTTGGGATTTTCAAATTTTAAGGATTTTGAGTAGTTTTTATAGTCCAGGGCACAGGAGATCGATCTGTCGCTGCGACAGATCAATCCATTATTTTCAGAGACTTGAAGAGATCGATCTGCAGAATCAAAGGATCGATCTTCAAAACACAGAAGCTTAAGGAGATCGATCTGCCAAGTGCATAGATCGATCTGCTGTTTTACAGAGGTTTAAGGAGATCGATCTGCTGTTTTACAGAGGTTTAAGGAGATCGATCTGCTGTTTTACAGAGGCTTAAGGAGATCGATCTTATGGTTGAGAAGATCGATCTTCCTAGCTTAACCTTTCTGCTTTAGGCCCATTTGAAGTATGGAGATCGATCTATAGTGATTGAAGATCGATCTCTCATACTTTTTGCCCAGAAAAATCATTGGAAAAATCATTTAAAATCATCTTGAAATCAAGGTTTTGAAGCAGATAAATCTTAAGGAATATTCATGAGTCCTAATTTAACTTTAAGAACACAAAACCTATCTCTATCAAGAGGTTTGGTGAATATATCAGCTATTTGATGTAAAGTGTCGATGTACTCTGGAATTATATCTCCTTTTTGAACATGGTCTCTAAGAAAATGGTGCCCAATCTCAATATGCTTAGTTCTAGAATGTTGAATAGGATTTTTAGATAGACTGATGGCACTGGTATTATCACATTTGATTGAGACTTGCTTCATGTCAATACCATAGTCTTTCATTTGTTGTTTAATCCACAACACTTGAGCACTACAACTACCTGCTGCTATATATTCAGCTTCAGTTGTGGACTGAGCTACACTATTTTGTTTCTTAGAGAACCATGAGATTAATCTATTCTCTAAGAATTGACATGTACCTAAAGTGCTCTTCCTATCTATTTTACAGCCCCCAAAGTCTGCATCAGAAAATGCATGAAGAGCAAAAGTGGAGTCCTTGGGGTACCAAAGTCCTAGAGAGGGAGTGTCCTTAAGGTATCTAAAGATCCTTTTAGTGGCTAATAAGTGTGACTCCTTAGGAGAAGATTGAAATCTAGCACAAAGGCATACACTAAACAGAATATATGGTCTACTTGCAGTAAGGTAAAGTAATGAACCAATCATAGACCTATAAAGTTTAGTGTCTACACACTTACCACTCTCATCTTTATCAAGCTTGATGTTGGTGCCCATTGGAGTTGCTTGAGGTTTGCAATTATCCAAGCCAAATCATTTGAGCAATTCCTTAGTATATTTTGCTTGATTGATGAAGGTTCCATCCTTTGTTTACTTCACTTGAAGTCCCAAGAAGAAAGTGAGCTCTCCCATCGTGCTCATTTCAAATTCACCTTGCATGATCTTAGCAAACTCGTGGCATAAAGATTCATTAGTTGATCCAAAAATAATATCATCTACATACACATGGACAACTAGTAAATCTTTATTTTTATTTTTGATAAACAAAGTAGTATCTACTTTTCCTCTTGAAAATCTTTTTTCTATTAAGAATTTTGATAATCTTTCATACCATGCTCTAGGAGCTTGTTTCAAACCACAGAGTGCCTTAGACAGTTTGAAGACATGTTCAAGAAATTCATGACTTTCAAAACCGGGAGGTTGCTCAACATAAACTTCTTCATTAATGAAACCATTTAAAAATGCACTCTTTACATCCATTTGATATAACTTGAAGTTTTTATAACATGCAAAGGCAAGTAGCATTCTTATTGCTTCTAATTTAGCTACCGGTGCATAAGTTTCATCATAATCTATCCCTTCTTCTTGTCTATAGCCTTGTACAACTAACCTAGCCTTGTTTCTTATGATCACACTATTTTCATCCATCTTGTTCTTGAATATCTATTTAGTTCCAATTATAGAGTGATCACTAGGTCTAGGAACTAGTTTTCATACTTTGCTTCTCTCAAATTGATTTAATTCTTCTTGCATTGCTAAAAACCAATTATTGTCATCTAAGGCTTCATTGACATTTTTAGGTTCAATTTGAGATACAAATGCTATATATTGACACACATTCCTTAGAGATGATCTAATTCTAACTCCAAGAGTTGGATCTCCTACTATTTCACAATCTTTTACATATCCTAATTCTCTTGGTGCTCTAGACTCTCTTTCTAATATTTCTATTTCTTCTTCATCTTCTTCATTAATGTCAAGTCTTTCTAATAGATCATTTTCTATGGTTGAGATTTCTTTCAAATTTTCATCAAATATTTCAATATCCTCATCATTGGTTGAATCTTTAGATAAATCATTTGACTTATCAAATATTACATGAACTGATTCTTTAACCATCAATGTTCTTTTGTTATATACTCTATATGCCTTTGAATTCAAAGAATACCCTAAAAAGATTCCCTCATCACTCTTGGCATCAAATTTTCCTAAATTGTCTTTCCCATTATTTAAGACAAAGCATTTGCAACCAAAGGGGTGAAAATAGCTAATATTAGGCTTCTTACCCTTGTAAAGCTCATAGGGTGTTTTCTTTAAAATTGGTCTAATCATAGCTCTATTAATGATATAGCAAGATGTATTTATAGCTTCAGCCCAAAAATATTTAGGTAAATTATTCTCACACAACATGGTTCTAGCCATTTCTTCCAATGTTCTATTTCTTCTCTCAACTACTCCATTTTGTTGTGGTGTCCCAGGGGCTGAAAAATTATGACTAATTCCTTGATCATTGCAATATTCATCAAATCCAATATTTTCAAACTCCTTGCCATGATCATTTCTAATACTAGTTATAGTGTATCCTTTTTCATTTTGAGTCACTTTTGTATAAGCAATGAATTTTTCTAAAGCTTCATTTTTCATTCTAAAAAAGAACACCCAAGTGAACCTAGTGTAATTATTAACAATTCCAAACCCATAATGTTTCCCACCTAGGCTTGTTGTTTCAGTTGGTCCAAATAGATCTAGGTGAAGTAATTGAAGAGGTCTAGTGGTAGATACACTATGTTTAGGCTTAAATGTTGTCCTTTTATGTTTTCCTTTAACACTAGCTTCACATATTTTGTCATAGTTAAAGGACAACTTAGGTAATCCTATAACTAGGTCTTTTCTAGCTAACTTAGATAACACATGCATGCTAGCATGACCTAGTCTTCTATGCCACAACCAAGGTTCTTTTTACTTGTCTACCATTAGACATATGTTTTCATTTTTAAGTTCATTTAGATAGACAATGTATATATTACCTTGCCTATGACTTAGGAAAAGAACTTTATTAGATTTAGGATCTATAACATAACATTTCAAGCAATCAAAAATTACTTTGTAACCTTTTTCACAAAGTTGACTAATGCTTAGTAAGTTATGTTTTAGACCCCTAACAAGCAAGTAAGTTATGTTTTAGACCCCTAACAAGCAACACTTTTTCTAATGAAAAGTATTCATTACCTATTGAACCACTTCCTTCAACTTGGCCTTTGGAGTTGTCCCCAAATTTGACTTCTCCACCAACTTTCGATTTAAATGAGTTGAAGTGGCTTCTATCATCGGTTATGTGTCCTGAGCATCCATTGTCCGAGTACCAAGCTTCCTTTGTTTTAGCTTTGTGGCAATGCTCAATCACCTATAATCAAAAATCAAACTCATGTCTTAGGTACCCAAATTCTCTTAGGTCCTTTGGGGTTAGTGAATGCAATTCTTGATCCCTTAGGAATCTATTTTACTAAAGCATTAATATCTTTTGAGTTAATTATTTCTTTTGGAACCCAAATTCTTTTTACTATTTTTCCTCTAAGAGTGGTCATCTTTATATTGCAATTATATGATGCATGCCCCTTCTTATTACAATGTGAACAAATAGTTGAGGGTTTATGCATGTTCTTTCTAGCTATGAAACTTTTGAGATGGGTCTCTCTACTTTTTCCATCATATCCTAATCCATTTTTATCAAAGAAGGCCCTTTGAGTTTCTAGCATGTTGTCTAAATTTTGTTGACCCATATAAAATCTATTAAAAGAATTATGTAAGTTACTATTTTTTTCTTTTAGGTCACAAATTTCAAGATTTGTAATTTCTAGTTTCTTTTCACATTCTAACTTATCCTTTAGTATTAACTCATTTTCTTTCTTCAATTTAGATATTAACTTTTTGTACTTCATACTCATGCATTCATATTCCAATGCAAGATCATCAAAGGCATCTTGCAATTCATCAAAAGAATATTCAATGAGGTTTGAAGTTACCTTTTCATCCTCAATAGCCATGAAGCATAGGTTGGCATTGTCCTCATTCGAATCATCATCGGAGCTATCACTATCGCTCCATGTTGCCATCATTGCCTTCTTTTTGTGGAACCTATCATTGGATCTTTTAAGAAGAGGGCAGTTAAATTTAATATGTCCAGGTTTTTTACATTCATAGCACACAATGGTATCCTTTCTACCTAACTCTTCTTGATCTCTCTTGTGGTTTCTCCTACCACTACTACTTGCTCTCATTCTCATGAATTTGTTAAATCTTTTGGCAAACATTGCCATCTCAAGATCTTCTTCACTACCACTCTCATTTTTACTTTCCTCTTAAGTGGTGGATTTCAGAGCTACTCCCACTTTCTTGGGTGGCTCTTCATTTCTTCTCAACTTCATCTCATATGTGAGTAGTGATCCCTTAATTGCAGTCACTTTAGCTTCCCATGATTTTGGTAGGCTATTTAATATTTTCTTAACCATCACTATATTAGAGTAGATTTTTCCTAAGGATTTTAACCCATTAATTACATCAGTGAATCTAGTGAACATATCACTAATTGCTTCTCCTTCTTTCATCCTAAATAGCTCATAGTCATGTGTGAGCATTCCTACCTTAGTCTCCTTTACTTGGGTTGTACCTTCATTAGTTATTGCCAATTTGTCCCAAATTTGTTTGGCATTGTCACAACCGGAGACTCTATTGTATTCATTTGGCCCTAAAGCACAAAATAGGGTGTGCATGACCTTAGCATTTAGCTAAGCACATTTAACATCATTTAAATCTCACTCATCTTCTTCTTTAAGAATATCTCTTCCCTCTATTCTTTTAGTAGGGATTTGAGGTCCTTTAGTTATAATCCTTCATACCTCATAATCATTTGCTTGACTGAAGAACATCATCCTAGTTTTCCAATAAGCATAATGTTCACCATTGAACATAGGAGGCCTAACTGTAGAATGCCCCTCTCCTACTAGATTGGTTGCTACATTGTTGTGAGCCATTGGATCATTTCTTACTCTTAGGAAGTTATTCCTCTAGAATCAAAGAGTCCTAGCTCTGATACCAATTGTTGGCTCTACCGAGAGGGGGGTGAATCGGTTTTCTAATGTTAATGGCAAATTTAAACTAACTTAAGTCTAATTTGCAAATAATGAATAATCAATATAATGTAATGGAATAAATTAAAGGAAGATAAGTGAGAGAAATATCAAACACAGTAGTTTATAGAGGTTCGGCCAATCTCTTGCCTACGTCCTCTCTTCTTGACCTCCTTATCAAGAGCTTTCTTTCACTCTAACACTGAATGTTACACACTCCCTTTTTCAGGTTAAGGAATAGCCTCTCTACCCTTTTTACACAAATAAATATTCACCCTTTTACAAAGTTTTTCTCACTGAGGAACACTCCTCTTTTCTCTAAAAATAAGGATGAATACAATATTAAGCTTTTTATGTGGGTAGGATAAATATAGCTTTTACACAAAGACTTATACAACAATATCAATAAATGAGGATTGAAGACAAATGGAATGGAGGAATAAATTCTTGAGAATGTACAGAATTAGCAGCAAATGGTCTCTTATTTCCAGTGTCTTTAATGCTTGATTTTATACTGGAGGATTGGTAGTTGGAGCATTTAATGTTGTTTTTCCCATTGAAAGTTTTGTAGAAAGAGCCGTTGGGAACCTCCAGTAGAGTGCCAGATCGATCTCCAATCTTGACCAGATCGATCTCTTAGTTTAAATTCCTGTAATGTCAAAGCAAATTGAAGCAAGGAGATCGATCTCATATATGTAGAGATCAATCTTACAATTTGAAAATGTTAGAGCATATCGATCTGTCGAACAAGCAGATCGATCTTCCAAGCTCTCTGTTTAAGGCAAGATTGATCTACAGATCGATCTACCAAGTATTCTCGTAGTGAGGAGATCGATCTCTAATCAACCCAGATCGATCTCCTTAGCTCTCTGACTTTGAGGAGATCAATCTCTTCCTATACCAGATCGATCTCATGAACTCTCTATTTGAGTATAGATTGATCTATAGATCGATCTACTCCCTTTACCCTTTGTTTTAGAGGAGATCGATCTCTTTCTGGACCAGATCGATCTCATAAACATCCTGTATTAGACAGATCGATCTTATAACCCATATAGATCGATCTCTGCTTCCTCAATACCTTGTACAGATCCTTTGAGAATTCAATCCTTTAGCAAATCGATCTCATATCCTCATGAGATAAATCTCTCATACTAGAAAACTTAGGAGATCGATCTCTCATCTCACCAGATCGATCTCTCATCCTTAAAGACTTAGTTTTTGGTACTGATAATCTTTAAACATGTTTTAAATCATTTCTATATTATTGATTTTACTTTTTTTGTCATTTCAAAATATGTTAACTCAACAGGTAACATATAGCAGAAGATCCATAACATGGTCGAGTTTCATGGTACCTACCACACTTGCTGCATTATTCTATAGTAGGTCGTGGCCTTCCAATCACTATACCCTTTGTTGGAGCTATGGCCGGATACACGGGAGGCTTAACTGTCCTCTCTCGGATTTCCTTAATCTTCAGCCTCTTTTCAAAAAATCTCTTACTTCCTCTATAACTGAAGCATTTGTCTACCGTCGGTCTCTTTCTATCTTTGTCCCTCACTCTACCAACCTTTCCAAACACTGAGGCAACTTGCTCAAGGTCTTGTTCACACAACTATGCCCTATGCACTATCTCCTCATAGGTTGGTATGACAAAGGGAACCAATCGGGACCTGATGGATGGTCTCAGTCCATCCACAAACTTTTGGACCTTCTTAACCTCACTGTTCATCGTGTTAGGACCATATCTGTCCAGGAAGATAAATTTTCTCTCATACTCATCCACTGATCTACTCTTCTGGGTTAAATCCAAGAATTCTATTTACAGCTTTCGCTGCTCAGTATCCGAAACATATTGCCTTTGGAAGGCCTCCAAAAATACATCCCAACTGATCTTTGTATGTTAGGCTCTCAGAACAGGTCTGGTGGACTTCTTCCATTGCTCTGTCAATCCTTTCAGCATGAATGCGGCAAACGCTACCATCTCGGTAGTAGTGCACTCAAAAAATCCATATAATTTTTCAATCTCATTCACCCAATTCCTCTGCAGCTACTGGGTCCTTAACTCCACTAAAAGATGGTAGGTTAAATTTCTGAAACTGTCTTAACCTATCCAGGTCACATCCATAACCCCAATATATTCTACCCTGTGGTAGAGCAACAATAGAAGGTCTTTTCTGTACTGGTGGGGGTGTGGGAATGTCTGTAGTATGAGGTGCTTGGGCTGGCTGTGTAGGCATCTCAGGGTCAATCGCCTGTTCACAATCACCCTGCGCAGTTGTACCATACCCACCCCCAGCTACAGGCAATGACTGGCAAACAACTCCAAAATCGCCTCTAAGCTCTACTCTATCCTTGCGAAACGCGTCTCAGTATTTTTTGATCTCTCTACCGGACCCTGTGGAGCATGCTTAACATTGGCCTCCACTTCTACCTCCTCATGAGTTTCATGTGGTATCAGCTCAGTACAGCCCCTAGGCCTACCCCTACGGCCTCTAGCTCGTGCTCCCGTCCCTCTACCACGGTGGGTATCAGGCATAGTGTCTAAATTCTTATATTCCAAACAATTTTTTTCTTAGTCAATTCCCATCTCGGTATACACAATTGTATCTAAACAAAGCACAGTAATATGAGGATGTAAACTTTCTATTTCTTAATACCGACTCACATCAGACCAACTCGGCTCTGATACCACCTCTGTCACGACCCCTTTTTATCTAAAATCACTACAAATTTTTCAGTTTTTCCTTCCCCTATTGTGAACATACCATGTCATTCATTTCTTATTCTATTCAAAAGTAAACATTTACATTTCATAACCATAATACTACAACTTCATACTTGTTTTTCAATATTTACACTCCTCATATTACATTCTAAGACGATTATTGTGTTGTTACATGTTTAGATACAAAATGATACAAGTGTGTATATCTTTTGATGATGGGAAGCAGCGGATACCAGGAATACAAGTTCTCAGCCGCTCACTAATTATGGCAAATGCTCTGAAAAGGGGTGAAAATGAAAGGGTGAGCAACCACACGCTCAGTAAGGTAATCATGCAAGCAAGAAGATAACCACACTATCTACATGATCATGATGCCATGTATTAAATCATTTTCTTTCGAAATCATACTTAAATACAAATCTCATGTATACTTTTATGCCAGATAAAATCATTGGTATAAAATAATTCATTTCGTGAAATGACAGATAAAGCATGAAATTATACGTAATGCTATTTAAATAATTCACATTATGTCAAAACATGCCATTTATTTCAAATCAACATCCTCCCCAAAATCATCAAAACTCAATCCCAAAATCATAAAATCATAAAATCACAAAATCAAATAATAAGTAATACGTGATTTCACAAAGCAAATAACATGCGATTTTGCAAAGTAAGTGACATGCGAGACTAGACAAGAATCATGGTAATAACTCTAGGACTATGGTCATATCTTTTGTGATCCCAGGCTACATGGATCCTAGTGTACGTGGTATCACATCCATCTGAGGCTGCCCTAGAAGGTGGGTACCAACCCTTTCCTGCCAGCCAATTAGATCACTAGTCCGAAGACTACACATCATATATCACGGTACGGTACAACGTACTCCATGTTGTAAGCAGGTACAACGTACACCCTATGCCCATATCATCTCAATATCCAAAGTCATGTCTCGAAATGCATGTACAAGCATATTAAATTAGTGTGACATACAGTTTACACAATGCTCCTAGCACGACCTTATGCATGTCATATAAAAATCTAGTGAGAGCAAAGCTCCCAGCACTATGTCATGTATAAAAAATAAAAAATTGAGTGCATGCCAAGCTTCCAGCACCTTGTCACATGCAAAAATCATGTCAAATCCCGTGCGAGCAATGCTCTTAGCACATTTTGTTTCCACATATATCATGTAGGTGGCTCAATTTCAAAGAATGGTTTTCAAAACCAAAATCAGCACCTGCCACGTGCTATTTTATGTAAATTGATAAAACTTCAGTCAGCCTACCCATATCCTTGTTGAAAAGCATTAAAATTCATCAAGAACACTCAGTTCATGCTTTTCATGACTTTTTTCAAAAAGTAAAAATTTTTACCTTTCACATGGGTAAAATCATCATTTACCCTCTCGAGTCGAAATAAATATTATATAATTTGTTAACAAGTAGTATTTCATAGTGAAAACACTCAAAATATGTTATTTATGCATATTCCAGTCCAATCCTAAGTTTTCCAAAATTTTCCTTAGTAGGGGCAAAACGATAATTTTTCTATGTCGGGTCTCTATCGATATTTTTCATATTCAAAATTTATACACAATTTAATTATTTGAAAACCTACCCAAAAATACATATAGCTACCTCTAGCTACTCATAAAATTCCCTTACCTCGTAGATCTTGGGGCAGCACAAAATTATCGGTTCTCGAGATTACCTCGATTTGCGTGTTGAATTCTCGAGCTACCCAAAACGATACAAATTCATCATATATTGATCAATTTCATCTTAACATACTCAATTTTGATTTATCTTCTCAAAGTTTGATCGATTTTGACTTTTCGGTCAACTTTTTCGGTTTTCTCAGTTTTACTGATTTAGTGTCGTTTTTGCCCAATTTCATTATTCTAATTTCTCATTTCATTACTTCATTAACCTTATGACTCATTTAAGTTCATAAATCATACTAGTCACTTTGCTAAATTTTTAATTCTTTCACTTTTTGGTTTTATACTGAGTTAAGTTATAAATCGGACTTTCTCGGTATAAATTTAACCGTTAACAATCTTAGATCCATAAAATTTTCACCACAAACACATAAACACCTTGCTTTCCAGAACTCAAATCATCCAATTTCACTTAACTAAAAACCTTTGAAAAACACCAAACAACAACATATATAACTTCATCATCATCCATAAACTTTACCTTGGGTTTGACCAAGGTTTACCACATTTTTGATTCTTTAAATTGATCCTCAACTTTAATTTAACATATATAGAACTTATAATCATCAAAAACTACAAGAAAATCCAACCAAAGAATCAAAAACTCTAAGTTCTTCACTTTCCAAAAACAAGGTAGATCTGTCCACTATTTTTCTTTCGCATTTTTTACCTAGAAAATGAACTTATTTGTGGATAAATTTTTTATATGTTATATAAAACTGTATGAGGAAGATTTTATCCTTCTTGGTTGACACCTGAATCTGGCTGAAAGGTGGCCAAAAAATCGCGCAATGAGGTGAAAGGGAGGAGCCTGTGGGAATGAAGGGGAGGGGATTTCTCTCTGTTGGAAAGTCCAATTGGGTTGATTTTTATGCCTCCTGAAAGCTTAAGAAGTATAATTTCAGAATTGGAAAATTGGGTTCAAATTTATTAACCTAAGGTCTTCAAATTTGACAAAAATGAGGGCTTGGTCGGCAGACTGAAGAGGAAAGATTTTTGTCCCGCTTTGAAAAAATTCCAAAAAAATAATTTTAGTCCAATTTTCTCCAAATTTATACTTCTCAAGTGTTATAATATGTCTCTAGTATGTTTCATAAAAATTTTGGGGTCACTTGTTTGAGAAAAATTTCCCGATTGAGCCCATTTTGCATGATTTGGTCAATATCAAGCAAAATGACTTGAAGTTTTCAATTTACCTTAAAAATTAATTTGATCCCCAAACCTCCATATTTTCACTTGATTTTGATTCCTTAAGTAAATTTCACCTTATATTAATTTTATATGGTCTTGAAATAATTTTTGGGAATTTCTAGAATTTATTCCGAATTTATTTCTAATTTCGAGCCCATTTGCTCGGTTTAGTGCAAAACCCGGACCTTTCCAACTTTTTCACTTCCAATACCTTAGTTTTCATTTCTAATCATCATTTCATGACCATATATAAAATTCTTAAGAAATTCTTGGGCTTAAGGTCATACCTTGATTTTCGTGTCGTGGGCCCAAGCCGCTAACCCGAGTACTTCGGTTGTTTTCGAGCCTGCACAATATTATTTCGAGTTCTCAAGTACTTTTTAATTTTCTAATTAAGAAATAAAGTGAGAAAAATTTGGGTTTCACAACATCTGTTCCAAGTGTGTTGTGCATTTAAAAGGGAAGAGTTAACCTTTGACCATGGTTAGGGTTTCTTCAATCCTAGCTGGACTAGTGAGTACTGAAAATGCGGTTGACTTATCCAGGTCATACAACCATAAACATAAAAATATGAGGCAAGATTGCCAGCACAGCATAGATGGACGTTAAACGCTCAATAAACACGTCACAAATGGTGGTTTTATAATCTCATAAAATAATTTATAAAGCATACATGGCATGATTCCATAACATAAGAAACATGAGCATAACTTTCAAAACATAATACATGGGTGAGTGGGATGGTTATCCCATGGAATCATTCTTTTAATAGCTTAAACATAATGACCCCACTTCAAAACATGTTAAACACATTTTAGGGAAACCATTTTAATGCATTAATTTGCTTTAAATACCTAAAATAAGATTTTATCATGCAATTTCTTCAAAACAAAGTCCTTTATTCAAAACTCAGGGAATCGATCCATCATCAGTCGAAAATCATTTATAAAAATCTTATATGAGGGATCGGTCCCTTGCCTTATGGGATGGATCCCTTAATGTAAAACATGTATTCTGACATAATTCCAAGTCATAAACACATTTAAAAACATATAAAATCTTGTATGCATACTTAAAAGCAAAGAGACACCATGACTCAACATATATCCCTTACCTCAAAGCAATTGCAACACTTAGAATTGGTTTTCTTAGCACAACCTTAGGTTAGACAATGTATCTATATTGCTTAGCTTCTCTCAATGAGTCTCTTTACTACAAAAGCCAATTCATACCACTTAGATTCTCACTCTTTAACTTACTTAAACTTCCACACATTCAATAGTTTTTCTTAACTCAACATTTTTCATAGTTTCTTTTAAGTATTAACTTAGAAATCTTAACTTATATACTCTTATAGACTATTCTAATCTTCCATTATGATAATTCATACCATACATATCCTACATTCATCTTTAACATCATAGCATCTATCAAACTCATAAATTCCACTATTCATACATAAAACCCCCAATTTCATCAACTTTAACCCTACATCATCATTCCATAAATTTTATATCAATAATCTACTTAAGTAACTCAACATAATATACCACAAATCACAACATATATTTATCTCATAATTTTAGAAAACCATACCTTGTAGATAGAGAAATCTTAGGTTTTGTCTCTTTAAGCTTTCCACATCAACAACCATCTTTAAATCATAAATACTCACAATAAAACATTTAATAATCATAAATAAACTTTACCCACAAATTGAAAACAAACATAAGTGCATCTTACCTTGATTTTCCCTTTTTGAGCCAAAAACTCACTCTTCCTCTTCACTTTCTCCTTTCTCTAACTCCAATCTCACTTTAGGATTTGTGTTTTTAAAGAAATAAAGGTAAGGAATAAGAATGGGTAAAGCTCCTTAGCTTTTCTTTCTCCTTTTCCCTTTTCCCTTTTCTTTTCTTTTCCTTTTTTTTCTCTCTCGGCTTCCTTATGATTTTTTTTTTAACTTTCTAGTCTTCAAAACTCATTTTAAGTCATCAAACCATTAGGGGATCGATCCTTACCTTTTAAAATACCTCAATTTTGCATTCTAGGATAAGAGGATTGATCCCTTTAGGGAGAAGATCGATCCCTATCTGCTTTCCTGCACACTTTGGGCATTTTACCTTCAAGGGATCGATCCTTTAGCTTACTAGATCTATCCCTTACTCCTTTATTGTTTAGTTTTCATTTCTGTCAAATAGGGATCAATCCTCTTAAGGTATGTGATCGATCCCTTGACTTAGAACACCATTCTTTTGGTGTTCAAACCCAAAAAATGCCCCACTTTCAACTCCTAACTTCCTTCTATCATTGAGTACCTCAAAAATCATTCCCAATACATCAATATACATACATAAATCAACATTTCCGTAACCTAATTCATGATATCATAAAACATACATTCATAATGCATCCATGACTTTGAAAATTTGCAAAACAACTTATAATATCCATATAAATGCTGTTTTCCATAACCTAACAATGGATAATCCATTACATCATTGTTCAACCTATACCATAAATATAATATCTAACAAAATCGACTTATTTAACATAGCTTGAGGGCTTATACAGTGAAAAAATCAGGGTTTTGCATAGCTTGTAACAAAAAATTCTCATGCACTTAGTTGTGCTATCTTGCATGTTTCTCACTACACTTTTATGTGCTTTTTCAAGTAATCACTCAATGTTTCCATGCACTTTTCATATCAAGCACTTCATCATATATCCTTGTTAAAATAGTAATTGGCGTATATGCTTTTTGTTTTTTGTTTTAAATTGAGCTTTTCATTGCATACTCATGCATTCTTTTGTGATTTGCTCAATCAACACTTTGTACTTCTTAGCACATCTTACTAGGCAAGTTCTATGATGAGTTTTTGAGCATTTGAGACGTACTTGTATGGCAAGCCAAGTGAGCCTTCATTTCGCATGCTTTTGTACTTTGTCTTCCTATGTATGAGGATGCACATGGTTGCATGCTTCTTGGGAGATTGTGTTGTGAACTGCATGTTGTTAGGCTTGTAAATGCACACTCACGTACTTGGGTCATTTCTGCTTGATTGCACTAACTTCTAATTTTGAGCCTTTCGTGCTTTCTTTTATCATCCGAGCCAAAGTGCACATATGTGCACCTTTTGCTTAGTGATATTATGCAAAACACGTTGCCAGATGTCAGGAGTTAGTTTGTTAAGGAAACAACATTGTCCACTCAAGAATGTTTCATCTTTGTTGCTCACCGTTCTTTTCTCATGACTTTTGGTATGATGCTAAGTGTTTTAAGCTTAAGCGCTTTGTCCTTAGATGATTAGATGTTATTTACTCTTTTTATATTCTTTTGACCAAGTTTTAGCCCTTTTCGCATGTCGCATGTGGATAATTAGTCACTTTAGAACTTGCCAAAACCACTTTGGCTATCTTTGAAGAAATAGGCCTGCCCGTGCTTAAACAAAACTCTTTGTTAAGGTCACCTTCTAACTTAACCATTTCGCCTAGCCTTAAATGATAGATGCATCATTGTATGAACAAATCTCTTTGTTCAATCAACACTTTGACACTTAACCATTTTGGTTAACTTTGATTGTCATGGATGCATATTCAAGTTGTTAAGACTCTTTGTTTAGGAGATTATTTAAATACTTCATATTTTAGGCAAAAGTTGAAATACTAAGTAGCTAAAACTGGTCATACTTATGTGTATTAGGTGTAGCCAAAATTGACCATGCTTTGGTTTTTAACATCAAGGATGTCTTAGTCAGTTTGTCTTTGGTCACTTAGTGTTTTTATTTTTTTGAACAATACATTACCATTAATGAGTAAAAGCCTTTGTTGGGGCAACTTCAAACACTTAGCCATTTCAGCTATCTCTTTTAGAGGATCCATAACCTTAAATGAGTAAGGACCTTTATTAAGGTAAATTTTGACACTTAGCCATTTCAGCTCTCTTTTATGAGTAATGCATAACCTTGTTTGAGTAACAGCCTTTGTTGGGGTAATTTCCACACTTAGGCATTTCTGTTTTCCTTTCGAAAATGCGAAGGTTTGCTTTGTTGTGTTAACTTCCAACAATTAACCATTTTTTACTTTATCTTTCTAGCAATGTGTGGCCCTGAACGGAGCTTCCAATACTTAGTCATTTTTGGTTCTATCTTTTAGGCAATGCATAGCCTTGAACATAGAAATGCCTTTGTTAGGACGGCTTCCGACACTTAGCCATTTTCTACTTCATCTTTTGGGCAATGCACGACCTTGAACAGATAAAGGCTCTTGTTGGGATGGCTTCCAACTTTTAGCCATTTTTTGCTCCATCTTTGGGCAATGCGTGACTTTGAATGGACAAATGCTATTTGTTGGGATGTCTTTCGACACTAAGCCATTTTCTGTTCCATCTTTTGGGAAATATGTGGCCTTGAATGGACCAAGGCTTTTATTGGGATGGCTTCTGACACTTGGCCAATTTTCACTTACCTTTTGGGTAATGCACAGCCTTGAATGGTCAAAGGCCTTTGTAAGGATGACTTTCGATACTTAGCTATTTTTTACTCCATCTTTTGAGCAATGCATGGCTTTGAATAAACAAAAGCTTTTATAAGGATAGTTTCCAACAAAAACACTTCTCCTCAATCTTTTAGGCAATACGCGGCCTTGAACAAACAATGGCTTATATTTGGGATGACTTAAACACTTAGCCATTTTCAGCTCCACTTTTTGGGTAATGCGCAGCCTTGAACGAACAAAGCCTTTTTGTCGGGATGGCTTCCGACACTTAGCCACTTTTCTAACTTCAGATGGTGAATGCACCACATTATCCTAACAAAGCATTTTCTTAGGGGGTTCTCCATACTTAGCCATTTTTTAGGCTCGATTGATAAGTGCACCATGTTGCCATATGGGGGCCAAGGAAGCTTTAGCACTAAACCTTAACTAATTTAGTGATAATTTAACTAACTTTTATAACTTAATCTATATGATAAAATGGATTAGGGACCTTGGGCTTCATTTAGACTTGCAATAATACAATGAATGGTTTTCTTAATCTTATTTTTCTCACATTTTTCTTTCATTCTAAAAACAGTGTCCCTAGGTTTTTATTCTCTATTGTTTCAAAATGAATGGTTTCCAAATGCCTTTTAGTTTCATATCATTCTTGAATTCAGTAGTGTAACCACATGTAAAAATGTAGGTTTAGTTGGCCATAGTAAAATTTAAAATTCTTTAACATATATTTATATAAGGTTAATCATAAATCAGCTTTATTAAAAAGAAATTTTGAGGATAAATTAACCCCATAGAAAAGAAATTAATAATCAAGATACACTATAGTAAAATAATTTGAGATAGTATATAGAAAAGAAATTAATAATCAAGATACACTATAGTAAAATAATTTAAGATAGTATATAGTTAATAAAACATTATGTTCACATTTTCAACTTTTGTTTCAAAATCCAATAACAAAATGTATAGACAAGGAAAATAATATTCATTAGTTTTTTATGATACTTGTTAGCTTTGAAATATTAAGGGTTTTGATATGACCAAGGAATACTTAAGAGAATTGGATTTAATATCACTTTAACATATTCTATCCTATACTTAATTGACAAATTAATGTAGAAATAGTGCTTGAGTTAGGGAATAATTAAGACTCATATATGCACATGCTAAAATGATTAAAATGAGGAATGCATTTTGATGTTTTTACGATGTCTCTAGTGAAGTGATTCCATCTTTAAATTTTCTAAAATTTTGTCTTGTATGTTCAATGTATCGATACATTTGGTAAAAGTATTGATACTGTTTATTTGAATTCTAGCGGGTTTGATGCATGGTATCAATACTCTTATTATTACCCTTAGATAGAATCAAAATAATTTGTTCAAGTATTCGTACCCTCCTTCATAAGGTATTGATACTCTAAGGAAAAGTATCAATATCCTTCCTTTCTAGTAGGTTCCAACAGTTAGACTTTTGTGAGAGCAAATGGGAAGATTTTCAAATCTAGCATACCAACGGTCAAAAATCATAGAGAGGAAAACCAAGAGCTTTAAGACTCAAGAGTTAAATAGAAAAATCATCCATCGATCAAGAATCAAGCTTTCTTTTAGTCTTGGGACAAATTTCTTATATATTCTCTTAGTCTCTTAATTGTAACACTTAAAACTAAATTTGTAATTATCCACCCTTTGTAGAGGTACCAAAGATTACCAAAATACTTACACAATATCAAAACATTTGTACAATGGGAGAATGACCCATGAGTGCTTAATTGTAAGTGAGGTCTGGTAGTGTTTAAAGGTTTTTATTTTAGCCTTAGAAAAAGAAAAGTTGTAAGGGTTTCTCTTTAAGCCTAAGAAAAATAAAGGTTATAAAGGTTGCTCTTAAGCCGTAGAAAAAAGAGGGTGTCAAGTTCAATTCATAGTGTATTTGAAAACTCCTTGAGAAGAAACTTGTAACGCCCCGGAAGTGTGGTAATTGGGCTAATTTTTTCTTTTTTTGAACTTAATTTCTTACTTAGGTTGTTTTCTTGCACAGTGTTGGTTACTTAGTTTCTTCTTTTACTAAATCTTTTAATCGCTTAAATTTTGGCAGTATAACCTCTTATATTTTAACCTACCTTCTTGCAATCAATACGATCACAATTTATATTTGCAAACAGTTGATTTTATTTTCTTAAACTTATCATTTACCAATTCGACATACTCCATAACTAAATCAGTCATTCCATACTCTACAAGTTCAACACATTTCATTTGATTCAAAAAAAAAAAACCCACTTCTTACAACTCCGTAAAATTAGATTACATCCCCAAAAGTATTTACACCAGTATCTATACAATATAATTGTCTGGAACGAAATATCAAATGATATACTTGAGCGTGTACTAAAGATAGTCTGGGAGGCTCAAAATCCACAATTCTACTCAAGTACTCTGCAAATAGCTGAGCAGTCTCATTGCAGGTAATCTGAAATAAGTAAAAAAGGGAATGAGCTTCTGAAAAGCTTAGTAAAGAAAACATTTAAAAGAATCCTGACAACCCCAAAGGTATATAGAAATTAAAGGTTTGCATGTTTTCCAAAAGTTTTCATCCTTACTTTAATCAAATTACATAAACTTACTTTAAAAGAAAACATACATACATACATACATACATACATACATACATACATACATACATACATACATACATACTTATTTAGTCAAATTCAGATACTTACTTTAATGAAGCTTACTTACTTACTGTCACGACCCGTTCAAACAAAATCACTACAAATTTTTTTCGCTTTTTCATTTCCTTACCCGTCGTGAATAGTTTCACTACTAACAGTTGGGCTATGAGTCGATGTTAGTCCCTTTTGTCATGTTACTTACCTTAACATCTATTTTCCATATTTCATTTACATATCAATTTATTTTAACTAAATACATCCCCAATATTACATCCGTGTACAGTACTGTGCCTCTATATGTTCAGATACAAAAATTATACGAATATGTATACCTGGTCTTGATAGGAAGCAGCGGATAACCGAAATGCAAGACTACTGTCGCTCTCTTCTGCTAAATGTACCCTGTAGGGTGGAAAATGAAAGGGCGAGCGAAACTTGCTTAGTAAGGCAATCATGTAAGCAGGTAGTTAACTATACTATTTATGTGTTAATAATGTCATGATATAAAATCGTTTATATTTGGAGCATGAGGTATGACTGAAACGATGCCACATGTATGTATATATCATATAAGAGAAATCATGAAATCGACATATAAAACAAAGATAGAAAAATCATCATGTATAACATTTCATGCTCGTCACATTAAAACTTATTTGTGTTCATCATAAACTCATCACATTAAAACTTATTTGTTTCATCATAAATTCATCACATCAAGGCTAAACCCATCCCTCGGGAATACCTTGATTCATTAAATCGCATCTCATTTAAAAACATAAATCGGGATATTACCCCTCCTTCGGGTTTGTCCTGGTCTATTCAGACCGTATGATATCATGTGAGGCATATAGGTTATTGTATGAAAAATCGAGGACTATGGCCATATTATGTCCCTGTGATCCCAGGCTACACGGATCCTAGTGTGCGGGGCATCACAACTGCAACGGGAGGTGGGGTCAAATCCTACCCGCTAGAATATCAAGTAACATCATCGAGTCATCATGACTGCATGGTACAACGTACTCTGTGGACACATATCATAGTCTGGGGGTGCCTGCCGTAAGTCTTATCCACCCCAATACTATGTCGATAACTAACCCATGTCTCAAAGTATACGTACGAGCATGTCAACTCTCTGCGACACACAGTCGACAAGAGGCTTCCACACGACTATATGCATGTCAACTCACGTCTAGTGCGAGCGAAGCTCCAACACGACGCTATGCATATCATGATATCTAAAATCTCGTGCGAGCGAAGCTCCAGCACGATTTTTGTACGCACACAAATTTCTCGTACGAACAATGCTCCAGTACGACTTTTTATAAGTAATAAATCACTGAAATTTAGTGCGAGTAAGACTCTAGCACTCTTTTTACTAGTGTAAATATGATAGGTGGCTCAATCTTGATAAAACATCTTTTAAAATCGTAACCGGTACAAACTGGTACACTTTCGTGTAATTCATGAAATCAATAGCCAACCTATGAGCATATTTGCTTAAATCAAAGCAATACATTCATATCAAACATTAAAACATGATAATCATGCAATTTATTTGCCTTACTACCCTTTTTGTAAATTTTACTCCCAGGGCAATATCGTCTTTTTATTTATTCACCCATGCCCCGATTTTCGAAAAAATTATTATTTCATTTCTAGATACTTTAGGAAATTCTAGGTCCTATAAATAACCTCAAAAATACGTATAGGTATCTCTATGCACCTACAAAATTCCCTTACCTGGAATCACGCGTAAACTTATCTCGTCTCGATAATACCCGATCTCTCAGTCCAAATGTGCGCCACCAAAGTCTACGAAACAACATATAACCATATATTTTGGGTCAATTCACTTATCTTTATCAATATGTCACACATTCACTTATCAATCTAAAGTACTGGGCCCGTTTTACTTTATTGGGCTCAATTGCACCTTAATGGGCCTCGACCCATTTTCAGCCCGTTTATACTTATTAAATCCCTTCTTCGGGTTTACTAAGCTCATTTAGCTTACCAATAATCACGGGCTTCATTCCAAACTCATTGGATAGTCCGTATACTATTTACGGTAATTACGTTACAATTTCGAATAATATTCCTTTTTATACAGAATTAATCCGTAAATTCCGTAAAATAATCGAAACTCTGTATTGAGGACTCTAATTGTCGAAATTAAAATGTACTTACCCAATGCTATGTGGGGTACGAAAATCGGAGCTCAATCGGCTCTCGTTTGGACTCACGTACACGATCTATCGTCGAACTGTACAATTTTATATTTAATTTTGGATTAATTTTTGATTAAATATAATTTAAATAAATTTCTCAAAAATCAAATCGATCACTTTTGACCTCGTATCGACTTATCCGAAATCCAGTGTATCCCCGAAAATTCTTCCCTTTTTTTCCTTTTTCTCCTTTTTTCCTCTCTTTCTTGTCTGAACCAGTTCGGTCCGGTTCAACCCGGTTCAGACCGGTTCGGTTCAGCAAGTTCAGTCTGGTTCGGCTGGTTCAAGGCCTCGTCGATCGATTCTCCGTCGACTTCCGCCGCCAGCAGCTTCGCGGGGTCGTCCGATGCACGGATCTGGTCTCGATTTCGCCCGAGGTGGCCGGAAAGTGGCTGGTCCGACCTCTTCTCCCTTGGCGTCAGTACCCTTTCTCTTTTTCATCATTTTCTGTGCCGTCCTTCAATTTCGCCGGCAGTGACCACCACCAATCCGCTCGTTTTTGCCATGGGAACTCTCGGCTAGGGTCGATTGGGGCTAAATCAACGTTGTTCGTCGAAAATTTCTCTTCCCCCTCTCGGTTTCTCCGTTTCTCGCCGTTCCTCTCACTGACCATCGTTTCTTCCATCTACCAGCGCCAGAGAGGCTCGGACGGCTCGATTTCTCATCTGGCAGCTCTACGGTGGCGTCGGTTTAGGAAACAGAAGGCTCGGGTTCGTCTTCCTTGTTTGTCTTCTGTTTCACGCGATTCTGCAATTCGTTTTTCTCTTTTTTTTCAATTAATTTAATTTAATTTACTATTTAATTTTATTATTATTTTAATCGTTATTTTATTATTAAAATCTAAAAATATCTAAAAAAATTTATATTTAATTCATTAAATCAAAAAATGAATTTTTCGATATTATTTTGACTTTTCAATATATTTTTCGATTATTTTCGGGATTAGTTCCCAAGGTGAAAATTTCGATTAATTCCAATAAATTTATATCTTGATCAATTTAACCCGAAATTTAATTATTTCTTCGTTATTGATCAAGATTCTCAAATCCATTATTTTTAATTAAATTTTCTTGTCGAATTTTTTTCGACTTTCTGTCTTTTGTCCGTTTTGCCTTTGCACGTGTTCGAAAATTTCATTTCAATCCTTTCTTTTACGAACATACTCATTTCGTGTTTTAATTAAAATCGGGTCTTACACTTACTTTCATAATTTAAAACTTTCATATACTAAAATATAGAGACTAGGCTAAATCTGTATAGCTATCATGCAGACAGAAATATTATCATCCGTAGAGGGAATAAAATACCTATGGTCATGATAGGGGCTGTAAACTGGATCAAGATCGTACAACAAAACAAACATAATATCTAAATAAACTAGCACAAAACTAGGGCACGGGCACCAGTGGTACACGTCGTGCGAGCATGAGATTCTATAAAACAGGCACCACGTGTAGTGAATACAGGCACCATAAAGGCGAAGACGAGCAATACACGGGCGAAACGAAACAGGCACTACAAGTGGCAGAGCCGGGCACCATAAGTAGTGGGTATGACATGCACACAACATACATTATTGGGTAGCCTCTAGTCTCGAAAAACCTTACTTTCTTGTTTTCATACTTACTTAGAAATCATATCATTTCCATAATAAGATATTATTGTATCAAAGACTTATATATCATAGGTAAAAATGTTTGGCTTAGGGGTTAAATCGAATTATCATTTCTTTCGGAAACTTATATCGAAATGTTCAGATTTTCCATGTAAGTTCTACATGCATAAAACAATTCATTTAAAGCAATACAAATAGGTAAAGGAAGTCATTACTACTTTAAATTGCATCCCATACCTAAACGAGGCTAAGATAGCAGTAAATCGTCGGGTATCGGGTTCATCTCGTTTTGTGTGCCAATACCTCGAGCTGCCTAAAACAGTTTCAAAACCATCTTAACATACTTAAATATGCATCATCTTACTTAAACTTCATTAAATTTGGCCATTTTACCAACTTTTATTACTTTCTCGATTTTATCGATAAAAATATCGGTTTAAGCTATTTTGATAGTTTCTCTTCATCTATCTTTAATCTTACAAACCTAATAGTTTACACACTTATTCAAGTCCTTAGTTATCATATGACAACTTCTCAAATTTGCCAATTCTCACACTTTTCAATTTTTCACTAAACCGAGCTTTTCGGTATTAAACAAGCATTCTACAACATTTAATTCAACCAAATCACATCTCTATCATGTCAATTCATGGCTGACCGAACCTATACATGTCTCTAGAAATTAGTTCTTCAATTTCTTCTTTAACAAAAACCATCCAAATTCATCAAATAACAACATATATCATCATCATCTTCTTCGAACAACTTCTCACCTAGTTTGACCAACTTTGACCACTTTTTCTTGCTCCAGTAATGATTCTTAGCTTCAAATATACATGTATACAACTTAGAATCATAAAAACAGCTTAAAAACCAACCAAGAAACTTAAAATTCAAAGTTTCTCTTACCCTAGAAACATGGTAGATTATGCCACTGTTCTTCTCTCTAGCTTTTCACCTAGCAAATAAGCTTGCTTAAGGCTGAAGTTTTTATATGCTGTAGAGGAATTAGGAAGAAAGATTTTATACTCCTTAACCAAACTCTAAAAGTGGTCGAAAGGTGGCCGAAAAAATCGTACAATCTGAACCTACTAAGGACATCTACGACAGAATGGCGAGGGGGTTCTTTTTGGTCCCAATTTGGTTTGGGGGCTTCTCTACCTTTCCAAAAAGGGCTCTAAATCCTTTTTAAAAGGAAAAAAAAATCAGGCTTAAAGGCTTTCTGGAGGGCCTTCAAAATGAGCCTTTTTGTTGGGCCAACAGGGCGCTGGGTTTTGCCTGTCAACAGTCATGTTTTTGTAAAATCCATAAAACTTATTTTCAGCTCATTTTCCTCCAATTTTCACTTTTCATATGCGATACTAAGCCTATAGTATGTTTCATAAAAATTTGGAGCCCACTTGTTTAAGAAATATTTCTCGTTTAAGCCTATTTTGCTCGATTTGGTCATTACCAATTAAAATTCCTTAAGGTTTTCAGTTTAATTTAAAAATTAATTTGATCACCGAAACCTTAAGATTTCCACTCAATTTTGATTCTCCAAGTCAAATATACCTTATGTTAATTTCCTATGGCAACGAAATAATTTTTATGAATTTATAGAATTTATTTTGAATTAATTTCGCTTACTAGGCTCAATTGCTCGGTTTAGTGTTAACTCAAGCTTTTACTAACTTTTTGCTTCGAATACCTTAGTTTCACCTTCTAACCACCAAAGAATACTTATAGATGTAATCTTTAAGAAATACTTGAATTTGAAACCTTACCTCGATTTTTGTATCTCGAGCTTCGTGCCACTAACCCGAGTGCTTCGGTTATTCTGGGCCTGCATAATATTATTTCGAGTATCTTAACTGCTTTCTAGTTTCCAAATAAATAATGATACAAAAATTTTTGAGTTTCACATTTCTCTCCACCTTTTAGGAATTTGGTCCTCCAAATTCAAGTTGGTCCATCAAATGATTGAGGATACTTATCTCTCATGTGGCTCTCTAGCTCTTACGTAGCTTCTTCTGTTGAGTGGTGTTGCCAAAGAACCTTTACTAACGAGATTGTTTTAGACCGAAGTACCTTCTCTCTTTTGTCGAGAATCTAGACCAGTTGCTCAACATAACTCATATCTTTTTGTATGTCTAACGATCCATACTCAATAACATGAGAAGGGTTCAACTGATACTTCCTTAACATAGAAACAAAGAAAACATTACGTACCCCAGACAACTGTGGAGGTAAGGCAACTCTGTAGGTAACATCTCCCAATTTCTCTAATATTTCAAATAGACCAATAAAGAAATGACTGAGCTTCCCTTTCTTCCCAAATCTCATGACACCGTTCATCGGTGATACCTTTATAAATACCTAGTCCCTAATCTAAAGTTCTAGTGGTCGCCTACGCACATCGACGTAACTTTTCTGTCTACTATGGGTTGTTCTTAATCTATCGCATATATTACGTACGTTCTGAGCCACCTACTCTACAAGATCGGGAGTGAAGATTTTTTGATCACCCATTTCTTCTCAAGCAATCGGGGACCTATATCTCCTGCCATACAAAGCCTCATAAGGTGTCATACCGATGCTAGCATGGTAACTGTTATTATAGGCAAACTCTGCAAGGGGAAAATGATCATCCCATGATCCCTTAAAATCCAATGCACAAGCCCTTAACATATCCTCCAAGGTGTGAATCGTCTGCTTGTATTGACCATCAGTCTGAGGATGATAGGCGATGCTCAATTTAAGCTGAGATCCCATGACTCCCCGAAAATGAGTCCAGAACCTGGAAGTGAACCGAGAATCTCTATTATAAATAATGTTCACGGGAACCCCATGCAATCGTGTCACCTCTCTAACATACAAGTCTGCCAACTTATCTAGTGAATCAGTGCTCTTAATGGCAAGAAAATGACACTCTTTGTCAATCTGTCCACTATAACCCAGATTGTATGTCACGCTCCGAAAATACGGAAAATGGGGCTAATTGAAAACTTTTTATTCATTAATTCACAATTAAGAGTGCATTCCTGTGCAGTGTTATACATCATCACCTATATTATACCTCAGGATCTCGTCATTGAATAGTATATATTATATCATACACATTACTTGATTTCAAGTTAATTAATTCTAATACATTCCATACAATGTTATACATCAAGTGTCTGCAATTACAGTAATTGTCTGGGTACATGAAAAGATAAAAGATACCTCAAAATACAATATATGGCCTGGAGCTCAAGTCCTCCACTAGCCACTACTCCGTACGTCGCAGGAAAACCCTTTTCACTTGAAGAAATCTAAGGGGAAAGAAAACAGGGTGAGCTTCTAAATCGCTCAGTAAAGGGGGTAAGGGACTCATTTCATAAACCAAAATGCACATCACAAAAATATTTATTTGTATGTGAAACTCATTAATCTCATTTGAAAACCATAGCATGAAAGTACTCAAAACGACATTCTCATGTCTCAAATCATGTGAAAACATGAAGTAAAAAGGCTCAGTCTAGAGCAATAACAAAGCATGTGAAAATAATGCGATAAACGCTTTCTCAATTAATGTGACAAAATCACTGTAATAATAATGCACGTGGCACAGCCACTAAACACACGTGGCATAGCCACTGATTTAAATTCACACGTGGCACAGCCACTAAACACACGTGGCATAGCCACAGGATAGGGTTTCACGTGGCAACGGCCACCAAATAGGGTTTCTCACGTGGCAACGGCCACCAAATAGGGTTCTCACGTGGCAACGGCCACCAAATAGGATTTCTCACGTGGCAACGGCCACCAAATAGGGTTTCTCACGTGGGAACGGCCACCAAGTATACGTGGCATAGCCACAGAATAGGTTATTCTCACGTTACCAGAACGGAGAAGAATAGGGCTTACATGCTACCAGAGCAATGCCCGGTGTGTACTCAGAATTACACACCTAAGTCTTAATCACATAAGACTAGTTTGCCTTCACGTAGAACTCATAGTGGTTTTTCTCTTATTAAACTCATTTGAAAACCGTTTTGTACTCAACACAAAACATAATAAAACCGAGTTCCAACCGGCAAAGCACGCACACATTTCTCAAATCTCGATATTGCCTTAACGTAGAGCCCAATTCATTACTCACACAAATTCAACGGTTTATAAAGCAATTTCACACTCAGCTTATAAACGCATAAAATAATGGGCTCCAACCGGCTATAAAAATCGTGTGCAATTATATCTCAACACAACACTCAACATGCTTGTTTTATAAATCACAAATCATGCTATAATAGTTTACAAATCACATACACAAATGGTGTAGATTTCCCTTACCTCTTTGCACCTCGTATAGTGCAATCGTTTCCCCCGTATCACGGACTAGCCTCGCATTCCACTCTGGAACTCCCGAGCTGTCCAAACGATGTTAAAACATCAATACTCAATTATCTCATCAACCTCAATTCTCAAAATCGAGCATAATTGCTCATAACACCTCAAATCTCTTGATTCTCGTAACTCTACCCCAAACTACACTCTCATTCACAACATCTCAACGTTCTACATTTCTCATGCCAATTATCTATGCAAATTCACCACATTGTCTAAATTTCTATTTATAGCTCAAATTCCCAAAATTGTTAAATATCATTATCACTCCAACCACATTGCAATTTCATCAATCCCTAATCATTTCTCAGCTATTTCAACACAATGACAACCACCATTATCATCAAAATCATCTCAAATATCAAGATCGAGGTTTAGAAATTACCCAAAACTTGTGGAGAGCTTATCTCTTGCCTCGATTCGATCCGTCTTTCGATTTCCAAGTATGTTGTTCTCCCTTTGATGAGGAACAACTTTCCTTCTTGCCACAACTTCTGATTTGGTCGAAAATGGGTGCTTTGGAGGAGTGAGAAAGCTAGGTTTCGGTAAAAATGGGGGTGGAAGAGAGAGAAAGTGAGATTGCAGGAGAAAAACAGGGGTTCCTTATATAGGCTGAGGGTAGGAGATCGATCTGGCTCTTGATGAGATCAATCTGCATTTGAATTTTTGGGACGATTTGGGCAATTTATGCCTAGGAGATCGATCTGTCGAGGGGTGAGATCGATCTCTTTATGGCTTTATGAGATCGATCTGCTCCTTGAGGAGATCGATCTTCTCCTAAACAGAATCATTTGGAGATCGATCTCTTCCTCATGAGATCGATCTTCTCTCAAACAGAATCATAAGGAGATCGATCCTCTTCCATTGGAGATCGATCTGCTCCTCAAATTCCTCCTTCCTTGTCATTTTTAACTCACCAGATCGATCTCTCCTTCTCTCAGATCGATCTGTCCTCATAACTTCACACTTATTTTAACACTTAACATATAAATCTCCAATTATCATTCCCACAATTCACTTAGCTCAATAAATTACACTTCAAATTCTTATTACATCATTAAAATATATCTAAAATTCTCAGATCTCACATTGTGTCATGACCCTTTTGAGTCCTCGATAAGCCCATAATAAAATCCATCGTAATACGATCTCATTTCCATGTAGGCACAAGTAGTGACTTAAGAAGTCCAGTTGGCTTTTGATGCTCAATACTAACTTGCTAACAGATCAAACATCTGGTCACAAATTCTGTTACATCTCATTTCATACTAGTCCACCAATACACCTTACGCAGATCATGGTACATCTTGGTACTGCATGGGTGCATGGTGTAACGGGAACAATGAGACTATTTTACAATCTGCTCCTTCAGGGTATCATCGCTCGGGACACAGATGCATCATCTGAATCTTAACAATCCATCCTGACTAACTGAAAAGTCTGACTGCGAAGTTTGCTCTGCCTGGCTAACTATATCCAACAACTTCTTATCATTTCTCTGCCCCGACCTGATCTGATCCAAAATATTGAGCTCAATCCATAGACTAACCATAAATCTAACATTTGCTTCCTCCATGCTAATCCTGAGTCCGGTGAACTATTCTAATAACTCTCATTCCTTAACCATCATAAATGACACCATACCTTTCCTACTGAGGGCATCGCAACGACGTTCGCCTTACCCAAATGATACAGGATCTCGCAGTTATAATCCTTGAGGAGTTCTATTCACCGTCTCTGTCTCATATTAAGCTTCTTTTGATCAAATATATACTTTAAACTCTTGTGGTCAGTGAAAATTTGAAATCTCTCACCATACTGATAGTGCCACCAAATCTTCAGAGCAAAAATCATTGCGACTAACTCCAAATCATTGGTAGAATAATTTCGCTCATGGTCCTTAAGTTGTCTGGAACCATAAGCTATCACTCGACCATTCTGCATTAGCACACATCTCAAACCCTGATGGGAGGCATCACATTATACAGCAAATCCCCCTAATCCACTCAAAATAGTCAGGACAGGTGCTGAAGTTAATCTCTGTTTGAGCTCCTGAAAACTCTGCTCATATATTTCTGACCATACAAACAGAACTATTTTACATGTAAACTTAGTCAGCGGAGTTGCTATTTTGGAGAAACCTTCTACAAATCTCTGATAGTACCTTACTAATCCCAAGAAACTCTGAATCTCTGTTACAGTCTTCAGCCTCTCCCACTTGAGTACTGCCTCAACCTTGGACGGATCAACTGACACCCTATCCTTGGATATAATATGACCGAGGAAGGCTATATGCTCTAGTCAGAATTCACACTTACTCAATTTCTCATACAATTGTTTCTCTCATAGAGTCTGGAGCACGGTCTCCAAATGTTGCTCATGCTCCTAAAGTAAACCAGGATATCATCAATAAAAACTATCACAAACCGATCCAGATAATCCTGGAATACTTCGTTCATTAAACTCATAAAAGTAGCAGGGGTATTAGTCAAGCCAAAAAGCATCACTAAGAATTCATAATGGTCGTATCTAGTCCTAAAGGTTGTCTTAGGCACATCTTCCCTTCTAATTCTCAATTGTTGATAGTCAGATCTCAAATCTATTTTAGAAAACACTGAAGCCCCTTTAAGCTAATCAAATAAGTCATCTATTCTGGGCAGGGGGTTCTTGTTCTTTACTGTGGCCTTGTTCAATAATCTGTAGTCTATACATAATCTGAGGCTACCATCATTCTTTCTGATAAAGAAAATTGGAGCTTCCCAAGGTGACACACTAGGCTTAACAAAACCCTTACCAAGCAATTCTTGCAACTGCTTCTTCAATTCTTCTAATTCAACCGATGCCAGTCTATAGGGAGATTTAGAGATTGACTGGGTATCTGGCACTAAATCGATAGTAAACTTCAGCTCTCTCTCTGATGATAACCCCAAAAATTCATCAGAAAACACATTCAAGAATTCACAAACAACTGGTATATCCTGAATGCTTGGATGTTCCCGACTCGTATCAAAAACAAAAGCTATATAACCTTCACGAAAATCAAACATCATGAGGGTTATGGAAGTTTCACACTTTAAAACATCATATATTTTATTTCTTAACTGCAAAACATATTTCAAATTTATCAGGTAAGGAGAAGGTTACAGTCTTAGTATAGCAGTCTAAACTTACTCGATTTGCGTCTAACCAATCCATACCCAAAATTACATCAAAGTTGTACATGTTTAATAAGATTAGATCTGCTATTATTACCCTATCTCCTACCTTAATTTCATAATTTTTACACACTTTATCAGTTATTTGTATCTCATGCATGGGAGTATTAATATGTAATATATGATCTAGAAGCTCAAATTCTAAATGCAGACTTGCAAAGTAGGGTGAAACAAATTAGTGTGTGGACCCGGGGTCAAATAAAACATGAGCTTTATGATTATAGACAAGATTACCTCTGATGACATCGGAATAGGCATCTTCGATTTCCTGGTTAATAGCAAAAACGCGCCTTCGAGTGATAGGTTTTTTACCTTTTTTCACTACTGTAGCCAGTCTTTGGGGGTCTACCTCTGAGCAATCTATGTTTGTCCTTCAGACAGTGGCTGTGGTTGATCGCGGGGCTGTGGGGTCTGAAGTTATGGATAATCTTTTATCGAATGTCCCCTCTCACCACATCTAAAACAAGCACCCGTTCGCTAATGATAAGGTCCACTGTGTATCTTGCCACAGTCCTTACAACACCTTCTAGTCATCTGGTGGCTTCGAGTGATCACAGGGGTAGTAACAAGAGTCATAGGCATATCAACCCTCGTTGGAGACTCACCAATCCTCAGTCTCTTTGGTTGACTCCTCCTTAGCTCTACTCTAGAGGTCTTCACCCTCTTACCCTGATACTTCGGCTTCCCTCAGAATCTATATTGAGCCTGTATTATATCAAGACCCCTCTCTATTTCTTGTCCACCCGAGAGCATCACCGAACTCTGAAATGTGAAAATCGAGTAATTTTTCCCAAATACTGGGTCTCAACCTGGATAGAAACCTCTCTATACGGCGCTGCTCATCCCTAACGATCTCAGGGTCATACCTCATTAGGGTGGAATACTTGTTCCCATATTCGTCTACCATCCTGCTGCCCTATACCAAATCTAAAAATTCAGCTTGCAGTTTCTTCTGAGCAGCTGGCGGGACATACTGACTCTTGAAATTAGATAAGAAAATTCCCCAACTAATCTCCAGATGCCAAAAAATCACATATGTTTTGGTGGCTCTCCACCACACACCGGCCTATCCACTCAGCATATATGTAGCCATAAGGACCCGCTCAGAATCAGTGCACCACAAATATTCAAAGATCCTCTCTAAATCGGTTAGCCACTTCTCAACCTTTACTGGGTCCTTCACCCTCTTGAACTCTAGAGGGTGCAGCTTAAGACAATCCTTCACTCTACTCATATTTCTATCATCTGTACCAATCTGTACTGGAGGCTGAGTAACAAGAGGTGCCAGAGGAACCTGTGGAAGAGGTGGAGTCGGTATCGGTGTGGTACCAAATGCATTAGCCTCAAAATGCTAGGCAAATAACGCTGTTATGTTTTCAAATCCCTCCCTCATGTTCTGCTCAATACGAGTTATTCAAGAGTTAGGACTCTTTGGTTGTGGGGGAGGTGATGGTGGTGGTGGCTGATTTTGCTTCTTGACATAGCCCTATCTACCAGTCATGGTAAATGATGTATTACTTGTGCCAATACTAAGAGATTTTAGTTGCAGTTATAACATGTATACACAATTTATAGCCAAACAAGTACAGATACTTGGGATATAATCAAACTTTAACTACCCAACACTGACAGTACTAGACAACCTTTGCTCTGATACCACGTAAACTGTAACGTCCCGGAAGCTCAGTAATTGGGGCTAACTTTTTTCTTTTTTTGAACTTAATTTCTTACTTAGATTGTATTCCTGTACAATGTTGGTTACTTAGTTTCTTCTTTTGCTAAATCTTTTAATCGATTAAATTTCGGCAGCATAACATCTTAAATTTTAACATACCTTCCTCAATCAATACAATCACAATTTATAATCACAAGCAGTTGTTTTTATTTTCTTAAACTTATCATTTACCGATTCAACATACTCCACAACTAAATCAATCATATTCATACTCTACAAGTTCAACACATTTCATTTGATTCCCAAAAAAAATCCCATTTCTTACAACTCCGTAAAAATAGATAACATCCTCAAAAGTATTTACACACTAGTATCTTTCCAATATAACTGTCTGGAAATAAACATCAAATGATATACCTGACCGTGTATTAAAGATAATCTGGGAGGCTCAAAATCCACCAATCTATTTAATTACTCTGCAAATAGCCAAGCAATCTCACTGTAGGTAATCTGAAATGAGTAAAAAGGGGAATGAGCTTTTGAAAAGTTCAGTAAGGAAAACATTTAAAATAATCCTAACAACCCCAAAGGTATATAGAAATTCAGGGTTTACATGTTTTTCAAAAGCTTTCGTACTTACTTTAATCAAATTACGTAAACTTACTTTGAAAGAAAACATACATATACACTTATTTAGTCAAATTCACATACTTACTTCAATGAAGCTTACTTACTTACTTCCATAATTCGAAACTTTCATATACTAAACAATATAGACTATGCTAAATCCGAATAGCTATCATGCAAATAGAAATATCATCATCCATACAGGGAATAAATACCTATGGCCATGGTAGGGGCTGTAGACTGGATCAAGATCATACAGCAAAACAGACACAGTATATGAATAAACTAGCACAAAACTAGGGCACGGACATCAATCGCACTTACTGTGCGGGCACGAGATACTATAAAACAGGCACCACATGTTGTAAATACAGGGGCCACAAAGGCAAAGACGAGCACTACACAGGCGAAATGAAATAGGCACTACAAGGGGCGGGGCCAGGAACCACAAGTAGCGGGCATGACATGCACACAACATCCACTATTGGGTGGCCTCTAGTCTCGAAAAACCTTACTTTCTTGTTTTCATACTTACTTAAAAATCATATCATTTCCATAATAAGATATTATTGTATCAAAGACTTATATATCATAGGTAAAAATGTTTGTTTTCAGGGTTAAATCGGGGTATCATTTCTTTCAAAAACTTATATCGAAATGCTCGGGTTTTCCATGTAAGTTCTACATGCATACAACAATTCATTTTAAGCAATACAAATATGTGAAGGTAGTCATTACTACTTTAAATTGTATCTTTTACCTAAACGAGGCTAAGGTAGCACTAAATCGTCAGGTATCGAGTTTACCTCGTTTTACATGCCAATACCTCAAGCTACCCAAAACAATTTCACAACCATCAAATGATGCTTAAAACCATCTTAACATACTTAAATATGCATCATCTTACTTAAACTTCATTAAATTTGGCCATTTTGCCAACTTTTTTTACTTTCTCGGTTTTACCGATAAAAGTGTTGGTTTAAGCTATTTTGATTGTTTCTCTTCATCCAACTTTAATCTTACAAACCTAATAGCTTACACACTTATTCAAGTCCTTAGTTATCACATGAAAATTTCTCAAATTTGCCAATTCTCACACTTTTCGATTTTTCACTAAACTGAGCTTTTCGGTATTAAATAAGCATTCTATAACATTCAATTCAACCAAATCACATCTCTACCATGTCAATTCAAGGCTAGCCGAACCTACACATGTCTCTAAAAATTATTTCGTCAATTTTTACTTTAACAAAAATCATCCAAATTCATCAAATAACATATATTATCATCATCTTCTTCCAACAACTTCTCACCTAGTTTAACCAACTTTAACCAGTTCTTCTTGCTCCAGCAATGATTCTTAGCTGTAGTTATACATGTATACAACTTAGAATCATAAAAAACAAGCTTAAAAACCAACCAAGAAACTTAAAATTCAAAGTTTCTCTTACCCCCGAAACAGGGCAGATTTTGCCCCTGTTCTTCTCTCTAGCTCTTCACCTAGAAAATGAGTTAGTTTAAGGCTAGACTTTTTATATGTTGTAGAAGACTTAGGAAGGAAGGTTTTATCCTTCTGGGATAAACTCTAAAGGTGGCCAAAAAAATCAGACAATCTGAACCTACAGGGGACATCTGCGGCAGAATAAGGAGAGGGGGTTCTTTTTGGTTCCAGGTCGGTTTGGGACTTATCTATAAGCACCGTATTTTCATATGTAAATCTTATGAATTCATAAGTAATACATATGTACTTATAATGTGAAGCATAAGTGATGTAATGTCCATAGATTCAATGTACATCCTTGTAATAAGAGTTGGTGATGTACGTACAAGTTCCATTTTGTATGAATATGAAGAAATGGACTTTTGTATGTGATAAATGTGATTGAAACTCAAAATGAGTAGTGCAGCAAATAGAATAAAGTTGCATGAATCTTTGTGCTTTCATTTGGTTTTGTATTGTGTACCTTTGGTTATACAATGAATGCACACCAATTTTAATGTGTATAAAGAATGAATAGATGTCATTTTCAAGTCCTAAAGGTGGTTGGATGAGAAAATGACCATGGCAGCAAATTGAAGATATTTGGTGTGAGTTACTGAGAAAACTGCAGCAAAATCTGAAAATATGAATGCTAGATCGATCTCATAGGATGAGAGATTGATCTGAAAGAGCAAAAAATACTCTTATTTGAGCAATGAAACAAGACAAATTGATCTCTAATGGAGCCAAATAGATCTGCTAAACATTCTGTAATGAGAAGATCAATTTTGATGCAAACAGATCGATTTCCTTAGCTCTCAGGTTGGAGTAGATCAATCTCCCCTGGATGCAGATCGATCTCCTTAAGCTACTGCCTGGGACAGATCGATCTCATGCTTGAAAAATATCAAGAAACTGAAGGATTTAAGAGGACCAAATCGATCTCATGCTTCAACAGATCGATCTCATCAAGCAATTTCTATAAATAGGAGCAGTGAAATCTGTAAATTTTTGGAAAACAATTTCTCTTCCATTTCAACCTAAAACCTATTTTTCTCTCTCTAAATCATCTCATTTTTAGTAAGATTTGAGGAAAGACCATTAGATACAAAGTTGTTCCTATCAAAGAGAAGAACAACATACTTTGGATTCAAAGCCTCATTTATGGTATTGAAGGAGCAAGGTGTATTTTCATTTGGAGCAAGAAGGAAAACTAGATTTGGTAAGTTTCTAATACTTCAGCCCAAATACATTGTCTATTTGTTGATTTTGGAGTTGAGTTGGATGTGTATTGATGGTTAAAACTACCTAAGATGTGATGGAATTGGAGTAACCTAGGAAACCTAAAATAAGTCTAGTGTGAGAAAATGTGGTTTGAATGAGTTGATGATTTATGGACATGCTAAGTTGTTATTGAAGTGATATGAATGATTTGAAATGGTTAAATGAAGCCACATTGTGAGTTTAGAGGATTTATGAAAATGAGTATATAAGATGTTTGATAAAATACTATAGTGAAGAAATTAATGAAATATGAACACTATGAGCTCAATATCGATTTAATATCGATATGGTATCAATCAATAGGCCTAAAAGAAATCAATAGACTCGAGATATGAGTAGAACGATAAAACTAGGCCTTATAAGTATTAATGGAGGCTATAGGTTAAACCGATGATAGTAAACACAAGAGTTGTGTTATATGGACTAAATCGAAGTGATATACGACTTTTGTGCAGTTTCGGAGAGATCGTTGGAGACGAATCGAACCGCACAAGTACGTAGCTCTAAGGAAGTGGATCACGCGACGCAACTCCAAGTAAGAAAATTCTGTGAGTATATAGAGATAGCTGCTCGTACTTTGAACCCGTGGGTGAATATAGGGCGTTTATGAAATGCATGATTGTTTATGAAAATGATTGTTGGTATGTATGAATTGCTACGAGTATTGTATATGATTTGGATTATGAAATGATTCTTGAAAAGGGGATAGTAAGGCTAATAATTGCATACCTCGCATGTTCTGATATTTTTATAAAACATATTGCCTTGTTTTAAGCAAAACTACGAGTAGGCTGACTAATGTTTGAATGATGTTGTGAAATAGCACATGTGATGTGCTTAACATGTTTTGAGATTGTTTTAAAAGTATATGAGCTGCCTATCATGTTTGAGTGAATTAAATCGTCCTGGAGCCTAGCTCACACTTGATTTAAGTATTTTCACTTGTATGAATCGTGTTGGAGCTTAGCTCACACCTTGATTTAAATTATGATGATGTTTTGTAAATCGTATTGGAGCTTCTTCTCGTACGTGGATTTCGAGTGATTTTCTTATGCTTATAACCGTACTGGAGCTATGCTCGTACATGGTTTTCTTATGTTTTATGCATAAATGTCATACTAGAGCGTTGTTCGTACTAGGATATTTATTGATGATGCATGAATCGTGCTAGAGGTTAGCTCGCACAGATTTTCACACTGTGGTATGTATGATGTCATGGTGAGGGTAATACGGATTAATTCAGGGAACCCAAAAGGGGCGAGCAAGGCCATGAGGCGCTAGGACCTGATATTAATTCATTTAGGGAACCCAAAAGGGAAGAGCAAGGCCATGAGGAGTTAGGACCTGATACGGTGTTCAGAGAACCCAAAAGGGGCGAGCAAGGCCATGAGGGGGTAGAACCTAACATCAAAAGAAAATACTCTCACGTGCACTTGAGACTGAGTAGGTTACACGTGTTATGGGGTAGATAAGACCTACGGCTGGCACCCCTAACCATGATATGGGTCCGTGGAGTACGTTGTACCATTTTTATCACATGGAGTACGTTGTACCACGTGGTTGAGTTACTGATGAAAAAGTCTGGCGAAGAACTAACCCCCCTTCATTCCAGCATGATACCCTGCACACCGAGATCCGTGTGGTCTGAGATGATTTATTACATAGTTGGCCAATATAATCTTTAAGATATAGTGACTTGTCTCAATTAATATTACATAATACCACATAGATTTTGACACATGAGTATGATTGTGATTGTCCAGGGTAGACTTGAGGGAGGGGTCGAGCCTTGTGGGATTCGTGATTTAAAGAAATGATAAATTGATTTATAATGAGATGTGACGAAATTTGAAAAGAGATTTGTGATGTGATATGATTTGAAAAGGATGTTTCTTAAAAGAATTTTCCTTTTGTGATGAGATTTAATGAGAATGAGCATGAGATGATTTTACATGTTGATTATTCCATGTTTTATATGCCTAATTCCATGATTTACAATACATGATATATGTATACTCATATGGCATAGTTTTATTTCCTCATGCTCCTATTATAAATGATTTATGCATGACATTATCAACATATAGATAGAGTAGTTATCTACCATGCTTGCATTATTATCTTACTGAGCGTGTGGTTGCTTATCCCTCTCTACTTTCCCCCTCTACAAAGCGTACATAGCAGCCCGGTGAGGACTAAGGCGTTTTATTTTGGACATCCACTGTTTCCATCGTCAAAAGGTATACACACAGGGATTTTTTTTATATCTAAACATGTAAAGGCATAGTAGTCATTTTGTATTGTAATGTGGGGGCTGTAAAAGTTAGAAACGGGTCATGTATAACTTAACTTTCAATGAATGACACTTCTTTTTATTTAATTGAGAATGAATGTGGAGTGATGTTTATTATTAACTCACAGTCCAACTGTGTAGTGGTGAGTTTGTTCACAACCGGGTAAGGAAAGGAAAAATGCGAAAAATTTATAACGATTTTCGTTTAAAAAGGATGAAATGGGTTGTGACATTATCTACCTTTCCAGAAAAGGGCTCTAAATCCTCTTTATAAGGGGAAAAAATCAAGCCTAAAGGCTTTCTAGAGGGCCTTCAAAATGGGCCTTTTTGTTGGGCCAACAGGGTATTGGGCTTGGCCTGCCAGCAATCCTGTTTTTTGTAAAATCCATAAATATTATTTGCAGCCAATTTTCCTCAAAATTTCCAGTTTTCATATGTTATAATAAGCCTCTAGTATGTTCCAAAAAAATTTGGGACCTATTTGTTTAAGAAAAATTTTCCGTTTAAACCTATTTTGCCCGATTTGGTCATTACCGATTTAAATTTTTTAAGGTTTTTGGTTTACTTTAAAAATTAATTTGATCATCGAAACCTTAAGATTTCCACTCAATTTTAATTCTCTAAGTCAAATATACCTTATGTTAATTTCTATGGACTCGAAATATTTTTTACGAACTTATAAAATTTATTCCGAATTTATTTCACTTATTAGGCCTAATTGTCGGTTTAGTGTTAACTCAAGTTTTTACTAACTTTTTGCTTCCAATACCTTAGTTTCACCTTCTAACCACCAAAGCATACTTATATATGCAATCTTTAAGAAATACTTGAATTTGAAATCTTACCTCGATTTTTGTGCCCGTGCCACTAACCCGAGTGCTTCGATTATTTCGGGTCTGTATAATATTATTCTGAGTATCTTAATTGCTTTCTAGTTTTCAAATAAATAATGAAACAAAAAATTTTGGGTTTCACAAAAACTTAAAGGAGATGACGTAGGCAAGGAAGGTCGAACCTCTATAAATATCGTGTGTATATTTTTCTTCCTTATCTTTTTAATTTTAAGTTAATTTTATACTCACTTTTTGATTAAATTGAAATTGTGGTAGGTTATAGAGCCGGTTGATATATTAAGTTAGAAAATCCAAATTAGTTTAGAAAACTAATTTACTCCCTATTAATTTATATTAAGCCAACAAGGCTAAAACTATATTTCATTTAACCAATTTTTTCAGCAATGAAAATAGATATAAAATTATTAATTAAATCAATAAAAGATAGCTTGTTGAGTAATTATTTAATTACATAAAATGAAAAAAAAATGTGTTTGGTACTGTTACTACCTAATTGCATTGGGGCTTTAGAGAACAGTCCTAGTAAGCCTTAAGACTAAAGCCTAAGAGCCCAACATGACCACAGCTGATCAAGGTTGGTCCATGATTCATCTGAATGAGGAACATGGGATGAATGAGTACAAAACTACCCACTAACCCACCAAATAGTCCATGTCAGGATGTGGCCCCCATTCTTGCAAATAACCGTCCACTAATGCACACCTTCTTCATGAGGGATGTGGGCTACATGCAAAGGAGAAACATCTCCTATAAAAGAAGGCCCTATGCATAAACAAAGGTATGAACACTCTTTAAAACTCTTATACTCTCTTGCTTTGCACCTAAATTCTCTCAAACATTCTTATTGACTTAAGCATCGAAGCAACTTCCACTGGGACAACCCTAGTAGGCTTTCTTTTTACAGGTTGATCTAAGAAGGGATAAAGTTGTACCATCATCAATAAGTTTGCTATCGTTTTAACATCAACATTTTGGTTTCATTTGTGAGAACTTTGAAGATGAAGAAGAAGCCATGTTGAACACTCACATAGATTAACAACTATCAACACTAACATATGCAAAACCACCATCCATCCTTATAGCTACGGTGGTAAACTCTATCATTTCAGTAGATATCCTCCATGCCAGTCTTGAAATTTATTTCTCAAGTGGAATAACAGCCCACATATTCCATAACCTATTTACCTACATTGTGCCAGCCACTTCACTCCCACTATACCAATCAATTGTGTCTTTACCCCCATTACCTCGTTCCTACCAACCTCAATATCCTTAGGACAACCACAAACTTATGTGACGCCTCAAGCGGTATCCATATAACAATATAACCAGTTACTCCCCAAAAACCAGGTCATAGCTACGAGAAGGGGCTACTACACCCAACTAGTAAAATCCTTTACAACTCACCATAATCCTACAGTGACTCACCCAACTATTCCTAAAGCTCGCTCACAATCTTCTGCCTTTAACCAACAAAACATGGTTGGACCCCAACACTCTACCAATGATTAACCAATCGCAGCTTGCCCAACGCACTTAACCCTAAACCAAAACCCTAACCTGCTAGTTGAACTCCACATCAAGCAACATAATCCTAAGGGACAAAGGGAAAGAAAAGAAAAGAGTGTTAACTCCCCTATAATAGACTTGACCATGAAAACCAAGATTGCCCATGAGAAATCCGATTTTTCTAAACATGAAAGGTTAGACATTGTTTAGAGGAATTGAAAGAAATAAGAAAAGCGAAACATAAATTTATAAATAATTTAATCGCGAAACAACGAAAGTAGTCTTTTACTTGAAATTAGTCTTCATGTAACAGCAAAATGTTGTTTACTGATTTTATTCAAATAAATCAAAATTTATAAATAATTTAATCACGAAGTAAATTAGACTACATTTAAATATAACACATCTATATTGTTTAAATTTAACTAAAGTTTTTCCCTAAAACATTATCTATATTCATATATTAGACTGCATTTTTAAGAACTATAATCTATACTACCTAACACTACAAAAAAAGATACCTTCAGCGACGGATTTTGTGACGGAATTTTCGTCACAAAAATAATAATTCCGTTACTAATCACGTTTACAGACGGAATTAGCAACGGATACGTCCGTCGCCAATTTCGTTGCTATTTTCGATGTGGCTGATACTCTTCCGTTGCAGATACATTATTCCGTTACTAATTCCGTCGTTAAAAGCTATAAAATTAATTCCGTTACTGAAACCTTTTAGAGACGGAATTCCGTTGCTGAAAGTTATTTATTTATTTTTTTTGATATTCCGTTGCTGATGCCCTGTAGAGACGGAATTCCGTTGCTGATCGACAGTAGATATTATTCCGTTGCTAAAGTATTTTAGAGACGGAATTCCGTTGCTGAAAACATTTTTATTCTTTTATAATTTTGTGTAAATATTCCGTATCTAAATAGTTTCTAAGACGGAATTCCGTGGCTAAAAGTAAATTTATTTTTTATTATTATTCTGTTGCTAAATTGAATCAGAGACGGAATTCCGTTGCTGATGCGAATTTTTTTTTTTTTGCATAAAACAATATAAATAAAGAAATTTCTGTATTTAATGGGCATCAGAAACGGAATTCCGTTACTGATGCCCTAATTTTTAAGTTTTATATCAAATAATATAAATAAAAGAAATTTTCTGTTAGAAAAAGACATCAGTAACGGAATTCCGTTGCTGATGCCTTATTTTTTAATTTTTATATAAAATAACATCAATATAATTAAAATTCCGTTACAAAAGTACATCAGCAACGGAATTCCGTTACTGATGCCCGCCAATTTTATATTTTTTATAAAAATACTAAATAAACAAAAATTTTCGTTACAAAAGGGCATCAGCAACGGAATTCCGTTACTGATTCCCTTTATTTTTAAATATTTTCAAAATAGGATTAATTAAACAAATAAATCCGTTACAAAAGGGCATCAGCTACGGAATTCCGTTGCTGATGCCCTATATTTTTAATATCTTATTTTTAAATAAAAAATAATTAAACAAAGAAATCCGTTACAAAAGGGCATCAATTACGGAATTTCGTTACTGATGCCCTAATTTTTAATGTATTTTTTAAATATAAAATACTAATTAAAGCAACGGTTCCGTTAGTAAAGAACATTAATAACGAAATTCCTTCGCTAAAAATCAATATTTTTATTTTTTTCGATTTTGTTATAATTATTTATTTTGTAATAATTTCACCTGTCTATATACAATTTTTTTATTCTTTTATATGTACAACTTATTTTCAAGAACCTAAAATAGTCATATACTCGGTATACACGTAATAGATAAAAAATAACAATAAATATATATCACATTCGTTTATCATAAACTACCATCAATAAGTATTAATAAAACTCAACGATCATCATCCGTTGATATCATGATAATAACAAACATAAACTAACATCAACAAGTACTAATAAAATATCACCATCATCATCCGTTCATATAATCATAACAACTACCGTAATTCATAAACAGCCAAATCAAATAAAGCAATAGTTACTCTCACTGATTCACCTGACCTCCCGATCCCGATGGTCCAACTGCAGGAGGTCCTACGTTAGTGGCATTAGTCATCATATTCTTTATCATATCCACAAAATGATCAAACTTTCCTTCCAAATTATCAAACCTGGTGTGTATGAATTTAATGTCCTCTTTCATTTGGTGCACTTCTGAATTACTAGGAGAAGTAGTTACCACGGGAGCAGGATAAGGGAAAGGACTGTAAGCTGAATAGGACGCGCAAGAAGATTGAGTGGGGATATGCCCATATCCGATGCCCTGCTGCAAATCAATGCGGTGTGGCCTAGTCCCAAATCCGTAAGTATGTGTACGGGTAGTAATTGGCCCTCCAATTACTTCACACCATGCAGTTGGATCAAATTGAGGATGGGCGCTCGGATCCTCACCATATTTCTGATTCATTGAGGTAACATACTTTTCCTATAATGTAATTAGACAAAAGGATATTACATAACTTTTAAAAGAAAAAAGTCATATAAAAAGCCAATATAATGCATTACGTACACTGACAGATTTCGATTTGTTGTCCACATAATCACCATCCCCACGTGAACGTCTATGAGTTCGATCGAACAATTCTTTATACGACGGTGCGCGACCCTTACTTTGCGTCTACAATAAAAGATATGAAATTTTACAAAGAATAAAATACCTTTAAAAGAAACATACAAAAAAGATGTGTATTATTTGGACTTACCATCCTATATTCATGAACTGGAAAAGAAACAGAACCGCATGTATGTTTTGTTATGGATCCTTCCTTCTCTGTTAACCGATTCTGTTTTCCTTTTTTTGACTTATCCATCCATTTTTCAGTCCCCCATACATTCTCAACTAAGTCATTCCATACTTGGATTGAAATCCACTTGGACTTGTTATACCCCTTACAGTCAGCTATTTTATCAGTATTAAAATGCTGCATTGCTCTTCTTCTCTCTAACTGTAGCAAATGCCTAAAACGTGTTTTGCACACGTGCTCCCAAATAGAATAAACAATATTGGTTTCGTGTTCTTCCCACACGAACTTCTCCTGTACAGACAAACCAATAAAACTTGCATCTGATAAAGAACTAATTCAAATATCAATTTAAGTAGTTCATAGTAATATACCTGGAATTTTTGCCACATAAGCGCTTTTACTTCATCTGGAACCTTTTTCCATGTTGGCCATGGTTCCGAGTAGTGTTGTTGAATCAAGGTGGCTATAGTCCTAACACCCTTTGGTTGTAGAAAGGCACTGCCACGATAATGTTGTCATATCTTAAATATTGAATCATATTTAATTTAAAGTGGTATGAAAAAAAAATTAAATTATAAACAATATACCTATTACCAATCGGATTAAGTCTTAACCTATACTCTGGATTTGTCGGTGTTGGAAGGCTTTGATTTGGGCCTCTTGTTCTTTTTTTACTATTAGCACTCCCACTCTCAGTGCCAGTTGCAGTATGTGTAGCCTGGTCAGAATGTCCTCCAGTAGATATTTCCTGCTCAGGAAATGGTTGTTCTGTGGCTGAAGGAGGTAGAGTAGAATCATCATCATTCTCAATATGGTCATCATCGTCATCATCATCATCATCATTATCTGACGGAGTGAGCAATGTATCCTGAAGGTATATAGATGGATTTGCTGGAGGATGAAGAGGAGCTGGGGTACTCGAAACATGTGTCAGCTGAGTGACTGGCCGAGAACGATTATGAGTTGAACTGTGATCAACAACTCGACCTGCAAAACCCCGAGCCGGATATCGACCTGTACGCTGAACCGGAGGTCGAGCTTGAGATTCACCTGGAGGTTGAGATTTAGGATTAACGTGAGGGGTGAGAATAAAGTACGAGTCCATGCCAGGTATATTTCTCGTTGCAGGTGGAGGGGACTTAGACTTTGTTGACCTTTTAGCCATCTTTTTCAATTTATGCATCTGCAATTAAAAAAAAAATTTGTCTGTTATAAGTTTATAAAGTGAAATTAACTTCTAAATAAACAAATAAGTTAATGCAGGAAATAATTGTAAACAAACCAATAAGTGAGTTTACTTATTAAATTTTTAACAAACACATAAGTAATTGAAGTTAAACTCAGCAAAAGAACGTAAATTTAAAATACCAAAACCATTACAGCAAATGTTTACCACTTACTATTCATTACTCCAATCACTGTCATCTTCTCTATCATTACCATCAGCTTCATCATTCTGTACAGAATCGTCCTCATTCTCTTCTTCTTCTTCTTCTTCTTCTTCTTCTTCTTCTTCTTCTTCTTCTTCTTCTTCTTCTTCTTCTTCTTCTCCTTCTTCTTCTTCAACAATATTGTTGATTTCTTCATATTCACCACTAACAAGAACAGCAGGGTTGTCTAATTCATCTGAATATGCAACTATTCTAGGGTTCGGAGTTTCTATTTCTTGGTAAACCCCTTCGTTCAAATCAAGTATCTGTCCACCGTCACGAGTTTGAAGCTTAAATCTACATCGTGCCTTTGTTTTGAATACAGTCCACCAATGACGACGATCTCTTTTCGTAGATGGATAAGGACTAAAGTACACTTGTTGACTTTGTTCAGCTAATATAAAAGGTTCGTTACTTGCAAGTATAGATTTATGCTTGATATCAACAAGACCATGATGGGAATCAATGCGAAGACCTCTTCCAGTATCAAACCAATGACACTTGAACAATACAACTTTATTTCCAATTCCAAAATACTCTAATTCGATTATATCTATCAACATGCCATAAAAATCACGTTCAAAATCATTGTAACAGCTGCCTTTCACACATACACCGCTGTTCATTGTTTTACGAGATCGTCCATAATCTAACGTATGAAACTTAAAACCATTTACAAAATAACCTTGAAAGCTCCTTATCATACGTCCCGGACCATGAGAAAGCTCAATAATACGTGGATCAGTTTGATTGGCACGTTCATTAACCTGAAACCTTGCAAAACAAGCATTAAAATTCTGTACTTTTAAAATAATATACTAGTACCTGTCTCCTTACAGTACTTACAAATTGTTTAAACCATTTTGAAAAATGATCATGACGTGCTTTCTCCACTTCAGCATCATTGATGTTCGGATGATCTCTTTTAATCATGTCATCAAATATCCTACAGTACATGATATGTGATGCAAAATTTGAGAAACACTTGTAATCGATAGAAATATTTCGATGACATTTTATATGGGTTAGAAATAAGGTAACTTACTCAATATATGGACATATTTCATTGCAATTCATTAACACGTATATACATGCAGCATTGTATTCATCTTCGTCTAAGTATCGGGCATTATTCTGTGTCGGCCCGATTGGTCGACCTGGATGTCGAAAAATGGACAAACGTCCCATAGCAGCTACATCTCCTCCATCATCATTACGTGGTGGACGTGTCAATCTTGTTTGAACTTCGGGTTCAAAATACAAAGCACAAAAATTTCCAATCTCCTCCCTTATATATGCCATACATATCGAACTTTCTGGATGAGTTGGATTTTTCATTTTCTTTTTTAAGTGATGCAAAAACCTGAAATTAATATTATGATCACGGCGGGAAATGCATACATTTTTGAATATTATTGAAATTGTTTAAGGTCAATAAGTTAAGATAGAAGCGAAGTATCTGTAACTATTTTGTTACCTTTCAAAGGGATACATCCATCGATATTGTACTGGGCCAGCAACCATAGCCTCATAAGGCAAGTGGATTGGAAGATGCTCCATAGAATCGAAAAAAGAAGGAGGAAAGATCTTCTCTAATTTGCATATGGTTTCTACAATGTTCCTTTGCAAAATTTGCATATGATCGACACGTATTTCCAGGGAACATATATCTCGAAAAAAATGAGATAGCTCTGTGATTGCATCCCAAATTGGATTAGGGACAAAATCACGAATGGCTATTGGAAGTAAGCGTTGCATAAATATGTGGCAATCATGGCTCTTCATTCCATAGAACTTGCAATCATCGACATTTACACAGCGACCTATATTTGATGCGAACCCATCGGGAAGCTTTAACTGTTTAACCCAAGCACACAGTCTTTTCTGATCCTCCTTGGTTAGAGTAAATGAAGCTTTAGGCTTGAATGTTCTTCCATTACTTGTCACCAATTCTAATTCTTTTCTTTTACAAATCAATGCTATATCCAATCTTGCCTTCATGTTGTCTTTCGTTTTGCCTTTAACATCCATCAAAGTGTTGAATAAATTATCAAATACATTTTTCTCAATATGCATGACATCCAAATTATGTCGAATAAGATTGGTATGCCAATAAGGCAATTCCCAAAATATACTCTTCTTCACCCAATTATGAGATACCCCAAAGCCCCGAGGTTTTTGTGGACCAAATTTTCTCCCATGTGGTAAATCTTCGATGACATCTATTCGCTGCAATATTTCTTCACCTGACAATCTATGTACTGGAGGATCATGATCGACCCTTTTACTAAATTTGTCACGTTGCCTTCTAAAAGGATGATTAGGAGGCAAGACGATGACAATCAAAAAAGCAAGGCTTTCGTCCGTTCTGCAACCTAAAGGCCTTTGTATCTTCCACGCAATAAGGACAAGATAACCGTCCATGGGTGCTCCACCCAGACAACATTCCATAAGCGGGAAAATCATTAATCGTCCATAACAATGCAGCTCTTAACATAAAATTTTGACATCTGTGAGCATCATAAGTCTGGACACCTTGCTCCCACAACACCTTCAACTCATCAATTAGAGGTCGCAAGAATACATCAATGTTGTGTGATGGACTTTTCCTTCCAGGAATTATCATATTAAGAAAGATATATGGTTGCTTCATACACATCCACGGAGGTAAGTTGTAAACAATAAGCATTACTGGCCAACAAGAGTATGATCTTGATGCTGGCCCAAAAGGACAAAATCCGTCAGCACACAAACCAAGTCTTACATTTCGAGGATCAGCAGCAAATGATTGATGAAGACGATCGAATTGCTGCCATGCCTCCCCATCAACAGGATGATTGAGCACTCCCGTAGTATTTCGACTTGCAGCATGCCATGTCATAAACTCAGCAGTTACAGATGACATAAAAAGCCTTTGTAATCTCGGCATTAAAGGTAAATAATGTAAAACCTTATAAGGGACCTTATTTCCTCTTCCACTAATTGTTGACTTAGATTTATATCGAGGGTAACCACAAAATTGACAGTTCTCATAGTCTACATATTCTTTGTAAAACAACATACAATTATTCTTGCATGCATCTATTTTAACATAACTGAGGCCCAATTTCTCTACCTTCTTATTCATTTCATAGAAAGTTTGTGGTAAATTATCATCCTCTGGCAGCATATTCTTCATCATCCCCATCAAGCGATTGAAACATGCTTCGCTTATATTAAACTCTGACTTCCAATTCATAAGTTGTGACATAGCCGATAATGTTGTCTGCGATGAACAACCAGGCCATAGTGGTTCTGCAGCATCATTCAAAAGAGAATATAAGTATGTAGCAGATGAATTCGGTTGTCCCTCCTCATATCTTGAATCGGTTGCATAATTACCAATTTCGTCATCATTCGGATGTAATGCATCCATAACCATTGTAACATATGGATTTTGTCCCTCAGGATGAACTTCAGACATAATTGGATCAACTGATTCATTCATACTTCTTGATGGTTGTCCTTCTTGAATTTCTCCGTGTTTATCCCAAGTGGTATAACCAAGAACGAAACCTTTGTAGTAAAGGTGTTCACGCACCTTATCAACTTGTAAAAATTGTTTGTTCATACATCTCTTACAAGGACATTTAATTCGATTTCCACTAACTACCTCTGGATGACCTAATGCAAATCCAATGAACTCTTCTACTCCATTTAGAAACTCGTTTCTAATGAATCCCTCTACATCTAACCGAGAATACATCCAAGATCTATCATTATCCATTTTTCACACTGAAAACAATATCTGAGAATAGAAAATAATAATTAAACCCAATCAACTCAAATCATTTAAAACAATTTAAATCAAAATAAAATAAGAACTAACTGTAATTAACTACAAATTAACAAAAAAAGAAATTAAAAATTAAGCTAATAATTTTAATGGAATTAGCAATAGAACAAAACAAACAAATCTTATAAACTTATTAAAAGACTAAACCGAATATTTTTAATCATATTCAGAGTAAAGAAATAAAATGACACGTCAATTCCATGTAGATTTTTCTTACAAAAGGTCGAGTGTCAATTCCTATTTTATATTCTGTTGACTTTAGATGTGATTGTATTTAACTTTGGGGTTCATATTGCCGAAAGAAATTTCGGCAGCATAACGACTTATATATTAGCGTTTCCAGCATGGAGGAGCAAGGTATTAACAGTCTTAAATATCGACAACTATCAAGCATGATTTCCAAATTCACATCAGCAGAATATTAAATTCACCAAACTTTTATACAATCCTATATATCAACAACTATCAAACATGCTTTCCAAGTTAACATAATCAAAAAATAACATTCATTACAAGAAATTTTACTTACGATATATAAAATAAATATTCATATTTTTAAGCTAAAAAAGAAATCTTCAAAAACATTAGTAGCAATAAATCTCAACGTAGTTAACATTTAAAACAACAAGATTTAATGGAGTTCCTGGACACATGCTATACCTTTTTGTCCATGTCAATCTTATCTTCTGGTTGATTCTAAAAATTCCTATCTAGAACTTACCATAGCCTTTTTTTTTATACAGAGTCCTGTAACATTGATTTTTACTTTATTATAGTTTGTGATATATTTTGTAAGCAAAGAGGACATTCAAATTATGAACCCCTTCTGGTATAAATTGCTTTAGATGTTTCGACTAACTGAATATATCTCTTTCCTCTCAGAACCATTTGTTTTTTTTCCCTCTTCCATTAAATTTTTACAATTATGCAGTGGTTTTATCTACTTTCAGTATTTTGAAAGCTTAATGAAAACACGTGGCTACTTTGCATCTCCTTTTGTCCTCAGAATTGATATCTCCAGATGATTTGTTGCAATTTTCTACTGACAGTGGTTTTTCCACACATATGTTTTGACTTTTTTTTAATGTAAATATGTGAGTGGACAGATAAAACACACATATAATTAGTAAATTTGATTATTTTACATTGAAAAAGTAGTGTTAAAATTATATTAATTTGTTATTGTATCTATAGGTGAATATTAAATTTTGTCATTTATTTTGATTTTATTAAATTCATTAAACTTTCAATTTTATAGATGAAATAAAATTTATGAAATGTAGTTAAAACTGAAGTTAAATTAAATTTAAATTAATCATGTTATTTTCCTTTAAATAAAAAGGATTGCGTATAGTTCAATTCGAACTATTTATGCACAACAGCTATATATATATATCAATTATAATAAATATTCCTATAATGTTAGGATACGCGTATTGTTTGGGGACAGCCATTCTCCAACTTAGAATTTAATGTTGAACATAAATACATTCTCATTGTAACATCAAAAGGAAAATTTTCAGTTACTTTTACACAATTCCTAGGAGAAATTTTTTATTATTTTTTTAGCATTATTTATATAAAAAAAATATGATAGTCCAAGAATAAAATTAACAGGAGTAATATCAGAATATAGTTTATTCATTAACTTTTAGCTTTAATGATTCTATTTAGCTCTGTTTCCCAAAGAATATATGGAGGTTTGTAGTGTACATGAAATAAAATCAAAATCCTACCACTAGGAAGTGGGAAATCTCAGCAACAAGATTTGGGTTTGATGAGAATGAGTGGAACCCAATATTTTGATATAATATAACTAATTTGTATATTGATTGATTTTTAAGTACTAAATAAATTAATATTATTTAGCCATTTACATATTCAGAGACTAATTTTCAAATTATAAGATTCCAATTATTTCTTTTTCTCAAAAAAAAATTGCTACTGACCCATGGTTCGTAATCATAAGACATAGAAAAATGGATTTCCAAGTCTTTTGAAACCAAAATAAAAAATAAAAAATAAAAAATTGCTACTTCTGATTTTCAGAATAGAATTTTCAAATTTGTTAGTCTCAATATTTATACCAATTATAAGGCTCTGCAAATAAGCATCGGATCGCTGATGACAGCTGCCGAAAGATTTAACAATCAAGACATATGGGTGTTTGGAAGAAGAGGAAAAAAATAAAGAAAAAATGATTTCTAAAATTGACGTTTAAATAATCAAAGAAAACAAAGCAGGTGGGGTAGATATATAGAAAGTCAAAATTTGATAATCTAAATATCTGCTTCTGGTAAATCAATGCACTGGATTGAAGAGATAGTACCGTAATCGGGGTCTGGGTCTGGGTCGGTCTGGGTCTCCACTGCAGGCAGTGTAATCGGTGGCGGATCCAAGGACGGGAGGAAACCGGGGACAGAGGGAGAGGGTGTGGCGACAGAATGCAGATCGGGAAGGACTGCGTCTGGGAGAGTGAAAGGGGAGAGGGGAGGGATTCCGTTTTCGACGGCAACAACAGTCCACGGAGGACTCTGGATTTTTGTACCGGTGCGAGGGAGGGGGGATCGGCGAGCAGCAACAGTCCAAGGAGGACTCTGGATCTTTTGGTTTCCAGAAATGAAAAAGAAAGGGGGGGGCGGTCCTCGAGCAATTCCCGCCCACCCCCTTTTGTTTGTCATTTACATAAAAAAAAATTATTCAATATAAATAAATAATGAGGGCATCAGCAACGGAATTCCGTTGCTGATGCCCATTTCTAACGGATTTTTTTTTTAAATAATTTTTAAAAAATTATTAGAACATCAGAAACGGAATTCCGTTTCTGATGTCTTTTTGTAACGCAAATTATACTTATTTTATATTATTTTTTATAAACATTAATAAATATTGCATCAGCAACGGAATTCCGTTCCTGATGGTCATTTGTAACGGAATTTTATGTATTATATATTATTTATTTTAAAAACATTAAAATGTAGTGCATCAGCAACGGAATTCCGTTGCTGATGGTTTTTTGTGACGGAATATTATTTATTATATATTGATTATTTTAAAAAAAATAAAAATTAGGGCATCAGAAACGAAATTCCGATTCTGATTCCCTTTTGTAACGGAAATTATTAAATTTTATATTCTTTTTTTTTAACATTAAAAAATGGGAATCAACAACGGAATTCCGTTACTGATGCTTATTTGTAACGGAATTTTATTTACTATTGTTTATTTTAAAAACTTTAAAAAATATTGCATCAGCAACGGAATTCCGTTGCTGATATATATTTGTAACGAAATTTTATTTACAAAATATAGCGTATATTTTAAAAACATAAAAAATAGTACATCAGCAACAGAATTCTGTTGCTGATGGTCTTTTGTAACGGAATATTATTTATTATATATTATTTATTTTATAAAAATTTAAAAATAGGGCATCAGCAACGGAATTCCGTTTCTAATACCATTTTGTAACGAAAATCATTAAATTTTATATTGTTTTTTAATCTGAAAAACAAATTGGTATCAGCAACGGAATTCCGTTACTGATGCTAATTTGTAACGGAATTTTATTTACTATATATTGTTTAATTTAAAAACTTTAAAAAATATTGCATCAGCAACGGAATTCCGTTGCTGATGGTAATTTGTAACGGAATTTTATTTACTATATATTGTATATCTAAAAAACATTTATAAATTGTGTATCAGCAACGGAATTCTGTTTCTGATAGTCTTTTGTAACGGAATATTGTTTATAATATATTGTTTATTTTTAAAAATAGGGCATCAGCAACGGAATTCCGTTTCTGATTTCCTTTTGTAACGGAAATCATTAAATTTTATATTGTTTTTTAATCTGATAAAGAAATGGGTATCAGCAACGGAATTCCGTTACTGATGCTCATTTGTAACGGAATTTTATTTACTATATATTGTTTAATTTAAAAACGTTAAAAAATATTGAATCAGCAACGGAAGTCCGTTGCTGATAGCTTTTTGCAACGGAATATTTTATTTAATGTTATATTTTAATAAAATATAAAAATTAAGCCATCAGAAACGGAATTCCGTTTCTGATGGTCTTTTGGAACGGAATTATTTATATAATTAGTTATATTTTTAATAATGAAAAAAAATTTAGGCATCAGAAACGGAATTCCGTTGCTGATAGCCTTTTGCAACGGTATATTTTATTTAATGTTATATTTTAATAAAATATAAAAATTAAGCCATCAGAAACGGAATTCCGTTTCTGGTGGTCTTCTGTAACGGAATTATTTATATAATTAGTTATATTTTTAATAATGAAAAAAAATTTAGGCATCAGAAACGGAATTCCGTTGCTGATAGCCTTTTGCAACGGTATATTTTATTTAATGTTATATTTTAATAAAATATAAAAATTAAGCCATCAGAAACGGAATTATTTATATAATTAGTTATATTTTTAATAATGAAACAAAATTAAGGCATTAGAAACGGAATTCCGTTGCTGATAGCCTTGTGTAACGGAATATTTCATTTAATGTTATATTTTAGTAAAATATAAAAATAAAGCCATCAGAAACGGAATTCCGTTTCTGATGGTATTTTGTAACGGAATTTTTTTTAATTTTATATTATTTTTAAAAACTTAAAAAATAGGGCATCAGCAACAGAATTCCGTTTCGGATTCCTTTTTGTAACAGACTTTTTATTTAATTTATATTATTTTTTATAAACATTAAAACAAATAGGGCATCAGCAACGGAGTTCCGTTGCTGATAACTTGTTGTAACGGAATTTTTCTTTTCGGTATCAGCAACGAAATTCCGTTCCTGATACCTTTTCTAACGGAATTTTTTTTAATTTATATTAATTTCTATAAAAATAAAAAAATTATTGTATCAGCTACGAATATCCGTTACAAATCCGTCGCTAAATCCGTCGTTAAAATTTTGCGTTATTCCGTTACCAATTTGTAACAGAATTCCGTTATAAATTCCGTTGCCTTTTGATAATAGTAAATGTACCATTATTAGTGACGAAAATCCGTTACAAATTGTTTTTGTTTGCAACGGAAAAATTCCGTCTCTAATTTTCCGTTTCTGAAGGTATTTTTTTTTGTAGTGTAAAGAAAGATTATGTTAAAATAGGTTATGGTTAAACGTAAACTTTTTAAACATAATCTATGATTTTTTTTTTTTTTAGTAATGAAAAATGTGACATATCCTTAGAATAGTAATTTCGTTTTGGGGTTGATGGGGGTCCCTTGTTCATGTCCCTATTCATTTTTTTTTCAATGAGATTTCTAACTGATTTGTGCAGTGTCTTTTAATAGAAATGATCAATCAATAATCGGTTCCTCTATTTAATTTCCTTAACACATGAAACACCTAATATGACCAGCTTTGTGATGTAAATCATTCGGTAAGAAGGAAACAACACAAGAAAAAACATATAAGAAAGAAATAAGAATGTCTCAAGTCTAGAAATAAACTACTGCTGCATAGCAATTCCTATTTTCGGATGAAATATAGAGTACCATATTATATACCATTAACTTTTTTTTTTCCCTCTGCCAGTGTTACTTTCCTTTTTGGCATTAATTTTGAACCTTAAATGGGGACAATGATTAAAGAGACGGCCCTAGAGTGGGGTTTGATTGGACAAATGGCACATATTCTAGACCACACTCCCAACACCAAAACCTTATCTAGATATCTTAATTACCATTATTTTTTTTCTTTTTCCTCTGTGGGGATAAACATGAAGTGGGCAACGTTTTTGAATGTGAATACATTTGGATGCTCAGCCACTTGAGAGGGACAAAATGTAAACCAAGCACCTAAAATTTGATTTTAGGCTGGATCCGGTGATTAACACACTCGTGCAAGCAATGAACCTAGACAACTGAAAGGGATTTGGCCACAGTATTTGCTTTGATCTAAATGTCATTCTCGATTGTACTCCTTGTAGGCCATCGCCTAATCTTTAGTCTTAACCCTTTAAATTATTGTGACCTCTTTCTCTCTCTCGTTTATTTGTGAACTCTGGCGTTGCTTTGTACTTTTCTTGGGAGCGATTGGATGAAGAAAAAAATTCCCGATGCTTCTAAATATTGAAGTTACCATTTTATATTTGCAAATTGGTGATTTGGGAACCAATGAGCCGCGTTTTTAGTGCCCGCGAATTCCTTCCTCTTCATTAGTTTTCCATATATGAGGACCGCGGCTTTTGACTTTTCAGAATGTTTATTTATTTATTCTTTTACTGTTAAAGTATCATCTATCAATTTACACATATTTTGAAATCTTAAAGAAATATTTCCACGTCGATTTGATACATTTAAAAAAAATAATTTTTTTAAATTTTCATCTACAAAATTTAATTTTTAAAATGATATTTACTTGTTAACGTATCCAACTCCTGCAGTTAAAATGTTTAGTTTCTTTGTAGCCTTGTGATAATTCCTCATTTGATTTCATGAAGGCGGCCAAATGGAAATGCTGAAACCTTAATTCAATCTCATCATTGAACTAATAGCTGGAATTGTATGTGATTGAACCAAAAATTAATTGTAAAATAAGAAATCGTGTTTATAACAGTGTAACCAAAAAAAAAAATCATGTTTATAAAAGTACCTCGAACATTTAATTAACTGAATCAAAAAATAATTGTAAAATAATAAAAGATCACGCAGATAACGGTAGGTAATTGCATCAAAATTTGGAATCAAATCAAGCTTTGATGATGATGTGGCAATTAGAAAAGAAAGGGATATATGAATATCCTTTTTGTACGTTCTATAATTGAATTATAAACCCTCCCCACTTCACACACACAAAAAAAGATTGATCCTTGAGAACTCCAAAATTAGACGTCTAAAAACGACCACAGTTGACTAAAACTTCTGTCAAAATTAAAACCAATTATGACGTATAGATGCTGTCAAAATTAAAGCCTGTAGCAACTAACAATATTTCTTTTCATAAACCTAAATCTCACGAAACAACTTCCTTGCGGGAAAGGATGGAGCTCAGGAAACCGAAGTCAATGTTGTCATGTCTGTATATACATTAAACCAAATAAATTGAAGCTAAAAAGTTAAAAAAGAAAAAATAATAAAAACTAACCGGCCATGGAAGTTCTTAGAGGTATCAAGTATCAATATCAATATCATTAACTATAATGTTTTATATTTAACGGTGAAAGACAACGGTTGACTAAAGGAAACAGCTCATGTGCTTGCATATGATAAGCTCACGAGTGAATGATGAGGCATGAAGATATTATTCAAGTATCTTTCTTCTTTTTTTTATAATTTTTTTTATAATTTTCCGTTTGGTTTAAGTACTATTTTTTTTTTTTTGGCCAAGGATTTTAATAAATTTATAATTTGATCCAGTTGGATATGTGAATTGGGACATTGCTAAGGTCAAGGAAACCTCATAATGGCGTTATAATGCAGACAAAACTTGCTATAATACGAAATTGGGAGAGAGAGAGAGAGAGAGAGTTGAAGATGCTCGAGGGGTTTGGTTGTTTGTACCTATTGGAATTTGGAATATTTGCCTAATTTCCATGAAACTATATACACAATTGTCTAAGCGATCAACTTTTTCTATGTCTTTTTCGGAACCCAAACCTTAATTATTTTCCTACTGCTTGAAATGAATATAAATATGTTGATAAATACAAGGAATCTTCCCATTCCTCTTTGATCTAATGTAAAAAAGGAATTGCCTATAATTGTCAGAAGAGACAAAGTCTTTGGTCTTTTTGTGTACTGTTGAGTGTGTGTGTATATACATGGCTTGTTGCCAGGATGGTTTGTTGCTTCTGTTCTCTTTTGATGGTATTGATTGTTGCCATGGATTATACTGGAATTCTGATGGCCAGTAATTGCTAGCTTTGTAACCTTTTGAATGCTTTAATATACACTTTGCTTAGGAAAAAAAAAAATCATATATCTACATGATTTATTAGTTATGTCCAATATTGTGGAATAATTTATTTAAAATTTCTGTTATTTTAAAAAGAAAAAAAAAACTTGAATTAGCTGTGAAGTATATAATTATAACATGCCTAATTTCATCACATAAGACAATTTATTTGTATAGCCAAAAACTACATATTGAGAGTTCTTTTTTGGCCAAATATGTATTTGGACTTTAAAAGAAAAATTATTTAGGTTTTTGAACTTAATAGTCAAATAAACCTTTAATATCTTATACAAAACAAAAAATTTAAACCCTTTATTAAGAGTTTATTTACAAAAAATTTATAAATTTATTTGTATACAATAAAATATTAAGAATTTATATTCATTTTATACTGAAAGTTAATAATATATTTAATTACTAAGCCTAAGTTTTATTAATAAAATAAATAAAAATAATTTTATTAAATTAGAGACGTCGCCATAACATCTAAGTAATTAGCTATATATGTATATTTTTTATTTATTTATTAAAAAAAAAAACTGTCAAAGTTAATTAGAAGGGAGAGCAGCAACAGTTTTCATTTGATCGTGATATCTTGAAATCTTGCAAGGTGGAAAGAGTACGTAGAATAACAGCCATCCTGCACCATGTTTCACCTCTGTTAGCACATATATGTAATGCTTTACGTCAGCTTCTAGCTAATATATTATTGATCGGGTTCATGTTCAACTTGCTAGGGTTAGTTTTTCAAAGAAACATAGTACTTCACATATACTTTATTTAATTTTCTCTATATAATTTTTTCTCCATATACTTTATTTAATTTTCTGGCCATTCTCTATTTAACCTTTTACCCCTTGTATTTTTCTAGTAAAATGTTTCAGAAAAGTCTTACATTATGTTTTGAGGTTGAAAACATCATATTGAAAACAAATACTCCTCCTAGTTTTAAGAACCTTTTTTTTTTTTTTTCAAATTTGGACAACCTCAAGATTTGTATTAATTTTTAACAATGTTTCAATCTAAATTTCTAAAATGTTTCTAAAAGAATGGTTTATTATTTTTTCTATTTGAAAAAAAAAATTCTTCATTTTCTTATAAATCTAAATTTTTTTATTTGAAAATTTAAAATTCTTTTTATTTGAAATCTAAATTTTTTTTATTTGAAAAAAAATCTCTTTATTATTAAAAGAAAAAATGATCATTCACTAAATATGTATTTCAATCTATTTTAAAAGTTCAGACACATTTCTGATTGAGGGAAAAAAAAAAAGAAAAATGTTTTGCAAAATTTTAAATTTTGTGTTTAACTACCCATTTTACCTCGGTCTTTACTTTTATAAAATACTTATCAGTTCTTATTTTAATTTTTATTATTTTTGAACTATAATGAATTTGATATACAAAATATATAGATTTACTTAAAACACAAATAGAGAGTTATCTTCTCAATAACCATGAAAAAAAATATTTCCAATATTAGTTTCTCTTTTTCTTTTCCTAAGAAAGAATTTAAATAGTAGTAAAATTAAATAACAGATGAAAAACATTATCTTTAGGTTAAACAAAATGATTAGAGGTAGCTTGCATTTTGAATATAAATTGAGCAGATGAATTGCTTGGTGGAACCTCTTCTCAAGACAAATAATATCTTCCATTAAAAAAAAGGTAATAATATCTACAATCTGCATTATATATTATTTGAAAATCAGATTCGAGTGTACTTTTATACACTAATAATGGGTTTCAATGATATTTTTGTGATTGCAAGGTAAGGGAAAGAAAGTTTGAATTTAATTTTGATTTGTAAAGAAAGAAAATGAAAAATATATGAAAAAGAATGAATGATTAGAGAGTCTGTCGGTGGAGGAGTACGTATGAGCATTCCACATCGCTATACCCTGCAGGGGACCCTCACGCACACCTCATATTATGTTCTATCAGCTTCCTGATTCCTTTCTGTTGATCTTGACATGCTTTCAGTTCATTGGCTTTACATTTATGCAAAGTCAAAAGAAAATGAAATGCGTAAACTTGGTCAATTCTCCTATGTGTATATATATATATATATATATATATATATATATATATATATATATATATCCCCATTTCTCCAGTGTGAAAGGCAATAAAAAGGAAAAGGAAAAGGCTATTGCCTTTATTGTAGAAAATGTAGAAGTTCTACATTTCTCAACTTTGGTAAAAGAAAAATCTTTCAACTTTTCCGCTTACAATCATACCCACCATTTGGCAGACATGCCAATTCTCATTGGCCTCATGGAAGACTAAGTGTTCAAAATACACATAATTTCAACTGATTAAAAAAAGACCTAATTAAGGTTGAAATTTAGCAATTTGCTAATTGTTCTATCATCATCTGGATCCAAGTTTATATTCCAAAGTAATTAAGGATTTATTCATGCAAATGAAACTAGTTAATTATATAAGGATTATTTGTATAAAACGTGCAGGTTGTAGCATTGGCTATATATGGTGTACTACTGGTCAATATACTTAATGCAGGATAGAAAACTGAAGAAGAAGGCTGAAAAAAACGGAGATGACTAAAATAACCATGTAATCATCATCTTCTTGCATAATTTTGAGACACTTGGGACCCAGAAAGATGGCGTAGAGATCTATTTTCTGTACAGTGTGATAGCAGATGCAGATGTAGTGTAGTGCTTAGTATCTAATGGGTCCATTCCTCCCCGGACAAATTTGCGTGCTCATAAATTGACTCAATCAATTGACTCTGAACCATCTGATCAGCCTGAGACCATTCTCATGTCTATATCAGCCTTTGATCCAAACTTGAGTATCCTGCATGGGACCCCTTCAACTGATGGGTCCAACGCCAAATTCCCATGAACCTCTTCAACATGCTGAACTTGTCAAACCTGGAAAAATGAAGAAAAGGGGGTAAAAGAAAAACATTATTGTTACCTGACATAATTTTAATGTTAAGGTCATTGAATATTTTGACAGACCATAACTTCCCTGAGGCAATTATTAGTCTTTAGAAATGTGTAAATTGACCATATTTACACGTCAACGTTTTGCAATGCTTACAATTATTTTTGGGGGCAAAAGAACAAATTACAACTAGCCTGTACAAAGGAGATAAAGAGAAAGGATTTTCTTTCTTTATAAATCTGTCAAATCGATTCAATATAAACTGGTCCTATGTATAATTGATGTCAAGGTACTGTGTTGCCGCCTATGATCGATACTTTCTAATCTTTTTATCAAGATTCCCATGGGTTTCCAACGCGAGCCTGCCCAAGACTGCTAATGATTTGGAATAATTTGATGAATTTCTTGTTATGTTTCTAGCCATAAGCTTGTTACATATATCATTTAAAATCTAAAAAAAAAAAAAAATTAAACCAAGGAGGTTTCTTGAAATTCTAATTTAATCTACCTGTTCTTGATCATCTCTCTTATTTAAAATTTTATTTTTGTTTCTTGTCGTGGGTGGCTGAAGAAAAAACCGCAAGAAAAGGTGTAAACAGCAAGGATTATAGATTTTAAATCTGGATGGACAAATAAAATTTCAGCAAAGTCGGTCCAGATCAAGATAAAAAAAAAATGAAATGCACAAGAATTTGGTTATGTTTTTTTTAATAATATACTCTCTTTTAAAATTATAATTATAATCATGATATTACATTTGATGAATGTATAATTTTGATAAATACAAATAACAATAACAAACAAATAATAACAATAAATTAAATAAATTTCGTATTTTGGTGGGACTTGACTTTTTTATACTACTAAATCAAAGTCTCATTGATAGAATTTGGTTCTGTTATGATATAATATACAGTGTTTCTGGTTTCCTCTTTGTATGAATTAACTTATTTTATTGTTCAACTTTTTCATGTTGATATATTAAATAAGTTTTCTTGCAGAAACAGACTTCATATAGTTTATTACCGTTATCAAAATAAACTGCGCATATTTTTTTTTCTTTTCGGCTTTGCATTTTAATTTCATAATGCATTTGTCAAGGTTTTGAATTAGGCCAAATTTTTTGCTCACGTATTTCAAAATTAGTGAAAGACTTGAAGCTCTTAAGTCTTTTATTTTCCATGAAGGGCGGCCAGGTTTTAGAAAATATAAACACTGGCCTTTACAAGGTTTACTGAAAGGAACTGCCATAAACCAAGTTTAATGCAGCATTAATTAAAACTTTGTTACAAGTAGCAGTATTTCTAATAAATTCCTCTATGATTTTTCTGCTAGATCCTTGTTATATATCTTTCAACCATTTTTAATATGCTAATTGAATCTTGAAAAGTCCAACCTTACTGCAGGATTTAGTTTCATCAGTAACTTGATATTGACAGTTTCTTTGGTCCCAAAAGTTGTAGTTTGTGTACCTTCTGTTAAAAAAAAATCACTATTTTCTTTTTCCAATGAATGTATGAAGTATGAACTGGGAACTGGTACACTGCAATCTTTGAAAATCACATATATGAATGAACCTCACTCTTTCAGAATACAGCAAAATCTGTCACGTGAATAGTGATTGAAGAAAGAGCGATGCAGAAAGGTCAGATATTTGTACAAAATGGTGGGGGTGGCCTGGCAGCAGTGCTTCGGTCCAAATGGTGTTGTTTACCAAAGTCTGATAAAAGATCTCAATTATAGTTCTGATTTCTGAACTGTAATAAATTTTGGGCTGCGGCTAATTTTCTTTGCCGGTACTAAACCTGAAGGGTTTGGCTTTGCCTGTAGAACAATAGAAGGTCTATACTAGCTAGATAAATGACTGCTGTTGCAGTTTCTGTTACTAAAAAAACGAAACAGCATATTTTAGTGGAGCTCCGCTGGCCGATCTGATAAATACAAACTACGTAGTCACTTTCAACATATGTAAATTTATGAAGACAGCAGTTTTGATCTGTTTCTCAATTTTGGTCGTTGCCGTTTGAAGAAAGCATTCCCATCTTCAATGGATGAGAGGGGGAAAAGGGAAAAAATGTGAATAAGTCTTCAATCTCAAACTGGAAATTATTCGTGGAATAAGGTAATTTATTACACCGATTGGAATTCGTCAGAAACAGGAAAGACATTCTTAATTTTCAGAACATGAACAAAATAATTTATTCTTTCCATGTAATGATGAAACTTTTCAAAGTGGTCATGATTAAGAAGAATTGCTCAAAAAGCTCGTTTCCTTTGAGACACAGAAACTTGTTCTGGATAAGTAAAGCGATACTATATTGCTCTTCTTTTTTTCTCCTTCAGAAGCGGAGAAGTTTCTGTTATTTCCCATCTGGATATTGTTGTTGGGGCTGCTTTTGAATGGGGATTTCAAGAGGTAAATAAGAAATAAATTACTGTACAGAGTACGATAAATTCTTTACTTTTTCTAATGTAAAAAAGAGTAACTGTCGGTCTCCAATAACTTAAATTTACTATTTGGAATTGATTTGAAAATTTCCTAGTTTGGCAATTCACTTACTGAAGTTCAAAGCATGGATTGTTATGAAATTTCTGTTCTCCTCTTCAATATAATATCAGAAAAAATGTCCCACCATCGCTGCAAAAGACATTAATTCTCAGACCTTTGATGAGACACATGCAACTCAGACTATTAACTCATCTCACCCGTAGCCAATATGAGGAAAAGAAATAAACAAAATGAAAATAAAGAGAAAAAAAAAAAAAAAAAAACTAGAGTATATATAATAATAAAAATGGAAGAGGGGGTGGGGGAGGGGAGGGGGTCAAGGTAAGAGAAACTATAGCATCTTAATTGAATGCGACTTATCTTTCTGCATAGCCTCATCTTATATTAATTCAACTCCCTTTCTCAGCTGCTACTTCATTTTCTTGCCTCCCTGTTTCAAAACCCTTTCTTTCTCTCTCTTACATTTTTTTTTTTTAATCATAGCATTTCAAAGACACTGTTCAGAATCATCCCTGCTCACTGCTGACAATTTCACCTAGGATTCAGAAAAGTTGCTGTTTTAGGAAAGATCTCTTCCTCATTGTAAGTTGGTCTGTCTCAAAATGGGAAGGCACTCTTGCTGTTACAAGCAGAAGCTAAGGAAAGGTCTTTGGTCTCCTGAAGAAGATGAGAAGCTCTTGAGGCATATTACAAAGTACGGCCATGGTTGCTGGAGCTCTGTCCCTAAACAAGCTGGTAATTTAAGCAACTTTTACTTCCGTTTTCATGTTGGTTTCTTCATTAAATTATCAGACCTTAAAAAAAATTAAATAAATGGCTGAGTATTCATGAATTGTTTCCAAATTTCTTATCGGCAGGTCTGCAGAGGTGTGGAAAGAGCTGCAGATTGAGGTGGATTAATTACTTGAGGCCAGATTTAAAGAGAGGCACATTCTCTCAAGAAGAAGAAAACCTCATAATTGAACTTCATGCAGTTTTGGGGAATAGGTAATTCTTTCCTTCTTTCTTTCAACTTTTTTTTGGATTCTGTACGGAATTCCGTCAACATTTTTGGCGTTCTGTTGCTTCCTCAGGTGGTCCCAAATCGCTGCACGATTGCCAGGAAGAACCGACAATGAAATTAAAAATCTATGGAACTCTTGCTTAAAGAAGAAGCTTAGGCAGAGAGGCATTGACCCTGTCACGCACAAACCGCTTTCAGAGGCTGATAATGGAGAAGAAAAGAGTCAACAGACAAACAGCAGGAATATGGCTTCCGGGGCATCTAGTGAATTGAACCTCAACACCGACAACCCTAAACCTGGAGCAGCTTTACATGAACAAAGACCAACGTCAGTTACTGCACAAGCTTATCAATTGGAAATGGAAGGCTCTCCCAGCTCCAAGAAAATGAATAGAAGCAATAACTGTAGCAACAAGAACAATTTGATGAAATCGACAGCCAGCAAAGACTTCTTTCTGGAAAGATTCGCAACCACTCACCATGAAAGCACTGCCACGACCAACAGCCAGACTTCTGAGTTGGTGGGGCATCTTCCAATTCAGCAATTGGACTATGCATCCAATGCTAGGCTCTCATCTACCTCAAACCCGACTCTATGGTTCACCCAAACTACCAAAGCTTTCGATATCAATTCTGAATTTTCTTCAAGTTCGATGTCTACCCTTCTCCCACCATTGACCAGTTCATTTCTCTCTGCTCCTCTGGGATTCAAGCCTTCTGTCACCGTTTCTTCTGAGAGTCCTTCAATTGCCTCGTTTAATCATGTTAACGGATCCCGCTACTGGGAAACCGGTCCCTCCGCGAATAACAGTAACACCAACAGCAGCACTGAGCTGCAAAGCAGCAGTTCCTTCTTTGAGAACAGTAGTTTCTCTTGGGGATTGGCAGATTGTAGCACATCAGAGAAAGAGGCTCCAATCCATCTAACGGAAAGCCAAGCAGAAGAAATCAAGTGGCCAGAATATCTCAATAACCCGTTATTAATGGCGGCTGCTTTGCAAAATCAAACTCCAGAATCCTTATACAATATGGACATAAAATCAGAAACATATTTCCTGACTAATAGTTCATCAAATAGTATGTGGCCACATAACCAACCGCAGCAAGAAGCTTTACAAAATTCCGATATGTGTGCTAAGGATATCCAGCGACTTACTGCAGCTTATGGACATATTTAGCTTTGCATTTATGAAAAGAACCTCTTTTTCTTAGAAGAAAGTGAAAGAAAAGGGTGGTCTTGAACAAATGCCAATCTCATATCAGGTGTGTACCACAGATTTTTCTTCTTTTTTTCTTCTTTTCCCCTTTTTCGTCATTCTCGTGTATATAGGTCTGAATCTGATACAAAAATTTATCACCTCTGGTTTTGGACTATTTGTGAGCAAAACAATACTGTTGTCGGTTTTCTCCATTGTTTTTGTGTGTGTTCTTTGCCTCGTTGCATATGGCCATATTTGTGCATTGGAGTGTTGCAATTCTATCTGTAAACAATTGTTGATAAAAGAAAGAAAAAAATTGTTGTTCTTCCATAGGGTTTTGGAGCATTCATTTGTTAGTAGTTAAAGGTACGACTCGCTTTTCAAAACGAAAAAACAGATATTATGTAGCGGATATTAGTGATATGCAATCTATCCAAATCTCTCCTTTAGACACAGCCACCTCTTGTTTAGATAATAATTGAAAAATACATGAAACTTGCTTCAAAACCATTTTTTTTTCCAGTTCCAACACTAAAAATTGGTTGTCTATCACTGTCTAAATTAGAAATCGTAATCTCTCTTATAACAGCTTTATCACTTTTTCCTTCCCTTCCCTTTGATTTTAATTAGTTGATTTTGGAGTAAATGAATCAATTAGTTGGGGCTGCCTTTTGGCTTAAACAATCTTTATACCTTAAATTGCATTTTCAATTGCTTGATTTTCAAGACACAAAAGGAGTCATTGAAACCCCCACCCCACCACGGCCCCTTCATTTTCTTTGGCCCACGCCACGCACGTACACAAACCCATATCACCATGAACCCTAAAATAAAAATTTAAAAAAAAAAAAAAAAGAAGGAAGGGTTATGCTATTTCATGCTAAGGCAAGAAAAAAAAAAGAAAAGAAAAACCCACGAAGGAAATAGAGAGTCATTCGCTTTCTAGTCTGTATATGGAAAAGTGACCCTCAATCTAATAAGGGCCATATAACTGCTGCTGTCATGTAGCTCCTTTTAAGACACTAACATTATCTTAAGAAACACTTTATAAGCAAGAAACTTCCGATTCAAGGCAAGAAGAGAAGTCAATCGTGCAGTGAATGCAAATAAAAGAAAATTGCTGACATGGCCAATAGATCGACCCACTTGGCAAATCTTGCATATGACGCATTCACCTTTTTTTTTTCTTTTTATTTGGTTCATTTCTTTTGTGAAATGTTCGAAGCTTTGATCTTTACTGAAGCATTTTCCCTTTGTTAGCTGCTTCTCTTTACAGAACATGCCATTTAATTCATGGTCCAACTTACAGGTTTTTTATTATTATTATTATTATTATATGGTTCGAAACCCATTGTGGTTCGGACAAAAAATGATCAAAGAAAGTGGGAATATATCTATGTCAGTTTAAGATAATAAGCATGGCCTTGCAAACCCAAATGTACTGTCCTTGAACGATTCAACGCTATCATTTACATGAGACCTGGAAGTATATGAGAGCGAAGCTGTCTCGAAGGAGCCACTGCAATAATTCTAGTTCAGAACCTTCTTCACATGCACAGACATAAACCCATGCCGCAAATGGTACATGTTATCAGCAAGCAATTTCTTTCAGCTTTGTTTTTAAATTAATTAATTTCAAGGCCGACTAAAGAAAATCCCAACTTTACTTTGACTTTATTGTTTGCTTGTAGACCTAATATTGATTATTAGTGTTCGTATCATATAAAACTATGTTAGTGTCGTATAATACATAAAAATTTTGTGTCTATACAAAAAATATAATTTTTTTTTTTTACTTTTATCATATTCATATATAATTTTTATTTAATATTAACTCGTATCATATTTGTATTTTTTATTCATATAGTATCATCCTATTGTAACTATGATTGTTTGGTCTATTTGCTAGGTGACTCTTGAGAGCTTTGAAATTGTTTCCATGTATTCAAGTTCAAGAATTGCAATCACGAAGTTGCTTGACCTTATCACTAAACTACAAAGCAATCATGCATACAAAGGGTAAAAGTTTCAAAATTTTGCATTGCCTGTTAGTTAGCAGACAAATTTCAAATCCTCACGTTGAATTTTAAAATAGATTTTAATATCGTTGTCAACAATAAAATGATGCATTAATCCTCACTCTCAAAGTTTGGAATATTGTACTAATTAATTGTAATCAAACTGTACCTTTAACCCAAAGCAACGATAACAACAAATCCATCTTCAAACACAAAACAAAAAAAGGAAACTTTGTCAGCAATGGTATTCCTTGAGCAGAAATACTCTATTGCTTATTTGTGAAAACATTATTAATTTTAATAATAATAATTATTGAATTTCAAATTTTAGTTACTGTCCAATTTCATCGTCAAGCCAAGTCCAAATTTGCTGAAACCCAATAATATAGCCAAGTACTAAGATGATATTCAAGTTTCCAAATATGAATTATGATATACTCCAAACTGGAATGATTCGAGGACCCTACAGGTGGTCATCAGTGTCTGAAAAGATGGCAGTGACCTTTGATTACATGTAAGCATGATGAATTAACTTGCATTGAAATAGTTTTCATTGAATTCACCACTGAAAACAAGTTTGAGAAGGGAAAAACCACCAAATTATGTATATATAATTGGAAAAAGATAGCAGATGAGAATAAAAAGAGTTGTTTGAGAAATACGGAAGCCGGTAACGTTGACGACAATCTACAAATAGTTGGGCTTTCGTTCAACACTATCAAACTTTCAGGAAACGGTTAAGTCTTCGAGATCTTTATTTATTGAGGGTAAAGTTGGGGAAAGTGGGAGAAAGGATGAAAGATTCAACGAAACCATCCTATTTACTTAGTTTAACTATCATTTACCACTTTCTTTCTAATATTAAAATGTTATTCACCATTTGATGTTTGCCAATTGAACAAATTAACAAAATACGATGAAACGCCGATTAGAAGTGAGGGCAAATTGGCAACATGTTGCAGCAGGCCGGCTCCAGCATTTAGTTGATTGGGCTTTTTCACTGGGCTGCCTCTAATTGAGCCAGATCCATCTAAATGTCACCTCTGCCCAAAGCTCTGGTCAGAGCTTTTCCTCTAATAGGCTCAGCTACAGATGGGCCGATTGTAGGTAAAGGCTCAGTCAGCCAAGAACTGGAATATATAAGAGAAAAGCAATCAAATCAAGCGAAAAGTTCTCAACATATAGTCAAAATTCTTTGTTTACTTTCATTCAAGAAAAATGAGGATATAAAGATAACAAACTTTAGTTATACGGGTCTGAATCCTGATCACCAATCCAAGAATTTTCACAACTACAAAATCAAAAGTTGCCATAACCATTTTTAATCTATATTTAAGAAATGATATCAAGAGTTCGATTATGCATGAAAAAGAATTAATACTCTCACGACGCTTGTCTTAATTGATATCAATTAATCATGATTTATCTAATTAGTCCTAATTTAGATTTTTTTATTTATATTTTTTATTTTAACTATAAAATCTTCTTTAGGAATCCTTTATCACACTGATAAAATTCCTAGAGAAGTTTTTTCAACTTAAAAGTACTCACAATAACATATTGGTTCTTTGTGAAGAGGTTCCGTAATGAGATAAAATATCATTTGGAACAATTTTCAAATTTTATCTTTATTTATTTTTATATTTTTATTTTATTGAATTATTGAAAATTCCTTTTAAAATTCTTTTAACAATCTTTGATTGGATTTTGAAAAGAATTTTTCACCTCAAATGTATTCACAAAAAGACACTCGTTCTAATAAAGAGACATGAATTTGTTTAAATTTTTAAATCAATTTTATTCTTTTGTTAAAATTTATTTTAATATTATTTTAAAAATAAATAAAAATTCTTAATATTGAAATTGTCTGATTATATGGTATTTATAGGGTAATTTGCATACTTGCGATGAGGTTCAGGATCGGTTCAAAGTAATCCGATCTTGGTCCTCATCCTCTGTTTATCTTTAATTTTTTAACTTAATTCTTTTTTATTTTTAATTTTCAAATTTATCAAGGAAAGAATAGAAGAAACACCAATCTGTCCAATATAATTTTATTTTTTAATTTTTATTTTAATTTTCTATTATCTAAAATTTAAAATGTTAAAAAGATAAAAGAAATAAAAGAAAAGTGAAAAAAATCGAAGTGGATAAAAAATAAATAAACAGATAATAAAAATAAATAGATTGAAGATAAAGAAAATAATAAGATAAAATAAAAATAAAGAAACAAAAATAATATAACAAAATAATTTTTTTTTTTGCTTAAATATATAACAATTATTTGGTAAGTGTTTTTCAGTGTCGGACTTTTGGATCCTAAAGTTCAAGTCGAAAGGCTAGCTCTCATTCAATTTGGGCTTTTGAGTTCAAATTCAATTACAATCAACACATATATTCAATTAGGATTTATATATATATATATATATATATATATATATAAACAAATTCAATTAGGGTTTAATTTTGATTAAACCTCATTTTTAAGAACCCAATTATATCAAAAGTTTATTTTGACTAGCTCCAAGTCCAAGTTTACCTAACAAGCCCATATTTTCCTTGACAAAATATGTTAATCGAAGAACACATTCTTTTTTGTCTCTCAAATTAAAAGCTTACATTGTACTAAAAATAAACAAGCGATCAAAATAAAGAAAAAAATTGATTAATCCAACTTTTGCTTTTAAAAAATTGCAGCTTAAGGATATCTTTGCAAGGGTTCGCTCTAAAATTAGATGTGTAGTGACTAAACTTCGATTTCTCAGTTCTGATTAGTGTTCTATCTTAATTATATCATATTTATTTTACATATATTTTGAACATATAAGTTAAATGGTATTTATTTACTTATCTAAATATGTTTAAGTAAATAAATGATTCGTATATTGTGTGAGTCGCATTCTAATTATTTTTATAATTTAAGGTTTCTTCGATCGAGTTTTTATAGAAAGTGCAAACCTTTTTCAAAAGTGATATAAAAAAAATTAAATTAACGTTTGAAAAACTTATAATATAAAAGTACTACAAAATGTCTAAAACTATTTAATAGAATCTTTGTACAATTAAATGTAAAATTGAATAGAATTTAATAGAATTTAAACTATTTAATAGAATTTAATAGAATTTTTCATAAATGTAAAATTAAATCACAAGTTGTTAAATAAAACAAATAAATAAATATAAAAATTTCATAAAATAAATTAATTAATGTAAACTTATATAATCCTCTTTATAATTTTTAACCTATTGAAGAGGAAAGTGAAAATCTAAAAATTTTCATCAAATACATGTTATTAAAACTAATACTTTTTGAAAAAAAAATTAATTTATAACTTCATCAAAAAATTAAAATTTATTTCCTGCATAAAATAAAATTTTAAAATTTTGAAAACTAAATATTTGGCTTCTGCTTCTACTGTAAACAAGCTCTCCCATAAGCTAAAGATAAACATGAACTTAATTCTTGTGGAAAGTTTTAATTTATAATTTCTCTTATGACCTCTCTTTTCTCTCCAAAAGTCTCCGATTTTAAAGTTTCAATGGAAGTGAATCTAAAAAAAAGGATGATGACTTGGATTGTAAATAGAGAAGTGTCGAGTGAGAAGAAATTAAAACCTATGCTTTAGAGTTGAAGGAGATTCAAGAAGAATCCGCAAACAACAACGAGGGGTGCTTGCAAGAAAAGAACCAACTTGTGAAATCTTCAAAGTTGCAAGTTGGCTCAATTGTTCGATTAACTCCATACATATTTGCCACGTCATCCAACATTGCATGTAGCAGACTCACTCTTTCTCCAAAAAAAAAAATTAAAGGATGAAGATCCCTGCCAAACTATAAACTTATATTTGTTGGTTTTGAAAAGGCTTTTTTTTTTTGTTAGAAGGAGAAATTAAAAACCAAAGACTAAAAACTAAAGCACTTGAAATTTACGGGGATAAGCAACTCCCCAAGAATCAGCAAGTAAAAACTCTGCACTGCCTGAGCAGGTTCTATAAGTCTCTCAAAGCTTTGTAAAAATAATATAACAATAATAGATTGGTGTTTTTAGTGTTGGACTTTTGGATCCAAAAGTTCATGTCAAAAGGCTTTCATTCGGTTCAGGCCTTTTTATTTCAAATTCAATTACAATGAAAACTTAAATATAATTAGGGTACAATTTTAATTAAATCTCAAAAACTCAATTATATAAAAATTTTAATTTGGTGAGCTATGAAGTCCAAATTTACTCGACAAGCTCATAATTACTCAGATAAAAAATATAGTGTCCATAAGTTTAATTGAATCAAAATTTTAATGATCAAAAGTTATCTTTTAACACTTAATTTTTTCTCTATCAGATTAAAAACTTTCATTATACTCAGGCCTAGTGGAGATGTGGCAGCTTTTGATCATATAAGACAAAAGTTTTATATGGCTAAATTATATTAATACTCTTATTTTAAAAATTTTAATTATTTTATTAAAAAATATATCTTTAATGATTTTTTTTTATTTTTAATCTCGTCGAAATTTATTTAACCGCCTATCCAAACTAATTATAAGAATAAATTCAATGAACTCATGAAATGTTTTAAATAAACAAGCCATCAAAATAAAGAAAAAAATTGAAATATATAAACAGATTTACCTCTTATACAAGTGCAAAATCAATAAATCACTTTATTATTTACTTGTATGTAATAATAATAATAATAATAATAATAATAAAACATTCATAGAACATCCAATATTACAAGAATGCATGTACGAAAAGGTTAATAAAACTCTTCCTTCGTGTTAATTTGTTGCCAAAAGATAAGAGTTGATTGGATTTTGACAATCTTTTCGCAGCTCGTCTTATTAACTGGTGTTCTCTGAAAGAATATATATATATATATATATATATATATATAGTGAGCACATCCATTCGACTTCATAATTCAAGGAAATCAAATAATTTAACTAAAAACAGAAACCATTAGACCAAATGCCTTCATTCTCATTTCAAAGATTTAAGATTATAAATCAAACTATATATATATATATATATATATATATATATATATATATATATATATATATATATATATATATATATATATATATAGTGAACACATCCATTCGACTTCATAATTCAAGGAAATCAAATAATTTAACTAAAAACAGAAACCATTAGACCAAATGCCTTCATTTTCATTTCAAAGATTTAAGATTATAAATCAAACTGCTAAACGATCTTCCAAACGACATAACTACTTGGTATAATATTTAGTTTCCCCATTACATGTGTTGTGAATAATGAGACCCGATTAAACTTTAACATCTCAAAAATAATTCGAGAGACATGATCAATGAAAAATTGACACGTGTAGACGCATAGTCCCACATTTCACTGCCGAAATAGACCCGCGTGGCGCCAAACGTGTTTACATGGCACAACTGAAGTGGGCTATGTGGCACGAGCAAAACGTGCCATGTGGTGCGTCTGGAGGTACCCTCCCGCATGTAAGCAGGAGGATATCCTCCTACACTGTAGGCGAGAGAGTCTCTCGCCTATAGATTGGCACATGGGCGAGAAATTCTCTCATCTATGTGCATGTATAGTAGGCGGGGGACTCTCTCACCGACCGAGTTGCACATGGGCGGGAGAATCCCACCCATGTTTTTCTTAACAGTAGATGAGAGACTCTCCCGCCTGCAAGCTTGTACATGGGCAGAAGATTCTCCCGCTCATGTTGTGGCGCACCCTTATGCACTTGAAACTCATGCATTAAAATTTATTATGACGATTTTGTCTTTAAATATTTTTTATTATGTATGCATTAAAATTTATTAGGACGATTTTGTCTTTAAATATTTTTGATTATGTAGGACTCATAAAACAGTAAGAGACACATAATTAGTTGATAAATACGTAATTAGAAGTGGAATCAATCCCTATAAATAATGGTCAGGTATGATTCATGAGATTAAGACTCTATTCTATTTACAAAAAGCTCTATAAAACTCTCTTTCTGACTTAAGCATCATAGTACTTATGCAGGGAAAAACCCTTATGTTTCTTTGATTATTCTTTTTCTTGCAGAATCTTTGGCAACACGTGACATAAAAATCAAGGCTAGAACGTTAGCAATACATCACGATTGTGTTTGGCAACAATAATTGGCGTTGTCTGTGGGAATCGGAAAAAAAAACTTTCTACTTTATAAAAATAGTGAGGACATGACCAAAAGCATTGAAGAGTGACGGAAATGAGGATACTGTGAGTTCTCCAATGCGTAACTTGGCCATGAAGCTCAAGGGGAGAGAGAGGCACTTGTAAACACAATCTCTGTAGTAGAATTCAAAGCCATAAAAAAGCAGAGAGAAGAGACAGCCCAAGCATTGCGGGTTATGGTTTACTTGTTTAAGGGTGCATTCCCGCAAATGAACCTATCTCGGATTGTTCAAAACTTGGTGGGAGAAGGAAGCCAAAGGAGGTGTACTTTAGACATAGTGAATGTTAAATGCCAAGGTGCTAAAGAGCCATGGCGTCAGGCTGCGGGAGACACTGTGCGTGAGACTGCGGCAGATTTAAGGTGTCAGGCTGTCGGAGAACCATGGTTTCAGGTTGCGAGAGACCTTGTGCGTGAGACTACGACAAAATTGAGCCAGGGTGCGGGAGACCCTGCGCGTGAGACTATGGGGGCCCGAGACGTCAAGGTGTTGGAGATCATGGGAGTCAGGGTGTGACAGATTCTAGATATTTGAATGATATAGGAGGTGTTGGAATGACAGGGTCTCATACTTGGAGGATAGGCTCGGAAATGGATCTAACTTGGAACCTTGAAACGAAAATAGTGGATATGCCACCTAAGACTCATCAAAGGCCAACTTATATTCCCCAAGGTAAGGGAAAAGAGATTGTTGATTGTGATCAGGCTTATTCATGCAACATTGAAAAAGGTGAAAAATCAACCTGCACCCATGACATAAAAGACTACAGATATGAAGAAAATGGTGGAACAAATCTTGGAAGAAAAAAAAGTTAGTTTTGACTGAAGAAAGCTAGAGGAGAAGAATCTCGTTTAGTGGAGCGATCATGGGGAAACCCTTGCCCCAAAAATTCAAGATGCTGCAAATAACGACATATATTTGGAAGACAGACCTTTATGACCACATTCAGAATTATGAGTCGTTAATGCTATTGCATGGATGGGAAGATGAAATTATGTGTAGGGCATTCTCGTTAACTTTGATTAGTCATGCACTGAAGCGGTTCAATAGTTTGATAGAAGGGTTCATTTCGTCTTTTGATCAATTGAAGGGAGAATTTTTAAAGACCTTCGTGATAAATAGCCAAAAAAGGAAGGAGACCACTTATCTGCTTACCCTAAAGCAATGAAATAAAGAATTACTTAAAAGTTATGTAGATTGATTTCGTGATGTTACTCTTGAAGTGCGTGATCTACAAGTTGGAGTAGCTGTGACAGCTATGCTACAATGGACAAAGTCTGAGAAGTTGCAAGAGTCACTATCATTGGTTTAGTCAACGATGATTTCAAACTTGTTTTTCTAGAGCAAATAAGTATATCGCTCAAGAAGAAGTGATGACAATGATACCAACGCATGACCTCAAGGAAGGAAGGAAGCAAGAGAGAGAACTCGATGATAAAAACACAAGAAGATCAGATGAATCAGGTAAATCTCCAAAGTTGAAGTATGCTAATTACATGTAGTTTATGGAGCCACGTGCTTCAATCTTAGTTGTAATCGAAAGAATTGGAATGCTTCAATTCCTTAGAAGAAGTGAGAGGAATTTCTGACGAGACCTTGAGTCCTATAGTAGTTTTCACTCAGCTTTTGGCCATATGACTAAAAGATGCCGGGATCTAATGAACCAACTTGAGAAGTTAGCTAGAGAAGGGAAGTTAGACCACTATGTGTGGAGAAGTTAAAAGACTCGATATCCTGTGCGTGGTTGAGGAGGTAATAGACTGCGTGATAGGCGCGACAATAACAAAGAAAATACAAGGAGAAACGAAGAAAGAGGAAATAAAGCTAGAATGGGAGAATGTAAGAATCAACAAGTAGACTATGAACCTACAGGAACTGCTATTAATGTCATTTTTGGTGGATAGTACATAACCGATGGCAAATCTACTTCACGAAAAACTTACGTTAGGCAGACATACCAGGTTCATTTTGTGATGAAAATGACCGAAGAAGAAGAGACGATTACTTTTTCGCTTGCTGATCGAGGAGAAGTGATTACCCCGCATGACATGTGAGACCCCGTATAGGTTTAACCTTGAACATATGTGTCACGCCCCGAAAACGCGAAAAATAGGGCTAATTTAAAACTTTTCACTCATCAATTCTCAATTAAGAGTGCATTGCTGTGCAGTGTCATACATTATCATATTTATCGTACCTCAGGATCTCATCACTAGAAATTATATATCGTATCATATACATTACTCAATTCCAAGTTAATTAATCCTAATACATCCCACACAATGTTATACATCAAGTGTCTGTAATTATGATAATTGTCTGGGTACATGAAAAGATAAAAGATATCTCAAAATACAATATATGGCCTGGAGCTCAAGTCCTCCACTAGCCACTACTCCGTACGTCGTAGGAAAACCTTTTTCACTTGAAGAGATCTGGGGGGAAAGAAAACAGGGTGAAATTCTAAATCGCTCAGTAAAGGGGGTAAGGGACTCATTTCATAAACCAAAATGCACATCACAAAATATTTATTTGTATGTGAAACTCATTAATCTCATTTGAAAATCATAGCATGAAAGTACTCAAAACGACACTCTCATATCTCAAATCATGTGAAAACATGAAGTAAAAAGGCTCAGTCTAGAGCAATAACAAAGCATGTGAAAATAATGCGATAAACGCTTTCTCAATTAACGTGATAAAATTACTGTAATAATAATGCACGTGGCGCAGCCACTAAACACACGTGGCATAGCCACTGATTTAAATTCACACATGGCACAGCCACTAAGCACACGTGGCATAGCCACTGATTTAAATTCATGCGTGGCACAGCCACAAAATAGGGTTTCTCGCGTGGTAACAGCCACCAATTAGGGTTTCTCACGTGGCAACGGCCACCAAATAGGGTTCTCACGTGGCAACGGCCACCAAATAGGGTTCTCACATGGCAACAGCCACCAAATAGGGTTCTCACGTGGCAACGGCCACCAAGTATATGTGGCATAGCCACCGAATGGGTTATTCTCACGTTACCAGAACGGAGAAGAATCGGGCTTACATGCTACCAGAGCAATGCCCGGTGTGTACTCAAAACTACACACCTAAGTCTTATCACATAAGACTGGTTTGCCTTCACGTAGAACTCATAGTGGTTTTTCTCTCATAAAACTTATTTAAAACCGTTTTGTACTCAACACAAAACATATTGAAACCGAGTCCCAACCGGTAAAACACGCACACATTTCACAAATCTCGATATTGCCTTAACGTAGAGCCCAGTTATAAACTCATAAAAACATTGGGCTCCAACCGGCTATAAAAATCGTGTGCAATTGTATCACAACACAACACTCAATATGCTTGTTTTGTAAATCACAATTCATGCTATAATAGTTCGCAAATCACATACACAAATGGTTTAGTTTCCCTTACCTCTTTGCACCTTGTATAGTACAATCGTTTCCCCCGTATCACGGACTAGCCTCGCATTCCACTCTGGAACTCCCGAGCTGTCCAAACGATGTTAAAACATCAATATTCAACTATCACATCAACCTCAATTCTCAAAATCGAGCATAATTGCTCATAACACCTCAAATCTCTTGATTCTCGTAACTCTACCCCAAACTACACTCTCATTCACAACATCTCAACGTTCTACATTTTTTATGCCAATTATCTATGCTAATTCACCACATTGTCTAAATTTCTATTCATAGCTCAAATTCCCAAAATTGCTAAATATCATTATCACTCCAACCACATTGTAATTTCATCAATCCCTAATTATTTTCCAGCTATTTCAGCACAATGACAACAACCATTATCATTAAAATCATCTCAGATATCAAGATCGAGGTTTAGAAATTACCCAAAACTTGTGGAGAGCTTATCTCTTGCCTCGATTCGATCCGTCTTTCGATTTCCAAGTATGTTGTTCTCCCTTTGATGAGGAATAACTTTCCTTCTTGCCACAACTTCTGATTTGGACGGAAATGGGTGCTTTGGATGAGTGAGAAAGCTAGGTTTCGGTGAAAATGGGGGTTGGAAGAGAGAGAAAGTGAAATTGCAGGAGAAAGCAGGGGTTCCTTATATAGACTGAGGGTAGGAGATCGATCTGGCTCTTGGTGAGATCGATCTGCATTTAAATTTTTGGGACGATTTGGGGCAATTTATGCCTAGGAGATCGATCTGTCGAGGGGTGAGATCGATCTCTTTATGGCTTTATGAGATCGATCTGCTCCTTGAGGAGATCGATCTTCTCCCAAACAGAATCATTTGAAGATCGATCTCTTCCTCATGAGATCGATCTTCTCTCAAACAGAATCATAAGGAGATCGATCCTCTTCCATTGGAGATCGATCTGGTCCTTAAATTCCTCCTTCCTTGTCATTTTTAACTCACCAGATCGATCTCTCCTTCTCCCAGATCGATCTGTCCTCATAACTTCATACTTATTTTAAACACTTAACATATAAATCTCCAATTATCATTCCCCAATTCACTTAGCTCAATAAATTATACTTCATGTTCATATTACATAATTAAAATATGTCTGAAATTCTCAGATCTCACAATATGTAAATGAATTCATAAGTATGATGATGTACAAGTAATGTGAAGTATATGTAATGCAAGTCCATAAGTTCAATGTACACGCTTGTAATAGGAGTTGAGATTGTACGTACAAGTTGTATTATGTATGAATAAGAAGAAATGAACTTAAACATGTGAAGAATGGGAGTAGAAGGGAAAATGAGTAATGTAGTAAAATGGAAGGAAGATTATATAAGTTATGCACTTCCATTTAGTTATATATTGTATATATTTGGTCATGCAAGAATTACACACAAGTTTTAATGTGTACAAAGTGTGATTGGATGCCATTTTCTAGTCTCTCAAAGGTGGATGAATGATGGAATGACTATGGCAGCAAATTATGAAGGTTTTGAATGAAGTTGCTGCAGAAAACTGCAGAAAAATTTGAAAATATGCATGAAAGATCGATCTCATAGGATGAGAGATCAATCTGGAAGAGCCAAAATGAACTTATTTTGAGCTATGGAGCATGACAGATCGATCTCTAAGGGAGCCAGATCGATCTGCTAGACATTCTGTAATGAGAGGATCGATTTCTAAGGCAAGAGGATCAATCTCCTTAGCTCTCTGTTTGAGATAGATCGATCTCAAGTCTCGACAGATCTATCTCCTTAAGGGTTCTGTAAAGAGCAGATCGATCTCCTACAAGAGGCAGATCGATCTCCAAGAGGAAAATTGCCCTTCAACAGATCGATCTCATCAAGGGAGAAGATCGATATGGGAGTGGTTATGTTAGGTGAAAAGGACTACCAAACATGCAGAGATCGATCTCTACAAGGACCAGATCGATCTCACAAGCCTGCATCTATAAAAAGAGCACGGGATTGAGATGAAAACTCAGAACTCTTCCCCCACCAAACCTCACCTGCCATTTTCTCTCAAAACTCAAGCTTTCTCACTCTAGAAATCACCACATCAATTTTGGAAGAAGCTCAAGAAGGGAAAGTTGTTCCTTGGAGCAAGGAGAACAACATACCTAAAAATCTCACATTGGTGTGACCAAGAGAAGGAGTTGTGGCTACCACAAGTTTGGCTAAGTAAAAGGGGTAAGCTCTTAAACCCTCAAGCTTTAAATAAGGATTCTAGACATTGTATGGGTTGAATGATATGCAAAATGTTGATAAGAATGATTTGTAGTGACGAGTGAGTAATGTTAAGAGAAATTTAAGAAGAGAGAAATCTATGGAAAGCTTAAGAAATAGTTTAATGAGATAAGTGATACAAATGGAAAAGTGAAATATGATTTAAAGGCTTGAAAGGTATAAATGGGAGAATAAGTGATAATGAAGATATTTGGGAGAAAGAAAAGAAATGACTTAATGGTTATGTGTGTATATTGAAAGAACGTGGAACATGTTAACCCGGATCGCGAACGGAGCAAACGTGACGGAGGAAATAAGCGTACGATTCGAGGTAAGGGACTGTGTGTTAGCTATAGAGATATTCGTACGTATTTTACGGTAATTTCGTAGATATATCACTAGAATTAGTACGATACTACAATTGTATGAAATGATATAGAAGCATGACATGTACTATGATATATATGTATTGAAAAATGGGATGGAGTAAGGAAATAGCATGATATGCATGATTTTAATGTTTTCTCAATTTTGTATTGAATTTGTGATTGAGAAATGATAATGATAGGTTAGCTAGTTTTACATGTTTTAGCATGGAAAGACATGCTGCATAAATAAACATGTTTTGAGTTTTAAAAGAGAAAGTAGCCACCTATCGGATTTGAGATGTGAAATGGTGTTGGAGTTTTAGCTCACACCCATTTTAATGATTTTGACTATGTTGGAGTTTGACTCGCATATGTCTGCATAATTTGATAAATCGTGCTGGAGCGTGACTCGCATGTGGTTTTATAATGATAGTGTGCTGGAGTGTTATCGCGTACATGTTTTTACTGAGTTGAGGTAAACCTGGGGGTTTGGGACCCAAGGGGATACCAGTCGACGACCTCGAAATGGATTGGCCCTTAATAATAAATCATACCGCGCTGGAGCATTGCGATGACTGTTTGTCACGCTGATTGCTCGCCTGGTATATGAGACATGGTTCGGGATGAAAAGTCCATCGGAGTTGGAGTATGGACTTGGGTCCACTGTCGTATGTAGTACTGTGTAGTTATCCATTGGTATACTATGTACCGTGCTGGGTGCACATGAGTACAAGTATCGCATAAATGACATATGGCGTACCTTATACTGTGAGTATATGAGGAGATGAGGTTGATTGAGATGAGCCGGAGGGTAGGACTAACCCATCCCCCTTCAGGCGAAGTGATGCCCTATACACACCTGATCAGTGAGACCTGGGATCACTGACTATGGTCATATGTCGTGGATATTTGATTGCCGAAAATTTCATGTCTGTCTCAGAGATTCGAGAGATTGAGTAGAACTCGGAAAAGAAAGAGATTTTGTGTATTTGATAAATCTTTGAATTAAACACTTGTGCCGCGAGAGCACTATTTTATGAAACATGTTTTAAGTGGAAATACTGAATATTTGTGTTACATGAAAATGCCAAATAAGAAATATACGTTTAACTGCATTTTCTGATAACAATTCAATTTATAATGAAAACCTGGTTTTGGTTTATACATGCATGGGCTATGTAGGTAGTACGATATCTACCTGCTAGCATTCATTTCCTTACTGAGCTGTGGTTTGCTCACCCCACTATTTTCCCATCTAGATACTGGGAAGAAAGGCGGTGCGGTGGTCTCTGGATCTCTTTTTGTGTTGGACAGCTCCCACCAATCGTAAAGGTATAAGATTTGTATACACAATAGTATTTTGTATCTATTATCTTGTATCGCACAGTTATACCTTAGAAATGTAACAATTTTATGGAGATGTTATGTAAAGATATTATTATACAATTAATTTTGTATATTTACACACCTGGGAGTGTGAATTAAATTTTAAATATTTTCTGTAAATATTTGGAACTTTAGTAATTGCATCGCCTCACAGCCCAACCGTAATAGCGTAAGTATGGATAAAGGACACCTGTAAGTGGGGTGTGACATGACGATCCTATGGTCATATCGGTAGTTATGGCCAAACATCCAATAAATCAAATTTTAATAGATAATGAAAGTTCGGTGAACCTTATCTGTTGGAACTGTTTTGAAAAAATAAATTTAAGTGAAGATAGATTGAAGTCTGTGATTACCCCATGTTTGGCTTCGCAAGAGAGAAAGTAAAGGTGGCAAGGTCCATTGAGCTACCTGTTACTTTGGGGAAGAACCCTAAAAGTGTTACGAAACAAGTCTTGTTTATGGTAGTCAAATCGATATCGCTAGCATACAACGTTATTCTAGGACGACCACTGTTGAGTGACATGAGGGTCGTACTCTCTCCGTGTTATTTGTTGATGAAGTTCCCAACCCCCGAAGGTGTGAGACATGTAAGAGAAGATCAAAAGGAGAGCAAGAACATGTAATGTTGCATCAACTGCATGTAAGAGAATTCAAAGTAAAGAAACCCTTACTATCACCAGGCCACCTAAGCCATCACCAATGCTTTAAAGGAAGATGCAAAGTTTAAGACGAATTAGGAAGGGCTCCACGGAGTCGAGAGGATGGTTGGATCCAGCACTTGTATCTTGAAAAATTTACAAGGCAAAAAGATAGCAAAGACATGGAACACCAACCACTTAAAACCATATTGACAATAAAACTTTGATTTATTCAGTGTTACTATAGGTTGAGATTTCATTTATTGAATTATGATTTATTCCATATTTATATTTTATTGCCCATTGAGGTTTTCAAATAATTAATTGTACTTGTTATATGTATAAGGGCTCAAAGTGAAAAGTGTGCGATGTAAGCCATAAAAAAATAGTGCAAGGGCTTGAAGTGAAAAATACGCGAGGTAAGCCACGCACACAAATAAAAAAGGGGTTGAAGCGAAAAGTGCGCGAGGTATGCCATAAAGAAATAATGGAAAGGCTTAAAGCGAAAAATGCGCGAGGTAAGTCACGCACTCAAATAAAAAATGGCTTAAAGCGAAAAGTGCATGAGGTAAGCCATAAAGAAATAGTACAAGGGCTTGAAGCGAAAAATACGCGAGGTAAGCCACGCACACAAATAAAAAAAGGCTTGAAGCGAAAAGTAGGTGAGGTAAGCCATAAAGAAATAGTGCAAGGTCTTGAAGCGAAAAATACGCGAAGTAAGCCACACACTCAAACAATAGCTTGAAGCAAAAAATGCGCGATGTAAGACACAAAAAAAAAGTGCAAAGGCTTGAAGCGAAAAATGCACGAGATAAGTCACACACTCAAACAAGGGCTTGAAGCAAGGGCTTAGAGCGAAGAATGAGCGAGGCACTCAAATAAAAGCTTGAAGCAAAAAGTGCGCAAGATTAGCCACATACTCAAATTAATAAACACTTAAAGCAAAAAATAAGCAAGAAAAATCACCATTTTAAAGTAAAAATGCATGAGACAAGCCATCCTTATGAGAGAAAACGAAACCCCCTATATAATATATATAAAGGGGGTTTCTTTATGAAATGATAAGTTTGACTTATTAGTACAGATAAGTACTTGAAACTCTCTTAAGAAATTAGAAGTATTAACAACAAGAAAACATTAAGAACTAAACTACTCTTCGGTCAGAGGGCTTCACCTTCACCGGGGGAATCTAAGTCGTCACAGTCTAAATTGCATAAGGCATCAATCACTCCCTGTTGCTGACGAGGCTCCCAAGGACCTGAAAGGTTAGAGAGATCGTCATAAGTCCCATTCTCCATATAAGTTTCAAAATTCTCACTATCAAGCTTGTAATCCGTTCAACCACGAAATTCACCAGTATAGTCTTCTAACTGTCTTGACCACCACAGCTCGAGAAAAGTCTCGCTTGATCTCTCCTTTTCTAACCAAGAGCGCGCCATATAGAAGCTGTATTAGACAAAGCCTGTAGAAAATAAAAGCTTCTTATCATGGCAGTCTTGTGATAGGCGGTATTCTCTAATAGTTTCGGAACGAATTCTATCGCGCACATCTTAATTAACAGAGGAAGATTTAGGTTCTCTATGTAGACTAGAAATCTCCTCTTCCATCTCTTGGTTTCGATCGGCTAACCTCCTATGGTTAGATTTGAGCTCGTCATAACTGGTTTGGAGGTCTTAGAACTTAGACAAAACAGAATTGTAGTTGGACTTGAAAAAATTAAGTTCTTCACAAGTCGCGGTATAAGCCTCCTTATACAGCTCAGACCTTTCTTGCTCCTTGGCAAAATTCTCCTGAAGTCGAAGGTAATCAAGATTCAAATCTTCTTTTTCCTGCTTTAATCGCTTGAGTTGCTCAAGAAACCTCCTGTATTGATTCCTTTTAGTAAGCCACTCAAATTTCTCAGCCTTCAGTTGATAGAGCTCAACATCAGCCTGAGCTTTATACGTCTTGTACCGCGCATTGCAGGCAATCACTTATTAAGCCGTCTAAAAATAGACAAAAATTAAAGGGTTAAAAAAAGGAAAAATGGGGAAAGAAAGGTGAGAAAGACAGAAAGATATTGCATTGCTAAGTAATCAGCTCGATCTTCAGGATGAGGAAAACCCTTGAATAATTCAGCCTCATCTTAGTGGAGAATGGTCGACCATCCTAGGCGAGATGCAACTCTTGGATCATAGATGGAGTCATTATCATTGTCCATGACCTATCTCGCCACTGTCCACCTGGCATCGAAAAGTGTTGAGTTTGACAATTTGTAGGATCGTTGGCTTATTCCTCATGGTTGCCTCAGCATACAATAGCCTCCTCCCGATGCAAGAAAGGTGAGTAGTGTTACATTTCGCCCGATTATTCCGATGATATTCTTCCAACTCAAGATCGAGAAGCTGGGCTTCTACAGCTAGCTGCTTTCCCTTGTCCTGATTCCGAGAACTTGACCTACCAGGATGAGATGGATAAGGAGCAAAAAGAGACCTTGACCTTTCACCTCGAGAAGGTGGAGGAGTAGAAGTTCGGGTTTGATCTCGAGAAGATGTCTCTCTAACTTTATCCCGAGCGGAGCCCTTGGGGCGTCTGCGCTTATGGGGACAAGCAGCCCTGGTAGGATTTTTGTTACTTTGGTTGAAACCTCTTCTGAGAGAATGCATTCCCGAAATAAAAATAGGTGAATAAAAGTCAAAACAACTATTTGGAAAATAAACAATTATTAACATAATAAAATGAAATGTGAAATCACCCGAATTTAGATAATCATTAAGAAAATGGATGTTAGTTACGCTCTCATTCGAAGAAAAATCTAGAAAAGGGCTCTCAAAAGCCTCGCCTTGGCCCCAACCCAAGTTTTCCTCGAAGTCCTCCTTAGAGGAATCGTTGGAAATTCCTACACCTTGGCTTCCTTCGAGGAAACTGGAGGGCAAGATAGGCTCAGGCTTAGAAATCAGGGCAACTAAAATGCATCCCAGCCAGCTGCAGTTACATTCTCTGAAGTCAATAAAGATAATAAAGTATTCTCATCGTTTACTTGTAACTGAGTAATAAGAGGACCATATAAATCTCTTAAATTAGACAGTTGACTAATGTTTGAAGGTCCATGAAGACACCATTGAGTGAGAATATCTAAGGTTAAAGGAATTTCAACGATGACCCAGTCGGAGATATAATTATATAGCTTGGCTGGTGGATTTTCAAAAAGCTTGTTATTTTGGCTCCTCTCGGATACCTTTTGGATACAGAAACGTGTTGAATTACGAACGCTATGAACTTTAAAGAAAGAGTTAAACAAAGGGACAGTAGGCACAACATTAAATTTATGACATATAATTGTGAACTCGATCACTTGCGTCCATCCATGAGGGTGAAGTTGAGTAGGAACTATGTCATTGTGTTTAAGGAAAGCAACTTTAAAATCAGGTAATGGAAAACAAAATCCATATTCTAATGAGGCTCGATATACATGAACGTCGCTACTGACAGCTTGGGAAGTGCGTTCTGCATTAGTTGGGAGCCTATAAGAGTAACCTTCGGGAAGAGGAAAAGTGTTACAAACAGACTAAAGGTCAAATTCCCTAAGTCTGGAAGAAAGACCTAAATTTATTTACTTTCTGCTACCTTGTCTAGTCATTAGGGAGTAAATAATGAAATCAGCGACTAGAAAATATGAGAAAAATAAGTAGATACCTTCAACTATAGGGGCTAACGTGAGGATTTGACTATAACGTTTGGCGTGAGGGTTTAACTGTAGAGTTGGCGTGAGGGTTTGATGTCAAAGTCTAATGTGGGGATTTAATTGCAGAGTTTGGAGTGAGGGTCTGACATCAGAGTTTAACGTGAGGGTTTGGCTTCAGGGTATGGCCCGAGAATCTGACCTGAGGCTATTAGTAGAACATACAAGTGAGTGATGTGAACAAACTAATGGACCCAACATATATATACTTGTGGAAGGGTGCGCGCACTCCCGTAAAAAATAAAATAAAATTTAGGAGGATAACACGAACAAGTCAAGAAGAACATATACCTATAAATATATTTTTTCGCAAGGTTGAACCTAGCGAAAGAGTGAGGAGCAATTATTGTGAATAATGAGACCCGATTAAACTTTAACATCTTAAAAATAACTCGAGAGACATGATCAAAGAAAAATTTACACGCGTAGTCCCACATTCCACTGTCGAAAATAAACCCGCGTAGTGCTAAACGTGTTTAAATGGCACAACTGAAGTGCGCCACGTGGCACGAGCAAAACGCACCACGTGGCGCATCTGGAGGTACACTCTCGCATGTAGGCGGGAGGATATCCTCCTGTACTGTAGGTAGGAGAGTCTCCCGTCTACAGATTGGCACATGGGCGAGAAATTCTCTCGTCCATGTGCATGTATAGTAGGTGGGAGACTCTCCCGCCTACCGAGTTGTACATGGGCGGGAGAATCCCGCCCATGTTGTTCTTAACAGTAGGTGGGAGACTCTCCTGCCTATTGACCTACACATGGGCGGGAGAATCTCCTGCCCACCTGCAAGCCTGTACATGGGTGGGAGATTCTCCTGCCTATGTGCAGGTCAGTAGGCGGGAGAGTCTCCCGCCTACTGTTAAGAAAAACATGGGTGGGATTCTCCCTTCCATGTGCAACTCGATAGGCGAGAGAGTCTCCCATGCATTTAAAACCCATGCATTAAAATTTATTAGGACGATTTTATCCTTAAATACCTTTGATTATGCAAGACCCGTAAAATAATAAGAGATACTTAATTAGTGGATAAATATGTAATTAGAAGTGAAATCAATCCCTATAAATAAGGGTCAAGTATGATTGATGAGACTAAGACTCTATTATGTTTACAAAAAGCTCTGCAAAATCTTCTTTCTGATTTAAGAATCGAAGTGCTTACTAGGAAAAAAACCTTTGTGTCTATCTGATTATTTTCTTCCAGAATTTTTAATAGTACATGACATAAAAGATCAAAGTTAGAATGTCAATAAACATTATGATTGTATTTGACAACAAGAACATGGTTGCTATAAGCATTAGTTTGCCCCATCAGTTATCAGTTGAACTGAATTTTCTTTTGCAGGCCCCTTCAACACGTGACAATGTCCTTGACTTTGCTTCCCTCATTCTTCAACCTCTTATTTTCCCCTTTGTTTAGCATTGCTTCTCACAAACCACACTAAGCAATTAATGTCATTGGCCAACTAAATACAACTAAACAGTGAATATTTAAATTTACATCAAGATTTGTTTTCTCAATGTGAATTGGACTTCCCATCAGGAGACATGAGGCCCCATCTGCTATCACTAGCGAACAAAGGTGTTATTTTCAACAATCAAATACTTGCATTTGGCCTTGTAGGCTGTAAAAATCTGTTGAATCAGAACTCAGAAGACAATCAAATTTCAGATTCCACAACTCTCTTACATTTCTGAAACTTCAGCATCCCCTTGGCCCAAGAAAATTAAACAAGAATTGAACAGCACAATGTCACAAGGTTTTTATGAGGAAGAAATTCTTGGTCAAGCTTTCCAGATCAACCAAAAAACATTAAATATTCGTCCATGGACTCTCTCTCCTGACCAAACAATGTCTTCCAATTTCTCCCAGGAACTGAAACTGCCATTCGCTTTCTATACAGCCTACAGGCACTGCCTCTCCTTTGACGGCAATTAATAATAAAATATGTTTAGAATTGCAGCCGTGGCTAGAAGAAGCTTCATGGCAAATGAGGATATCCAATTTACTTGCAATTTCATGTGTTTTTCAAGTTTATTTGTTGAATATTGGTTGGTTATGAAAATATTTTATTTTTGTTATCACCCTCATCTAGAAAAGTTGTAACAGTGAGTAGGTTTATTCATTATTGTCATTCTAGTAAAAATGAAAACCAACCAAGGAACTAATTTTCTTCTTTAATTGTTGGAATGTGGTCAACCATTTTATTATTTTTAAAATAATCTTAAGATGCAAGTTTTCACATCAAAGACATTCAAAATTTTATTTTTAATTTAATCGAAAAAAATTATTTTTAAATTGTTTTTAATGAAAATGGAACTTGGATTAATATAAAGAATATTTTATCAAATGAATTATCTTTGCAGATAAATAATTAAAGGCAGATTGTTGTTGAAAATGCTATTAGCCTCACATTGTTAACTAAATATTTCCTCATTCCTGTTGTTTGGAATGTATTTCCTACCAAAAGAGAAAAAGGGAAACAGAATAAAAGCATGGAAGAAAATGCCTACCTATCCGAACATTAAATCAAGTCATTGCACAATATATTAACTAGGAGATGGTGCAAGAATTTTTAATGAGATGATGCAAAACATTCAATAGCCTAAACGTTTATTTTCAATTAAAATGGTATATGACCTTATTGACTACTACCATAATATTAAATAAATAAGCGTACTTTGGAGGAAACAATTAACTATTAGACAATGAGAAATTGAATTTTTTTCTTTTTTCTGTAATTTTATTTTTGCGTTTTTATGTTAAAAAAGATATGTGTGTATTATGGTAGAGATGACCAATTTTAATAGTCATAACTAAAATGTTACCTCTATAAGGTACATTTATCTCTTATAAAAGTATCACTTCTCAAAATAAATCAAAAAGATTTTAAGATTTATTTATTTAAATATATTTTTATCAAAAAATGAGATATAAGTATCCACATTAAGTTTATATTCTCTCACTTGACTCATGTAACATCATCTAACTTTATGATTTTCTAAATAAAATATAATGTGCAAGTATGAATTAAAATCTTTCACGCATTGATCGTATCATATATCATTTCAAACATACTTACTTCCACAAGTGGGGGTTGGATAGGATTTTTCAATCTTTTTTCTTTCATTCTTTTTGTTCAATTTAAAAGTTTTATTTTGAACAAAATACAATTATATAAAAATGATTATTAGTTTTTAGATTATATATAAAAAATTTAAAATAATAATTTACTATTAAAATTAAAAAAAAAATATTAGTTGTTTTATAGGAGCAAAGCTATTTTTCACATAAAAATAATAACTTTTTATTATTTATTAATTTCCAAAATTTCAAAAATATATATATATATATATATATATATATATATTATAAATTTTAATCTAATGTCCTTAATGATATATATATTTTAATTATTTTTCACCTCATGGTCACTACTGCATATGCAACAACACATATTTTATCATTAATTTTTATCTTGCTGACAATACTCAATCTCACCATTATAATTTTGATTTTCATATGTCAATCGCGTCGATCATTCCAATTAACCCAATCGTCGTCAGCATGCGAATATTAAGCAATAAAGCTACAAGAGTGTTCAGGAGAATCCTTGCAATTTGATGTAAAGTAGAGAGCTAGCTTTGAGATTGGTTGCAGGCTACTATTCATGGGTGGTGAAGTTGTCACCCGCAGGCGCAAAGACCAGTAGTCTTGATATCGTATATAATTTGCCACAGGCTCCATTTTTCATCCCTAGAAAATCTTAAAAAAGGTGGGTGACAAGAAAATGTAGGATTTTGGGGTTAGATTCGTTTGAAAAGAGTAAACTCATGCGTCGTAAATGATATCCTTTGATCATGGACTCGATGAAACTAGTCAAATTGTTAAGCTATAATATATATGAGTCAATATATTTTTGATAGTAAGATTTATGAAATTTATCATAAAATTGATAAAGATAAAAATAAATAAATTGAAAGAACATAAAAATATGGTAATTAATTATAAAATTTATGAAATTCATCTTAAATTTGATCGTAAAAATATTAAAATACATAAATATATAATAATTAATGATAAATTAACATGATTTATCATAAAATTGATGAAAATAAACATAAAAATATCATATAAAGGGTAAATTTATGATAATTAATCGTAAAATTAATGTGATTTATTTTAAAATTGATGAGAATAAATATAAAAACACTATAAAAACATAAATCATTATTATTTATAATAAAATTTATGATAATACGTGTAAACGACATTAAACTTTAACAGGATTATAGAAAAAACTATAAAATTTATGACTATTGGCTTGTAAAATTTCGTGTGTATAATATTCTATTGTAGCAAATAGGATTACTGTTGTATTCTTTTATGGTCTACTCAATCCATTTCTGATCTTTAACTCCACAAAACATGAGCAAAGGAATGGAATAGAAAAAATATTATAATCAAACTGTCAAGATTATTGGGAGGTGATGACAATATTGAATACCCTATCTCTTGCTTAGGCCTCCAAGCAAGCGACGATGGTAACTACATTAATTCTAAAGTGACAGGATTCCATAAAGAACACCATTTTTTTCCAATAAGAATATATATATATATATATATATATATATATATATATATTTATCATAAATTTATAGTCATTAATTTTCCTACGAAGTTGATTTTCAACTTCAACTACTTGAAAACGTCCAACGATTAAGATTTCTCATTAATTAAGTACAAATACTCATAATGAGAATAATCGTCTATGGTTAAAATACTATTGATCATTCCAAGAAGCTCTAGGGAATTGACCACATATATATGTATAAATTAATTTCAAGACATTTGATCTCTTATTAGTACCAATTTTCTAGACATTTTTTTGTTTTGTCTTAATACACTCAATACAGACTTTGAAATTTGAAAAATCAAGGAAATCAAGATTTCATTTTGACACAAGTTTTCATATTATTTTTTCAAAAATATATCATAAACGCTTATACCATAACATGGAAGAATTCTCATTAATTAATTTACGTTTTACACCACAGTTACTTACATGTAAGGATTCATTAATATATGAGGCATGAAGGTCCAATTCTTATATATTAACTAAAGAATCGATACCAATAAGATTTGAATACTAGAGAAGACTAAACTTTCTATTTCCAAATGAATAAGAGTAACTCAATTTGTTCACATTAGAAATAGAAATCAAATTCCGTCTAAATGACAATACATATAAACAGTCTCATTCAAATCTAAATAACAACCAGATTATAACTTTATTATAAATAGACTAATAGCCTCAATAGGAGCTTTTTCACCATTTTTGACATAGATGAATCTTTCAGCATCAGTTGGCTTTATACTTCTTAGACAGTCTTGCATTGCCACACTTATGCAAGTGGTTGCTCTAGTATCTAACCACCAAGTGTGATTTGGTACAAAGACCAAATTAACTTCAGAACAAACAAAATTGAGACGTTTACCCTCTATGAGAGACCATTTTGCATGCTTGAAGTAATCCTTCTTCACATGTCTATCTTTAAGGCAAAAGAAACAGATGATCACCTTATTTTGTTTCTGATGCCTCTTAGGTTGTTCCAGTGCAATGTCTTTTACTATATTATTCGTTTTTTTTTTACATGTTGGCAACATTGCCATTGAAAAAACATACTAAGTGAACACTTTCTATCTTCTCTTATTTCAACCTCTCTTCCTCTTGCACATATTAGGTTATGAGCTCAGTAAGAGTCCATTTATCCTTTTGAGTGTTGTAACTTATCTTAAAAGGACTGAATTATGCAGGAAGAGATATTAAGACCAGATGCATGAGTATGTCTTTAAACAATTCTAACTTTAGTACCCTTAATCTTGTAATAAGATTAGACATTTCCATAATGTACTCCTTTATGTTTCCATTACCATTATACCACATTGAAATAAGCTTAATTAGAATGGTGTTCGTTTCGACCTTTTTATTTATAGCGAATTTGTCTGCAATCTACTCTATGAAACTGTTAGTATTTTCTTCCTCAAGCATTGCACCCCTGATGGCATCCAGAATAGAGTGCTTCATGATCATTAGACTCATGCGTTTTGAATGCTCCCATTTTTCATAAAGTACTCTTTCCGTAACTGAACTGTTATAGTAGGGGTGAGAGGTTATTCTGATCTGATCGCATAGTCTAGATTCATATACTCAAGCACAATAGTAATATGTTCCTTTCATTTCTTGAAGTTAGTGTCGTTAAGTACTAGAATGTTATTCAAATTAGCATATATAGAAAAAACATTCACTGTAAGCAGAAAATAATAATAAACTCACAATTAATAAAAAATAATTTTGGACAATATAAGATATCAAGTATAACATTGAAATTCAATCTTTAAACATAAATATCAATTTGTAAGTGGTACTCTTAAACTTGATTAGTAAATACTGATAATCGAATCCTACCAATAATATGTCTTTCTTTAGACCGACATATTAGATGCATGGTAAAATAAAATTTTATCACATATTTACTACTTTATGTGCTAATAATCCAGCCTAAAAATAATCTTCATTTGGATCGATTATTTTTCACATGAATTAAAAACACTATCATTTAAATTCCTTAATGACAACTTTATTTTTTTCAAAATAAATAAATTGATATAAAAAAATCACTTTGGTGGCATTTCACCTCAATTTAATTTATTTTAAAAACTTTATTTTTATCAAATATGCACATGTGTAAAAGGTGAGAGTACATAAATTTATCAATAATTCTAAGAAGAGTATATACTGTCAATCAATTTAAAATATCATAAAACATATTATTATGAAGCAAAACAACAATAATCATGTGCATAACATATAAATTAAATTCAAATAATGTAAAATATTAAATAATAAATATTTAATAGTATTTGAAGAATTCCAAAAAAATCACCAAAAAATTGAAATTTTTTTAATTTTTTCTATCAAACAATATTGACAACTATTTTATAAAACTACTTAAAAATATTAAATCAAAACTTGCAAAGTTTCTCTCAACAACAACTCTGACAACTATTTTGAAAATTACTCTAACATCAACTATATTAGATCAAAACCTGCAAGGTTTATATTAACAACAATTTTGACAACTATTATAATATCTATTATATTTAGATAAAAGCCTCCAAGTTTTCATTAAATCTATAGGATTGTCCAAATAAATTTTAAAAATTAAAATCAAACTTGTAACAAGTTACAATAAAAAAAGGCATAACTACGAGTCAAATTCGCTATCCCAAAAATTTTAGAAAAATAAAATTTCAAAAAATTATTTACATGATTTCAATCTTCATTCTATGTGGAATAAAAATCTTAACATTTCGATTGATGATTTTAATTTTCAACAATCAAATATGAATGACTCTTGATACAACTTTTTAGAAAATTTAATAAGATAATACACCTAAGATCTCATGTTCAATTATTAAGAAAATTAATACGAAAATATACTCGGATCCATTGGAATTGATTAATTGAGTTTAGCAGTCTTCCACGTCTAAATTTTTCTTTATGATAAAAAAATCTTACCCACTCAATAATAGGATATGAAAATGAGAATAACGTATGCTTAGACTGAAGATCATAACTTATTTATACATATAGTATATTTTATTTTATTTTAGATCTCTACACATTGCAAAGCCAATACTAATTAAGATGCAAATCTAATAACTTAAACATTATATGATCACTTTTAAATGGACTAAACAGATTAGATAATTTTATAATGTATAATTAATTGATATATGTAAGCACACTTAAAAAATTTCCCAACAAAAATAACTTCTTAGAGGTTTTTTAATTATTACATTTATAATTTTAAATATCATAATTATTTTTTGTTATTTTTAAAAATATTATTTAAGGCTGAAAAGTTAAGAGGTTCAAGACATTAAAAGCAGTTTTGGTATTTTTCAGATGTACCATCAAAGTTGGAAAAATGTTAATTATTAATTTAAATAAATAATTTTTTCAATATATAGTTATAGATGGGGATAAGCTTCATGTCACGACCCTCAATCAACCAAAATTTCACTACAAATTTTTCATTTTTCGTTTATTGATTATTATTTAATCCAATTCTTATTGTTTGTTCTTTACCTTTACCTTACCTGATCGTAAACAACTACACCTCCAACAATTGGGCTGTGTATCGGTGTCAATCTCATCCAACCATACCATTTCAAATTACAATTAATTTAAATGTAAACATTTGTATTTCTAAATTAGAGTTACTATTTACATGTGTTTACAATCTTTTACATCTCCAAAATTACACTTAAAGATATTACTGTGCTTTGACATGTCTAGATACAAAAACTATACAAATGTGTATATCTCGTCTGATGGGATGCAAGGGACACCAAAATTCCAATCCTCAGTCGTCCACTATCTACTGTAAGTGCTCAGTAGAGGGGGAAAATGAGGGGGTTAGCAAATCATGCGCTCAGTAAGGCAATCATACGAGCAGGTAGATAATTGTACTATTTACGTGGTCGTGATGCCAGACTTAAATCACATATTTATTTGTCATACTCCAAAACGTGTGCTCATGCTTATGTTCATGTCATGTAAAGCAATTCATGTTATTTAAATCAGTGCACAGTTCTCAAAACATAGCATGGAAAATCATCATGCGTAAATCAAAATCAAGGCATGATAAATCATTATGCAAAGTGCACTTATCAAGTATTTCAAATCTCAACACAAACCGATACAAAATTATCACTTGTCAAACTCAGCCCATCTCATGGACTATCCTGACCCATAAACACATTTCAAAATATGGATTTCTCATTTAACATTAGATATATGAGATAGGCATACAATATCAATAAGGGTAATAACTAGGACTATGGTCATATCCTCTATGATCCCAGGCTGCATGGATCCTAGTGTGCGGGGTATCACCTCTATCTGCTTTCTCACGGGAGGTGGGTCATGTCCAACCCGTCGGTCCATAGCAGAATCCATCGCCCGAAGATGACATATATATGATATCACGGTATAACATACTCCGTGGACCTATATCATCACATCATACACTGTCACATCTCAATACGCACGTGCGAGCCTATTTAATCGGCGTGACACACAGCCTACCCAAAGCTCCCAGCACGCTCCCAACATGTCGTAAAACCACGTGCGAGTAGTCTCAAGCACGACAACAAGTATAATGGACATCTAGTGCGAGCTATGCTCCATTACCATGTCAAAACTCGTATGAAAACTTGTGCGAGCTAAGTTCCAACACAATGTCATAAAATCCATGTGAAAACTAGTGCGAGCTAAGCTCCAACACTCATGCATGTAAAACTCTAGTGCGAGTATCGCTCCAACACTAATGCACATATAAAACACGTCAAATCTCATGCGAGTAGTGCTCTAGCACGTTTCATTTCCATAAAACTCATGTAGGTGGCTCATTATTTGGAAAACATGGTTATGAAACCAAATCAAGCTACTTTTTGTGCAAATCATTTCAAATGCTAGCCAACATACCAATCACATGCTAAAAAGCAATAAAAAGATTTCAAAGCATCATGCTTTTGCTTTTAATGCACATTTCTCAAAAAGCCAATTCTTTACCCTTCAAACATCCATTTCATCCTCTGACTCTTAGCTACATTAAAAATCACCCATGTGCCCGAAAGACGTACAGATATCCTTAGGGCTAACACAACTCCCTTACCTCGATTCTTTTGGAAGCAACTCTTCCTTCCTTTCTCACTTTTCGCGATTTGGCTCAACTTGCTTCGGATGTATCCTCGGGAGCTGCATACATTCATAAATCATATGAGTCAATACCGATAACTCATATTCAGACTGCAACTAGTCGATATATCTCGTTGAGCCTATTTCATTAAGTTTGACCCATAATCACAGTTGACCATCATTATGTCATTTCTAGTCAATTTAACTAGCAACACACTTGGTTACTTATTAAACACTTGGCATAAATGTTTATCTATAATCTTCCATCATTTATACATTCTCTACAACACCATTTATGCACATTTTTCATCACTTGACTAGTCTCACAATGTGGCTTCATCCAATCATCTCAAAATCATGCATATCACTTCACTAACAACTTGATATAATCCTTTTTATCATCTAATCAACCACATTCTATTTTCTTATACTAAACTCATTCTAGATTATGCTTGTTTCATACATTCTAGGTAGTTTCATTCATCAATACATACATCAATCTACTCACAACAACCACTCGATAAATATACTTAGAGTTGGTGTATTGGAAACTCACCTAGCTTGACTTTCTTCTTTTTCCAAGTTTGGAAGACTCCTTAGTTCCTTCAATCCAATAAGTTGAATGTTGGCTCGAAACTATATTGCTCTCCTCCTCAAAATGAACAACTTTGGTTCTAATAGCTTTTTCTCAATTTTTTTTGGAAGATGGTGTATTCTAGAGAGAGAAAGCTTGGTATTTTTGGTAAAAATGGAAGAGTTGTGTTGGTTTGTTGAAGAAAAAGGTTTTGCGGTGGGGTTTTTATAGATTGAGAGTGATGAGATCGATCTGCTAGGGTGAAGAGATCGATCTTCCTTTGGTTTTAGTCATCGAATTCTCAGGTTTTAAAAGGGGGAGATCGATCTGCTCATTGGGGAGAGATTGATCTTGGCTTGGCAGAAGTTTAAGGAGATCGATCTGCTCTTTACAGAATCCAATGGAGATCGATCTTGGCTTAAGAGGGGATCGATCTGGGCTTGGCAGAGTCTTATGCAGATCGACCTGCTCATTGGGGAGATTGATTTGGCCTTGGCAGATTCATTTGGAATTGATCTGCTTGCAAAAGGGATCGGTCTGCCTTGAATGGGAGATCGATCTAGCCTTCATCTGCAACCCTTTTTTCTGCAATTTTTCAGATTTTTCAAGGGAGAATTCCTATTTCATTGCTCTAATACTCATTTTGCATTTTAATCTCACTTAGAGTATGGAAAGACTTATTTCCTATGATTCACATACAATACGAATTGTGCGCATTGCTTGAATTCATAAAGAATACATAGAATTCACAGTCCATGCATTATTAATTTGTGTCTTCATTCCTTATCTTCAATTCAAATTCTTAAAGTTCCATCCGTTTAATTTGTGGTTACTTCGACCCTTATTTATCCTTTATTTGTCTCTTGACACTCATTCATCTCATTGCAATTCATTCACATTTACATGATCCGAAATCATTTGTCTTATAATTTCATTACATATATTACAAAATTATACATACATGGGGTCTCACACTCCATTCCTTCATTCCTTCAAAACAAAAAGATAGATTTTTTTTTCATCTTCTATTTCAATCAAGTGCAATCTTCACCGATCTCAAGTTGACTTTTTCATTTTATGACCATTCCTCTTTCAAATCTCGGGAGAAAAAAAATAATTCAAGAGAATCCACTTTTTATATGGTTTCTTAACAGCTAAGTTCTATAGAATAGTCAATTCAACTATACCATTTTAAAAAAATAGATAAATAATGAAAAATGTTAGTTTATGAGCCAAGTCAGATTCGAGTCGAAGTTAAATAATGTATTACGGAATTGCAAGTAAATTCGAGTCCAACTTGACCTATTTTACGTGTTTAATTTTTTGTTCAAACTCGCTTTACATATAATTTATAAGTCTGAATCCATTCAAATACTATTAATTTTTTAAAAATATAATAAAATATTAAAATATTAAAATGCATAATAATTAATAAGTATAGAACAATAAGTTCAAATAAATTCTTACAAAAGACTACAATAAACATGAACATTTAAATTAAAATCTAAAAAATAAAAATTTAAATTAAATTGCACAAAAAATAAATAGTAATTAAAAGGAAAATTATAGTCTTTCAAATAATTAAAAAATACATTAATATAAAAATATAGTAAAAGGAAAATTATAGTTAGCAGCTTGGGCTGAATCAGCTTGAACTTGAAATTGTGAACTTAAGCTTGACCTCTTTAATAGTAGACCTTAATTTTCAATTTTAAATCTATTTCATGGGTTTAATATTTTTGTTCAAACTCATTTAAAAATGAATTGGTCTTCAAATTCGAGCAAATAACTATGCTATTAAACAAGTTCAAAATGAAAAATAATTACTACTTACAAAAAGAAGTTAGTGTTTATTGGATTTAATTAACACTTTCAATATTATAAAAAATAATATTATAATTAATACATTATCCTTTTTTAAAAATAAATTAATAAAGTTAATGATGCTTTTTTTGATAACGACAAAGAAGTTCACAAATTTTAAAATTCTTTAGCTTCAAAGCTTGTAAAATGTAAACTACGTCTTATATATTGATTTATTAATTTAATTTACTTATTATAATTTAGCCAAAAAATCTTCACATATGATATTAAAATATGATGTATATATTATTTTATTTATTTTTTTAATATTCTTAAAATTTTGTGTAATTATTTTCATCTTGTTTATAAATTTAAAAATTTTTATTGACATTATATGATATAATAATCCAAATAAATTAATAATCGGTGATCAGAAGCCATAAAATAATTTACCAATAAACTAACTCCCATTCAGCAGAGCATTGAGCAATCAAATACATGGAGCCCAACATAGAGCGAATACAACAAAATGGGGTCAGGCTCCAAGTTCTGATCCTATAGTCCAATCCACCCAATGTCTAATGAATGCTCATCACCTCGCGTCTATCAATTATCTGATCATCCACGTCAACCTTTCTTCTATTCTACGCCGAAATAAATTTTTTTAAAAAATCTAATCACTCCTATTTAACACGTGTAAGCATTGTAGTCACTATCAGCATTCAGCACACATCAACCGTCCTCTTACCGTTGCCTTCAACCAGGCTGGCTTAAAAATCTGGAAAATAAAATAAATAATAATAAAAGAAAAAAAAGAGAAAGGCGACTAGTCAAGGATAACAGGTCGGTAAGCGGCTGTAACTAAGCCCATTAATCTCTGTATTAAATAAAATTATTATTATCAATCTTTTTTAGGATAAAAAGGGTGGCTAAAGGGAACATAAAAAATTAGACAAAAAAAAACAATAAAGAAGAAGCAACAGCTCCTGCTGTTGCAGTAATTGATGTGTTGGATGCATGATTAGCAGACCACGTGGCAAGTGATGGACCTGGACCGGGCTGGGTCATGTGGACCCCATAATTGGGCCATAAGGTTTCGTGCGGGAAATCAACCATTGGTGGTGTGGAAGGATTTGTCGTTTTGAAGCTTAAAAAGGACGAAAAACGCGTAGAGCTGGCCTTTTAAACGCGGTTGCATACATCAGCTTCAATCATCTTCATATCAAACAGAGTCTCGCGGGCCTCATGCCTGATGCTGCCGAGCAGCCCCAGCCAGTTACCCCACAACAAGCTCATCTCATTACCCAAATTACCCCTCATTTTGTTCATTAGTATCAACGCTTTCTTAGCCAGTCTGGATTTTTGGTGGGCACTTTTGGAGTTTGAGTTGTACTAAACTAGCGATCTATAAAGTTTTACAGTCTGCATAATGTTTGGATCAACCCAATTATTTAATTTGATTATACATTTATATTTTCAATAAAAAGGAAATTTGGACATTAAAATGCGTACCACCTTATTACCAAACTATAATGTAAGATTATTATATTTCTAAATAACCATAAAAATGAATAACTTAAGCAGACAACATCATTATCATATCTAAATTTTTATCTCAATACTGAATATATTATATGAATTATGAACTCAAATTAAATACTCAATAAAATTCTTCTCATATACTCTACGTTATCATAACTTACATAAAAAATTACTGGACTTGTTTAATTATACCTCAAAATTATTAATGTAGATTACTCCTTTTCGTTTTATATATTAAATTATTTACCAAGTAAAAGAATGTAACATAAAGAAAGTTTAACTTGACTTTTGAATTATACCTCAACATTGTTATTGTAGATTACTTCTTTTGTTTCATATACATTACAAATTTTGATTTTATATAGAGTTCTAAAAATTTTAAGCTGAATATTGATTTTAATTAATTATAATATTTTTTATTTGAATTGCTCTTATTTTGAAAAAATTATTATTATAATAAAAATTTATATATAATGCACAGACAATTTATATCTTCTATACATTGTCAATATACCAAATGTTGACACCTTATTGATGAACAAATTAAAAAAAATAAAACTCTTAAAAATAAATGTAAATAATTTTTTTTTTTAAATTTTTAAATGAGTTTAATATTTTTCTTACTTTACTCATTAATAATATGTTTTATACATTGATAATGTATAAAAATTAGATTATCAATACTTTATATATAAACTATTATAATAAAACGTTCCTAATAAAAAATATTTATTTTTAACTTTTCAAATAAAATATTATTTTAAATAATTAAGGATAAATTAGTATTTTTTTTAAAAAGAGTAAAATAATTTGAAAATTTTAGGCACATTCCTATGTCGATTTGGATGTCCTTTTAGAAATTAAATCTTTCCTACAGAGCCAAAATGTACGGTTTAGTGTGAAATCACACACGTGAGACAATTTGTTTGACCTATTAAGAAATGCAAGCGGATTTATTATCTACTAGGTGTAAGAGAGGGACCATATATATTAATTATAATTATAGTTCCAGAAAAAAAATATAAATGGTTAAAATGCTGAGGCTTTTTTGTACAGTCTCGTTATTTCATCTTCAAGCGTTTTAACGTACGTTACGTACATGCATCAGTGATTAAATTTTGCAGGTTGGCAGTGAAATTTTTAGAGTAAAATATTTGCAAGTTCCAAAGTAAAAAAAAAAAAAAAAAAAGGAAGGCAGTGGTCCGATGATTTCGAAAATGGCCTAGGTTTTTGTAATCGTACGGACGCAAATCTCAATCTTTGTTTCCTTCTTGACACGACACATAAGTGAGTCGTGACTCGTGACTAGTTACTCAGCAACGGATCAAAGAGAGTGCCATTAGCTGGGATGGAAGTTGTCCGAAGCTACGTGTCCCAAACTGAGTGGTGTGAGACACTCCCATCTTCAGCCGACTCTCTACGTCAGTTGTCTCCATCATTTTTAATTATTCACAAACAGTACCCAGATGATCCCTAACTTCTTAGCCGACTAATGTCAAATTAAATTTACAATCTCACCCTCAACTACCATAAGTTGGCTGAGAGGAAAGTGTTCAAGTGAGTAAGATTGAAAAGGGCTTATCGAGAATTAAAGGCATGAAAATTTTGCTATAAATTTTATGGTTGCAGAAGAGATTTGGCTTTACCCTCTCACCTTGTCATAAAATGAAAAACAACGATTTTCAAAAGCCCAAACGCCACAGCTTGTTAATAAGTGCAGCCGCTCTTTCTGTATTCTCTAATTAAAGTATCACTTTGATTTAAAAAAAAAAAAAACACTTTGCCTTCAGCACTTTTGGTTTCTTTCTCTTTATCTAGTTGCAAAATCACAGGAAGAAGAAAAGAAAAGTGAAAAAAAAAAAAGATGGCGTCAGATGAAAGTATGACGGTTGTTTCTTCTATGCAAGAAGATGAGTATGAAGATATTGATGTTGGGTTTTATCATGATCATGACCACCAGGCTCATCCACATAACTTGTCCAGGCTTTCCATGTGCACTAGCTCCATGTACACCAACGAGGATGATGATGATGATCATATGAGGATGTACATGTCGAGATTGTCAATTGAAAGCTTTGATGCGGATGTTGATGAAGAGTTCTCTGATGAAAAACAAGGGAAAGAATTGCTTGAACTGTCATCAGACTCTGATAAAGAACCTAGTTGTTACTCTCTTCCCGCCACCCCACCACGTCGGAGGAAGCGAACTGGGATGTTGTCTCAGCAGTTTATGGGATTGGTCAAAGATTATGCAAGTGAAAATGAAGCCTACAAGGGTCGTTTTGGAAGGCCAAAAGGGAGCAAGAATTTGAGGAAGAGAAGGATTATAAGGGAAACATGGGGAGATAAGGAGAACAAAAGTAGCAGCATAAAGAAAGATGGGGATTTAATGGTGGGTTACAGCAACAACACTGGTAGTTTTAGCGGGGAGAGTGAGGGGGGTAGTGCGGGCGTGTTGGTGATTACCAGGCCAAAAGGAGGGAGGAGGTCGCTGTGTATGGACTTGGAGGAAGTGAAGGCGTGTAGGGATCTGGGGTTCGATTTGGAACACGAGCGTATGTTGGAGATGCCCAGTCGTGTTTCCCTGTCAGGCTCCACTCTTGATACTACCAGTAGCGGTGGCAATTCTCCCATCGACAACTGGCGTATCTCTAGCCCTGGTTAGTCAAAATATTGCCAGCCCCTCTGAATTACCTTTAACTTGGACCCTTTTCTTGGCCTAACAGGGAACTAGAAATTGCTGATTATTGCTAATTGTTTATTTAATATAAAGGACTAGCATTTTCAGCGCATCTGATGGGATGTTTCCGCTGTGTAATATAGGAGATGACCCGAAAGATGTCAAGGCTCGGCTCAAGGTGTGGGCACAAGCAGTAGCACTTGCATCTACATCCAGGCCTTACAGCTGACGAGCTACTCTCAACTATCATCTACTAGTGCATATATATATATATATATATATTTGGTTCGCAATTTTATTTCCTTTTCCTCCTTCGAAATCGTTTTGGTGGGACTGGGAAGGATTTGCTACTTTTCTTCATCTTGCTTCCTAAAAGAGAAGGTTTTTTCGAGAGTTTGGTTCACTCGACAATTTAATCCATTGGGTTGGGGATCAATGAGATTCAGGCACCTTTTTGTATTTCTTGTGTACAGCTTTCCGCTTGTAAATATGACACGGTGGGATATGGAGCCAAATGGTGGGTTAAATCACACTTTATCAGCAGCGTCCGAGGCTAAGCATATATGCAGTTCAATATCATTTTCCTGTTGTTAGTCTTTGGTCTTGATTTGGGTGGTTACAGGTACAGCATTCGGTTGGAAATTTGTTTCCCCGTGTTACGAAAAATTGCATTTGAAGTCTTGTTTTGCACAAGGAATTTGTTTTAATTACCCAGAGTCCAACAAAACAAATCATAATGCCCCCACTCAAAAGCCTAAGACATAGACAGGGGTACTTGCATTGGTTCCACTGTGGGAGCATTCGACCGGAAACCACAATTCGCGTAAAGAATGATCTGTTTAATTGATTATACACGCAGAGCAATAAAAGCAATGACTTGATCATTTGTTTATTCTTGGGAGATGGTAAAATAATCAGTCTTTTGGTCATGCTCGGGGAAAACTGGACAACGCGGCGGCTTGTTTAAAACCATTACTTTCCAATTTTCAAATAAAATCTTTGCATCTGTTAATAACTCTTCTTCCGCAGCTTATATTAACCATCAGATTCAAACAAAAACTGCTGTATGTCAAAACAGAGTTAAACTCACAGGAAAGAACCAAACAGTAAGGTAAGGAGACAGCATGTAGCGCTATAATCTAACATTCAAATATCAGAAAGTAAAAGCTTGAAACCTCCACCGGGCAATATATCAGCTTACAAAATCGGGAATGCTCTCTTATTTATGAAATTCACTCCAAAAGAAATTACCATGAGACCTTACCAATGATAGCTCCATAGCAAGCCTGTAACCCGGATTAGACAAAATCTATACACTAGACAGATATATAAGTAAGCTGTTTAAAAATCCAGCCTTCGTATTTGCACACATCTCATCCTACAAATGCAAAATAAAGCTAAAAGCACATCAAAAGACAATCTGGGACAGAAATGAAATGCAAATTGCATGATACACCAAAATACAGCAAAGGGATCAATCTCATTTGATGGCAGGGACTCTCAGCTTCATTTTCTTTGCTTTCTTCCAATGATTAATACGTCAATCGGGTCCATATGTTAACAATTCCCGGGCATCAACTATGGCGACCACAGAATATTGGAAAGGAAATGCAGTGATAACAAATGAAGCACTTTGAATGAATGATTTGAAATGGTAGCAAGAAAAAGATCCACCATATCTGCTAGGATGTAGACTTTAAAGTTACAATTATTGGTCATTGGCCAAACTGAAACACCATGGTGCATTTGGAACATGTTAAGGAGATCAAGAGGGCACTAAGCAGATTTAGGAGAGTAAATGCCAACCTTGTCGACTGAGAGATCATTATGGTAGATTTAACATCACTGCAGAGGAAGATATTAATTTCAGTCTCACAGTCGACGTGGAGCGAGGAAATCGAGAAAAGGTTCACTAGGTATACTGAAAACGAAGAAACTAGAAAGAGACAATAATATTAAAATGCACTCACCCACATGGGTATGGGAGGATTTGAATTAAGACCTCCTAGGATATCAATCCCATCCTTTTAACATTAGATCAAGGCCTCATTGGTAACTGCATCCTAGATTTATTTACAAGTATAAAACATATATCGCTAAAGATACAGAAGTGAGAATAACAGAGTTCATCTTGTAACATTTTTACTCATCTACTAGAGACTTCAAATTGAATAACTAATGTCAATGTGGAAATAAACACTATAATCTGTATCCCTTCTACCTTAATTTACTCACAAATGTTTTTACGATAAGAATTTTATGGTTCTGACTAAAAAATGCCACACGAACAGCAAAAAAATAGCAAGGATTAGCTTTGATATCCCACTTTCATAAACTTTGTCTCAGGAATTCTGGGCATAATTTGAGGTCCTAGGGATAAAGTAGAGTGTGAAACATAAGTGAAGAAAAGAAGGTGGCGGTTGGCAGTAGTAGTTCGCATAGGAAGGGTCCATGAGTTTAACCTTCTTAAATTCCAAATAAGAAGATATCAAATGTATTATATCCTTCTGCTCAGCTTGAGTACAAAGATATCAAATGTCTACAAAGATATCATATTGCTTATAAATGATATTTTTCAAAGGAAAAAGGGATAACATTATTAATCATTGTGATTTGCATACCCTTGAAATCTCATAGCTTATCACTTTATCATCACAGTGAATGAATGTTACAGTTTCCACAGATGGCAATTGGGGAAAAGAATAAAATGATGGCCATACTGGCCTCAAGAGGGAGTCAACGAGAAGTTCTCACTCACTTGAAGACAAGATCGTGACAGGTATTGTCGCAGGGGTATGGACAGTCAATAACTTTAACAGCTGTTCGATCAAAAAACCAGTCTCCAATAGACACTGCAACTGCCTGCATATTGATAAAGAATCAAACTAAAGCAAAAGATGTTCTCATATAAATTCAGACGCACATAGGCAGACAGAATCGACTTGCAAGTTTATATTCAAGCCTTAGCAAGCATTTGATCATAAAGTTTGAAATTAAGTAATCTTATGTAGTTTTATGTTAATTCCACTACAATCAAAGTGCTACAAGTGGTATAGTTCTCCAGAAAATTCAGAAGATGGACATTATTATCGTATTTATCGGCAGCTGCTGCATGAACTTTAATATAGATGGGACATACCTTGTTTCCAATACGAGGAGAATCATTCTCATACCATGTATCTTGTCTCTCTGACTGGCAGTGAGCAAAACAAGAATTTATGAATAAACCATTTTGATTGGACTTTGAGAAGACATTTACAGCATTGAGCATTTGATTTCTGAATTCTGCTTCAATGTGAGAAAGAAGAAAAGAGTGGTTAGAGGCAATTCATCTACATTTGCCACTTGCCAGTACACAAATTGAGTCAAAATATTACGTAAAACAAAATTGAAAATCACCTTGCAGAAACAGCATCTGGGATGAGTTACAATGAGAACGGTCCATTTTGCACTGACGCCACAAACCATGAGGATCAGCGGATGACGGAATTAAACTCTCTTGGACCTGAAAAAAGAAATTAGAGATTTGATCCAAGTTATTTGGCATTCAAGAAGTCATCTAGGTGATAAGACAATCTTTTCAAGTAAGCATGTATATATATATATATATATATATATATATATATATATATATATATATCTGTGTGTGTGTGTGTGTGTGTGTAGGATAATGTTGTTTAGGTTCAGAAGGTTGCTGTCATAGATAAGCAACGACAACCTATCGGAAAAATCCCTTTCTGTTGACAACTACCTTCAGGAGGTAGCACCATGAATTCTTGTCTCTTACAAGTTTTCTGGGTGGATATATAGATTCACATTTGAAAAAGAAGTAACCAAAAAAAAGACATGAAAAAGAAGAAAAAGAAAGAAAGTAGAAAAAAAATGAAGATTACCTGCCATGCATCATAGGCTGCATTGAGAAGAAACATAGGGGTCTTGATATTTGCAATCAAGTTTTGTGGGAAGAAGCACTGCAAATGAAAGATAGAGTTAAGGAGAGTTATGGGCTTTCTAATGAGTAACATCTGCTCTCCTAACCTAATCTAGTGCATGAATGCCAATAAAAAAAGCAGAGACGATTACCGAAGTTGGATCCAATTGTCCAGTACAAGTCTTTGGCAGATTCTTTTGCACACCCTAAAATTTCATAGAAATTTTATTTTAGCAAGCAGAAAACAATGAGTAAACATTTCATGACAACTAACATTGATTACTCATAACAGCACTAGCTGTTCTTTCTTGAAAACCAAAGATTTATCTTGAAAAGATTAGTGCCACCAAAATATTAATATATAGCTCAGGAACCTCATTCAAGAGCACCGAAGCAACTAAAATGATCCTTGTGCTTCCAAGGTTTAGACATGAAACCTTATGTTCTACTTATTGAGGTTTGATGAACACAGAAATCTAAAAGAGGTGCATAAGTAGTACCTGTAAGGTAACCACACCCCCATACATATCCCTTAAGGTATGGCCACCAGCCACATTTGTTCTGCAAAATTAATCAAAACCACTAATTAAGACTATTTCAAATTAAGAGAACCCACTATAACAAGAAAGGAGGGAATGGTGTAAGGTTCATTACGCATCAAGGAACAGGCCTGCATCACTTAGACATTTAACTGTGGTAGTTTCTGGAAACAAATCCTTAAATTCATCACAATGAAGAATGGATGCTAGACCCCCAGCTGAGCATCCAGAAAGAAGAGCCTGAAAACCAAATCAAGTTTAACATTTATTAGATATCCAAAAACAAATTGAAAAATTTAAAAGAAAAATCTAGTATGCAAAACCTGCTCAGCATTCTGCATTCCCTTGGCCATTAATTCTTCCATAGCAGCTGACCAGATCCTTTGTCCTCTAAAATAAAGTTGTTTAGCCTGAAAGTAAAATAATTGAATACCATGAATACTTTACAGATTATGACAATAAAAAGTGCCATAGAATACATCCTAGAGAAGAAAAACAATCTATTCTAAAACAAAGTCTAGTCTTAAAGAACTAAACAAGTCAGTTTTAGCTCCAAAAAAACCATCACTTGTCCATTTAGAGTTGGGTTACTATAACCACATCAAGTAACTGTTCTAAGAGCTATGAATCATTGAAATGCAAATAAAAAAGAGAAAATAGTCCTAACTGCAAGGCTAGAAGAATTTGAAATAAGCATTAAGTAAATCAAACTTTATTACTAATCTTCACTAACTAGGGCATTCGGGTCTTGAGTATCAGTTCAGAGGAAAGCTGCAAAGGGTTAATAAATAGTAATCTTGCTAACCTCATTCTGGCCCTCCCCAGCAAAAGATGCCCCATCGCAGTACCGAAGCTTGACTCTATTCCAGTTATAGAAATCTGCAGGACACAAAAGGCCCCATTCAAAATTTTAAAGAGTGAAATGCTGTATAAATATTTATCAAAAAAATAAAAATTTGAATATAAATTCTACAAACCAGGATTTTCTTCAACTTTATTGCTCAATAATCCAGTGAAATTTATTTGCTTCTCCATGAATTTTGATGAACCACGTCGAGTAGTTTTGCGGAAGACACAAGATCGAATGTTATCACACCACCCACCTCCCTAAAAACAAGCATCAAATCCAAAAAAGTGACTAAAATTAGCTACAAGGATATTACCAAACGACCAAGATTAAATGAAACCACTGAAGGGTTCTATCTTGACACAGGAAGCGTGAAATGACATTAGAATCTAGACAAGAGGATTAAAATCAATCTTTATCAGAATCAAACAGTGCTAGAAACTTATTAATTGCAGTGTTAAAGTACTTTAAACAAACCTCCAGTTGAATCAGCCAGCTGTTTGCACCTGACCCGAACCCACGATCCAGATGATAACCAGGAGGGGTACCATCCAAACAAACTGTGACACAACGCATCAAAAAAAAAAAAAGGAGGAGAATTTAATATCTCAATATGAATCAATAATCAGACTTTGAGGCAGTCCTGAAAAACAAGAATAAAATGATGTGTTACGTTTCTGCATTACCAGCTCCTTTGGAAGCGGCTCCTTGAATGAGGGTGAGGGGAACCATGAGAGTGTTGGCACCAGGGGATACTGCATCTTTCTCCAAGTACGAAAGCAAACTCTCTTTAGCTTTCAGTTCTACCAACCCATCTTCAGATCCGCTTAAACCAATCCCAGTAACACTCCATAAACTCAAAGCCCATATCAGAACCCGCTTCATTATTTTTCTCTCTCGCCTTTTCTCTCCTCTTGCAAAAAGCACAGCTAACTCTACCTACTAAAAGACAATGTCTTATCTGTCTAGGAGTTTCAAAAGCTTAGCAACAGTCTAAAACCACCATGAAAGTGGAACACTTTCAAATGGAAATGTCTGGTACTCGTTATTATTATATATGGCTATAAAGCTAAGCCACGATTTCGACACCCAATTTTGGATAACAGAAATGAAGGCGACCTTCTATAGTTGAACCACATCAGCCGCTTAATAATAGTAATTTCTTGAATATAATTGGTAAGCCACATTAGACCTTTGGATTTTTTTTTTCTTTTTTATTTCAGAATCCCATAATTCTCCTCTTTTTTGCCGCAGATTACTCGAAAAAGGCCAAGGCCACGTCCCACTCAATATTTGGTCCCTTTCTTTTCACCAAATCCAGCCGCTCATTCTCTCTAACTCCAGCTGTTTTCTTGAATGTTCTAATTATATTCCCGCCATTTTTCCTCGTAAAACTTCTTCCTTTTCCAACTTTAATTTTCTTTCCTCCTATATAAGAAAATTTGGGGTTCAAAGAGTTTGTAGGTTTGAAATGGGTTCAAAGAAATTTGGTTTTGGTATAAAATATGGGCATGAGTGGAGCAATACCGGTGCCGACCGACTTATTCCTCGTATAGTGTACTATTAATCAAGAACATGTTCGACAACGGTCCCTAAATCAGCGGATAATCCGCTCTATTTTGATTTGAATATTTCCAACATTACATTATACCATTTGGGTTTTTTTTAAAAAAAAATTAAATGAAAAAGAAAATGAAAATTTTATTCAGCTAGAAAAGCAGGAAAAGAAAACAGCATATCAAACTCTTGGAAAGAAAAACAAACTGTGACAGGAAATTGACGTGAAAAGCAAAGCCTCGAGAATCCCATGATATCATTGTAAAATATTTTGGAATAATTTCCTTTATTTATGCTTACTCTGAGTGAAATACAAGAGGAATATCTTTATTCTTTTACCAGGATCTCAAAAATATTATGCTTTAATGATCAGTCTTTTCTCATCGAAGTTATTCCTAAATATTTAGGAAACTAATTTTACATATTCAAATATAAAATTATTATTCAATAAGTATTTTAATTTCATAAGCAGAATTAAAAAATTGTAATATAATTCACTTTCTTTAATATTTTCTATAAAATATGATAATTTTGATAATTTTATTTGTGAAATTTAAACATTTCACTAATAATATATCATATAATTTTTTTTTAAAAATACGAGTTTGTATTTAGTATATTAATAATTTAAGGTTTTAATTTATAAAAAGAATTAAAAGACTATCATATATTTGATTTTTATTAATTTTATCTTATTTTTTTAATATACTCCTACCTACATCACTTATTTAGTGTTTAAAAATTTCACGTATCAAATAATTTCTTTGTATATATATATATACATTCACAAATTCATATTATTCACACATTTATATATCTAAATTTTTAAAATTTATATTATGAGAAAAATAAAAAAAATATATATATATATCTATTTAATAAAGCATAAAAAATTATTGTAACAAAAAAATTATAAAATAAATAAATAATTATGTTGAATATAATTAATTTTTTAATTTGTATATAAATGACGATATAAAGTTCAGTTAGTAACAGAAGTATCTATATTATTTATTTAATAAATATTTAAATAAAAATTTATAAAGATATTAATTTAGATTAATATATTTTTCATAATTCCAAAGATTTAGAGATTTAAATTTAAAAGTTACTTGAATTAAAATTTCATATATATATATATATATATATATATTGTAACATTTTGAAATACAAAAATATGAGTCAAGTTTTTTTCTTTTCTTAATTGATTTGTCAACATACATTATGGGTTTTCACTTATCAAGTAGAATACTACTTGTTTTATTTTAAAACTATTTGACTAAGGTCCTAGTCAAATTCCCTTGTGATGTGTGCTATTACCTTTTAGGAAGATTATGTTTCTTTAGTCTTCTCATGGATCATATTCATCTATTATCAGGGAACCATCGATAATCATGGATTAGTTATAACCCTTTATACATGTTGAGCATCTATGACACCATGCATCAAGCCTTCACCTTGATTACATCAATAGGTATCAATACAAATTAATATTTACAATCACACCATAACCTTAACTTATATCTCGACTATATATTACTGTATACATAAGGTGTTTGGAATATAAACAAACATAATAATGAGTTTTTACCTCTCAAAATACCACCGGGTATGCTCCAGAGATTGTAGGCAACTCGGTTTAATGCACATTATTTCATGTCAGAGCCTAACAAAAATATCTGTAAGGAAGGATTACAGTTAGTAAGTAACATATATGAAAGCACATAGGCTCATATCACACTAACATGTACGTTTAGAATGCATAAACCAGTTTTCAACAGTATAAAAAAATGCATCGTGCACAACTGTTATGCATTCCTAACACTTCTTAATCATAATCCCTTCGCTAACTCTCGTATTCATCACATCCATGAAATTCTTGTGTTAGGACTTTATGGAGTATCAGTCTGAAGAATACTTTGAAGTATCTTATTTCTTTGTATCCTAACACCTATAAAACCTCTTCCAATATATACAGAACATCTACAAGCTTAAAAGCCTATGCTGTGAAGAAATGATCATCAGATGCAAATTGTCAGATGTAGAAAGCTTATCCGATGTAGAAAACTATCAGATAAAATCAGATGCAAAAAAGATTATGCTTAGATCAAGCATGCAGAGCATAACAGTGTAGAAAATCAATTAGCATTGATTTACAGAAAATAATACTTAAAGTAGATATGGAAAGTAAAATAGTAATTTTGAAAATAGTAATGCAGAATAAAACAAATTAGAAAGTAGCAATTAAAACTAGTTATGCAGGGTAAAGCAAAATCTGGAAACCAGATATACATAGCAGATTAAAACTGAAGATAGTAATGTAGAGTAGGGTAGAAAATAGTTATAGATTTTTCATAATAAAATCATATATGCAGAGTAAAGCAAAGCTGAAAATGGCTAGAAACAATTTGAGATATAACAGTTATAGAGCCTATGAGACTAGGTATATATTTATCCCGAGACTAGCAGAACTAGTGTAGCTATCAGTGGTGGTATTACCTATGGCCATAGATCTTTCCATCCTTAGTTTCAATATAGAAACTGAGGTGAAATATCTATGACTATTGTTGAACAAGCAGAGCAGAACTGGAATGCCTATGGAGGTCTCAACGCAGAATATGCTTATGTAAAAGCAGAGCAGAGCAGAGCAGAAGTCAAAAGGGT